>OX637628.1:725811-1325692 GCA_951802195.1 Tausonia pullulans
GCGGCGCTCTCACGGCGCCACCACCACAATTTCCAACACTGGATCTCGTCCACTCTGACCTCCAAGGACCCATGCCAGTCCCCTCCCACCAGAATAGGTCGTACATGATGACCATCTGGGACGATGCCACCCAGTACCACTGGTCCTTCGCCCTCGAGAGGAAGTCGGAGGCGTACCAGACGTTTGTGGACTGGAGCAAGAGGGTGGAGAAGGCGACAGGGAGGTCAGTCAAGACACTACGGACTGACAACGGAGGAGAGTACAAGTCAAAGGCATTCCAGACGTACCTCCGCCAACACGGCATCCTCCACCAGACGACCATCCCCGACACCCCCGAGCAGAACGGCAAGGCCGAGCGGGGGAATCGGACGATCGAGGAGAAGATCACCTGGCTCCTGCATGACTCCGACACCCTCGTCAACCGGGGATCGTACTGGGCCGAGGCGATGAACTGTGCGACGTACCTCATCAACCGCACTCCCACGTCGACCCTCGACGGCAAGACCCCCTACGAGGCACTCCACGGTGAGAAGCCTCCGCTTGCACACCTCCGCATATTCGGATCGATCGCGTACGCCCACGACAGCACGCACAAGAAGCATCAGTCCAAGACGATCAAGTGCATCTTCCTCGGGTACGGGGAGGACGAGGGCAAGAAGGCGTATCGGCTCCAGGTCTATGGAGACCCGAACAGGAGGATCCTCTTCTCCCGCAACGTCACGTTCGACGAGAGATCGAACGGGCCCGGGGAGGCAGAGCTGCCGCTGGCAGTTGTCGACAACAAGGGGGAGGACAAGCGGGAAGGCGAGAAGACAGGAGGAGATGGCAAGATGCAACAGGAGCACAACTCGCAGAAGCACTACTCACAGGAGGAGCAGGAGCACGAAGCTCCCTCCGACATGGCACCGGCGCCAGCGGAACCGAGGCAGCGGCAACAGGATGTCGCACCTCCAGCGTCCAGTGGGAGGCCGCAGCGCAGCAGGCAGCCACCTGCAGAGTATTGGAAACTCCCCCAGCATCAAGCATCATCCCATCACACCGTCGAGGACCAGCCCTCTACCTACGAGGAGTTTGCAGGGTACGTGCCTCTTGCCAAGCCGTATCACCACCCTCCACGACCTCCTCTCCCCACTCTCCCTCCACCGACAGTCCCCAAGACCTTCCACGACGCGCTCGAGAGCCCTCACGCCGAGTACTGGAAGGCAGCCATGGACGACGAGATGGAGTCAATGGAATCGAACGGAGTCTGGGAGCTCGTCGACGCGCCGCCGGACAGGAAGTCGGTGGGCGGCAGGTGGGTCTACGCGCTGAAGAAGGACAACGACGGCCAGGTCGTCAAGTTCAAGGCCAGATGGGTAGCCAAGGGATACTCACAGAGGGAAGGCATCGACTACGAGGAGACGTACGCACCCGTCTCACGCATGAACACCCTCCGCATCTTCTTCGCCATCGCCGCCACCGACGATCTCGACCTCCTCCAGGGCGACTTCAAGACTGCGTTCCTCACCGCACCCCTCGTCGAGACGGTCTACATGGACCAGCCGGAAGGGTACGAGATGAAGGGGGAGAAGAGCGAGCAAAAGCTCGTCGCTCACCTCCTCAAGGCCCTCTACGGCCTCAAGCAAGCCTCTCTCGCCTTCTACCTCCGGTCCAGCAAGTTCTTCGACACCATCGACCTCCACCACATCGAGGCAGACCACTGCCTGTACGTCGGGTGGAAGGACGGCCGACGGCGCCTCCTTGTGCAGTACATGGATGACTTTGCGATTGCTGGGAGCAAGGACGATATCGAGGAGATCAGGGAGGCGATCAAGGAGGAGTTCGTCATCGACGAACGAGGACAGCTGGACGGAGGGATGATGCTAGGGATGGAGGTCAAGCGGGACAGAGTCAGGAAGACCATCACGCTGACCCAGCGACGCTACGCGGACGAGATCCTCGAGCGGTTCGGTCTCAGCATCGCCAAGCCAGCGCGGACGCCCATGGACGAGCACAAGCAGCTTGCCATCAGCGAGGGGTCCATGTCCGAGGACATGCGGGGAGCAGACAGGTCGATGTACCTCCAAGCAGTCGGCTCCCTCATGTACCTCATGGTCTGTACACGTCCAGACCTGGCCTATTCAGTGGGAGTCGTCAGCCGGTTCAGCCACGACCCCAAGGCCATCCATTGGGCAGCCATCAAGCGCATCCTGCGCTATGTCGCTGGCACCCGCTCCCACGGACTCACGCTGGGAGGACATCCCGACTCGCCGCTCGTCGAGGTTTGGACCGACTCGGACTACGCAGGCGACCACGAAACACGCCGCTCCACGACTGGATTCGCCATCAAGGTCTATGGCAGCACCGTCGTGTGGGTCAGTCGCAGGCAGAAGGCAATCAGCAGGTCCTCGCACGAGTCAGAGTACGTCGCTTTGTCTCAGGCCTGTCAAAACGTTGTCTGGGTCTCCAAGCTCCTGCAGCAGATCGGCTACATCGTCGACGACCCGATCCCCGTCCACGTCGACAACCAAGGGGCGATCGAGACGACGAAGAACGGCAACCACTCGGAACGGACAAAGCACATCGACGTCGCGTACAAGTATGGACGCGAACTCCACCAGTCAGGCACCATCTCGCTCCGCTACTGCCCGACGGACTCGATGCTCGCAGACATTCTCACCAAGCCTTTGGGCTGGGAGAAGCTGGAGAGATTCAGAGGTGGGCTCGGGGTTGGGCTGGGCAGTGCGGAGGAAGGGCTCGGCGCTGCGCTCGTCACGTCGAGTGTGTCAGGATCTAGCGGACTGGCTACCTCGACCCTGCGCCTGGCCAACGCGGCGCCAATAGCCTTTCCCTTGCTTGATCAGCATTCCCATTCCTTTATCCCTTTGTTGCCTCATCTGTCCCACACTCTTTGATTTCTAAACTTTCTCATCACTTCCTTATTCTCATCACTCCCTTGTTCTCACCACTCGTCCATAAAACGCTCATTTCATCGTAGATTTTGTTCTGCACTCTGACTATCATTTGGACCCGACAAACTTGCCCAAGACCCTTCAGCGAGCCCGTGTCACCTCCGCCACTTCAGTTCCATCTCATCACCCACCTCCGCTCTCAGTACACTTCATCGCCAACGTTCCCCTCCTCGCCCAACCTCCTCTGCCATTGACCCTTGGGCCAATCCTAACAGAGTGGGAGTGTTGGAAATTGTGGTGGTGGCGCCGTGAGAGCGCCGCGCGGGGCGCCGGACCCGGGGAGCGTTGAACATTGTGGTGGTGGCTGTATGGTGGAGCCGTGAGAGCGCCGCTCGGGGCGCCGGACCCGTGAGGTATCGGACCCGCGAGGTGACAGACACGCCCCCTCTTCACCGCCACATAGCTAAACCATTTAAGCCCACATTTTCTCCCCTGGCAGTCGACCTTCACTTGTTCTGAAGGTCCTCTACCAGGTTCGTACCTTTCGTAGCCACTGCCTATGGACTCACTTGTTCTGAAGGTCCTCTACCAGGTCCTCTACCAGACCCTCTCTCGTTGGCAGGCTAATCGCAACACAAACCTCGAGGATCTCCCATCACCCTCACTACCCAAGACGTACGAAGAAGCAATGACGTCGGAGCACGCATACTTCTGGAGGGAAGCAATGGACGAAGAGATGGCCTCGATGGAAGGGAACGGAGTCTTTGAACTCACGGAGCTACCCTCGGGATCGAAAACGGTCGGAGGGCGCTGGGTGTACGCGCTCAAGAAAGGAGCAGACGGGAGGATCACTCGCTTCAAGGCTAGATGGGTGGCCAAGGGCTACTGTCAGCGCGAAGGAGTGGACTACGTCGAGACGTACGCGCCGGTATCCAAGCTCAACTCCCTGAGGATCGTCCTCGCCATAGCGGCATTAGAGGACCTCGACCTAGTCCAAGGAGACTTCAAAACGGCGTTCCTCACGGCAGACTTGGTCGAAACTGTCTACATGGATCAGCCAACAGGGTATGAACAGAAGGGAGGGCAGGACAAGAAACTGGTCGCGCACCTCCTCAAGGCCCTATACGGACTCAAACAATCTCCCCTCGCATTCTACAACCATTCCTCAAGGTTCTTCCAAATACGGCTCAACCTCCATCCCCTCGAAGCGGATCACTGCGTCTACATCGGACATCGCGAAGGGAGACGGATCATCTTGGTTCAGTACGTCGACGACTTCGTCGCAGCAGGAGGAAAGGAAGACCTAAGATGGGTCATGGAGGAGATCCAGAAGGAGTTCAGAATCGAAGACAAAGGAGATCTCAGTCCCGGAACCATTCTCGGGATCGACGTTCGCCGGGACCAAACGGCAGGAACAATGTTCCTTAGTGTCAGAATCTAGCGAACTCGCTACCTCGACCTTGCGCAAGGCCAACGCGGCGCCAGTGTAGCCTTTCCCTTGCTTGTTCAGCATAGCATTCCCATTCCTTTATTCCTTTGTTGCCTCATCTGTCCCACACTCTTTGCTTTCTAAACTTTCTCGTCACTTCCTTATCCTCATCACTCCCTTGTTCTCACCACTCATCCATAAAACGCTCATTTTATCGTAGATTTTGTTCTGCACTCTGATTATCATTTGGACCCGACAAACTTGCCCAAGACCCTTAAGCGAGCCCGTGTCACCTCCAACACTTCAGTTCCCTTTCATCACCCGCCATTGTTCTCAGTACACTTCGTCACCGACGTCCCTCTCCTCGCCTAATCTTCTCTGCCATCGACCCTTGGGCCAATCCTAACACTCAAACTGCCACCGAGTTTGCCCTCGCAAGCCAGGTTGAACAACTATCGTCCGCTTTCCAAGTCTTCAACAGCAACAGCAACAGCAACAACAACAGTCATCGATTATCGCCCCGCACCTCAACGTCAAGGAATTTCACAGCTCTACTCCCCTCACCTTCAGCGGCAAGAGATCGGACTCGGAAACCTTCGTCCTCAAGCTCGACAACGTCTTCAGCCTACAATCGGTGTCCCACGGAACCGAAGAAAAGAAAATTCAGTATGCAATCTCGCTCCTCACGGATGACGCCTTCAATTGGATCCGCCCTCACCTCCTCACCGATATCTCCGACCGCCCTGACTGGTTCGCCACCTGGCCACAATTCAGGGCCCGCCTGCTCAAGGACTTCGGAGACATAGATCGCATCGAAACCGCTCGTCGCGCCCTCAGGGATCTCCGCCAAACAACCTCGGCCTCCAACTACGCCTTCGAATACAAACGCCACATGTTCATCCTCGACTTTGGCGATCAGTACCATCGTTTCAACTTCTTCGACGGTCTCAAGCTTGATGTCAAAGAACGCATCGTCCGTGCTCAGAACTATGACAACCTCGACGACCTCATCGATGCCGCCATCAAGTGGGACAACGCCCTCGTTGATTTCCGTCACGCCCATACACCCCGCAACGTCAACCGCCCTACCGTCGTCTCAGTCGTCCCTCCCGCTCGCCGTACCTTTATCCCAGTCACCCCTATGGGCAGAACCTCATTCACCGGCCCCGTTCCCATGGAGGTCGATGCCACCTCTCGCCCACGCGGCCCTCTCTCCGACGCAGAGAAGGAGCGTCGGAGACGTGACGGCCTCTGCCTGTACTGCGCCAGCAAGGACCACCAAGTCATCAACTGCCCTATTGCCCCTGCCCCTCGTCGATCCTTCTACGTCTCGGCTATCTCGGCCACCAATACCGCCGACGACGCCTCTCGTTCAGCCACCATCAAGGAGATCCTCAACGATCAAGACGCGGCGTGACTAGCCAACTGCCCCGACTCACCAACTTATCTTCTTCACCTGCCAATGGATCCCCGCTTTTCGATAACGTTTCTGGACCCCCTCTTTACTCCTTTTTTATTCAAACACCAGAAGATCACCTCGCGGTCCCCCATGCTCCCCCCGGTCGACCGCTTCCCACTATCCTCCAACCCGTTCCACTGCCTTTCCATCGACGACATCCCCACGGCTTCCTTTCACGAGGAAGATCACGTCGTCTTACCCCTCTCCATCGCCTTCGGATCCACCTCGTTCAACACCTATGCACTTCTCGACAGCGGTGCCACCTCCAACTTCATCGACGAGGGACGAGTCGATGCACACTCGATTCCACTCGTTGTCAAGAACGTCCCTCGCGCCCTCGAGGTCGTTGACGGCCGCCCGATCGCATCGGGAGCCGTCACGCATCATACCTCTCCACTGGCCCTCACCATCTCTAGGCATCGACACACCGAATCCCTCTCTTTCGACGTCACCTCCCTTGGCCACTATCCGATCATCCTCGGTATCCCCTGGCTCAAACGACACGATCCCTCAATCGACTGGCCAGCGCATCACCTCGTCTTCGATTCGCAGTACTGCCTGAGTTCCTGTCTCTCACGAGAAACCACCACCATAGCCAAACCCCTCAGTCAAGCCCCTTCACCTACTCCTCACACCGTTTCGTCATTCCCGCCATCGTCCCACCGGAGTACCACGCCTACCTCAAGGTTTTCGAGAAGTCGTCAGCCTCGGAACTACCCCCTCATCGGCCATACGACCATGCCATCACTCTCAAGGACAACACGCAGCCACCCTTCGGGCCAATCTATGGTCTCTCATCGGTCGAACTCGGCGCCCTTCGTGAGTTCCTCGACGAGAACCTCGCCAAAGGTTTCATCGTCCCCTCGAAATCACCTGCCGCTGCTCCCATCCTTTTCGTCAAGAAGAAGGACAAATCTCTCCGCCTCTGCGTCGACTACCGCCGTCTCAACGCTATCACCATCAAGAATCGGTACCCGCTCCCACTCATCTCGGAATCCCTTGACCGGCTGGCCACTGCCAAGTTCTTCACCAAACTCGACCTCCGAGGCGCCTACAACCTCGTTCGGATCGCCCTGGGTGATGAATGGAAGACTGCCTTCCGCTGTCGCTACGGGCTGTTCGAGTACAAAGTTATGCCCTTTGGGCTGACGAACGCACCAGCTACATTCCAGCACTTTATGAACGACACCCTCCGCGACCTCCTCGACATCTCCGTCATCGTCTATCTAGACGATATCCTCATATTTTCCCCCACCCTCGACACACATCGCCAACACGTTGCCACTGTCCTCGAGCGCCTCCTGACAGCGCGCCTCTGGGTCAAACCGGAGAAGTGCGCCTTCCACCAGAACGAGGTCGATTTCCTCGGCTATATCGTCAGCGCTCTAGGCACCAAGATGGATCCTTCCAAGATCTCAGCCGTCACAGACTGGCCAGCACCCACCTCGGTCAGACACATTCAGTCCTTCCTCGGATTTGCCAACTTCTACCGCCGTTTCGTCCACCGGTTCTCAAAAGTCGTCGCCCCCATTACGTCCCTCCTCAAGAAAGGCGTCCCCTCCCACTTCGGACCGGATCAACTCGCCGCTTTCGAGACCCTCAAGTCCAAGTTCACCTCGTCTGCCGTCTTCACCGTCTTCGATCCCTCGCTTCCCCTCGTCCTCGAGACAGACTCATCCGATTTCGCTGTTGCCGGCGGTCTCTCGCAACGCGCCGTCGCCCCGCGCTCGCCACTCCGCCCGATCGCCTTCTACTCGCGCAAGCTCAACCCGGCCGAACTCAACTACGAGATCCACGACAAGGAAATGTTGGCGATCATCGAGTGTCTCAAGGAGTGGCGCCATTACTGCGAAGGGCACCCTTCGCCTCTTACCATCTACACCGATCACGAGTCGCTCCAGTACTTTTGTCAGGATCTAGCGGACTGGCTACCTCGACCCTGCGCCTGGCCAACGCGGCGCCAATAGCCTTTCCCTTGCTTGATCAGCATTCCCATTCCTTTATCCCTTTGTTGCCTCATCTGTCCCACACTCTTTGATTTCTAAACTTTCTCATCACTTCCTTATTCTCATCACTCCCTTGTTCTCACCACTCGTCCATAAAACGCTCATTTCATCGTAGATTTTGTTCTGCACTCTGACTATCATTTGGACCCGACAAACTTGCCCAAGACCCTTCAGCGAGCCCGTGTCACCTCCGCCACTTCAGTTCCATCTCATCACCCACCTCCGCTCTCAGTACACTTCATCGCCAACGTTCCCCTCCTCGCCCAACCTCCTCTGCCATTGACCCTTGGGCCAATCCTAACAACTTTACCACCTCCAAAGCCCTCTCCCGCCGTGAGTCCCGCTGGGCCGAGTTTCTCTCTGGTTTCAGCTTTGTCGTTATCTACCGCCCCGGAGGACGCAATACCGTCGCCGATGCCCTGTCGAGGCGACAGGACCTTTCGGAGGGGAGTCGCCCTTCGGACCAGACACCCAGGCGCCTTCTCAAGCCCGACCAGTACATCATCGCCGCCAACCTCAGATCCCATCCCTCGGCCGCTGCCGCTCCCCTCGATCAAGCTCCCCTCGATCAAGCTCCCCTCGATCAAGCTCCCCTCGATCAAGCTCCCCTCGATCAAGCTCTCCTCGATCAAGCTCCCTTCGATCAAACTTCCTTCGATCAAACTTCCTTCGATCAAACTTCCTTCGACACTATCGGCAACATCCCCGCGCCCTTCGAACCCATTGATTCGGAACCTCCGGATCCCATTCCCGACCTTGCTCCTCGTCCCACGCTTCTACCTCGTCTCCTCACCGCACAACTCGCCGACCCATCACTCGCCCCCCTCATTGATCTTCTCCGTCATCCGGACCGCTCTCGCTCTCCCGACGATGTCAAGGCTCTCCAGAGTCTCTCGCTTCACCCTACAGACCTCCTTCTCTCGCGCGGCCTCGTCCTCGTTCCGGACGATCACCAGCTACGCCTCGACCTCGTCCGCGCCTGCCACGAGCCTCGGCTCGCTGGGCACCTTGGCGCTCGCAAAACCCACGACCTCCTCGACGCTCGTTCACCTTCCCCTCTGACCATAAATTTGTCCAAACCTACACCTCCGTCCGGCTGCGACCTTTGTGTCCGCAACAAGACAAATCGGCGCGCACCCTTCGGCCTCCTCCAACCACTCCCGCCACCGACACACCCTTTGACGATGATCTCCATGGACGGCATCGTCAAGCTTCCGACCTCCGACGGCCTCGATTGCATTCAAGTCTTCATCGATCCATTCACCAAGATGGTTCGTCTCGTCCCGTACTGCGAAGCCGGCTTCGCAGCGCCCGAGCTCGCTCGGATGTACCTCGACCACGTTCTCCGGCATCACGGTTTTCAGACAGACATCACCTCGGACCGTGGATCGATCTTCACCTCCGCTTTCTGGCGCTCCTTCCTCTCTCTCATCGGCACTGCCCCTCATTTCACTACCGCCTTCCACCCCGCGGCCAATGGCCAAACCGAGCGCTAACGCCGTCGTCGAGACCTTCCCTCGGATCTTCTGCAACCACCATCAAGACGACTGGGTCTCGCTCCTTCCCTCCTGCGAGTTCGCTCTCAACAACTCGCTAGCGGTCGCCACCCAGCACACGCCTTTCTTCGCCAACCACGGTTACCACCCTCTATCGTCGTCCGACCTCCTTGCCGCCTTCACCTCGCACAATCCCGCCGCCGATGCCGCCGATGCCACCGTTGCCAAGCTTCGCGCTCTTCATACCGAGATCCGAGATCACATCCTCGCTGCCCAACGCTCTTACAAGACCTTCGCTGATCAATCTCGTCGTCCTACCACCTTTCCAGAGGAAGACGGCAAGGATCCTCCCCCTCCGATCTTCAAGACCGGCGATCTCGTCTGGCTCAACCGTCGCAACATTACCACCGATCGGCCTTCGCTCAAACTCGATGTCAAACACCTCGGCCCCTTCTGGATCCTCCGTGTACTCTCGGACGTCTCCTTCGAGCTCGACTTGCCTCCCACAGTCCCGGCCCATCCTGTTTTCCACGCCTCGCTCCTCTTGCCACACGCCTCCGGACACCCCGGTGTCAGGATCTAGCGAACTCGCTACCTCGACCTTGCGCAAGGCCAACGCGGCGCCAGTGTAGCCTTTCCCTTGCTTGTTCAGCATTCCCATTCCTTTATTCCTTTGTTGCCTCATCTGTCCCACACTCTTTGCTTTCTAAACTTTCTCGTCACTTCCTTATCCTCATCACTCCCTTGTTCTCACCACTCATCCATAAAACGCTCATTTTATCGTAGATTTTGTTCTGCACTCTGATTATCATTTGGACCCGACAAACTTGCCCAAAACCCTTAAGCGAGCCCGTGTCACCTCCATCACTACAGTTCCATCTCATCACCCGCCACCGCTCTCAGTACACTTTGTCATCAACGTCCCCCTCCTCGCCCAGTCTTCTCTGCCATCGACCCTTGGGCCAATCCTAACACCTTCCCCGACCCATCCCTCGCTCCCCTCATTGACCTCCTCCATCACCCGGATTGCCCTCACTCTCCCGACGACGTCAGGGGTCTCCAGGATCTCTGATTTCACCCTTCGGACCTCCTCTTGTGTCAGGATCTTACGGGTTCACCACATAGGCTCCGCGTTTATGGGCCTGCAGAATCTCGCGGACCCGCCACCTCGGCTCTCGTTGGTGTAGCATCGCCCTTAATTGCTCGGCTTCCATATTCTTAGCCTCTCTTCAGCCACACTGTCCCACACTCTTTGTTTTCTTACTCTTAGCCCATAAGACGCTCAGTTCATCGTACCTTTTGTTCTGCACTCTGACTACCATTTGGATTCGACGAACCTGCCCAAGACCTCGAAGCGAGCCTGTGTCACTGCCAGCACTTCAGTCTACTACTCCCCCTACACCCCCTACCCTCCGTCATCCTTCGCCCTTGACCCTTGGGCCAATCCTAACATCTTGCAAGGCATCGTCCTCGTTCTGGACGTTTCAGGGCCACGCTCCTGTTCTGCCATTGGCTATCTATTCTCATGCAACCGGGTCTCTTGCGATCCTATTTAGTGCCATTTACCGGGTCACGTGTCTAAATGGTTGGAACTTGACCTTCGTTCGTTCTTCACACAAGGTTATGACAAGCGCTGCTCGAAGAAGACGAAGCTGATTCGAGACCGCGAATGAAAGGAAAGACTGACAGATATGGAGGCAGTGTCTCTCGAGACTGAAAAGGAGCACTTGCCTACGAGAGGGAACCAAGTGAAGCGGCAAGAGGGCCAACAAGATGGGGTGAGCGGACTGTTTGTGGTGAACGTCGGGCGGTTGCTGACGCGCCGAGCCAGACGGCTCAGCAGGACGCGCTCGAGTTGGACGAGGCGGGGCTGGAAGAATGATGGCTCGCCGCCTGCCTGGCCAAACCGCCCCGCTCCTGGAGCACTCGAAACGCGCTCGCTCCTTCGCATAACGCCCTCAACCTCGACGATCCTTGAGCAACTGCAGTGACAACGGCCGCCTCTTCCAGCCCCGCTGCCCTCACGTCGTCGCCGTCTGCCCCAGGGAGTTCTTTCTATCTTCCCACCCTCTCGACGCCGATCGCTTTTCTACTCCCACCTCTTTCTTTCTTCGTACCACTCCCGCCGCCATCACCCTGGCCATCAGCAAGCATGACCGATCGCGACGCGTCGCCATCCCACCGTCTCTTCGTAGAGGGCGGCCCTCAAACTGCGAATCCCGGTGGGCTCGTCTCGCATGGAGCAGAGTGAGTCCGGCTTGTTTCCCTTTCACACCGTTCAAATTCTGTTGGATGAGCACCCAGGGGAATGATGCACCAGCGTAAGGGAAGGGGCGAAAGGGAGCAAGCAGGCCGCCCGAATGCGTTCGGGCCTCGCTCCGGCGACCGGGAACGCTCGACCCTCCCTTAGTCGTCGTCTCCCCCAGGGTGAGAAGCAAGCGAACGACGAGGGGAGAGACCTCAGAGACAACGAGTGTTCATTGCATCCACTACCGCGCGCGTCTCCCAACTCGTCTTGTCCAGCCTCTCGTTCGCCGTCTTCCTTCTCCCCTCGCTTGCGCACTCCCTTCCCACGTGCACGCACGCACGCCCAGGATAATGGGACCGTCGTCGTCGTCGTCGTCGTCGTCCCGGCTGCCGTCCGAGTCGGTCGTCCCCGCAGACTTCCTCCGGTCGCTCTCCTCGCCGGCTTCCCAGCAGTTGCAAACGACCCATGCCCGCTCCTGCGTGGCTCGACCTGCTCGGCAGATGAGCACAGATCGAACTCTCTCTTTCTTCCGCCATCTCAAGCCAAAGCTCTCGCTCCAGTTCAAGGCTGACGGTATACGGTCTCCCTCGTCACCTCTTCCCCCTTCACCGGTTCACTCCCCCTTGGCACGGCCGTCATCTTCTCCCTACGGCCACCACCGCGCTTCGGCCTCGGCTTCTCCCCGCCCCTCGGTTCGATCTGCTCCTCGTGCCTCGACGTCCCGCCGGACCCGCACCTTCGACGCCTACGACGACGACCCCGACTTGTCTAGGTACGATATGCCCATCTCACCCCGGGATCCTGCCCTCGACTCGCCGAGAGTCCTTATTAAGTCGAGGGAGCCCTCGCGCGAGAGGGATCGCGGAGACGATGTTACGTTCGCTTCCGGAGAGAGGTGCGTTGCTGTTCCTTGTCTTCACTCCCTTCTCGACATGAGCTTGTACATCCAGCTCCGAGCGATCTCAATCAACGCAGGGGTTTGTCTTCAACGCACTCCTCGCTCCTGAGCTGAGACCCTATGTTGTCATCTCTTTGCTCTGTCTGCTTCCCTTTCACCAGATACATCGACAGCCCTGGCTTGCCGACACCTATTCAGGGTCAGTCCTCTCCGACAAAGCTGCCGAGCCAATCTCGCCAGCCTCCGTCTCCTGGCCTGTCTGGATCGTCCTCCCGTGCGCCCTCGAATGGGTCAACAGCAGCAGGGCCCCCTCCAGCAACGCTATCGTCAGGCGCTGCGCCCGTGATGCAGCCTGTCCCCACGCGCAAGCCTCAGCGTACGGTCGGCGACTGGTACCTTGGCAAGACGCTAGGAGCCGGTAGCATGGGTAAGGTCAAGCTCGGAAGTCACGTCAAGACGGGCGCCAAGGTCAGTTCCCCTTCTCTCTTCCCCCGCACCTTACTTGCCTCGCAACGAAGGACGCGTGCGAGACTCGCTCGCTCGACCCGCGCTCGAGCGCTGCTGTCCTCCCTTTCTCCGCGCAACTGACACCGCGCCGCCCTCATCCATCAGGTCGCCATCAAGATCATCCCTCGGATACCTCCACACGTGCATGCCCAACAGGGTCGAGCGCCTCCTGGCCTGGGCCCGGACGGCGCGCCGTTACCTGCTCCTCCACCACCGACGGCGTCGTTCGTCTCTCGCGCTATCGCCAAGGAAGCCTCGAAGGAGGTCAGGACGATCCGCGAGGCCGCCATTGTCCTTCTCCTCCATCATCCGTTCATCTGTGGCATGACCGAGATGATGATCCACACCCACCACTACTACATGGTCTTTGAGTACGTCTCGGGTGGCCAAATGCTCGACTATATCATCAGTCACGGCCGGCTCCGCGAGCGCGCGGCCCGCAAGTTCTCGAGGCAGATCGGCAGCGCTCTCGAATACTGCCATCGCAACTCCATCGTTCACCGAGGTGGGTGCTTGAGCCTTTTCTCCTTCCGAAGGTCCTCCTCAAGCGCGCGCGAACGTCCCTTTCACTAACCGCCCACCTTCCCCCCAAGATCTCAAGATCGAGAACATCCTCATATCCAACACCGGCAACATCAAGATCATTGACTTTGGGCTTTCCAATCTCTTCGCGCCCAAGTCCCAACTCTCGACCTTCTGCGGCTCGCTCTACTTTGCTGCGCCCGAGCTCCTCAATGCAAGGCTCTATACTGGGCCAGAGGTCGACGTCTGGAGCTTCGGCATTGTACTCTACGTCCTCGTCTGCGGCAAGGTGCCCTTTGACGATCAAAGCATGCCCGCTCTTCATGCCAAGATCAAGCGAGGCGTCGTTGAGTACCCCAACTGGCTCAGCTCAGGTGCGCCTTCGTGCATCGTTAAGTGATTTTCCGCTGTTTTGGCCGCTGACACATCTTACAGAGTGCAAGTCCCTCCTTCAACGGATGCTTGTCACGAACCCCCAGTTCCGCGCGTCGCTTACCGAGGTAATGAGCCATCCCTGGATGACCAAGGGATTTGACGGACCGCCCGACGCACACCTCATTCAGCGCGAGCCGCTTCGGCTAGACGAGCTCGACCCCGTTGTCATTGAAGGCATGACAGGCTTTGAATTCGGGACCCGGGATGAGATCGAGAGCCGCCTGCGTGAGGTCCTCGACAGCGAGGACTACCGCAAAGCCGTCACCGACTGGAAGGCGCGCAAAGCGGCTGGTCGTGGAGGGCAGCTAGGCTGGCGGCCGCACGGAGTTGGGCCCACACCTAGCAGCTCGAGCCTGAGCGCGGCAAGTCTCGTATCCGAGTCGGACGATTCGGACCGACGTTCGGGGGCGGCCTCGCCGTCCAAGAAGGGCTCGAAACGCTTCTCGGGCTTTGACTTCTACCGGAAGAAGCTCTTCTCCTCCTCACCCAAGGAAGAGAAGTCGCCCAGCCAGGCGTTCCCTCCCACCAATGGTGCTCATGTCAACGGCCATACAGGCATCGGTTCGCCGTCGTTCGAGACAATACGGGAACCTCTAGATCCGACCCGGGGGTTCCATCCTCTCATCTCTATCTATTATCTCGTCCGTGAGAAGCTTGAGAGGGATCGCGTCTACGGCCCGGGCCACTTTGCCTCTTCCGAGCTCTCCATCGTCCCAACATCGGCCGATATCTATTCCCAGCAACCCTCTCAACTTCCTGTGGTCAGCAGTGCACCACCCGTTCCGCCTTCGCCGAATCGTCCGGTCGCTCCCGACTACTCAATGCCTCTCCCCCGGCTTCCGCTCCCCGCATCGTCTCTAGCCTCATCCACTAGCCGAGCTTCTCCTGTCGATCCACCGTCGTCACGCTTCGGACCCACCTCCGCGACGCCTCGCACTCGCGCTCTCATCGACGATCCTCCCATTGCCGAGCCATCTCCAGTGATGAAGCACCCCGAACTCGACGATGGGCACGCTCGCCTTGCCGGCCCGGCCGCAAACGCTATCGCCCTGCCTCGGGCTCCTGATGTAGCAACGCACCGCCGAAGCCACTCGCTCTCACAAGGGCCGAGTCCGACGACGCGTGCCCACTCTGATGGTCTGTCGCCCAACATCACAGCGCCGCCGCCGTCAGCGTCTGAACGTCCAGCCTCCTTCGAGCTGGCCTTGGCAGTCCAACCGCAGATCTCGCCGCCACCCCGGGAGAACGCTCCGCTTCATGCAATCGCACCTTTGCCTGTCACCGCCGAAGCTGCGGAAGAGATTGAGCCATTGTCGCCCCCGCCAGCTACAGCGTCCTCGCCGGATGGGCCATGGACGGACAAAACTCCCTCTCTTCACTTCTCGACCGGCTCCATCTTCTCCAAGCGCTTCAGTTCGATCCTTGGCTCGAAGCCTGTCGAGGAATGCGCCAAAAAGGCAAACAAGCGTCAAAGCCTCACCCTCCCCCGGTCGTTCTCGAGGACAATGCCCACCGAGCCGGAGGCGGAGCGCTCGCCCTCGCCCACCGAGGCTCCCTCTGCGGAGGCTTTGCCACTTCCTCTTCCGACGTCCCAGTCGCAGCCAACTGCCGCAGGAGGTGCCTTTCACAAGCGCGCCTCGACGGTCATGGAATCGCCGAATCGCCGTGGAGAGGCTCGGAGGTCGTCTGCCGGCGGCTCCGTCTCGCGATCCGCAACAACTTCGTCCACATCCGGACGCCGTGTCCCGGGCATCGGTCGTCCCTCTTCTGGCACGAACGGCACAACAGGAGAGCGGGGTGTCTCGGGTCCGGCCACTGGGCTCGCGGAGTGGGGTGTTGGGGAGGAACCTGTCGAGGTGGCCGCCATTGAAGACTCGAGACCGGAGCATGGCGCAATTCCTGCTGCATCGACTGCGTTTAAGCCCATCTATCTTAAGGGGCTCTTCAGGTACGTGATCCTCCTGTAATATGCGAGGAGATGGGCGACAGACATCTGATGAACGCCGTCGTTTGTTACAGTGTTGCAACAACTTCGACTAAATCCGCGGTAGCTCTCTCAGAGGACATCCAGAAGACGCTCGACCGTCTCCGGATCCATTACAGGCCAGTCCGAGGGGGCTTCGAATGCATTCACTCACCCTCCATCAACCTCACCTCGGTCACAAGTCGTGGCGGAGGAGGGTTCGCTTCGTCCGAAACCGCGTCTCGCCGTCGACCGAGTGTCAAGCGGAAGAGCTCCAAGCCCGCGTTCGGCGGCTACAAGCCATCATCAATTGCGGGCGCTGAAGCTCGGAACTCGACGGCCAACGAAGGTCTGAGCCGAGACGCCATTGCCTCGATGGACGTTCCTGCAAGGGGCGAGCTCTCCTCGGACGAGGGTCCTTTAGACACGACAACAATCAGCTCTCCTTCCGTTGCACCCTCGGGGTCCATTGCAGGTCCATCGATTGGCTCGCCGAAGGGCGCGAACAAGGAGGACGTCGACGAGGCCTGGATGTTAGAGGGTGGCCGGGGGCTCAGCGACCTTGTCGTCCGATTCGAGATCAATGTCATCAAGGTTAGCAACGCCCTTGCCCCGATCGAGCCCCTATCTAGTCCTTGCCATGCTGATCTTCCTCCCTTGCTCCAGGTTCCCTGGCTTCCTCTCCACGGCATACAGTTCCGCCGTGCAGGCGGGGATGGCTTCCAGTATCAGAGCATCGCGAAGCGGATCTTGACCGAGCTCAAGCTCTAGGTGTTTTGTCTCCTAATCTCGCCGTTGTTTGTCAAAATGATTCGCCTCCTGGCCGCACTTAAAACGCTCAGTCGGATCCCATAGGTTTGCTTTACACGCCCTACCATTCTGTCGCGATTTCCAACTATCCCACTCCCACACGCCTTTAGTAGAAGCATACATCTTGTTTTCGCCTCTTTCTCTCCTCTATGTAATGGCCAGCCTTCAATAAGAATTTAACTAAATAAAAACTCGACGACGAAATAATGCTGTCGTCTTGACAACAAAAGCCCCTCGCCATCGCCTCACTCAGATGGGTCAAGAGACGCGCTCGCCCGTTTCGTTTCCTCTTTCGACGACCACCAACTCGCCTTCTTCCTCCTTTCCCCAAGCTCCGCATCGTCTTTTCGCTCGTCGCGGCTAATTTTCAACCATGCGGGCCTCTCTTTCCCTTGCCGGCGGCAATCTCGGCCTACGGCAACCCCAGTACAACCGCGAGAAGCTCTTCCCCCGCCCGCCGCCCAACTTCAATCCGCCTTTTTACCACCCGCTCCGGGCCCAGTATCCACACCCTGCGGTGCACCACGTCTCGTGCACGGCCAGGAAGAATGCCCCTCCATCGCCCTTTGAGGATGAGCCCAAGACGCATTTCCGGATCCAGCTCAAAAGGTCCGCGCTTGGCCTCCCAGAGAAGACGGGCAAGACGCTCCATGCGCTCGGCCTTAACAAGCGCGACCGAATCGTGTATCATCCGATGTCGCCCGCCATGGTCGGCAGTATTCTCAAAATTAAAGAGCTCGTCCATGTGAAGAATGTGGGATGGAAGGAGTACGAGTGGGAGATGTGCAGGGGTCGAGGCGAGGGTCGGGGCTGGCTTTGGGAGAGGATGAAGACCGGAGGCGAGGAGTTCACTCTCTGAGGACCGAGTTCCTATGAGAATATGATACTCCTTAGATGAGTGAGTTGGCTCGTCGTGACCCGTGACGTGGATTCTGCTGCAGCGTCTGGCTCGAGGCTGACGTGGTCGGCTCCGCTCCCCTAGTTTGAGACGAAGGGCTCGTCTCGATCTGGATGACTACTGCTTCAACCCCGTGTCTCTACTGTCTTTCAATGCCAGACACTTTGCAGGCTCAGTCGGGTTCGTGTTGACACGAGTGCCATCCATCGATCGCTCACTCCCTCCCGACCTTGCTCCACACAAACTCCCGGACCTTCTTTTGCTCCCGGCCTCCAAGTCCTTCCACTTGCTCGGGGATCTGATCGTCTGTGTTCGGCTGGATGGCACATTCAGCAGCTATTGGGTGGACAAGCGAGCGAGCCAAGCGCACCTTGTCGCGGTCAGCTCCGGCCTCTATGAGGAGCACGGCTGCCGAGCCATGTCCGCTCTCAAAGGCAAGATGCAGTGGCGTGTTGCCTGAACGAGCGGTCAGATACGAGTAGACTGCAACGTTTCAAATGCGTCGAGAAAAGGGACGACACGAACCGATGCGGTCCTGTGTGTTGAGTCGCGTGCGCTTGCCATCCTTGCCCCCGGCTAGGAGCAGCGTGATGAAACCATCCGAGCCGGTGGTCGCTGCCCGATGCAGCGGGTGCTGGTTTGCGCGGTCCTTCGCGTTGATCTGAGATTATGACAGATCTGAACGAGTGAATCACCAGTTGCGGAAGATTCGAGGCTCACATCTGCGCCGTGCTGGATGAGTCGTCGACCAATCTGAGGGAGAGACCCACGATGATCAACATATACTACGATTGTCATTGTTATTGGTCTCATACCTCTATCCGAGCCTTGGAAGCCGCGTAGTGACTTTGGTGCAAAGAAAGGGGCATTTTGGAGTCTCGCCCAAAACAAAGCCCTACCAAGACCGACTTACAGTGCGGTCTGGCCCTTGGAGTTCGTTGCGTTCACATCAACGCCGGCAGCAAGGAGAGCAATGACGTTGGACTCCTGCCCGGCAGAGACTGAAAGAGAAGACCAGTTGTCAGTCGGGTTCAGACCGTCATGCCATCGGAAGAGCGAATGCCTTGATCCCACCGGCAATAATCAGCGGAGTGCTCCCTCCCCCGTCCTTGGTGTCGAGGTCTGGTGCAGGTGTGTTCCTCAAAAGAAGCTCCACCAGCTCGAGGGACGAACCGCCGGCCGCCCAGTGCAGAGGCTGGCGGCCGTCCTGGACGTGGAGCACGCGGTCAGCGAGTCAGTGGTCGCTCCACGGCGATTAAGCATGACATCTCACATCATCCTTCAAATGAATAGCTTGCGGGTTCGTGTTGAGAAGGGACCTGACCAGGCCAGGCTGGCCTATGGTGTGGTCCCAGGAGGGCGAGATCAATGGATGCAAGTCAGTTGGGTGAGAGCCACATGAGCGCGCGAGATCCTGACCCTCAAGGCAGGCCTTGTGAATGTTGAGTCCAGGCATGGAGAGGGAGATTAGGAGGGTAAATGAGTGATTTAGCGGTAGTTGATGATTGTTTAAGGGCAGCAACGACGCGTCGCCCTCGCCCTCTCCACCTGGCAAGAGGTGTTGATGACGAGCGCTTTGTGGCTGTCTTGACAACCAGAAGTAGTCAATTTTCTCTACACAACTGGAAGATCTCAGAACATACCATGGTCTGTTGATATATGACTAGTTTTTCAGGTCGAGCGAGCCTGATTCTCTCCTGTGACTTCCGTGTGTAATAACGTTCATCCAATCATTGAATCGTGCATCGAATCGCAGGCAACACAAACCCTGAGAGAACACAAGAAAGAAATAACGTTATAACTATAACTCCGAACAAGGGTACAAAAAAAGAAAATTCAAACGCGCTCGACGTGGGCGGTGGTGCCACGGTCCAGTTCCTTCTCCTTCTCCGACTCGCCTATGGAAGGGGAATCAAGGCCAGCGCGCTCGTGAGGAGCAATCATGTTGATAGCATCGTCGCCATCGAAGAGACGGGCAGTTTCCTCGAGCGTGCGGTTCTTGGCTGCAGCGACAAGGTTCAATGAGGGCTCTCAGGAAAGCGGGAAGGGAGCAGGACTGACTCTCGACCAGGTACATCCAAACGAATCCGAATTCGAACCAGAGCCACGCAAGATAAACGATGTAGTACTGATATTAGGGCGTTTTCGTTAGTATATAGTACAAAGCGGGGGCAGGCAGGAACCGCGCTGTCGTCCGCAAAGAAGCGAGCACCCACCTTCCATCCGATGGCCTTAAGCGCGATCGGGTTGACGTACTGTGGAACATGAAGTCAGTAGTGAATATTACAACGCAAGATGAGACAACGTGGCTCACTTGGTTGAAGACGAGCGAGCAGGAAACGAACAAGTTCATGCAAGCAAGAACCTTTGCACGGATCTGCAGAGGAAAACAGTCAACTCTGCGTTGCCTCTACGCGTTGAAATGCTCCGCTAACCTTGAAGGGAGCAATCTCGACAGTGTATGCGACGAGAAGAGGCGACCACGCAATGTCGTAGAAGACTTGGAAGTGATTTCACGAGGAGTCAGGGTGGCCCATGGCTGTAAGGACTGGCAAGTGCCAGCTCACAGTAGTAGATGTAAATGAAGGCAAGAATGGCGTGGGCAGGAGCCATATTCGTTGGGTTGTTGGCATAGACACCCTCGCAGATCGTCCAGAAGACCCAGGTGACGGCCATGCCTCCAGTAGAGATGAGGAAGAGCCTTCGACGGCCAATCTTGTCGCAGAGAAAGGCGGCACCAACGGCGATGGAAAAGTTGAAAAGCCTATGACCGAGGAACATGTCAAACTAGTATTAGAACCAGGTAAGGGCGGTGGGTCACTCACTGTAGGATACCATTATAGAGGTTCTTAATGGCCTCGGACTTAATGCCAATCTGGTCCAGCACGTCGTTCAGGTAGTACGAAACAAGCCCATTACTGTGTAACGCCAAGATAACGTGTTAGTACGCTTGGCGTCTGGGCCGCGGGAGACAAAGAACACTGACCCGGACCACTGGGAGAAGAAGGCGATGGCGCAAACGATGCGCATGCGCTTGCGGTTTCCGGGCGTCTGAAGGAGGCTGAACCACGACGAACTATGCAGCTTCTCGAGTTCTATCGACTTGGTGATCTCGTCCATCTCGTATACAACAACAGGCGAGGTCTGAGGAGCAAAGGGGAGAGTGAATCAGAATCGGATCTCGAGGATGACGACAGGCGGGCTCGACTCACGCTGTCATTGTTGTCAGTATGATACCGAGCAAGAACGCGACGTGCCTCTTCGACTTTGCCCTTGTTGACGAGCCAACGGGGGGACTCCGGCACGAACCAGATCAGGGCGACCTGGATGACAGACGGGATCGCCTGCAGGATGGACGGGATCCTCCATGACATGGAATTCTGGATCCGGAAGGTACCGAACGTCGTCCAGGCAGCGATGATCGATCCGGAATACCCTGGAGTGATATTTCAATGTGCGTTCGGCGAGGTACATCCTTTGGCCACGGCCAGACTTACATAGCGAGTTGAAGAGCGACGTCATGGGCGCGCGCTGCGTCGGGTAGGCCAGTTCGGTGATGAGGACGGGCGCAGCATTCTGTGATTGAAAGGCGGACGTCAGTAATTACCTCGCCAGAGAGGGAAGGAAAGAGCGAGATGAACCTGAGCGAAGGTAAGTCCGAAACCAATTAGTCCACGAGAAGCGATGAAGACGGCAATGGTGTTGCTCGTTGACTGCATCGCCACTCCAGCGAGCCTGGGTAAGCAGTCTCAGTCAGAGCGCTACTCGGAAGATGATGCGAGAATAAGTTGACTGACATGATGACACTACCAAAGAGGATACCGAAACGTCGGCCGAAGGTATCGGTCACATACGCGCAGAAAGGAAGACCTATGATGGCACCAATGTTTTGGACAGCGTTGAGGAGTCTGGAGATAACAACCTAGGTCAGTTCCGCCCACACTAGTAACAGATCCCGCAGACGAAGACTGACCCCTTGGTGCTTCCTTGAGGGTTGCCAAACTTGTTCTTCCAGTTCTCAAGAGTTTGGAGACCGTTCATCATCGAACCTAATCGGGATCGAGGCAAGGAAGGCGGGGCCACGGCTGTCAGCGAAAAGCGTCCGGTGGCTGGACTGGGTCACATGGTTCCCTGTCACTCAGCTCTACGCACCGTCGTAGCCGTTGGTCGAAGAAGTAATAAGGGCGATGATGAGGAGCAGGTTAATGCTGCGGATACCCTTGTGCTTCCACCATCTGAAGAGAAGTAGGACGGATCAGCTTGGAACAATCCAAATGGATGGTTGCGGGCAGGAAGCGATCTGTGCGCACTTTCCACGGTAGACGTGCTCCTCCAGGCCAGGAGGCAGCGCGTTCTTCTCGTTCGCCACAGCGGCAGGGGCCATCTTCCAAGCGAGAGTTGGAGGTGAAGTAGAGGGAAGTGAAGGGAAGTGGGAGTATGGAGTTGTGGTCGTAGGGAATGAAAGAAGGAAGGGAACTCAAGAAAAGGGGAAAGGAAGGCAGCAAGGGCGGGGGCGCTGAGTTCCTCGATCCGGGATTACTCCTCTCTGCTGTTTCGGCGCGATGTCCAGTCGAGAGCCGGAGCTAAGGGAGTTGCGGTTGGGGGGAGGAGTGTCCGCCTACAACCGTTCCAAATGAGCAGGTGTTCCAGGAGACATACATGACCAAGCAGCAGGATCGTCTGCGTCCGTGACGGGCCAAAAGAACGAGGTTTCCCCGCGCACCCAGCTTTAGCCGGAGCCTAGGACCCCGGGTTACCCTCCTTCCGCACTCGGGGCTGCTACCTCGGGTCCACCTCAGAAATGCATAGTGAGTGTCACGAGTGAGAAAGTTTTTAATGCAAAGCTGCACAAACTTATGGTAAATGAAGACCCCCGTCTCGACTCGGAGAAAAGACGAAGCAGCGAGTCAGTCCTAGGCCTGGTCCTCGTCGCACAGGCTCCGGTGATTCTCGCTCCTCGTATCGCCACATCGGACCCTTGTTTTGCCGAACTGAGATGTTGATCATCTGGGGGCGGAGTGTATGCATGTGGTCCGGGGACTTAATCCCATGACATGCGAGGTAAAGGAGCGGCTTGAAGCTCGGCTAGATGCGGCAATCCTGAAAGCTGCTGGCTGACCAAAGGAAGCCAGGGGGTTTGCGACCGAGTGTTCGTCATCGTCCTCCTCGCTTGCATCGGCGTCAATATCCTTTCCTCTCCTTCGGTCGCGTCCAAACAGTCTTTCTCATATGCTAGCAACTGCCCTAAAGCAAGGAGTTCTTCCTAGCGCGCAACCTGATGAAACAGGCCATCGGCCCGAAACGTGTAGCCTTCCTAAGATGTTGACGGTGTTACTCCTTCTCCATCTTTGATGCTAGATTCGGCTCAAGGGTCATGAGCTGAGGAGGATGGGTGAGGAGGAGCATTGGTGGAGGAGTGGAACTGAAGTGGTGGAGATGGCACGCGCTCGCTTCAGGGAATTGAGCAGGTTTGTCTGATCCAAATGATAGTCAGAGTGCAGATCAGAATGCTTCGACGAGCTGAGCGATTTATGGACGAGGGGTGAGAACAAGGGAGGGGATAAGGGGATGAGAAGGATGAAACAACGAGGTGTGGCATGATGGGACCAGAGGGGGAAGGATGAAAAAGCAAGAGACTGTGAGGCAGATGACAAACGAGAAGATTCGGAAGGGTTATGAACAAGGAATGTGGGACGATGTGGCGAAAGAAGGAACGGAGAAAAGGGAATGCTGAGCAAGCAAGAAAGAAACCGCAGAGGCGAACCGGGCGGATCATCCGAAGCACACCGAGTAGGAAAGACAAGGTCGCAGGGTCACAGGCGCAAGAGTCGAAGAGGCCAACGCAGAGCCAAGACGACGAGTTCGCGAGATCCTGACATGTGAGAGCTTGTCGAGGTGAACAGATGGCTTCTTTATCCTTCACTTTCTGACTGTTGGCGATCTCAGCTTGTCTTGGTCAAATGGCGGTGACCACTCTGTGTGGCCAGCGCCAACACGGCATCTAGAGCGCTAATCGAAAGTACCATCTCCTCTCAGACCGAAACCGTCCTATATATCCAGGCCGATAATGCCGAGCTCCATGATATTGTGGCCCGCTTGAGACACAGATCAGCCGTTGAGACGGTCAGAAACAAGGGGCAAGCCACAGTCGCTCTCTCTTCAAAGATACTATTGGCTACCTTCAGTTCGAGTGTGAACGCCGCCTGAGTAACATGACATACTGCTAGGCAGCGTAAGCGAGCTACGGATTGATAAGGCTCCGAGGCTCCTACTTCTTAGCTTCGTCCTCGGCCCCCTCCTTCTCCTTTGGATGGAGCGCTTTTCTTGCCTAGCAGTGCAATCCTTCCTGAGCGCGTGCGCTCCCAGTCGCGAGTACCCTTTCTCGTCGACTCGCATACGTCAGATCCACCTTGTTCATCCTCACGTTAGCTACTATCGGCCCACCTCCCTCGGTATATTGCTCCTCTTGCTTGTCTGCCTGATATGTGTGCTTGCATAATTGCTGCGTAGCCCTGGTCTGCAGAGAGAATCGATAATGGTCTACACATGCAGCGATCAATGTCACTGCACCTGGTTCGACCCAAACACACCCCTCCCGAACCTGTTCCAACTAATAGCCCCGCCCTCTACGACGGCGAGGATAACGGACCGGTCTCCTTGCTTCAAGAACGGGAAGGGGTTCCCTGCTGCGCCCTTTGGCTTGACCTCGACTTCCTTTTCCTTGCATAGAGGAGGAAGCAGGCCGAGCTCGACTAGCACACGATCCAGCCACGACTGGCTCTTCGTCGACGTCAACTCCACAGGGGAGGATGGGCCGTTCTTGCTTGGCCGAGGAACACGGGGCGGATACCGCGGTGCCGGCGGGCCGAGCTGCGCAGTCGCGTCGAAGAGGGCGAGGAGAGACGCCTGAGAAGGGAACGCCGAGTCTGCGGCGGCAACGACAGATATCTCATAGTCCGGCGGGGTCGGACTAGACTTCTTGTAGGACGATGTTGGGCGCCAGACGTGGAAGTATACGTCATAGGGGTCGGGGGTGAGGCCCTTGGCGACGGAAGGTCTTCGAGAGGGCGAAGAGGTGGAGTTGGAGGAGGCAGGGGAGGGGATAATGCGAAGCGAAGAAAACAAGTGGGCTGGAAACGAGATAGTTTTGGAATTCAGTGGAGAGGTAAAGGGCGGCACTTGAGATCAAAAAAACGAGAGTGCGCACTGTAGTTGCTCGCTAGCTTCGCACGCCGGCTCACAAGAGGTTCCCATACCGCGTCCTCTAGGTCGATGTCGCTTGTTCTGAAATTCGAGCACATCGCCAAGAGTGACCTAGGACCAGCGAGTAAAAGTCTGCCGAGCCCGCGAACCGCTATCACAAGCGCATCCCACAAGCCAGACACACCGCGCCTAATTCCGTGGCCGACCGCGATCGCACCCAGCCCCACGCGGGAGACGCAGAATCCGAGGCTGAACGGCGTTAAAGTAGTCGGCGGTTGTGGAGGCTTGGACCTCGGAACAGAGGCAAGCACGACGGCGGGAAGGTGTTTCGGCGCGCGGTGAACCACATAGCCGAGTCGCTTGAGGTGAGCGTAGACCGAGTACCTTCCGCGGTCGACATCTTTACCCCAAATACTCCAGCCTTCCTGGACAGTCATCCTCACAGCGTTGTGGGCAAAGACCTCTTCGACGAGCGGCGCATTCTCGCCGCCAGCCTTGGCGAGGTCACATTCCTTAGCGCGCTCTCCGGCATCGGCAGACATGGAGCCGCCATGCCAGATGGTGAGTGAACCTCGCTCCAAGAGGTAGAGTGCCTCTTCCGGGAGGAGGACGATCCGAGATTCGCGCGCCGGGCCGGATATGGGCTTCTCAGAGGACGAGCCGGGCTTTGGTTTCTCGAAGGGCAAAGCGGTAGCGACAGGCGGAAGGGGAAGTGAAAGTGCGGGAGCTCGAATGGTATGGCCGAGAGTTGCAAACTGGTTGCCGCGGGAAATGAGCACGCAGGGGAGCGGAGAAGGGTCTTGTGCTGTCGGTGCAGGAAGGTAGGCATGCGACATGTTCCTCCTGTGAAGAGGAGGACAGGACGCGAGCGCCGTTGCAGAGTCGGTCCGTGGCGTGGCCAGGCATGAAGAGCGTTAGAGAGCATGTCGGCAGCTTGTCTCGTGTGAAACGACATGTTTCCACTGCTGTCTACGTACGAAGCTCCACCTCGCAGACCCCTTAAAGCGCCAAACATGGCCTCGCGTCCATCGCGAAGAGCGCGTTCCTGAACGTTTACGCCGAGCTCGAGCGGCTCAAAGTCCTTCTCCCCTCGTTTTGGAATCACGATGCCTGAGCCGGTCTTTCTGCAGACGCGAGAGGGCTAACGAGTAAGAGGGCTCGTCGAGAACAACGCAGGAGAGCAGGCCGGCTCACCTGTCCTTGCCTCCACCGCCGAAGAGAAGCCGGTAGTCGACGCCCTTGTCTTCCCCGTTGAGCTCTTCTTCTTCCTCTTCATCCTCACCATCTGCCTTGGGCGTCGCCGCGTCGGGAGCGGGATCTTCGTCGATGCTGAGCTCGCGTATGAGCGGAGTCGTCGTGGGGGTCGACATGCGAGGTGGTGGAGGTTCAGGGCGACAACGGCGATAACGGGTGTGGCCTGGCCGTCTCTAAGCTGCCTGCCTGTCTGCCCTGCCCTCCTCTTAGAACAAGGTTCATGCGCAAACGTCCTCCCCTGAGCGCCTGTCTTCTAGGAACGAACCGCTCACCACGAGTCCACTAGAGATCGATCAAGCATACCCGGATTTGGAAGGCAGCGTTCTGAAATGTAGCGAGACAAGCTTCCTCGGCGTCTGTGTCTGCATAGATGAGACTCAATTAGGTCAGGATTTCTCACGACCGGGCTGGGCGATGCTGGCCGTAGAGTTCGGAGAAGGCTGGCGCACTCGGCGATGTCAGCAATTCGAAGCGTCCTTGGGCCTCTGATAGCTTGGGCTCCCGCGGGAAGGCAACTGAGGACATCAGAGAGGCGGGAAGAGCGTCGATGGTGTCGTGGTATCGGAGGCGAATTTGAGATACCGCGTCTCGCTCTCTCGTCTCTCCTTGGGCTTTCTCGGCGGGCCGCTCGAGCCTCGGCACACTAAACATGGCCGTCCAAAGTCCAATGCAGCCCACATGTTCGCTCGCTGGTAATCTTCTAAGCGTTCCCAAGGAACCGAGAAAGATTGCACGCCTTCTCCCGCGAACAACATAACAGCAGGGGCCCCAGTCACCGGACCCGAAGGATCTCATTTCGGCACTCCATGATAGTTGATTCCATCTTCATGCATATAGCATGCACCATAAAAGGTGCAGGCTGTCTCCTTCCCGGCTGGGGTTCTCGATGTGCGAGAGAAGAGAGCGATGACGAGTTCACTCTGACAAAGACCGGCAAAGCATAGAGGTGCAGCAGCTCAGGGTTTAAAAAGGGAGGGAGTCCTCGTGGGCCTTCTTGTTTTTCTCAACTCGGATACTGATTCTACGAGGAAAAAGAGGAAGAAGAATTGCATTATGAACCCATACAGAAAAGCGACTGCCTCAGCATGTGGTGGTCTCTCATGCACGTCTACGGCGCCCGAGTGTGGTGTTGTGGGCGGGACATATAAGCACGATTCATGCCGCGGTCATCTCTCCATCCACGTCGCCTCGAATAGGGCAAGACGAGAGTCGAAGCCAACCTAACAGCTGACGACCATTTCGTCCCTTTTCTCTTTTTCCCAGATGGCAACTCTCCCCCCTCTATCGCCACCACTTGGCCTCACGTCCTCATCATCGACGACATGGCCCAGTTCGGCCCCTCGGCATGCCGTCCTCACGTCGCCGCCGCCATCTTCGTCGTCGTCGTCCGCGTCCGCGTCGACCTCAACTTCGTACGCTGTCTTGCCCCATCCCGACATCTCGCCCGCCACCACCATCACGGCTCTGCCGAGGCCCATCGCTCCTCCAAGCCCAAGACAGGCCTATTCGTTCACCTCCCTTCGACCGCTGTCCTCGCTCGAGCAGCCCCTCTCGCACTACCCGCCGCCTACGGCCCCCGTCCATTCGACCTCGCTCCCGCCGTCTAGGATTCATCATCGGACGTCGCCCACCATCCCTATTCAGAAGCTTACAAGCTCAAGAACGAGGTGAGTGAGGACGGTCGTCCAAGTGTCGTCTTGTTGGGTGGGTGGTCGGGACCGACTACTTCATGAGCAGACTCTTGATCCCGGAGGACAAGCGGGCGGACGAGAGAGTCTCGACCCAGGGGTCAGCTCCTTGGTCCTCGCTCTCTGTCCAACTCCGGGATTGCTCTCTGCCTTGTTGGAGGAACGCTTCGTCCACGATCGTCGCGCTGTTCTCTCTCCCTTGGTTCAGTGTTGTCTCTCTCCCTCTTCCCCCCCTTCCGCGGCGAGGTCAGTTGTCGGGCCAGGGGCCCCCCGTCTCCTTTCTTGATCGCCCTTGCCCGAACCGAGCAGTTCGCCCGACGGACAGCCCTTTTTTTTTTTTTGTGGAGATAGGACACTTCTTAGATTTCGAGACTGTCCCCTCTCGCTGACCTCCCTCCTTCGGCCCTCTCTCGACCTTCTCGGCTAGGTCTCGCTCTATCACTTCGCAAGGCTCTGGAACCATCTCTGCCTTCCGCCGGACGCCGCCCTCGTCCTCGCTCCTCCTCACGAATCTCCGATCGCCGCCCATACAGTCGACGTCCCTCCCACAATATTCCCCTCCCGTCCGGACACGCTCAACGCCGGCCCTATTCGATCAGGACCACTACCGGTTTGACTACGTCCCGCGCGACATGGCATCCCCTCCGCGCTCAAGCCAGCCCTCGCCTTCCTTGTTCCCCGTTCAGCTCGGCCGCCAGCGCGACGAATCCGACGGCGACGAAGTCGAAGATGACACCGCCGACGCCATGCGCTTCGAACCCAGAAGCAAGCTCACCAGGAGGTCCGATACGGGCCTGAGGCAGCGCTGGGAAGCGGCCGTATCGGGAGAGAGGAGGGGCAGCAGCGGGTACGCGACTCCGCCTGGGATTGTCAGCGGGGGCGGCGTAGACTCCCTCCCACCTGGGACGGTCCAGCCTGTAATCACTGGGGGTCTCGGCCTTATGGGGATTTCATCGAGCACGAGCGCTCCTCCGTCTAGGTACGAGCGTGCGCCGGACAGCGGCTTCGACGTCAACATCCTCAGCACCGATGGCGAAGAACCTGTATGTCATGCGCGTCTCCCTATCTGTCCGCTCAGGCCTTCCGCTTCTTCCCATTCTTCGACCTCTTTGCCGTTTCGTCCTGACAGACATGTCCACACTCAACATAGCTCCCGACCTCGCTTCTCCGACCGCCACCACCACCGAGGTCCATTCTCGAAACCCTCGCCTCTACACCGCTGGTGCTTCTCCTTCTGAGACTACTGAGCGTCGTCCCGAGCATGCTCGGGACGTTCTGCCTTTTCGCCCGGCTCTGGGAGGGTGACGCACCAACATCGTCTTCTCCGGCGATTTTCCAAAAGGGCAGTCGACTTGAAAACGTCGTTGCATGCTATTGGGTGCTTCCCTGTCTCTTCTGCGCGCGTTGCTCGTCCTCAAAGTCCAGCTCTAACTCTCCTGCATGTCTGCTGGTCTATCAGTCCATTCTCACCGCTGTCGAGTGCTTCCTTCTCACCTCAGGCCTCACTCGTCGCTGGACAACGTATTACTCGCTCCCCTCAACGCTCCTCCGACTGCTCTCTCTTCAAACCATCTGTTGGCCCGCGACTTCTATCACGCTTCGCTTGCTCGGACCGTCACGCCCTCTAGCCGCATGGCTTGTCATCGGAACGACGACGAGCGTGAGTAACGCCGTCCGAATCTGGGTGACAAGCAACATTCCCGGCGGGAGCGGCGCGTCGCTGGCGAGGGCTTTCGGCGGTGCGAGGAAGACCGGCATGACCAACGGCGCGTATAATGCAGATGGCGGTGGCGTCGCTGGAGTTGCTGTTCCTGTACTTGCTAGCTTCGGGCTTGGAGGAGGCCCCAGCAAAGTATCGGGGGCGACACCCAGCGCTGTGCGGACGAGGAGGAGGATGGATTGGGGAAGTGTTGTCAGGCAGTGTGCTTGGCCTTGTCTCGCGGGATACATGCTCACGTGCTGGTCGCTGGTGAGTTCAGCTGCGCATCTCCGTTGCTTGATCTTTTTTCATGAAAGCTGACGCCTCGGCTGCCCTATAGCTTATTGAGCGCGACCTGGAACGACGGGCGCGTGGCGTTGCTGGCGGCTTCGGTGCATGAGACCATCTTCTTCGCGCCATATCTATACTCTCTTAATCCCTCACGTGTATACTCAGCGCCGATCTCTTCTTTGGAACTGGCCTAGCTTTGCCCGCCGCTCATCTTACCCTCCCACATGGATACGCAGCCACGACTTTGACCTTCACGACTCGCCCTTCCTCTCGCATCTTCCTCTATCTTGACCTTTCGATCCCAATATCCCTACTTCTCGAATCCCAATATCTTCGGCTTTCGTGATATCTCTTTACCTTCAATGCTCAGTTCCGTCTTCCTTCTGTATAATTACACACATTCAGTTCGGGAAGGTTGACTTCGTGTCTCGTATCGAGACCGGATCTCCTGCGAAGAAGTGGTACAAGGATCGGTAAAGAGTTCTGCCGAAGCACGTCGTCACAGAACGAGAGATACATCTGTCGAAGGCAAGCCCCACGTCGAGCGCCGCTGACGCCTGGCCTGCCAATCAATTCGCGTCTCCCTCGCGGAGCGCGTCTGGACCCAACCAAGCTCGACCGCGCCTGCTTTGTTTTCCCAGCCAGCCACGCCGCCTTTCACGATCTGGCGAGTTCGTCCCTCCGACGCCCACCCATTTAACGCCACTTGCTTTCCGCTTCCCTCAATGAGCTTCACTCCTCCGCGCCCCAAGTCCAGCTCAACTTCCCGCTCCCGGCCTGCATCGCCTCTCAGCCTTGCGGACCGCTTCGCGAACGTCAGTCTCGCGAGCACCGACGTCGGCGAGAGCAGTGGAGGAGGGGCCGGCAAGCTCTACTCGGCAGTTGGTGGAGCGGGCGATACGTGAGTCGTCTTGCAGTAGAGTCTTAATGCACAGCTGGGCAAATCTACAAGCAGCATGCTCATCATCCACGGACATCACAAGCTCGAACATCTTTCTCGCGCGGTCTACCCGGGTGCCGCTTTCGCCCAAGAAGAGCGGCTCATTGTCCAAGGGCGCGGCGGACAGCACACTGGCCCTCAGTCAGGTCCTGAGCGGAATGAGGGTCTCAGACCGCGACTGGGTTGGCCAGGAGGCGTCGGACGGACGGAAGAAGAGTTCTGGCGGTCAGGTGGGTCTCTCCCTTGAGGGCGTTCACGGGTCTCTCACCCTTGCTGTCGCGCTTCTCGCCGTGCCCGCGACGCGACAGCCGACTCACTCAATCCATCTTCTCGCATGTTGCCCACCTTGCATAGTCGTCGGACCGTTTTATTGCTCACCGGTCACTCAATGCGTCATCGGTCCCCGTCGCCCCTGCCCTCTACCCGTCCTCCGGAGTCTCCAGCTCTTCCGACGCCTCCAACGGCGCTAACGAATCGTTTCACAACACCTCTTCCTCAACAATCGCGTCCTCTCTTCTTGCTTCGGACTCGCTCTCGCTCACGGGAGACGATCCGGCCCCGCAGACTCGAATCTTGGCGTTCGCCCAGGCCCCTCCAGCGGCCTCGACCGCACACGATCTTGCGCACGCTCAGCTGAGACGGTACACCAAGCTCGCAACGTCCTCGTCCACGGCGACCGGAGCCGGAGGTCCTCCTGGGAGCAAGATGGCAGCTGAAAAGAGGAAGCGGGCGATCCCCACGCGACCGGAGCGAGTTCTCGACGCCCCAGGGATGGTCGACGATTACTACCTCAACTTGCTGGCCTGGAGTTCCGACAACGCTGTAGCCATCGGTCTTGGAGAGGGCGTCTACGTGTGGAATGCCGAGACTGGCAATGTTGCAGGCATGGGAGAGTGAGTGTTGTCAAGATGCAGCGAGGACACCCGATTGCCCGACGCGCCTTGACGATCATCCTGCTCTCGCACTTGTCAGGCCTACTGAGGAATCACCCCAAGTCACTTCCCTTACCTGGGCTGGAGATGGAGCTTATCTTGCCGTTGGAAATGACCACGGACAGGTCGAGGTCTGGGATGTTGAGACAAACACCAAGCTGAGGACGATGGCCGGCCACGCCGTTCGTACTACCTACCCCCTTCCTCCTGCGAGTCTTCACCTTCTCTTTCTCGCAACTGACTTAGGGGCACATAGTCTCGGGTTCCTGTTCTGTCATGGCATGGTCACCTCCTCAGTTCTGGATGTAGGGACGGCTCGATTCACCACCATGACGTCCGTGTTGCCCAGCACAAGGTCGGCGAGCTCCTGGGCCACACCGCCGAAGTTCGTACTCCTTCTGGCGCTCCCTCATTATCTTTGACATATCTAAGCGGACCTTGAATGCCAAAATTTAGGTTTGCGGCCTTACTTGGCGGTCTGACGGCCAAATCCTCGCGTCGGGTGGCAACGACAATGTCGTTAACTGTTGGGAGTCAGTCGCTAGACCCCCACCCATCTCAAGGTTATCTGTCACTGACTGAATCCCCATTTTCTCTCGCAGCGCCCGCACCACCGGTGCCTTTATCTCGAGCGATAACTCTTCCGCCGAGCCCGCACGCGGCATGGCCCGCTGGACGAAGCGCAATCACACTGCAGCCGTCAAGGCGCTGGCCTGGTGCCCCTGGCAGTCGTCCCTCCTCGCCACGGGCGGAGGCACAGGTGACCAGACGATCCACTTCTGGTCGTCCACGACCGGCTCGCGGATCTCTTCCCTGCCGACGCCGAGCCAGGTAACGAGCCTTGTCTTCTCGCCGCACGCCAAGGAGCTTCTCTCAACGCATGGCTTCCCGGACAACAACCTGTGCCTCTGGAGCTATCCGAGCTTGCAGCAAATCTGGGAGGTCCCCGCGCACGACACGCGTGTCCTTGCAAGCGCTCTCAGCCCGGACGGGAGCACGGTGGCGACGGCTGCGAGCGACGAGAACCTCAAGGTGAGAGAGAGAGAGCATGAGAGACCTTGTGTGGTTGCTCCCTACTCATACACGCTTCTGTTCTGCGAGCAGTTCTGGAAGATCTGGGACGCCCGTGTCGCTGGCAAGGGCAGGAAGGGTCATGCCGACGACGAGATCGAACTCTCGGGCGTGGGTGGTGGAGCTGGCATGCGGTCCAAGACAGGCTCCACCGGTGGGCTTAAGATTCGGTGACGGACTTTGACTTTTTAATCAAGTTACGACCGTTCAGACTCCGTCCACGCGCAGCTCAGATAAAACAGACATGTAATAGAAAGGAATAAAGGCAGTCATTATGTATCCTCTATCACACGACAGATAGTTCGCTCCGTCCATCATGCGTAGGGCGGTGCACTCTCCTCCATTTCCTCCCTCCTCAGCGAGCTTGTGGGTCCACGACTCCTCGACGGCAGATTGAGGGGCTCAACGTTACCCGGTGGTGGCGGCGGAATCTCCCCCTCGAAGTGGTGAGCGTTCGTCGAGTTGTGGCGGTCGGCAGCGTGGAAATCGTCGTCGCTGATGCCTCCGTCTGTGAAACTTCCTGGCGGGGGGACGAAACGGGGGGCCGAGGTCGAGGGCGAGGGCTGGTTTGAATTAGTGCGCTTGAAGAACTTGCCTAACAGTCAAAGAAGAGGCAGATCTCAGTTGGCTGGAAGAGAAGAAGGCAGACCGTGGAAGTAAGGAGGGAGGCGCGCACCGGCGTTGATCTTCCTCGGTCCGCTGTCACCGGAGACCGATCCGAACGTCCCGGCACTTGGGCTTGTGTAACTTGTCGGGCTTCCCGCAGTTGAAGAGAACGCGAGCGAGTCCATCTCGCGCTCAACCTCTCGCTGAGCGGCGGCAGCGGCGAGTTGGTGATCGCTCTGCGGCGCGAGAGGAGATGAGTAGCTCGGGTAGAAGCCGGTGGCAGTCGCGGAGGGGGAGGTGGCTGACGGCGAAGGAGACAAGGAGTGATACGGAGGACGAGGAATCGAAGAGGAATGCGCTGAAAGAGCAGTGTCCAAGTCAGTGACTTCGAAACAGAAAAAAGGACAGCAGTGCAGCGAGGCGACCGACCGTTGGAGCCATCACCTGAGAGCCTTCCTCCACCCGTACCACTGCTTCCCGGCCGCGAGGGGGCATCGACGTACGACTCAGTCTCCTGCTCCGTTATAGGGGACTGGCCCTCTTTCGTCGTCGGCTGTGCGAAGGGTGCCGAAGGCGGTTGGAGCTCAGAAGCAAACGATTGGTCCGAGGAGCGGCGGGCTGGGAAAGCCGATGTTGTCACCGGCTCCGAGGGCGAGGGAGCGTCGTAGGGGAGGTATGACTCCTGTTCTATCGAGAGAGAACGGCGATTGTTCATCGGAGGAGGCGACGACGAGTTGGTGCCGCCGTACGTGTTCGTCGAAGCCGCCGACGTCGCAGCAAAATCGCCTCCTCCGACAGTGGGGCCGAGCCCGAGGCTGAGTCTCGGGCCACCAATGCGTGGGCGGTCCGTCCGAGCATGGCGCGAGTAACCCGAGAGAGAGCCGTCCTGGTCAGCGTCCGAAGCGGGACCCTCTCCGGGAGGTATCAGGTTGCCGTAGCCGTCGTCGAGCTCCTCTCGCGCCGCGTTCGGCCCTCGGGAGATGGTGCTGACGCCACCGGAGGGAAGTGCGCCCTCGCCTGGAGGCACGAGGTCGCCGTATCCATCTTCATGGCCGTCGCGAGCCGTCGCCGTGGTTGTCTCGCTCGGGCCAGTGAATGAGTAGCGGTACTGGGCCGCTGGAGAGAGCTGGGGCGGGGCCGTCGAGCTCGACGGCAGCTCCTGCCCATCGGCGCTGAGGACAACCATGCTGCGGCCCGAAGTATCCTGGTAGCTCGCCGTCTGCGGCAAGTAAGACGAAGGGCTCGCTGGGAAGGACGATGCATCGTCGTCATTCCGAAACCGGCGGGGAAGTTCTGGCTCGTCGCCAAACTCCGCAAACTGGTCGTCGTTACGGTAACCATGAGAGGAATCACCTCGAGAAGACTGCTCCTCGAACCTCGGCTCGCCCCCGAGGTTGAGCTGAGTCGGGTCGAGTGGCTTGAGTTGGACCTGAGGAGGCGCAAAGACTACCTCGTCAACGCACTTGCTCGTTTCGGATGCGAGCCGGCTGGTCTTGTCGAAACCGTGGTAAGGGGCGCGACCGTAGCCAGGAGGCGTGGTATCGAGAGGGATTTCCTCGATGAGCAGCTTTCCAAGCTCTCCGACGATCTGCGAGCCCATGGCGTAGAGTTCAGCGATCGATGACATTGCCTGTCTGATTAGCCTGGGGCCACACGCACTGTCGCCTTCTCCGCAAGCTCAAGGAGGCCACCAAACTTGATACCGAGAGCGTGCTTAGTCGACAGCCGCTTAAAGTCTGAGAGCCTGGCTTCCTCATTAAGGATGTCCGTGTCAAGCTGAAGGAGCGGAGGAGGGTCGTCAGTCATTCCCCACTCTTTGTGCGGTAACAGCCCAGTTCCTCCACGAACCTGGCGCATCTCGTCCTTGAGCGACTGGAGGAGCATCGTCTGCTGCTGGAGATTCTTGTTCTCAGACGTCATCTTCTCCTGTAAGATCCTCGAAGCTGGATGTTAGTGGCGAAGGGGGCCCGGCGGGTAGGATGAAAGAACACGGAATGCAATATGAGAGAGCACGGACGAGCTTGCGTTGGGCAGACTCCGCCTTGTTGCCGACCGACTTGCGCTTCTTCTTCATCTCGTCGAGGTCCTCCTCGCGCGTACGGACTGAGACGGGGATTATAGGATCAGCGCGCCAGCCTCCGGAAGAGGAGAATGATCCAACCAAACGCGCACTGGACTTGAAGATACCGCGGATGTCCGTCTGTCGCTCGGCAAACTGAGAGGGCCAACACTCTAATTCAGCGTCCTAGTATCCATAAGCCGGCACCGCCAGGTCACTCACCTTGTCGTAGGCCACACCAAGGAGAATGAGCATCTCCGAGGCTCGCGTGCAGACGTCCGCCAGGTCCGTGCCCTCCTGTGGGAGGACCGAGAGAGAGGTCAGAGGAGGGGTCATAAGACAAGCCAGTGACCATGAATCTCATCTCAAGTCAACCGAGGCCGGAGGAAGGGAGGCAAAGAGGTAGAGAGCCAGAGCAACCGCCAAGACACGACGTACCTCGTCACCCCAAGCGGAGAGGGCCGAGGCAGCTCGGTTGGTATCCTGGCCGAGGCGCTCGTGAGCGTTGCGGACTGCCTTCTCGTCGGTGATGAGGGCCTGGAGGAGCCGGAGGTCCTTGTTCCCTACGACGCTGGGAAGAATGGTAGTGTGGGCCATGCCTGATGAGGTGGCGGTGCCGTCAGCGAGACAGCAGGTCACGGACAGACTGACCGAAGGGAGGGGGGCCGGTCTGTCTGCGTTGGGCGAACTGACCTGCCTTGGCCTTCTCGAGGAAGCCCGACTTATTGCTAGCCTGGCCCGAAGGGGTCCTTTCGCGAGTGGCGGATGATCTGCCGAGGCCGAGACGTTGCATGCTGGGGGCGGAGTGGAGGTGGGATGGCAGGTGGTGGTTGAGGGTCAGACCGGAGACTGAGGGAGAAAGGCGGTGACAGGCCTCCGGAGGCGCGGCGAGACCTGAGGTCGCGTCACCCATCGTCTCCCTCCTTGGCTCATTCATCCCACGGATCCTTTGATGCTCGTTCGACAATTCATGAGCGGGACCAAGGTGGCTGGCTGAACGAACTGCGAACCTTGCCAAGAGAGGCGGGTCAGCGCTTGTATGTCTCCCTCGCCACGCGCGCGTCGACGTTTGCCCTTCCTTCCCCCCGAAGACCACCATTGACTCCCATCCCCCTCTCCTCCGACAATGCCATCCCCGGTCGTCCTAGGTCCCCGTCTCTCAGCCGCCTCGCCTCCGGCCTCTCTCCCTGCCGTCCTCGAAGCGCTCGCGTCCCCAAAGCGTCGCTCCGCCTCGGCCCTCGCCGACATCTACACTCTCGCTTGGGCGACAGTCCCTGCTCGGGTCTTTGCCCGCCAGCCGACACCGTTCCTCACCCGAGCCGATCTACTCGACATCCTCGATTTCAAGTTGATGTTTGGGTCGAACCGCCCGGCTCTCCGAGCCATGGTGTCCAAGATCGAGGACACGGCCGTGATCGACGCATCGACGCGCGCCTTCGCGGCCCTCGTCGAGCCGGCCTCCTCGTCCTCGTCCTCTCCGGCCTCGCCGCCGGCACCTTCTTCTCCAAGCTCTGTCCGAGCCGCCCTCGATGCCCTCGTGATCCTCCGCGGCATCGGCCCTGCGACGGCCTCGCTCGTGCTCTCCATAGTCTCGCCTTCCGTGCCGTTCTTCTCCGACGAAGCCGCTGTGCGCGTCCTTCAGCCCGCAGGAGGTCGCAAGGCACTCAAGTACTCCCTCAAGGAGTGGGACGCCTTTTTCGAAGGGTGCGGTGGACTTGGGAAGGTCGACGCAGGTGGGAGGAGGGCGTGGGAGCGTCAGGTGTGGGCGGAAGAGGTCCTCAAGGCCCATGGAGACACTATGCAACAGGGCAGGGCGGAGCAGGCGGCGGGACAGGGAAAGGGGAAGGGGTCCAAGGAGCCTGCTTCTTCAGGAGGAGTAAGAGCGAAGAGACCTTCTGATATCTCTCTGGGTGGCAAGACGGAGGAGGAAGAAGTGACTGAGGAGGCCAGCGGTGGCACACCGCTGGCCAAGAAGCGCCGACGAGGATGAGCTGAGCTGCAAGGCATTCTCTTGGTCAGGCTGAGCGAGAGAGTCCAGGATCCCCAGTGGCATGCGGGATAGGTTTGGGTATGACTTGCTGATGACGGCCGCCAATTCGCTGTGGAAGCACGGGCTCTCGCTCGCTCCCCGCTTGATTGTCGCTGATCCCCTCAAGACAAGCTCACGTCTCAGCGAGCTGCTAGATCGACCGACAAGCAAGGCTGTCTCGGTTGTCAGAGGGGGAAGAGAGCGAGAGGGTGCTGAATTGGACCTTGCCGCAGCCTAAGTTCGCAGCGACAGCCCTTTGCTTGTGTATTCTCGTTCTTCGATCGGCGACTCACCGCGCCGGATATCTGACATGAAGGCGGACAAGTGATCCATGACGTTGTGCAAGCCAGGTGGCCGGCGACGATGCATGCACACACAACTCGCTCGCTCGTTCGTCCGCGAGATTGAGATGACGCACTGCGGGGTCGAGGCTCAGTTGCTCCCTCGGAAGGCGAGAAGACGCGTTGCGGGCAAGCGCCCCTCTCGCACTCGACGACGACCATCTCTTTCCCCCTTGACTTTCCCACCTGCCTGCCCGCCCCTCCCTCCCCATCTCACCCATCCCCCTCTCTCGTCAGACCCACGAGCTCACGCCATCGAGCATAGACCCTGCACGGTCTGAACCAAGAGGAGAGCCGATCATGTCTGGGTGGAAGTGAGCCTGGCCTTCCTCCTCCTGCCTCATCATCAGTCGTCTTCCACGACAGCGTGGCCCGGGATCTACTGTTGAGGAGCGAATTGAACTGATTGGCCGCTGGAATCCTTGACAGCCCCTCCTCTGGTTTGCGCAACCTCGTCAACTCGGTTCGTCGCCCGCTGTCGTTGTGGCTGTCTCGCTCGCTCGCTCGCTCAAGTCTCGCGCGTCCTGACGCGAGCTCCTCTGAACGGCGATGTCTCCCAGCTCCTAAACCGCTTCCTCGCCCCTTACATCGAGAACCTCAATACCGAGCAGCTCAACCTCAATCTTTGGAGTGGTGCGTCGTCGGTCGGCTCCTCTGCGATCCTGCTCGACTGTTGAGGAGATCAATTAACCCAACGCGTCCACCGACTTCGCCCGCCCCGCCGCTCAATTCGACTCTCCTCATCAGGCGAGGTCGTCCTCAAGGGTCTCAAGCTTAAGAAGGAGGCCCTCGACAAATTTCGACTCCCAGTGGACGTCATCGAAGGTGTGACTTCTTCCAACGAATCTCCTTTCGAGGACCAGTCTCTGATATGTTACCTTCATCTGGCTTGTGGCGTGCGACCTGCTTGTTACCCTTATCGCCACAGGTCATATTGGAACGCTTCACTTGTCTCTCCCATACGCGTCTTTGGGGTCCAAGCCCGTCCGCGTTGTGATCGAAGGTGCGCCTTCGCCTTGGCCCAAGCTGCTGCCGCCGTCGATGGGCCGGTGGGCTGAGCCGCTTCCGTCTCCCTAGAGGTCTTCCTTCTCGCTGTTCCAAACGGAGAGACAAAGGTGCGTTCAAGCAGTCCTGTTCCTAGCTTCCTTTTTCCAAGGCTGACATTTTGTGTCTGACTGGCCCGCGTTCGCAGACCGACCTCGCCGAAGATGAGCGCAGAGCCCAAGCCGCAAAGCAAGAGCGTCTCGCCGGCGCAGAAGCCTTGGACATGAAGAGTCAGATCTCGGGCGACGGCCTTGGTGCGTTGAGATGATAAGTCCCTCGAACTACTTCCCAGCTGACTCGGCATCTGCGCATCCCTTGACCTCTCGACAGAGGAGCAAAAGAAGAACGAGGGCCGGATCGCCAACATGATCGGCCAGATCGTTAACAATCTCCAGATCACCGTCCGCAACGTCCACGTCCGCTACGAGGACAACCTCAGCACGCCCGACGTATGTCCGACGTGACTGATGCGGCAGCTGCTCGAGCAGTTGGGCTGACCAGATCCGGATCCCTTCCCTAGCACCCCTTCGCTGCCGGAGCCACCATCTCAGAGTTCAAGGCGGTCTCAACAGATGAGAACTGGATCGAGACGTTCATCTCCAGCGCCAAGGACGCCTTGCACAAGGTCCGCACTGCGTGCTCAAGGAGAAGGAGCCTCCAGCTGATCTAGGGTTTCATCCTTCTCTTCTTCTCAATCAGATGGCGAAGCTGTCAAGTCTCGCCATTTACTTTGACACAGATGCAACGACCATCGTCGGCCAGGGCCGAGCCGAGACAATCTCCAACTTTTCCAAACTCGTTCATCCCTTGACTTTAGCACTTACGGTCACCTAGATCCAGTAGACTGACCGTCCCCTGTGCGCATCTCCGACCCCTCACAGATCACCCGCGGCGATGGAACGGACAAGGACAAAATTGACAGCCACCAGTTCATCCTTAAGCCCGTCACAGGAGAGGCCCGCGTCATCTACAACCACAAGATCGATCAGGAGACGCCCCAGTTCGACGCCCAGGTCCTTTTTGACGAATTCGGCTTCGTCATCGATGATGATCAGTACCGCGACACACTCTCGATGGTTGACCTCTTCCATTTCTACACACGTACCACCGAGTATCGCAAGTTCCGGCCGCCCGAGCGACTCCTTCTCGAGAGCCCTGCCAAGGCCCGGTGGCGCTTCGCCTGCGATGCGATTCGGTCCGAGGTGCACGATCGGAACCGACGTTGGTCGTGGGGCTTTCTCGCCGAACGACGTGACGACCGCAAGAAATATGTCGAGCTCTATACCAAGATGAAGCTCGCCAACGGCGGCGTCTTGACAGGGACGGTCAGTGTCGTCCTGGCTCTGGACGCGTCTCTGCAAAGTTGAGCTAAACATTTGTCTCGGTCTCAGGACCTCACCGAGTTCCAGGACCTCGAGAAGAAGCTCTCGTATGAGGACATCCGCTTTTACCGGTCCATTGCCAAATCGGCTCTCCGCAAGAACGCCGAGGCTCGCCGCAAGCTCGAAGCCGAGAAGGAGGCCGCTGCTCCTGCCCCGGCCGTCGGTTGGCTCGGCTGGGCCTTCGGCAGCCACAAGGCGCCCTCGACAATCGCCCCGGAGGACATATCGGCGGACAGCGAGCAGATGACGGATGCAGACCGACGAGGCCTGCTCAGTCTCGTCGGATACAACCCGGACGCTGACCAAGAATCGGTCTCGCCGGACCTGCCTCAGGGTGCACTCAAGATGCGAGTCACGGCCAAGCTCAAGACGGGATCTTTCGCTCTGAGGCAGGACCCGCACGGCAAGGCACTTGACATCGTCTCTGTCGTCTGGGATGCCTTCCAGGCGGATGTCGTTCAGCTCAGCGGCAGTTTCGACGCTACCATCACGCTCGGCGGCTTCCGCATTCACGATGGCACAACAGCGGACTCAGTCTACCCGAAGATCGTCCGGGTTAAGGATGAGGAGACTGAGGTCGAGGAGGGCGCCGACGAGAATCCGTTCTTCTCGCTCCGGTTCGAGCAGAACCCGCTCGACGGCCGGGCTGATAACGCCATGACGGTCAAGATGCGACATCTCGAAATCGTCTATCACAAGGGCTATGTTGAGAGCGTCGTTCAGTTCTTCAAGCCGCCAGGTCAAACTCTTCTCACCTCCGCTCATCCCAGGTCCCCCTTCTGACTCCTCGCCCCCCTGCCTCTGCCCTCAACAGAGTCTCAGCTTGAGTCCATCACCGCCCTCATCGACGTGGCATCTGAGACGCTCGACCAGGTCCGCAAGGACACCCGCGCCGGCCTCGAATTTGCTCTGCAGGTCAGTCTGGCCAGGAATCTCAGCGGACCAGTGGCTCACCGAAGTCCGTGGTCTTCTCATCTTTCACAGCAACACAAAACGATAGATGTCCAGCTCGACATGAACGCCCCAATCATCATTATCCCCGAGGAGTGCGTCGTTATCAGAGCGTTTCTGGCCACTACAAGCTAACAAACACCCTTGTTGGGCTCATTTCGCCCTAGTATCCGCACCAAGGATTGCCAGCACATCATCCTCGACGCCGGCCACATCGCCGTCCAGTCCGACTTGGTTTCTAAGGAGGCGCTCAACCAAATCGAGTCTAAGAAGGCGCAGAAGTACGAGACCGAGGACTTTGAGAAGCTAGAGGCTCTCATGTACGACCGTTTTACCGTCCGGCTGGAGTCAACCCAGGTCCGTCCGCTTCCTGTCTCTGGAGCTCCGATCGATCAAAGACAGGCGGAGCCGACCTGACATCGTCCTTTCCAGCTCCTCATGGGCACTGATCTCGACTCGTGCATGGCCGCGCTCGCCTCGGACGAGATCAGCCCGGATGTTCACATCCTCGAGCGGATCAACATGAGCTTTCTCGTGCAAACCGCGATCCTCGACGCTCCGAACCTCACCAAGTTCAAGATCCAGGGAGAACTGCCCATCCTCCAGGTCAACTTTTCCGATCGGAAGTACAGTGAGTCAATTACATCTAGCTCTGCTGGCTGCCTCGGAGGGAGCATGCCGCTGAACGCCTTGTTATTCTCAGAGACCCTCATGCGCTTTATCGACGTCGCGGTCCCTCACTTTGGCGACGAAGACGAGAGCGGACCCGCCCTCGTCCGACCTACTCTGCCGCCGACGACGTCCGACTCGCGACATTTCTCGCGCGGCGCAGGCAGCTTCCTTCAGCGGCCAAACATTGAGGAATACAACCTCGATGAGCGCGAGAGTGTGGTCGACGATAATGTAGAGGCGGACGTCCACGAGAACGACAAATTCTATGAAGCGCCCGAGATCACATCCGACGTAGGTTAAATGCTTGCTCCAATTGACATAACGGATGAGGCGGGCCTGACGTGGACTATTTTCTACTTTCCAGATGAGTGACCTCAAGCAGAAGACCTTTGAGTTCCACTTTTCGGTTGAAAAGCTGCAGGCCTCGCTATTCCGTTCCCAGACTGAGGGTCTCGATCAACACTTTGCGGACGCCTCGCTCGATGGCTTCTCGCTCGACTTCGCCTTGCGCAAGTACGACATGGGCGTCGACCTTTTCCTCCGGTAAGCAGCCGCCCTTAATCGTTCGTCTGAACAACTGAATGAGGCTCAATTCATTCCCGCCTCTACTCCTGCAGATCCGTGTCCCTCGCGATGATCGAGAATGGCATGGCGACGAACCCGCTCATCTCCTCCGACCAGACCAGTGACCATGCAGGCCACGACCACGACCTCATCCGGTTCAAGTACTCGCGCGTCCAGAAGGACTCACCCGAATTCCAGACCGTTTACGAGGGCGTCGACCAGACCATCGCCGTTGAGCTCTCGACATTCAACTTTCAGCTCACGCCGGTCCCAATCCTGTCGCTCTACGACTGGATTATGACCACCTTTGTCCCCAAGGACACTGCCCCACCATCGCAATCAGCTGCTCTACCACCAGCGTCCGACTCGCCCGAGGCGCCGCCCGCCGTCGCAAGGGGTGAACAAGAGGAGGAGGAGGCCGACGATGACCACGGTATCCAGCTGGAAGGTTCTTCGGACAAGATCCGCATTCGGGTCAAACTAACCCGTGCGAGGGTCATCCTGCACAACGGAGCCCGCAGCCTTGCGACACTTGCGATGGAGGCCGGCGATGTCTCGCTCCTTCTCCGCGGACCGACCCTTCGGATCGCCGCGACGCTCGGTCACCTCTCAGTAGTCGACGACTCGCCGACTAAGGTCCGCGACGAAAGCTTCAAAAGGCTCCTTTCGGTGGAGGGCGATGACGTCGTCGACTTCAGCTACGAAACCTTCGACTCGAAGGACGACGCCACGTGAGTGCTCTCTCCCTTTCCGCTCTCGTCCGTGACGTTGTGTTCGGGCTGACTCCCGTCCCTCTGTTGTTGCCTTACCCAGCTTTCCGGGATATAACTCTTCCGTCTTCCTCCGCACCGGCTCGCTCAAGCTCAACTTCATGGAGGGCCCCATTCACGACCTCTATCAGTTTGCGTTCATGTTCTCCCGTCTCTTTTCCTCGCTCAACAACGCCGCCGAGGCCGTCACCGCCGCAGCTGTCACGCGGGCGTCAGAGATGCAGTCCTCCCGCATGTCCTTCGACGTCCGGATTTCAACACCGATCCTCGTCTTTGCGCGTGACCCGGTTGCGAGCCCGGATGTGCTCCTCCTCCGACTTGGAGAGATCGTCGCGCGCAACGACGGTGGGAGCGCTGTTGGAGAGAGCAAGATGACGGCTGGCCTTATAGGGATCAGCCTCAGCTCTGAATTCTACCACGGCGATGGTGGATCCGGTGAGCGCACGAGACTGAGCGTGATGGAGGACACAAACCTCTCATTCGACATCGTACAATCTGGAGTCCTCGATAGAGGTCGCAACTTTTCGGATGCAGATACCCAGGTCGGTCTTCTCACGTTGGTCTCGTATCGGCTTGCAACTAATTCAGTGACCCTCACGTTCACCTCCACTCAACAGATCTCTGGAAGTCTCTCGGACGTCAAGATTGGGCTCACTCAGATGCAGTACATGCTCATCATGGAGCTCCTTCAGAGCCTTCCGCGGATTCTCGCGATGGATGAGACGTTCGAAGAGGAAGTCATCGGCAGCGCGCCATTATCCACGACCTCGTCAGCGCCTGCGTCGATCCCGCCCACGCCTGGCTTCGAACAGGACGAACCCGGCCCGTCGGTCGATCTCCGGCCTGAGCTTGGCACCGTCGCCCATGGGAACGATGGGGAAACGATCAAACTCTACACAAGCCTTCTCTTCTCGTTCAGTGCTCCTGTTGTCGACCTCAGCCTCTATGACGCCAGCGCGACGGACGAGGACTCGCTGAAGAACCGCAGCATCGCTCGCTTCTCCCTCATCTCGACCCGGGTCAAGCTAAAGACGCTCTCGGACGGCGCGATGGACGTCGAAGTCATGCTCAGGGACGTTACCATGGCCAATACGCGGGCCGGAACGTCGGTCTGGCGCGACATCATCCCGTCGGCCACGCATGACGGAGACCAGCTGTGAGCATGCGACGGTATTCTGGTCGAGGAGAGCCTGAAACTGCCTGAAACAGACCATTTCCTCACGCTTCCTATTCGCAGCCTCATTCATTATACCACCTCTGGTGGCCCAATGAGCTCCGCGTTGGCCATCATCACCGTCGACAGCCCCAAGCTCATTCTGGCGTCAGACCCTCTGTTTGCGCTCCTCGACTTCTTCACTAGCGCCTTCCCGGCCGTCGAGACGCCGCCTGAGGAAGCCATGACCATCCTGCCGCAGGAGGAAGAGACCACCGAGACTGTTTCACCTGCGGTGGCGGCAAACTCACTCTCATTCCGGATCGAGATCGTCAAGCCGACTATCCTCATCCTCGAGAGCGACTCGGACTCACAGACACAGGCGATCCAGCTCACGCTTGACCAGCTCCTCGTGGCCCACCAAGGCATCCTCGCGCTCAACATCCAGAAGATCGGCATGTCGCTCCTCCGGATGGACCAGCCAAAGGAGACGGTTCGCTTCCTCGATGACATCGACCTCACGCTCTCGATCGACTCGCGACAGGTCGCGACGCACCAAATGACCGACATCGAGCTTCAAGTCCAACCAATCATCTTCCGCGCGTCGTATCGCGATATCATGCTCATCACCGACATCGTCAACAAGGCGATTGCGCTCGCGTCGCGGCCTTCTCCCGATGCTGACAGCAACGCCGCTGAGGCCGATAAGTTCGGCTCAGCTGTGGTGGACGGCAATTCGAGCGCTAACGCCACGTCGATGGCGCTGAGCTCGCGGAGGAGGAGCTCGAGGGGCAGCATTGGCGCTAGCCCTGCCGCGAAGACGAGCCGGAGACGGAGCACCGTCAGCCGAGGACACCGGCCGGCCAAACCAAAGGTCATTCTCTCAAAGGAGCACGTACGTTGGGTGGTCTTCGTCTCCTCCTGTCTCGCTGCGTGTTCATCACTGACTTAGATATCTCCTTCGGCGTTCTGGCGCGACAGCTCAAGGCGACGATCGACGGTTTCCAGCTGATTCTCATCGGCGACCTTCATGAGCTGCCCCTCCTCCACCTTCACACCAAGCCGTTCACGGCTGAGGTCCACGACTGGTCCGGAGACCTCAAGTTCCTCACCTCGTCTAAGGTCTCGATCAAGTACTACAACTTGACCAACTCGGCCTGGGAGCCGCTGCTCGAGCCGTGGCAGTTCATGTTCCGGGTGCGTGCATGCGGGCCAGAAGGAACGAGCCGGGTGGGCTGACGCTCTGATTCGACGCTGTAGGTTGCCCGATCCGAGGCCGGCGTGGAGGCAGGCAAAATGTCCGTCACATTCTCCTCCAAGGAGCGGCTCGAGCTCAACGTCACGTCGTCCTTCATCGAGCTCGCCATCACGTCTTATACGCAATGGACAAAGGAGTCGGACAGGATTCTCAAGAACGTCCGCGGCGGAGACGCACCATACCTCGTCAGGAACAGGACGGGCTACCCGATCGAGATCTGGGCTGATGGTGGCAAGACTGCGAGGGCCCGCTCGAGAATCGAGGACGGAGCCGAGATGCGATGGCGGTTCGAGGACTATAAGACTCTTCGCGAGGTGAGTAGGAACATCTTTCTTTCTCTCTCCCGAGGGAACTCCCAAACGGCGTGAGACTGACGCTCCTACGCGGGTCGCTCCCGCCGTTTAGCACGTCGGCGAACTCGGCGCGCACACTCTCGGTATTCACATCGCGGACGCGGACTGGGAGCAGCTCCGGAACGTATCTGTAGACCGCGAGGGCGGGTTCCCATACCCTCTCCTTCCGAGGATCAACAAGAACCCCCACCGGCTCATCTGCGATGTTAGGCTCGTCGATAACGTCAAGATTGTCACACTTCGGTCACCCCTGAGAGTCGAGAACCAGACGCTCATTCCGGTCGAACTGATCATCATCGAGAAGACGGGAAAGCCGGGCCCACATATCTACAAAATCGCCCCTGGAGAGGCTTGCCCTCTGCCAATCGAGGCCGCCTACCACAAGCGCTTCAAAATTCGTCCTGATCGTGAGTCTTTCGCACGCGCGTCATTGGATTGTCATTGAACGACAGCAACTGAACGGCTGCTGGTTTATTACTTACAGCTGGTTTCGACTTCTCATGGTCGATGGAGAGCCTTCATTGGGAGGACCTCAAAGACCGGACGGTCCGAGCCATCGAGTGCCGGTCTCGCAACAAGAAGGAGGCGCCCTTCCGCTTCCAGTCGGCGTCCATCTTTGAAGAGTCCGACCCGCATCAGAAGTGGGTCCAGCAGCCGCGCTCTCTATGCACTTTCTCTCGCGCTCACTGCGGCTTTCCTCCCTTTTTTTCACTTCAGGCGTTTCCCTAACACGACCTTGCGGCTTCGTGCTCCGATCGAGATAGAGAATCTCCTGCCCTACGACATCAAATACCGCGTCTTTGACAAGAATACAAGCCTCAATAGCTCAACATTCCTACGCAAGGGTGGCGTCAGCCCGGTGCACCAGGTTGAGCTCTCGCACCTGCTCCTCCTGAGCGTGCAAGTCCAAGACACGGGTGAGTGCACCGTCCGTGCCCATCAGTGGGCATCATTGGCCTGCCTGACCGGTCGCCTTTCCCTTACCTACCAGACCTCAAACCGAGCGACTTTGCGATCATTAACACGGACAACCCGGACGACTTTGCCGTCGAGGACGTACTTCTCCTTCCCGACTCCCAGGACCGCAAGCTTAAGCTGCGAGTGAACTACGTGTGCGTCGAGTCCCGCTTTGCGCTTCATTCCGACCCCTGATTGGCTACTACTCCTCCAACAGCAAATATCAGGACCCCAGTGGCGCCTTTAAAGTGCAAGTGTACAGCCCCTACATCTTCTTGAACAAGTCCGGCCTCCCGCTCCAGATCCGGTCCAAGACGTGGATGGGCCAACCGAGGGACATCGCGGGCGGGTCAGCTCTCAAGGACGACCATCTCCGGGAGCGGCCGACGCCAATCAGTGAGTTTCCTCCCTCTGCGTGATACATCTCGAAGCCCTGCTGAGCAACCGTCTTCCTCTCCTTGCGCAGTGTTCTCCTTTGGCACGAACGACCGGCGGAACAAGTGTTTCCTGAAGTACGGCGACTCAGCATGGTCAAAGGTGAAGTGCCGTCTGAGTGCGCGCGCGCGTCGCCGTTCACAGGACACAGCTGATGATGACCTGGTCTGTTCCACCCCTCAGCCTCTCTCCTTCGAAACGGTCGCAGCGGATCTTGAGGTGCTGGTCGAGACTGCCAATGGACAGCAAGAGATCCACACCGGTCTCTCGTACATCGAGGGTCTTGGCAAGGTCCGTTTCTCCTTCTCTCGCCTGGCGACCCTCGCCCGTCCTAGGCTGACTTGTGACGTTGCCCCCCATGCAGTATAAACTCACTAAGGTCATCACGCTCACGCCGCGGTTCATCTTCAAAAATAAACTCGGGGGAACAATTAACTTCAGGCAGGAGAAGAGCCAGAGCTTCGTTCACCTGACCCCAGGCGAGCAGGCACCGCTGCACGAACTTACCAAGAGCGCGAGCGAGCCTCGGGTTGTCATCGCTTACCCCGGCGTCAATCAGGAGTGGTGAGCGTTCTCCCTCGCTTAGAAACAGTAAACATTCGTCTTGACGCATCCCGGCGTGTATTCAGGTCTGCCCCCTTCAACATCCTGGACATTGGCCGGGTCCACGTCACACTCCGCAAGCCCGCGCAGGAGGGCCACCGGTCTCACCGCGAGCTCATCCGGGTTGAGGTCCTCATCAACGGACCAAGCATCTTTATTCAGCTCAGCAAGGAGACGGACCCCTGGCCCTTCCGAATCCAGAACAACACTGATGCCGAGATTGAGTTCTGCCAGACCGTGGGTTTGGCCAGTTACGAGCTTGACGCGCCGATAATGATGCTGACCTCGCTATCGGTATGTTCCTTTGTTCTCTCAGGATATCTACCGCTCAAGTGAGGGAGAGACCGGCCCGCGACGAAAGCGGACGCTCAACAAAGTTGGGGCCCACTCTTCGGCAAAGTACACGTGGGACCTCCCCGCCGAGTATGGCAAGCGCATTTGCCTCATGCCAGGCACCGGTGGTCGCTCTCGCGAGGTCGACGTCATGGAGATCGGAATCTTGCCTCCGATGAAGATCCCGGGAGTGCGTCTTCCGTCACCTGATTCCTTTCCTAGGCGCCGACTGACTCTCTTGCCGCCTCTTTTCGAATCTCTAGCGAGAAGGGTTCGTCTCGCTCGACGTCCGTGTCGACGGTCCAACGCAGCTCCTCGTCATCTCCAAGTACGAGGAGCAATCCTCTGCCTTCAAGCCAGCCGCTCGCGGGTCGCTCTCGCGGTCGAGTACGATGGATAGCACGATGGCATTCGAGGCCGTCGCAACCGACATCTCGGTTACCATGACGGTCAATGTTGAGCTCGAGGGCGTCGGTATCTCGGTGTTGAACCGCAAGGTCCACGAGATGGTGTACCTCTCGTTCCGCGGACTCGAGCTCAAGTATATCGACACAGTCTCGAGCTACTCGGCGTCGTTCAACTGCAAGTGGATTCAGGTCGATAACCAGCTCTTCGGAGGCGTGAGTCCCCCTCGCTCGCCATTCTGCTCTTTTGATTACTGCTGACACCAAGCTCGTACGTTATTGCGCTCGTTACAGCTCTACCCTATCGTCCTCTACCCGTCCATGCAGCCCAAGGACGCCAAGGACCTCGAGTCGCACCCAACTCTGCAAACGAGTGTGATCGTCTTGAAGGATGCCTGTGAGTGCAAAGAAGACGCTCGTGCTCCAGCCAACCCCTTTGGCTGACGAACTATCCCTCACTTTAGCCCACGGAGTTCTTTTCGTCAAGTACGCATCGATTTTGCTCCAGGCGATGACCATTGAACTCGACGAGGACTTTGTCTTTGCGCTCTACGACTTTTCGCTTTTCAAGGGAGCATCATGGCAGGAGGCGCCGGAAGAGTAAGCGTTCGCGTATGTCGGTCGGGAAGGCTTCGAACCTGATTCTCGCCCTTCCCCCACGAAGCGTTCTCATTGAGCATCCCGGCCCCATTCCCGATCCCCCACCTGCCGCAGGAGGCGCGCCTGTCTACTTCGAGTCGCTCGCGCTCCAGCCGGTCCAGCTCGAGCTATCCTTTATGAGGACGGAGCATGTCAACGTCGAAGAAAAACAGTGGGCCCGCGCTTGTCTTTCCTGAAGAGACTGAGTTCACCGTGACTGAAATGTTTGCACTCAGGCAATCGACTCGGAACCCCTTCTTCTTCTTCTTGAATGCGCTCACCATGGCCCTCGGCAACGTCAATGCCGCACCCGTCCGACTTAATGCACTTATGATTGAGAACGTGCGGCTCTCGCCCTCGGCTCTTCAGGGCCGGATCATCCTCCACTACACGAACCAGTTCACCTCCCAGCTCTACCGAATCCTCGGATCGGCCGATGCGTTCGGAAACCCGGTCGGCCTCTTCAGCAACGTCAGCTCGGGCGTCCAGGATATCTTCTACGAGCCGTACCAGGGGTTCGTCCTCCATGGGAACAAGGATCTCGCCAGTGGCATCGCGAGGGTGAGCTTGCCGTGCACTGAGTTCTCCACCGCATCTCTTTCTGGGTTGATGACCAACTCCTTCTTCTCGCTGCCAGGGTGCAACGAGCTTCGTCAAGAAGACCGTCTTCGGAGTGTCGGACAGTATCTCTAAGGTCACAGGCTCCATCGGCAAGGGTGAGCAAGGAGACCGTTGAGCGAAGGGCATTGATCCGCCGTAGTCTTTTCTAAACCGCTGCTTAAATTCATCTCCCTTGCCAGGCATCTCTGCGGCCACCCTGGACCCTGAGTACCAATCTCGCAGACGGATGGCCCAGCGGCGCAACAAGCCGCAGCATGCGCTCTACGGTTTCGCGGCGGGAGCCCAGGCGTTCGGCACGAGCGTCGCGAGCGGTCTGGAGGGTTTGGCCGTGAGTTGCTCCGCCTCATGGCCTGAGTAACGACTCCACTCTGACCTTCGCTTTCTATCGTTTTCTCAGCTCAAACCGATCGAAGGTGCAGAGCGGGGTGGCGCCGGTGGCTTCCTCAAGGGTGTCGGCAAGGTTCGTGGTCGTCTCCCTCTCTCGCAATACCTTGTTATCTGCAGAGCTGACCGACCTGTTCCAACGCGGCACACCAGGGTCTTGTTGGTATTGTGACGAAGCCGGTCGTCGGAGTCTTTGACTTTGCCTCCACCGCCACACAGGGTGCGTTGGAGAGGTCGCTTGCTGATTTCTCTCGTTACATGTCTGACCTTTTCGCTGCTCCGCGCTAGGCATCCGGAACACCACTACTGTCTTTGATGGGACTGAGATTGACCGCGTGCGCTTGCCGAGGGTGATTGCCGAGGACGGAATCCTGCGTGTGAGTGCTTCCAGCTGGGCCTTGTCTCGAATCCGACGTGAGACTGACATCTGCCACCTCTCTTTCTCAGCCCTTCAACGAGCGTGAGGCCCTGGGTCAGACGTGGCTCAAAGACCTCGACAACGGCAAGTACTTCAACGAAACCTATGTCGCGCATCTAGGTGAGCAGAATCCCTCTCCTGCTCAAGCTCCCTCTCGCCTCTTTCGTCGGCCTAAGTCTGGGCTTCCGCTTTTTCTACCAGATATGCCTGAGGACGATTACGTCTGCATGCTCACCACCACGCGCATTCTACGCATTCGCTCCCTCCGTCTCCGCGTCGTCTGGGAGGTCGCTTTCTCGGACCTGACGCGGGTTCTACTTGAACCCAACGGTATTGGCCTCGTCCTCCGCGGCGGCGTCGATGGGCCCTTCCTCGCGCTCCCCGAGCAGGGGGCCAAGGTCTGGATCTTTGGCGAGATCAGCCGAGTCGTGAGTCTGAGCGATCTTTTAGTAGCAGGGTTGATCGTCCTGTGCTGACCTTGACTTCCTCATCTACTGCAGATTGAGCGATGGAACAGGGCGAAGGCCGCTGCCGACTCAACTTAGACGCCTGTTTTTGTTCCATTCTCTTTGCGTTATTTTTCTCCCTTTCTATTTCTCGTCCTCCGCTGTCGCTTGACATTGCGCTATCCAATGACCCATCTTTTCTCGCACTCTGAGATGATCCGTGCGCGCCCACGACGAGGTGTGAGGAGGCGAAGGAGAAGGCTCACGAAAAGACGACCGCCGCGAGCTCTCTCCATCCATCTCCCGCCCTCTCTCTCCCGCCCTTTCAGCTCTCTTCCTCCTTCCCACCTCACTCAATCAACATGGCCAGCATCGAGGAGCTTACCCTTTCCGACAAGGAGGAGTCCAACGTCGCCCTTGGCGGCGAGGACGCCTCCCTCGCTCACGTTCAGGTCCGTCCGTCTGCCTGCCAGCTGCAGCGCCAGCAGTTCGACCGCGTCGTTGCTCCTTTCCCTCACTTCGGCTAGGTTGCTGATGCCGTCGCCTGACTTCCCACAGTCCCGTGCTGAGCGCAAGGCCCGCAAGGCCCTTGCCAACCTCGGCCTCAAGCGTGTCCCGGGCATCACCCGTGTCACCATCCGCCGGCCCAAGAACGTGAGGAGCCAGCCGCGTACAACTCGCCCAGACGAGCTCGACGACAGCGAGCGCTGACGCGACCCACCTGCTGGTATGACGGCCCGTAGATGCTCTTCGTCATCTCCAACCCGGAGGTCTACAAGTCGTCCTCCTCGGACATCCACATCGTCTACGGAGAGGCCAAGGTGAGTTGACTCAGGCAACGCGCGCTCCTCTTCAGTTCCCTGTCCTTCCGACGTCTCCTCACGCATGTCGTGGTCGCTGGCCGGCTCGCATGAACTCACTGGACTGGATGCTGATCCCCTCTTCCCCCTCTAGTCTGAGGACCAGTCCCAGGCTGCCCAGATGGCTACCGCTCAGCAGCTCGCTGCTGCTGCCGGAGGCAACGCCGGAGGCGAGGACTCGGACGATGAGTGCGTAGCTCTACCGCCTTTCCTCCTCCCTTCGTAGCTTCTTCTCGCTTTCATGATCTGACGGACAGATCCGCTCCCCTTTTGCTCGACGACAGCCTCCCCGAGCTCCAGGCCGCCGACGACGCCGCTGCCCCCGCTGCTGCCGAGTCGAAGACTGAGGCGAAGTCCGGTGAGGTCGATGAGAAGGACGTCGAGATCCTTATGCAGCAGGTGCGTGCCGCTCCCCTTTGCTCGAAGAGGGTGTCTCGAATAGCCGTGTGCTGACACTGAGGTCTCAATCCGACGCGACCTAGGTCAACTGCTCGCGGGAGAAGGCCGTCGCCAGCTTGAAGGGAGCCAACGGCGATCTCATCAACGCCAGTCAGTCCCGTCAAGCATCGACTTAATCTGAGGAGCACGCGCTTACTGACACTGCTCTTCCAACCGCCCGGTCTTCAGTCATGGCCGCTTCCGACTAGGGTGTTTCCGCGTAGGGAAGGCTTTCACGACTGCGATTACCGATGCTTTGAATCTCATCTGGGCCTCACCTGAGGATGCCTCACGAACTTGCGAGCTAAAAAGACACAAGCTCACTCGAATCCAGCAGCCCCCTTCGATGTCTAATTTGAGGAGAGGGAGTTGGGTCCTTGTTGTGACAGGGCGACGGGCTTCTCTTGTCTAGACTCCGCCAGGGAGCATACGGGTCAATACATACGCAGCGCGCGCGCCCGCAGTGCACCTTGAGGCTTCGGTATCACGGACGTCAAGGGGTCATCCGACACCGCAGAGCAGATTCCAGGAGCTCAGACTGACGATGTATACGCCTCCTTCATGTTGGGGAGATGTGAGGTTGACGTGCGCTCAGATCTGCGGGAGCTTGACGGCAGTGTGCACCCACGCAGGGACGGCTCGAGTACCTGACGAGCGTGAACGATTAGATTCCGACTTCGCTTTCACATAAGGCCTTGTCTGGTCTTGACTTATCTTGTGCGGGATATCGTGCAGATCCCGCAAGCAGCGCTTTTCTTCCGAACGGTAGTTCTGTTGGCCTGAGGCCAAGCTGTTGCGCCAGCCTCAGTCTGTGATTTTGCAGACTATCTATCTGTCTGCGTTCATACAGCGAGACAAGATGCGAGACAATTCTTATCGCCTCGAGCCATCGGTTTTGCTTTCTCGTAAGCCCTAAGGGAGGAGATCGACGCAGCCATTCGCGATTGTCGTCGACATTTCTCCGGCCACGCTCAAGGGTGGTGGGGGACTTTCCAAGGCTTGTGCTTTGGCGCGCGCGCCTTCGCACCCAACGTGGCGGACTCCGTTGGATCAGTGATCTCAGGTTTCAGGCCCGACATTCCACTTGCTTTGTTGACCCGTTCAAAATGTGACGATACCACGAGCGCTCTTTTCTTTCATGACATCCACCACAGCCGAATCTACTCCCCTCTTCCTCTTTTCGCCCTCTCTCATACCTTCGGACCCTCCCTCGCTCCTCTAGCCGTCGAATTCCAAAGTGTCCTCCGACATTCTCGCCACCATTGTCGCCTTCCTTGTCCGTTTCTTTGCTTCCACCCTCTGCGTCGTGGCAGTTCCTGTGGCCACCACGTCGGACATGACACCTGGGCTCGATGACCGCTTCTTCAACGCTTCGACTCCAAGTCCTGCTCGTTAGGCTAAAATGTACGGCGAGGCCACCCAAACGGTGTGTCAACGCGTATGTGATGGATGAAGAAGCCGCCGTCTTTTCTGTGGTCTCGGCATCTGAATGCTCTCCGGTTCGTCTCTCCCGATCTCAGGTCGCCTTCCCTGTCCCGATGTCAAATATCCGAGATGATACAAAGGACTTGCGGCAACATTGAGTGGGAGGCAGTGAGTAGAGCTTCTTGTTGTAATGACTCGACGCACTTGGCGAAAGAGGGGAAGGATTAGGAGAGTGAGTATGTCTTGTTGGACAGCAGAGGGGTTGCTACGCTTGCGTTGCTAACCGACTGCTCAACAACTCGGAAGCGCTTGGTTGAAAAAGCATCGCCTCGCAAAGGTCATCCAGCCTTAGAGACGAACAAAACTTCTTCCGATGTGGTTGGGCTCAGGAACGATACTGGGGATCATTCACAAGGACAGCAAAGTAGCAGAGCGGGGCAGCAACACGCTGCCGGAGAAAGAAAGTTCTCTGAGCGTCGCTTGGTCTTGCTCAAAGCACACCTCGCAAGTGTCCTCAAGACCGGGCCTATGAGCCATGCAAATGCTTCATATCCAAGCGCTCGGTCAACGGACAAAGGCTAGTAGAGGACAGCGGAAGCCAAGGTGGGGTCAAGGGAGAGAAAGCGAAGAGGACGAAAGAAGCCGCGGTACATGTCCCCGGGAACACGATGACACGAACACACGACAGGAGACAAGAAAAAAGAATCATTAGAGATTGACATCCCAAATTTACTTCTTCTTGGTAGCCTTCTCCGCGGCTGTGATTAAGGGGGAAGGTTAGCATGTGACTGTGGAGGGGATAGCAAATTTGGTTTTGACCCACCCTTGGTGACCTTGCCGGCCTTTCCGTCGGTCTTCTCGACCTGTGAAGAGGTGGATGCAAAGCAAAAACGCAAGAGCAATCAGTGCGCGCCCTCGAGTGTTACGTCCCCGGTTCGTCGGCAACTCACCGACTTGATGACACCGACGGCAACGGTCTGCCTCATGTCACGGACGGCGAAACGTCCAAGGGGAGGGTACTCGTTGTAGGACTCAACGCACCTGGCGGGGGAAGGGCGGAGTGTCAGAGGATGCAATGGCTCAGGACTGCTCACCCAGCAGTGTTTCATGACTTACATCGGCTTGGAGGGGATGAGCCTGACGATGGCGGCGTCTCCGGACTTGACGAACTTGGGCTCGGCCTCCATAACCTTACCGGTACGGCGGTCGATCTTCTCGATGAGGTGGTCGAAGCGGCAGGCAATGTGGGCGGTGTGGCAGTCGAGGACGGGCGAGTAACCGGCACCGATCTGTCCCGGGTGGTTGAGGACAATGACCTGGGCGTTGAAGGAGGCGGCCTCCTTAGCGGGGTCGTTCTTCGAGTCAGAGCAGACGTTTCCACGGCGAATGTCCTTGACGGAAACGTTCTTGATGTTGAAGCCGACCTGTGGAGGGCGAAGACGGAAAGGGGGAATGAGTCAGTGACCGGCCTATGGCTATCCGAGGCCGTCGGCTCCTGAACTCACGTTGTCTCCGGGGAGTCCCTCAGTGAGCTGCTCGTGGTGCATCTCGACGGACTTGACCTCAGTGGTGACGTTCGAGGGGGCGAAGTTGACGACCATGCCGGCCTTGATGACACCGGTCTCGACACGTCCGACGGGAACCGTACCGATACCTCCGATCTTGTAGACATCCTGGAGGGGGAGACGGAGGGGCTTGTCCGAAGGGCGGACGGGGGGCTCGATGGCGTCGATGGCCTCGAGGAGGGTGAATCCCTTGGAGACACCGGCCTTGGTCTCCTTGGTCCATCCCTTGTACCAGGGCATGCTGAAGAGGGCAATGATGGAAAGGGGCGCACAGGTCAGCATCGCAGAGCAACGAACGGAAGAAGGAAAGGTGGCCAGAAAATATTCGGCGGGCATATAACGTACTTGGAGGTGGGCTCAATCATGTTGTCTCCGTGCCATCCGGAGATGGGGACGAAGGCGACAGTCTTGGGGTTGTATCCGACCTAGAGAGGATCACAGGTTAATTTCTGGACATAATGAATCCAAGAGGGGAGGGGACAGGCAAAGCACTGGTCGCGCGCCCCCTCCGCACATGAAAATCTCACCTTCTTGATGAAACCGGCGGTCTCCTTGATGATCTCCTCGAAACGCTGTCCGTCGTACTTGGTGGTGTCCATCTTGTTGACGGCAACGATGAGCTGGCGGACACCGAGGGTGAAGGCGAGGAGAGCGTGCTCGCGGGTCTGTCCGTCCTTGGAGATACCAGCCTCGAACTCTCCGACACCACCGGCGATGATGAGGATAGCGCAGTCGGCCTGAGGGCGAAAGGATAGCCAAGTCAAAATCGATCGCGCGGGTAGATAATTGTTTCTAAGGCAGGCGCACCTGCGAGGTACCGGTGATCATGTTCTTGATGAAGTCACGGTGACCCGGGGCGTCGATGACGGTGATCATGTAGCGGGGGGTCTCGAACTTCCAAAGAGCAATGTCGATGGTGATACCACGCTCGCGCTCGGCCTTCAGCTTGTCGAGGACCCAAGCGTACTTGAAGGAACCCTTGCCGAGCCTGCATATGTGGAGCATGTCGTCAGCACTCCATTTTCCTTTGGGACATTCTCAGCTACGGGCAAGAGCGGAAAACTGACTCGGCGGCCTCCTTCTCGAACTGTGGAGGGCAATGAAGGGGGCAGGGGAAGGGGCGCGATAAAACTCGGTCAGCCCCACTTGTCTTACTGCCAGGTTAGGGGCGTCCCCAATCTTTTACGAACCTTCTCGATGGTACGCTTGTCGATTCCACCGCACTTGTAGATCATGTGCCCGGTGGTGGTCGACTTTCCAGAGTCGACGTGTCCGCTGATTGTGGTTGGAATCGATTAAAAGTGAATTGGTAATCGGTGTGGAAGGAGTAGGAAGGGAACGTGGCTGGGTCAGATGAGGCGCCTCGTTTGTCGGGCTAACGAAAGATACGAGGGCACTAACATGACGACGACGTTAACGTGGAGCTTGTCCTTTCCTGTAATGAAGGAATGCCATCATTGCGAGCGAAGAGGGCGTTTGGTGTGGGTTGGTAGAAAGAGGTGGATGTCCAGAGCGGAGGGGAAGGAGACCAAAGCAGTCGGGGAAAGAGCGAGGATTGCAGGATTTGAGCGAGCTCGTCAGCTCCTGTCGCTTGACATCCCGCAGACGCCTCCTGGCTGGAGGTGCTCGTTCCCTAGCCAGGCTGGGCATAGAGCTGTAGACGCACCCATTTTGAAGAATGTAAGAAGTGAAGGAGAGAGAGTGGTGGGTGGAGTTCAACTGTGAGCACGCGCGGTCGCGCCGAAAAGTCTTCGGCGGAGGGTTACGTTCCGCGGGCTCCCGGCCCGCCGCCGTAACCAAGGCCGTTAGTGGGCGAGGTTACAGCCGTCACCCTGTCCGCCCTCGCGAGTTCTCGCCTACAACGGCGCTCCATATCCATTTGGGTGGGCCACACCTTGCCTTCTCGCCTCTGTCGACGTCCTGGGAGTCCTCAGGGCCGCAGTGATGTGAGCCTTTCACAGCACTGACCGTTGTGCCTGACCCCTTGCGTCCACCGACCCCCTGCCGGACCTGGCCGCTGGCAGGTGCTCCGTTCCTTCCGTCTCCTTCCACACCGTCATCTTTGAAGTCTCACGCGCTCTCTGGTCGCGGCGGGCTTCAACATTAATGATCCTGTCCCTCCTCTATCAGCCAATCAATCTATTGGCGATCTAGGGGCACCAGGGACCCATTCATCCGGGTCCAAGCTGGTCAAGAGGTTGGAGCGCCTAGTCGTCAGTGCGCACAACACTGCACGTCATAACCCCTGACCCCTACCTCCTGACGACCCCATCAATTGCGATGGTCTTACTTAAGAGTACCATGTCAGCGTGCCCGCGTCCTCGTGTGTATGGGTCACGGATGTGCTGGACGCTGCGGGTGTTACGGCAGGCGCCAAAGGTCTGGTAGCATCTCGCCTGATTCCATGCAATGATCATGCCACTCATTTACACCGATCTGCCACATGAAGGTTTAGCCACTCTCTGTGCTCCGCCTTGATTCTTGGCGTGCGTGCTACCAGTGCTTATGCACAGATAGAGATTCACTACAAGCTTCATATCAGTGAGACAACTCAATCGATTGAGTTTGGACAACTTAACTTGTGTCCTTTCATCACCCTGATCTGATCTTTATTACATGATCCTTCTCTCTTCAACTAATGACCAATCGTCAGAAAATACATCTACAACAGGAAGGGCGACTTGCTTACATTTTTCAATTTTTTATCTGTATTAAAGTCATGAATTTTACGTAGGGGACGAGATAAACCCCATGGGCGATAGCGAGTCGTAGCTAGGTAGACGGAGGGCGAAAATGACAGAAGAGTTGGAAGGAAAGCAAAAGATGAGTATGGGCATAGGCCCATTGATAAAGGTAAAATATCAAGATGACCAGCTGTATCAAGCGGTGGTCATTGCCTATGTCTAACCTTACTTCCTTACCTACTCGTGACCTGCTTTTCACCCAGAATCGATGACGGTGCCGACAGCAGCACCAGCCATCTGGCCACTGTCAGCCCTCCACTTCGCACTCGACTGCCAATGCGTCTGCCGGATCGTAGATGCGATCTTGCGGATCTCATCGTTTGTGACAGGGTCGAGGGCTGCGTTATTGCTGTATCTCTGCCTGCGGACAAAACGCCATGTCCGGGTTACATAGATGCAGTGGAGGAGGAAGGTCACCCTCGTCGGCGACGGCCTAGGCAGACAAGCATCTGCAGAGAGGGAGGATGGGATGGGAGTGTTTATCTACTGATTTTTTTTGTATTTAAGTCATGAGTTGTACGTAGATGACGAGGTAACCCTATTGATTGTTTCGCATTGGAGACTAGAGAAATAGGTTGAGATACGTGAGATTTGACTATTCCATTGATTCCTGGTTCCTGGGCCCTTACAGTCGAGCTGTCATCGTTCCTTCAGTGTGTTTCTGATCTAGTTGTTTCTCATGTTCCAATCCGGGCTCATTCTCATTCTGGATTTGGATTTCAGCAGCAAGGGTAGACGCAATTTTGCTCCCTGTCGGCGCAGATATACGGCGACCGGCGCCGGAAGTGTCTTCCGCCGGCCCACACACGTGCGCGCTCAGGACTCGTCCACGAAGTATTGTCATTCTAATGCATCACATCGTGCGAGCCAGTCGACTAGCTCTTCCTTTTGCTTTTGTTCTTCCTCCTTCCTCACCCAAGTTAACCCTCGAGGAGAGCAAGCACCGCCTCGTCACCCATCGCCCGGAATGCCTCGCGAGCCTCGCGCGCCGGCCGACCGACACTCGGGTTGTCGACGACTGCGCAGCTGGCGAGGACTTTCTTGACGACTTGCACCTTCATGCCGAGCGATTCGAACGTCGCTGGAGCAGCGTTGAGAGTCGAGAGGATGGTGAGCGAGGTGAGCGCTGACGGCTTGCCAGAGAGAACCCGGCTGAAGAAGAAGGTCGTCAGCTTGGAGTCATCATCTTCTGATCAAGATCACGATGCGCTATGTACTCAAAGACAGGTCGTACTGCCTCAACGTCATGAAGGGCGAGTCCACCGATGACTCGAGACATGGCCTCGATGTAGGCGTCTGCACGGGTGAGGCGGAGAAAGATAGAAAGAAGGAAAGTCAGCGTGGACCAACGAAGAGGACGAATAGGGAGCGACGCACCCGTTCCAGAGTTCTCGAACGTCTCGAGGACGAGCTCCTCAACAGCTGTCTTGGAGGCCGCTCCAAAGTTGCTGCCTGCAGAGGTGGCGACGCAGGCGAGCGCGTGGACCATCGAAGACGCAATCTCGGGCTCCGGCAAGCGCGCACCGGCGACGAGCTCCGTGATGAGGGCTGAGAGGAAAGATGATATCAGTCTCCATGCTGGTCGAAAAAGGATGTTTGAGTTATAGGCACTCACGGTCGACCCTCGTCTGCGAAACCATGAGAACTCCAAGACCCTCGGCAGCGTGGTTGCGAATCGAGATCGAGGCTGGATCCGAGACCGACTTGACAAAGGTCCTCTGGAGCTGCGGCTGGAAGGGCCGAACAAGGTGAGGAACCCTCTGAAGGAGGATCGTGAGAGTGCCGAGGCTAAGTTGAAGCAAGATGAAAAATGCGTCAGGATCGAGCGTGGCAGGCAGATAAGAAGTGGTAGGCGCACATAGCGTTCTTGACCGCGGGCGGGAACGTTTGCGAGCTGATGACCCGGATAAGTGGACCCGTAAGCTGGACAATGTAGGGCTTGATACCAGGCTCCGAAGTGCGGAGGACGAGATCCCCGATTCCACCAGCGGCCTGCTCTCGCTGCTCGTGGGTTCTATGTCACGCAGGAAAACGTCAGAAGCTGCCCTTGCTGGAGCTTGAGGGGACAACAATGGCGAGACGTACCCTCCGAGAACTCCAGCAAGCAGGATGGGGACGATCGACTGGACACCCTTGGGGCGCGAGAATCCGGCGACTTCGTTGCCAGGGGCGGCTGTCGCCTCGATGCTGCTCCTGAGTGGGACAACAAGGTCCTCGAGCTCGTCCTTGGGGACAGACTTGACGAGCGCCTCGAGGGCCTCCCAGGCGGCCTCGACAACTGACAGCTCGCGGTCGGCAAACGCGGAGATGAGCTGCCGGACCCAGTCGACGCGGTAGTCGGCAAAGTCCTCTTCCGTGACCTCGCAGAAGGTGCGGCTGTAGGATCAAGGGTATCAGTCAAGCTCTATCACCAGTCCACGCGTCCTACTGACAAGCACTGAAGGCCGGTGACACGGCGGGCGGGTGTCTCACCGCGGGCCCATCCGAGGAGGATCATCATGAGCGAGTGAATGCCCTCCTGGTCCTCAACGGACTGCATGAGCGTGCGCATCGTGTCCCTGATTTCGGCGAGGATCTCCTCGTCCTTCTCTGTCTCGAGCGCCTTGGCGATCGGAGTAAGGAGTTGGGCGAGCCGACGGCTGAGCGCGCCTCCAGCGACCGAAATGAGCGAGCCGAGAGCACGAGCGTTGAAAGCGGAGATGGGGTGCGTGATGAGTGTCGGGATGACAACCGGGAAGATGGTGTTCGCCCGAACCTGAGAGGAGGAGGGGGAAGTCGACGAAGGAAGCAAAGTGAGCAGACGCCCAAGCGTTATGAAGTCTGCGCCACGCCCACTCACCGACATGACCTCCTTGATCGCCCGGAGAGCGGTCTCGGAGCTCTCGCCAGGGGTGCGGAGCGCCTCGAGTAGGGTTGGGACCGTCTGGTCGATCGCCTTAGTGCCGAACTCGCCCTGAGACATCTGATTGAGCGAAGAAAGCAAGTACGTCAGCGACGGTCAAAGCTGAAGATGTCCAAGCTTGCGACGAACCTGGTCGAAGACGCGAGCGGCAGCAGCGCGGACATCAGCATTCTCATCAATGAGAGCCGTGCGGATGGCAGCAATGATGGCATTCTGATGCTCCTCCAGCTGGTGATCGGCGGCGCTGTCGCTGGGAGGCACAAGAAAGAAGACGTCAGATGAGCGGGTACATGAAGAGTAGCAGCAGCAAAAGACGTAACGACGCACAGAAGCTCGGCGAACGCAAGGCATCCTCCCTCACGCAGGGCAGGGTTGGATGAGGTGACGCTTTGGCGGAGGATGGGAACCATGTCCTGCAAAATCCGGTCTCCGTTTTTGCGGCAAAGCTCGGCGAGGGTCCTCGAGGCAGTCTTGATTGGCAAGAAAAAGCGTCAGCAAGGAAGAGCACTGCAGCGATGGAAGAAGGGACCGGTCAGTTGGACGCACCTCCTTCTGCTCGTGTCCAGGGCTGGAGAGTAACGAGATAACCATGTTAATAACCGACGGAAGGATTTCACGGACTAAGCAGGGAGCAACAGTCAGTTCGGGGTCGCATCTCGGCATGGCCGGGCGAGAAAGAGATCTCACGAGTCCTGGGCGTGTCTGAGATAGGCGAGCCGAAGGCTGTGTCAGCAGGTGCACCAGAGAGCTTGATCAAGGGAGCAGACCGCTTACTCTGAACGAGCGCCTTCCAAATGTGGATGGATCCGGTGCGGACGGCGTTGACGGCGTCCTGACGAACAACGTAGAGCGTCGAGAGAACACGGTCACGCTTCTCCTGACCAAGAACATCGAGGAGGACCTTCCGGGTGGAGTCGACTCCACCAGTCTCGGCGCCCTCCTCCTCCTCGATCTCGGCCTTTCCGCTGATGCCAGTGATACGGAAGAGGAGCTCTCCGATGAGCTGGATGGACGATTGCTGCAGGACAACGACAAGGATAATGGTTAGCAAGTGCTGGACGCAACCCATCAGCGGAACGACGAACCCTGATGCGCCAGTTCTCGTCGACCATGCCTTTCTCGAGCTCGGGCAGGAGAAGGTCGACGGCCTTGGTCGAGTAGTTGCTGATGATCATCTTTCCGGCGCGCATTGAAGCCTCACGAACTACATGACGTGGTCATGACTTGAGGTCAGCCCGGGCGATCAAAAGGACCAACGAGACGAGGCTGGAGGCACTTACCGAACTCGGACTCGTCTGCGAGTCCGCTGAGGATGGGCGGAATGATGCGCCCGAGGTGAGGAGCAAAGCGGTGTCCGAAGGTGGCTGGGAGGTATACTAGCAGGGAAATGAATCCCTCGCGGACGTAAGGGCGTGGGCTGCTCGCGTTCGTAATAATTTCGGGGAGGAGCGCCTCAAGACGGTCCATACCGAGGCCAGAAAGGACCTCGGAAAGACCCTGCGCGGCACCCTGACGATCGACACCGGACGTATCTGACCGAAGGGTCTGAAGGAGCTGCTGGACGAGGTCCGGGAAGTTGACCTCTCCGAGACGTTCGACGAGCGTTCCGAGCGCCTTAGCGGCCGTTGCACGAGCTTCGGGGACGGGGTCGACGAGGACAACATGGACAAGGGGCAGGAAGGTGATAACTATATGGAAGAGGGGAGACAAGTCAGCCGAGAAGCTGGAGTAAGGCTCAAGGGCGATGACGCACGGTAAGGGGTAAAGTCCTTGGGGTCAGTGAGAGATGACAAGTTGCCGAGAATCTGGACAGCCTTGCGCTTGCTCGTCGCGCTTCGCTCGCGAAGACCGCGCTCGATGATCGGAGCGACGAGGGCGAGCGAGGGAGAGTCAATGAAGTGGGCGAACGACGTGTTGAGGAGCGCCCCAAGAGCAGCGTTCGTCTTGCTCGTCGGGTCGACGAGGGCCTTGAGAAGTGTCGGGACGAGGGCCTTGATCTCCGGGTTGTGAATGACCTCTCCGAACTTCTTGAGACTGGCATTGGCAGCCTTCCTAACCTGGGCGCTATGAGAGGGAGGAGAGGAGGAGGGGAATCAACGTCAGGATTTTTCAGCACAGCAGAAACTATGCAGATTGAAATTGACTTACTGCGAGTCAGTGAGGACGGCAGTGAGCTCCGGGATAATTGTCGGAAGCGATTGCGCAAGCTGGCGCGGAGCACAGAAGGCCATGGCTCCCAGGAGTTCGATGGATCCCTTCTTGGTACGCCACTGCTTCTCCTCGAGACCCTCGAGAAGCGAGGGGAGGACGATGTTGACGCAGTGACCCGAGAGACGCGACATCATGACACGCGACGCATCCTGAGTGGCCTCACGGACGTCGGCAGTGTCGTCGCCGAACGAGGAGAGCAGAAGAGGAAGAATAGCAAGGACATAGGGTTCAAAGACACGTCCGAGCGTGGCCGAGAGGGTCTCGAAGGCAAGGAGCGCACCCTGCCGGGACATGAAGCTCTCTTTGTCCTTAGCAGCCTCGCGAAGCTTGTTAATGAGGTCGAACTCTTTGATGGCCGAGAGACCACGGCCCTTGACGACTCCAGCAAGACCGTAGGCGGCTCCGCGGCGCTCGGCGTATTTCTTGCCATGGATGAGGAGGTCGTAGAGACGCGCGACGAGCCCGGGAACCTCGGGCTGCATCCTCTTGACGAGTGCCGGGATACAGTCAGAGACGGCGGCCTGGACGGCCTCCGAGGGCGTCTTGAGCGCCTCGACGAGACGGTCGACGACTTTGGAGATCCGCGGGTCGGACTTGTCGAGGAAACTGGCAAGGCGACCGAAGAGCTGGAGTAGCGAGTCATGTCAGCGATGTCGATTACAAGGTAGCATGAGTAGTACACACAATGACAAGAGCCTCCGAGATGTGGTCTCCGGCCTCGGTGGAGCTCTTGGAGCTCAGATTGGTCTCAAAGACCTGGATAAGCTCTCCAAGCTTCACCTGGCCGTGAGCGTCGATGACGGCCGCTCCGGCGTCGAGCATAGCTCGGCGGACGGCACCGCTGCGGTCTCCGAGGGCCTCGGACTTGACGAGGAACTCGAAGAAGGGAACAAGTGTCTCCGGTGTGTAGTAGGGCGCGAGCGAAGTGAAGGTGTGACCGACAGCGAGGCGGATGTGGAACGGGTCCGACCGGTCGAGTGACTCCTCGCGGATCATGCCAAACTCGTCGAACTCGGGAGCGAGGATCTTGGCGCGCTCAACGTACAGCTCCTCGAGGGCGATGATGACATCCTCGAGCGTCTCTGGGTGGGCGGCAACGCCCTCGGCGAAGGCGTGAGCACAAGCAGAACGGACGTAGCTGTTGTCGTACTCTGTTTAGGGGTTGAGCTCAGGTCAGCTGGTGGGCCAGGTTGCCACTGATGGTGATGCTGTACGGCACGACACACCAAGGAAGGGTAGAAGCAACGGCGGGAAGGTGTCCGGAACGTCGAGACCGTTGTCCTCCCAGAGGTGGCGAGCAAGACGGGCGTTCTGGGCGTCATCGTCGTGGCAAGCGATCCAGAGCTCGTTCGAGTAATCGAGCTCAGTGAGGTCGAGCGGCTGAAGGGCCTGAAGGGTAGCGTTGCGGACAACAACCTCCGGGGAGAGCGTGCCCTTGATAAGCGCATCTATCTCGGCGTTGGAGGCGTTGTCCTTGATTGCCTCGCCAAGATCGATGAGAGCAGAGGCTGCATCCTTACGAAGAATGGGCTGGGTGCCGATGAGTTGAAGGATGTCGCTGATGGTCGAGAGGCGGGGGAAGGCGGTATCGGAGACTTCGAGTCCAGCCGTTCACAAAGACGGGTCAGTGAGGACGAGAAGAAGACGGGCGACGGAGGTCATGCTCACACTCTCCACAATGAAAGTTCATGACCTCGAGCGCGAGGGCCAGCTGCTCGGTCGTCGTGTCCTCCTCGCCTTCGAGTCCGCTGTGAGCACCGCCCTTGGCGATGACCGTGGTCAGAAGGGGCGTGACGTAGGCGTATGTCGCGGCGTCAAATGGCGCCTGCTCGCTGAGAGCGCGGAGACGATAGAGAACGCGGATGACAAGACCTAGAGGGTCATCAGATCGCATCAACACAGATCTGGCAAGGGTTCAATACCTGTAAGAGACTCAGACGCACCAGAGAGGCTCTCGGCCTGCATCTCCTCTGGGATCGACTTGACACCGTAGTTGCGAAGGATGGCGACACCGACGAAGGGCCTCATAAGGCCAAGTCGGGAGGAGCAGCACTCGCCAAGGAGCTGGAGGCCAGAGAAGACAGACGGATCAGAGACTGCTCTAACTATCACACATAATCTTTCTTCACTTACAAGGAACGTCCGGAAGGCTTCCTCGCCAACGAGGAATGCGCCCTTCTCAAGCGGACCATTGAGGATAGCCTGGATGGCGTCCGTAAGCTGGGCCTTGAACAGGTCAATGTTGGCGTAAACGAGGCTCCTGATGAGCGCCAGCCCACGGAGCATTTCGCTCCGGACCCGAGCGATCTTGGCGCGCGTTTCTGACTCGGTCGCGAGCTGAGCGTTGATGAGCGCCTGGTCGGCTTTGGAGATGATGGGGGCACCTCCGGCAGCCTTCTTCTTCGCGGCGGCGGACTCGCGGACCTCCTGCTCCCATTTGTCCATGGCAGCAGTTGCGCGGTTGCCGGCCGGAGTTGGGGCGGTCTTCTTCAGCGCGAGAACTGGAGCGTATATCAAGCAAGGTCAGCGTCTGTCCAAGCTCTCCATTTCAATGGAAGGAAAGGTCATAAAGTTAAACTAAACTGACCATCAACAAAAGCGGTTCCGTCCGGGGTGGCCCAGATGCCGAGCTCCTGCGTGCCGATGAAGTCGAGGTGCTGCGGGTCGAGATCGTGGGTGACCTTGGCAAGGATTTCCGGGACGAAGATCTGGGGCGAGATGAAGGCGAGCGACTTGGCGGCAGCGAACGCGGCCGAAGCGAACTCGCTCGACTTCGGGGGTGCGCCAGCGGCGTCCCAAAGGAGCTTGGTGAGTTTGGTCGCGTTGCGCTCAACGAGGGCAGCGATGTTGACGCGCGCCGAGAGAGCGAGGTCGACGAAAGTTCGGTCAGCAGCAGCTCCGAGGACCGGGTGGTGGGCAAGGACGAGGAGCTCGGTAACAGCGTCCTCTTTGACCTCATCGGCGGTGCCCTCGTCGAACGAGACGGCGGTGAAGAGGACTTGTCTAACACTCGCAGCGACGGCCTCAGGGCTCTTGGAGGTGTCCTCCTCGACAGCAGCCCTCAATGGAACCGTAGCAGACTCGCGTTGAATAAGGAATGCCTTGAGGGAGTCGCGGAGGACACGCCCAAAGACCTTGGGCCGGCGCTGGATGAGCGACCGGAGGACCGCAAGAGCTTCGCGGCGGGAAGCTGAGTGGGCGCTTGAGAAGGCGAGGTTGATGAAGGAAATTCCGGCGTGGATTCGAAGCGACTCATCCTTCGAGAGCTTGTCCTCGTTCCGCTCGATTAGCGCCCGGAGGGCACGGAGAAGCCAGACCTCGTCCGAGGCCGAGGCGGCCTTGCGCTGGACCTTGTCCCAGAGAATGAAGGACGGCTTCGGGCTTGTTGTCGCGATCGCCTGAAGGATGGGGTTTCCAGCGATGATAACGGCTATTTCGGCGTGAGTTCAAAAGCCAGGTCAGGATTTAGGAAGCAGGCACGTGACACAGTCAGAGAGCCCAGCCAGAGTAGCGACCAAACACTGACAGGATGGCTTGCTGCCGGACTTGGAGAGTGGGCCGAGCAGCGTGGCAACGGCAACGAAACCCTCGCCGACGCCACCAGTGACCGTGAGGGGTCCAGCGGCGACAGTCTTGAGGCTGCCGTCGGCGAGAGCCTTCGCGACGGCGTCTCCGAACTTGGCAGCCTCGGCGTTCCAGGCACCTTCCTTTTCCATTTCGCTGAGGAGCCAGAGGGTCTCTCCAGCGCAGCCGACGACAAGGCGCCGATTGACAGCCTTCGGGGTGGCGAGCTCCTTTGTGAAGGCGGCGAGGACCGGGGCAGGAATTGCAACACCGGCCGAGAGCGATGCCGCGAGATGAGGACTGAGCGCGTCGAGGAGAGCGGCCAGGGCAGCTTCGGCCGTGTTCTCTTTGGGGATGAGACCAGGGAGGACGGCAGCGACTTTGGATGAGAACGCAGACGACGGCGGGAGGACCCGAAGGAGGGCGTAGAGCGCAGCCCGGTGGTCAGCTGAAACGAACTTGCCCGACTTGAGGACGGTAACGATCTCATCCCCAGCCTTCTCGCGGGTCGTGACATCCGTCATCCGGGGGACAAGGACATCGAAGAAGTGGACGGCGGCGGCCCGGACCTCGGATTTAGCTGACTTGGTGCTGGCGAAGACAAGCGCAACCATTGCCGTCTCGCTCTTTGCTGGGAGGGGCATGGTGAGAGGAGAAATGAGCGACTCGAGCGCCTGGAACGAAGACGTCGGCGCGCGAACGGCGTTCTTCTCCACAGACGCGACGACGGCCTCGACTTCTTCGGGCGTCAGGCACGAGGCGAAAAAGTCTCGGAGAGCGTTCTGTGTAGATCAGACAAACGTCAGCCGATGGGGTAGAGTTGAACGACGTGGAACCGAGCGTCGCCTCGACGTACGCGGACGTGACTAGGGGCAGGCGAAGGATCGGCGACGGCCGCTCTCCAGGTTTCGATGATGGCGGCCTTGGACGCTTCGATATAGCCCCTACCGATGCCTCCAACAGCGCCCTTCTCAGTCTCCTTGCCGGCGCGGAGGTGCAGGCAAACGTCGACGACGAGCCCGAGCAAAGGCATGCTGCGTCGAGGCGCGAGCGCATCCGAGGCGGTCGAGGTGAGGACCTGGAATACGGGTGCAATAAAGGACGAGTTCTGTGGTGGAAGGGACAAGTTGGAGACGACGTTAGGGTCCTGCAAGCAGGCGGCAACATGTTATCGAGCTTGCTTTGGGAGAGAGAGGACGCGCCATTCGGAACAGCTTGCGAACGCGCTTGACGGCAGCTTGCCGGACGGCAGTCTTAGCTCCATACTCCTCATCAAGCACGGAATCGAGAGCAGCGGCGAGCATGGGGATGAGCGTCTGCCATTGCTCCTCCTTGGTCGTGCTTGACCCCCAGACCTGGACGATAGCCGCAAGGTGGAGGAGCAAGTGGTACTGGCTTGAGGCCGCTGTCGTCCGGTCCGGCGAGCGTTGGGTAGACTCAGCCTTGGCCCACTTGGCCCACTTGCCGAGGACGAGAGAGGAGTCGTCCGTCGAGGTTGACGAGAGCGACGAGAGCGCGTTGACAAGCGAGACGGTCGACGGAAGGTCGGAGTAGCGCGTCGTGAGGGAGAGAAGGAGGCCGACGACTGGAGCGAGATGCGTCGCCGGAATCTCTGTATACGAGACGAGCAGAAGAAGGGTCAGTCTAAGCCTGGAAAGGAGCCTGAGCCTCTCCTGCTTCTACGCCTGGCGGACGCACCGCCGTTCTTCGCGAGTTTCTCGATGGAGGTAAGCTCCTCCCTGCGTTCCTTCACGCGACCGCGACGGAGGACGTCGGCGACCTTTGACCAGTCCGTGCTGGGCCCACCGGTGGCCATCTGTCCTTCCTCATCGTCAGAGTCAGACTCGTTGTCCGAATGCGTTGTTGCAGAGGCGGCCCAGCCGGAGATGTCTTTGGCAGGCGCCCAACCGTCGACAGAGGCCATTCGGCGTTCGGACGAAAGGAGTTTGGAGAGGCGGGGGGGTTTGGAGACGGGTTCCGTGGTCGAGGGAATAGTGGCAAGAGTCGAGGGGAGAAGGAGAAGGGATTCGGAGGAAGAGTGTGGACGACGTCGGCTCAGGGGGAGATTGACGACGATGGTGGTGGTCGAAGTGGAAGTCGAGTCGAAGAGCGAAGGAGAGGAACTGGTCGCCGCGCGTCTCCCCCTCTGCCTCGTTTCCTGCCGCCTGTGCAAGCGCGCCTGAGGAGCCGCTCGATCTGTGGGCAAGTCATACGTAGAGCTTCTTGCAGCCAAGCCAGTAGGTTGTTGCCAGATAGTCCGCGCGATCTCGATGGTGCATTGGAGAACCGATGTTAGAAGGATCGTCAGGAACCCCGCGCGCGCGATGATCTCAACACCGCAGCTCTCCGCGTCCATTCAAGTCGCCTATTTACCCACGTCTTACACACTGTCCAGTTGCGCTTCGTGCGGGTCTCCTCTTCAAAAGGGAGAGCGACCTGACGAAGAGGCAAAAGCGGTAACGGCATGGACCCACCAGTGACAGGTCTCTTGATCGGTCAGCCAGTTGAAGCCAGCAGCATGTCTCCTGTGTTTGCTCATGCAATATGAGACAAGCCGTAGATACAGATGGTTGCCTCCGGACAAAGGAAAGTCTGAATGTAAAAAGAACTGCTCCGTCGCAAGTTAGCCCACGCCGGCTCCGGGCTTCCCTCGTCGTCACCGCTCGCGTTCAGCCGGCACTGAAGTCGGTCATCCCCTCTCGCTCGTTCTCCCCCAAACGATAGCGCACTCATCCATCGACCGACCAGGCCAGGACTTGGACTGGCTCTCACCTCGAGCCCCCCCCCCCCCCCCTCCCCCCACCCCGACATCAGCTCTGCTCCGCCAGAAGAGGCTCAAGTCGACGTCTACCGCTGGGCCACTCGTTGCCGTCCCCTCTCTCCTCACCAGCTCCCCCTCTCTTCCTACGTTCGCCTTACTCCTCCCTACTTCTGGATCTCCTTCGCCCATCTAGCTTATCATCGACACATCGGACAACTCTTGTCTCTCATCCCAATTGGCGTCAGCTTATCCTGGTACTCGTTGCTACCTCAGCATCGCCGCTGCAGACTCGCTCCTGTCTGTCAGTTATCCTCTCATTCAAGTTCCTACGTCAATGACGTGCATCCTGCCCCATCTTTCGTCCTCGAGACTGACAGTATCTCCGAGTCTGCCTGATTAGGTCCTGATACCCAGCTCTTTACCTCTCATTCTCTTGTTCGAACTTGCCTTCCTCTCGTCACCCGCTTCTTGAGATGTTCGGCGGAGAACCCTTTGTTCGAGCGGCCAAGGGCATCACCAGAAGTGATGACCTGGCGTCTCCCTCTCCAGAGAAGCCAACTTCAGCTCAGGGCGCCAGTGGAAGCGTGGCCTCTCGCTTTCATTTGTTCGGGGCGGGCGGGCCCTCCGGTACGGCCTCCGCTTCGAGCGTGACGTGTGAGTCTGCATCCTCCTGGACGACCGCCGACCCGCTAGCTCCGGTCTCCCCTATAGCGTTTCCAAACACCTCGGATGGGCCCTGAGATATGCGCTGAGAGGCCAAACATGAGAGCCGAGAGGCGTAATGGGATGCGGCCTTCGCCGTCGCCCTTGGGATGCCACCGCGGCCGTCGACCACGGGCCTGTTACCGTTCTCACAAGCGCACGGCTGATGCGCTCTCGCTCCTCTTTCTTTCGAACAGCCTCTCGCTCGAAGGTCAGGAGCACACCTGCTCAGCAATCATCCTCCGAGCCCTCATCGCGCCCGGAACCTCACATTCGCTCGCTCTCCGGGCCGTACACTTCTCATGGGGAAGTTTCGATCGGGATGGACGCCAGTGCCGACTCTTGGCGGTTGCGGGAAGCCCACCGCCATACTAGATCGTGCGTGTGGCATCACCGATCCGGTGAGGTCTCGACAATACTGACGGGCCATATCTTAGACTGGACCAGCGGCCGCGACAAGGAGACCACTACACCACATCGTCTTATGCGGCCCTCACTACGCCAACCCATCACGGGGAGGCCTGTGACCCGGTCTCCACTTCGCTTGCACACCCTCCCGCGCTGCCGGCGGCTTCCAGCACCTCTGGATCCTCTTCGCTGAGCTGGAGATCCCCTGTTCCACGGGGACCGAATGCTCCTCGTCCGGACACTTCATCTGAGGAGACCGTCGCCTTCCCGTCAACGAAGGCATCCACCCCTCCGCCTCCTCCTCCCACCATGGACTCACAAGCAAGCTCTCTCGTCGCTTACGAAGACGGCACAACCTCTCAACGGCGATCGTTACCGCCACAATCCCAGTCACGTACAGCGGACTCTACAATTCCAGTGCCGCTTTCTCTCCCATCCTCATCTTCGACAATTCAGGCCAATGGCATCACGGCCACAATAACCCCTCCTCCGATCTCGCGAGATTCCAGAAACAGACAGCTCACCATCAACCCTACCCCCGACGTCGACCATGGGCGTAGCCATCCTAACCCGAATCTCATCAGCAAACGCGAAGACCGATCGCTTGCTCCTTCAAAAGGCGGAGGTATCGGAATTACGTCTTTCGTCAAGGCCGCTGAGGGCGTCGGTCCTCGCGGGAGTCCCAAGCCGCAGATGGTGACTTCGCCGTGCATATGTTGCGCCGCGACGCTTCAATATCCGAAGACGATTTCATCCTTCCGTTGTACTGTTTGTGGGACTATCACGGACATAGTGTTATCCGAACGCAGAGCGGCAGGTCAGTCTGCATATCTTCTTTGCAACGTTCTAGCTGCTTCTTTCTGACGGGGTTCTCGGTTCAGGGCTCGCCAAGGGCACCGACCCTCTGCCCCTCTCACTCGCTCGCTTCCAGCAGCTCCTGACTTCGGCTCGCCATGCATCGGATACCGGCTTGTCTTCATCTCCAACGAGCTCCCATCGCTTAGACGAAGGTGAGACCGACAATCCTATCGCGGACGCGCGGACTCTCGAAGGAGAATCTGGCGGGGAGGAAGAGCAACATTCTCATGCTCAGGCTCCGGGGCCTGAGTCGCCAAATTTGACGAGCGCATCCAAATGCGAAGTGGCCGCTGCTTGGTGGACACCGCTCGCGTCCGAGCTGTTGGCTGTCTTTTCGCACTGGTCCAGTCTCTCTGGATCTTTCCAAACGGTGAGTGTTGAAAATTTTCATATTCCTCCGTTAAGCAAGACTGACTATATCTCGCCGAGAAGGGCGCCAAGCCGTCTCTGTCAGAGCCCGGCATTAGCATGGCTGAGCTCAGAGCATTCTATGATATGCTGCTTGGACTGCCGGAGGAGCTCGGAGCCGCCGTCGTCAAAGGGCTCGAGGGTCTGCTCCGACGGCCCCGCAGAAGGTTCGATGCTGCTTCAAGTGGAAAAGGCCTTAGCTGGGTGAGCATGAGGATCTCCCGCATAAACTTGACCACTCCCTTCAACTGACATCCTTCGCGTCTCTTTAGGTGCTGGTTATCTTGGAAGTGAGTTGCAGTTTACTTCACGAACGAATCTTCCTCTCGCTGATGAATTCCCTATTCTCATAGTGTCCATTCTTGTTCATTAAAGGCGCTTCTGAGACGCAAGCGGCGCAGTCTGTTATCAAGCGTTTCCTTGGTATGCACACAGCCAAAGTCTTGTTGCCTCCTCGTTATTCATGGCTGATAGTTTTATCTTAGGTATCGTCTCGAATCTCGCAAACGACCAACATCATTTCCTCGTCTTCTGGTTCTCTGAACTCTACTCACCTGAGGAGTTTCAGCGGCGGATCGAGCTCATAAATCTCACGTAAGCTTAAGACGCTTCCGCTATCCAGAGTGGACCATCGACTGAACCTTTTCCGGTTGACAGTATTGTGCCTCGGATTCAGAAGCATATGCACACGATGAGCCAATCCCAAACTCGTCGTCACAAGAGGCCACTGCCCTACCTTTACGACTGGAGATTCCGCTCAGCCGCCCGGACGCTCTCCCTCTTCTTTGCCTCGAATGCACTACGGCCTCAAGTACCCATCTCAAGCTTCTACCTGACGCTCCTTGACAACTTGAACGTCGTCGACGATTACGAGAGCTGGATCGCCACGGCCGCGTCGGGGTCAGTGCTATTACTCATCTTCTTCCGATTTCCCTGCTGACTGAAGCGTGCTCTGGACCCCACAGGACGAGTTCTAAGTCCGCCTTCTTCCTCTCCCAATACCCTTTCATGATGTCGTTGGGCCTCAAGCTCCACATCCTCATTCACGACTCCAAGTAATTTCCCATCCACCGCTTCTCAGCCATTCTTGAACTTGGGCTCAACTTGGCTTCACTCCCCAGAAAGCAGCAGACAGAACTAGCCTCCAAAACCGTCATTGGCCCCGATGGACGACGCGTCATCCGACCGCACTACTTAACTCTCCGGATCAGGCGTGAGCGCCTGCTCGAGGACTCTCTCGCGCAGCTGTCGAGTAGCGCAGGCTACCTCAAGCGCGCTCTCAAGATTGCGTTTGCCGGAGAAGAGGGCGTTGATGCTGGTGGACTAAGAAAAGAGTGGTTCCTATTACTCGTCCGAGAGCTTCTGGATCAAAAATATGGTATGTGAAAAACACAATTCTCGAGCCCAGTAATTGACTTACTGTTTTCGGGATAGGCATGTGGGTAACCGACCCAGACAGTAACCTCTGTGGGTCTCCACCTTTCCCAGAGACCATCAGTTTGAGCTGACACGCGAGACAATCGCGCCCTTAGGCTGGTTCAATCCAGGTTGGTCACCTCACAACATGTGCAAATTCAATACATATCTAGCTGACTCAACCTCTCCCCAAACGCAGCGAGTCTTGAGGCCGCGGAGCAATACGCGCTCATCGGGGTGGTTGTTGGCCTTGCAGGTCATTCCTCGCCGCCCATTGTTCTCTTCGCTTGTTTGGCACCTGACGTACAATACTTGACCCCTTTTCAGTCTACCACGCCTCTACTCTTGATATCCCCCTCCCTGGCGCGGTCTTCAAGCGTCTCCTCAACAAACAGGTCACTCTGGACGACCTGGCTGAGTGGCAGCCCGCCTTGGCCCGAGGCTTGCGCGAACTGCTCGTCTTTGAGGGGGACGTCGAATCAACCTATTGCCGAAGCTTCGTCGGCGAAGTCAGTCTAGGGTCATCCAACACTTCGATCCCGTCGAGGCTGACCTTGTGCGGTACTGCAGTACGAGTCATTCGGAGAGGTCATCACGGTCCCTCTCGTTCCTGGAGGAGAAGACATTCCTTTAACAGGGGAGAACCGAGCAGGTAATTACAGTCGTTGCGTCCTCTGTCTTCTGCGTCTGATACTGATGCAATCCCCCAGAATACGTCGATCGGCTCGTCCAATTCATGCTCGTCGATTCGGTCTCTCGCCAATTCAAAGCCTTTCAGCGGGGCTGGCTCAGCGTATACGAAGGTGAGAGGTGCCTTTGGATCATTTCTGGAGCTTTCCTGCTGAGCTACTTTTGTCCACTCGTGGACAGGCAATGCGCTCTCACTCTTGCACGCTGAAGAGATTGAACGCCTCGTCAAGGGTTCACCCGAACCGCTCGACGTCGGCCAGGTGAGCTCGCTCTGACTTCTGAGTCTTCGACTGCTGCTGAATAAACTGATCGCTTGAAAGCTCCGAGCGGTGGCCCATTACGAAGGCTTCGATCCGGAAGACCCCCTCATCGAGTGAATTTCCCTGTGCCTGAGTCCTTTTTCACGCTTTTCAGTCACTGAAATTTGGCGTATGTAGGTCCTTCTGGGCGATAGTGAATGCCTTTTCCCTCGAACAACAGCGAAAGCTCCTCGCCTTTGTGGTGAGCCCGTCCTGCGCCCGCACTTCCTTTCAGGCGAAGCTAATGCCGGCCTTGTTTTTGAAGACCGGAAGTGACCGCATCCCAGCTACCGGACTCGTCAACCTCAGTTTCCGCATACAAGCCGTACACGTTCCTCTCGACCATCTTCCCTGTAGGCATCCCATCCATGATGCCTGATATGGTGCAGTTCATGCCCTGACCAGTCCTTTTTTCTTTGATCTAGCGAGCCACACTTGGTTCGCACAGTGTCGCGTATCCTCCATCTTTCCTGCTCGGAGCTGACCCCCGACAACCCTCACAGCTTCAACACCCTTTGCCTCCCACGATATCGCTCAAGTTCCTCACTCCAGAAGAAGCTCAAGGATGCCCTGGAAATGAGCTCCGGCTTCGGCCTCAAGTAATCCATGAGGTACATTCTCTCGTTCGCATCGCATATCCCTATCCTGCATGACTTCTTGCACAAGCCTCACAGGGCCCTACACTGTCCGTCATGATATTGAGAGAGAAAGTTTCCTCTACGAGAACTCTTGACCGCACGCAGACTTCTCCCATGCAAGCGTCCCAAGTGACTTCCTTCCGCTTGATATCCTCGATGTCGTCGGTCGACGCCGTCGTGGAACAGACCTCGGAGCTGACAGACCAACAATAGACGCCGTCAACGAAGATGAAGACGTTGGGCAGGAACATGACGTCGACATGCTCGAGGATCGCTGGGGCCCTTCTTAGCCTCTTTCCTGCGTATCCGGGTAATGAGAATGATGGAGCACAAACCTGCGGAACCTTCTCTCTTCTCGTCGTAGAAGAGATCGTACTCCAGCACGCACTCGCTTTTCTTCTTGGCGACGAGTTTCATGATCGCCTAATTAGGTTTTGTTTTCTTCTTCTTTGGAGGGGGCGACCCCCAGTGGACGCTAATGATGGAGAGCTCCAAGGTAGACTGTCCGGCACGCAGGGCGGTCATCTCCTGGGACGACTAAGAGTAGCGGAAGTCGTCAGTCAAATGAAACAAGATATGAGACAGATTGAGGGACAGAGCAGCGATGCAAAGCATGCACTTGCCGTGCGAATGGGGAGCAACCAGTCATATTCAAAGGGCAATGCAACGGGCAATAATGAGAGGCGTGGGGCTAAGAACCATTTTGTCCAGAACTCGATCGAGACTACCCCGGCGAGCTCTCCCGTCCCGGCTCCCTCCTGAACCGAGCCACCATTTTTGAAGAGGCAAACACTCTTGAGGACTGTCGGAAGTTTCAACATAGTGCTGGGGAGCTCGGATTTCCAAGTCAAAACCGCCGGGCCAACAACGAGAGAGTAAGGCATGACCGAAACAGGTCAGCTCGGCCGGCGGCGACTGTTGCAGGGCAGCTTGCCAGCAGCTTGAAGCGGATCTTCCACTCTTTCTTCGTGTCCCACCACACCTGCGGCTTGTTGGTGTTGATTTCGAACATCTTCATGCACTTTTCGCGGCTTCCCTTGATGCCGAAGATCTCCAGGAACCGCTGGACGTCGGCCTGACCACCCCTACACACGCGCCCCATAAAATTAGACTCCAAGTGCATCGTCCGTTTAGACTAACAAAAAAGATGAGACGCAGAGGGAGACGATCTTGGAGTTCATCCATCCTCCTTCCAAGCCTCATCTTAGTTCATGCAGGACAATGATTTTCATCCAGAGGTCAGCGACGTGCTTCACTTCCTCAGACCAGCTGTCGGGGTAGCGCATGATGGTGGGGGTGATTATTTATTTATTTGGTTTCTCTCGAGTCCACTGAGAGTCATGATCGGCGAGGTGGCGCAACTAAAGGCGGCCCCTGACCAAGTGATAACGTGCGCCGGGTGCGCGCGGTGACCCGAAAATGGGGTGCGACATGACACGCAAACAAGTCTTCCTCCAGGGAGACTTCCTTGATTGAAACAGTGACAATCTCTGGTAGCAGTGCCAGCCGCCGTCAGATCTCCCAGGAAGCAATCGGCCTCCCTCATCTCTCTCGCGCCTTGCCTCCACTCGATGCAGTTGATCGACCTCTTTTCTTTTTGCCGGAGGACGAGGGTAAAAATCAATCAAGTTTATCCATATATCCAGATAAGAAAGGCCCTGAGTTATTCCAAGGGCGCTTTGCTGACGAGAACGCGAGCGAAGAGTCCAGCGTGCACCGTCCCTCAACCGCTCTTCGCGTTCTGGATCTTGGCAGCATTGACAAGGTAGCCATACGTGGTCGTATCGTTCGAGTACGTCGCATAGCCATCATCCGGGGAGAATCTGAGCCGTAAGTGGTAGAGGATTTAGCGAAAGGCTACAAGATCACAATCAAGGGTATTGCACTTACCCTTTGACAATGTCATCGTTGTACTTGATGTTACCCTCCTGAGAGAGACCGGATTGACCCCACTGCCAGTTCCTATGTGAGTTCAAAGCCATGATTGCGAAAGGTGGTCAGTTAAAACGAGAGGAAAAAACTCCGGTCGCGCGCCTGACCACTGCCATGGCACGAAAGACGCACATGATGCCGCCGATGTCGCCCTTGAGCGCAGCGTCGTACCAAAGGGGGTAGATGCGAGTAGCATTCTCGTCTGGAGTAGGCAAATTGAGTCAATTGAACTGAATAAATCTGCAGCAGCATGCCACAGTGCCATGTCGTTCCCATTCCGACTGTCTTCATCTTCGGTCCATTCTCATCGACATGTTCCTTCCATCTTGTCCGAGTGACTCACATGTATCAAGCCCGAATTCTTCAAGGACGACAGGCTTTTTAGCAACGTAAGATGAGTAGATGTGTTCCCGGATCCAGTTGGCTAAAATATGAGGGTCAGTGATCATCAAGGGTGGCCGGGGACACGTCGTCACTCCAATGGAACACACTCACTTCCCCATAGGGCATGGCCATCATCGTGCTTTCCGGGGTACCAGGACCCAGGGTACGAGTGGAAAGTTCCTGGGTAGGGAATACGAAATGAATGAGAGGTCAGTCAGTCCTTGAGGGGTGGCAGATGCTGCGGCGCTCAACGTCTCCCTCCTCCTTCCCCTCTCCCTATTCTTGCATTGTTTTCCCATCTTCCAGCTCTCTTGCGATAACTTACCATAATCGATGTTTTCCATCTCCAGAATCTCGTCAAAGGACGTGCCGCTACCCCCATTGTAAACGTAATCGGTGATGACGCTGGAATTCGCGTAGTTCTGCATGCCTTCGTCTCCGCTAGTAACCATATGCCACGGATCGAGCTGCTTGATGAACTGATAAGATAGGCAATGGTCAGCCACTGGGGAGCAAGGAGGCTGCTCTGGACGATTGGCACTCGCGTGCATCGCCACGTACCGCAGACTGGTCCCTCATCCAGGTGGACAGCGTCTCGACTGTGCAGTTGGGGCTCGCAGGCATCTCTCCCGAGCAGCGCGCCTCATTGGCGAGCTCCCAAGCGAAGATGCTCGGCGAATCCTTGTAGCGGTTGACAACGAGCGAGACCCAATCCTGGTAGACCTGGATAATCTGCGGCTGCGTGTAGAACGAGTCGTGCAAGCTGTGCCACCCAAGTTAGAATCCGCTGGGTGAACGGACAGAAACAGAAAATCCGCTCACTAGGCCGTCTCGTTGTTGCTAGCGAACTGCTGGTTATAGAGGTCCATTCCTCCGTAGCCGATCCACTATGAAAAGAATGAGCATCAGCGGCGGATCTCCCATTGTCAGACATATACTCAGAGGCTCAACACTGACGTTGTTGACAAGAGCAGGGACGAGCTTGATCTCGTATTCGCCTGCAAGCCTCACGATGCGGTCAAGCCTAGGGATGCCGTTCTCCTGCAGTCCAGTTCCAAGCGCGTCGCATCAGAGGGTGAAGCCCAGCTTGCAAAAGGTGAGGCAGAACGAAAACTAATGCACACCTCCCAGTTGTACTCGACCGTTCCGTTCTTAAAAAACTGGTAGTACGCAAGCTTCTCGTTTTCCGGGACGGCGTCGACGATGCCAAAGCCCCAGATGCGGAGAACCTTGATGCCGGCGTCCTTCCTGGAGGGGTGGTACGCGAGAGAAGCGCTCGGTCAGTTGCCTTTATTTGGAAAATGCCTTGCCAAGTATGTCTCACATGGTCTGGAGAGTGAGACGGACGTCCGACTCGGCCTTATACGAGATGCATGACAGTCAGTCTTCATACCGCTGAACTCCGCTTCCCCAGCCGCCCAGTCGGTTCGAGCTAACCGACCACTCACCTCAAGATGTGTGATCCAGTCTGAAGGAAACAACACAAATCAGCCACAAAGAACTCCGCTTTTCGATGAGAGTGGCGATGAGACGAAGCACAGGAGTTGGTTCCGGCGAAGAAGAAGGGTTTGCCATCGAGCGAGACTGTATGAGATGATCAGAGGCACGATCGGTAAGTTCCTATGGCGCTTCAGTGGCGCATTCCTGCTTGCCCCGACACTCACACTGGGTCCCGTTGGTCTGCACAAAGCCAGGAGGACACCGCTTCGCAAGATCGTGCGCGTCGATAGACGAGGCCGGGGCGGCCGTGGTCGAGCCGATGAGGCTCGCGGCAACAAGGAGGGATGAGGCCGCGCGGGCTAGGGCAAGCATCTTCGAGAAGTATCTGTGTGGGAGAGAAGGAGGGGAGATGGTTGGTCAGGGCCAGAAAGTGATCGGAGCGGAACGCGGTCTGACCATTTGCGGTACTTGCAAGGGTCCCAGGCAGGGGAGGTCAGCGGATCATGCGAAAAGCCATCATATGGACGCGAGACAAACTGACCGACCGCGACCCGGTCCCAGAAGTGTTTAGCTCCTTAGCACCTTCCTGAGATGCGCCGCCGGGAGAGACTGGTCGAGTTCGGTCGTCTGCACGCCGGTCAAAGCTGCGCGCAGTTTCGCAACCTCCGAGGAAGGGCCGGCCGGAATCTGACGGTCCTGGACAGCCCCTCGAGGCATGCGGACAATTCTTTGCCGAGTCCTTCCAGTCGTGAAAGTGATATCTCCTTGGGGATAATCATCCTGGAGCCGAGAGAGCGGGAGCCATATGAGTATGAGAAAGCGGGCGAGCATCGCATTGCGTGCGGAGCAGCCTCGGCATGGACGTCGATCAGGTTGACGTTTGGACTCGAAACGAGAGGCTTGGTTGATAATCCCTCGCTTGGTAAATTGCGTGTGCAGATGGATGCCGCGCCGGACGATACATGCGGATGATGAGAGAAGGAGGAGGAAGAGGGGTCCCTTCGACGATGAGCCATACAAATCAAGTCCTTGATACAGTTTGAGGAAGCTCGGGGTTTGGGTTGTGGGTTTGTGGCGAGGGATAGGGAAGGACAAGGAGAATGAGATGCTAAAAGGAGGATGCTAGATGGGTAATTGTGTGAAAGAGAGAGAGAGAGAGGGAGAGAAAAGAGAGAGGGAGAGAGGGAGAGAGGGAAAGAAAGAGAGAGATGAGTCTGGAATAGATGGGTGATTGAGACGAGAGGCGAGCAAAGACGAGACGAGAAAGGAGAACGAGAGATGACGGAGGGAGCTGGGCAGAGGGTCAAGTGAAGGAGAACAGACGGAAAGGTGAGGAAAAAAAAACAGGCCAGGGGCACCGGACGGACGGAAAGAAGAAGGGATGGATGAGATGAGAAAGAACAATTCTTGTGGGCGCAGAGGAGGGGAAAGGGAAGCGAAGCGAAGACGATCTGGCGTTGTTGGAGTTGGCTAGAGAGGCGGAAGAGAGAAAGAGAGCAAGTGGACAAGGGAAGGGGCCATGTGTGGACCACATTGGGCAGAGCAACCGAGTGTGTCATGTCGATGCGGAGACAATGTTGCAGGCAGAGGTTAGACGTAGGCGCGCGCCCATCCGCTTCAGTCGAAGAGAGCGCTCATGTCGACAAGCCCATCGTCCGTCGCGTCACGCTGGAATTGAATCGCTGTGGAGGCGCCCTTGGGCGCGAAAGGGAGGTGTGTCCGGCGCATCATCAAGGACCTGGCGGGGGACGCAAGACAGAACTGTCAGCTTGGGGATGAGACAGGGAAAAGAGACAGGAGAACACCGGCGCGCTGAAGTGCGCCTGTCGAGACACACGCGCTAGACGCGTCAAGAGGGCAAGAAACTCACAGTTCGTCCACCTCCCCCCGAGCTCGTCCAAAGCCATCCCCAACGAGGCCGCACGGAGTAGCGAGGATGATTTCGTCGATGTCATCCTTTTGGTCCTCGAGGATATTCTCGCTGTCCTCTTCTTCCTCCTCCTCTTCGTCCTCCACGGACCCCTCTCCCTCTGAGCTCGACGACGCGCTCGAGAGCTCCGGCGGAGGCACAGGGCATGGACATGAGAACTGGAATGCGACGCCCTGTTGACCCTGTTCGAGCCCAGGACGCTGCGCCCAACCGTTGCCAGTCTCCCGTTGGTCGTCGACCTGCGCTGAGCTACGTCTCCTCCGCTGATGGTCTGGCTCGTGCACGTCCCCGTCACCTGAGACCAGGTCGTCCTCGTCCTCGTCACGGGGTCGCGTCGTTGGAACGCTTCGCTGGAGCGTCGAGAGGAAGAGCATCTCGGAGAGCGTGAGGCTCTCGTTGAGCGTCTGGAGCGGGTCGTGCCCATGCTCATCCGATGGGCGAGACGCATCCATCGACGTCGGTATTGGCGGAAGAGGAGGAAGAGAAAGCGAGGCCGAGAGGGAGGGAGCAGACGAGGACGACGAGGCAGACGGGGATAGGAAGATGTTGGGGTCCGAGGGAAGAGGTAAAGACGCCGACCGGCGAGGGAAACAGGTTGCGAAGTTCAGCCCGTCCGACGACGCCAGGGAGGTGGTGACAGGGGGACCGACCGCGAGCGTCGGCTCGTGCTGCTGCTGCTGCTGAGCAACGAGCGAGATCGGCCGAGAGTGGTGCAGACTGCTGGGAGCATTGCTGAGGGAGACTGAGAGCTGCTGCTGTTGGTGCTCCTGGTGGAACAACGACGTGCTCGGCGGTGAAGGCGTGAGAGAGTGGCTAGGTGAGGGCGAGCGGGACGACGATGACTGCAAGTAGAGATCGAGGGGTCGTCAGTCTCTTTCGGAGTTGGCTACGAACTCAACAGACACGCCGAAGACAAGAGGCTAAAAGCTCCTTCCACGGTCCTCGTGCCTCGATCTATCCCAGACACCTGGGCCATGACGCGCAAGCTTCCAGCGGCGAAGATGGGCCAAACTTGGGACGACCTGGAGCGCGAGCGTCGGGGCCCTCAACGCACTACGCTCTGGCGATACATCTTACTTTTCCTCATAATCGCAAGACCAAAGAGACAGGCCTCAGGGATAGCGTACACGAGTTCAAGAGCTGCCCCCGGCTGCCCCCACGATGACCACCGGTCGAGCAAGCGAACAACGCTGAGCGGCCCGCGCCAAGGGCCTCCTCCCTTCCTCCGCCTTCCTCCCATGCCTTGAGAGCTGAAGTCGCCTCTGTCACCTTATCAACGAACTCACCATGTCGATATCCACGTCCTGCCTTGTCCGTTTGTTGGCAGGACAAGGCTCAAACACGATGCTAGGCGCCGCCCCGGAGAGAAAGGGCTGATCGGCGCCCCCTACGTAGGCGAGGGAAGTCCGAAGCCTGCGGGAGGGTCGGCCGTCGTCGAATGTTGTTGGCGGAGGATGAGGGTGGGACGGGGACATGAGTGGCGGTGGATGGACGAAGGGCGATGAGATCAACAAGTAGACGAGGGCGGGCCGGTTGGTGGTGGGGGGATGAAGGTGGGCGAAAGGGAGGGCCGAACGTGCCCGAGTGCAGTCACCTCAGGGCGCTCGTTCATGAGCCGACGGCGGACGAACTGGGGGCTGCGCGGTCATTCATCGTTTCTCTCTCTTCAAGTCGGCCGGCAAGCCCAGGGACTCTCTCGCTCTCTCTCTCGTTCCGTCTGGATGGGGGTCGAGGAACAACATGCAGAGGGCGGGCGATCGACGGAGAACAGATTGGGTGAGTTACACGCGGCCGGTCAGTCGTCAAAGGGGAGGTTGACACATCTCAAAACAGCAGCAGTTGACGAGGACGGTGCGGACAATCCGGGGGCGAACACACAAACGCACGCGCGCTCTCTCTCACACGCTCCTGCGTTCGTTGTTGTTCGTCCCCGCTCTCCCAGTGATGGAAGGGCACGGAACGACCCGCACGCCCCTCGTGAGGCGTACGGAACCCAGTGCAGGACTGGGTCTCCAAGGTCGACCGGCCATGGCTTTCAAGCAACAGGGCAGGAGGACAATTGGGAAAAGAGCATGCTCATGAGGAGTACAGAAGGAACCACGTCCAACCCAACGCCCAGCCCACTGCCCGAGAAACGAAATCCCACAGGGGAACGAGTTTAACGGTAGCGGGGGAGGGAGAGGGTGTTCTGAAGTGGAGAAAGTGAGCAGGCGGATCAGTCACATGAACGTGAGAGGACCTGGATCGTGTTCGTCGGCCGCTGCTACTCACGTGCTTCTTCCAGGTAGCACGCCAGTTGCTCTTGTTGTGGAGGTGTCCCTTGCCAAGCTGAGAGAGGGGACATGAGTGTCAGCGATGAGAGACTCTCGAGAGGGCAGCTTAGGGAATAGACGCACGCCGCGGTTCTGCTTGCCGATGGAAGTAAGACCCCGAGCCTCGCGGTGCTTGTGGACGGGGTTGGCAATCCAGTTGATGCGAGCATCGCGGCGGATGGCCTTGTGGGACGGGCTGTGATCGGCGATTGATGAGCGATTGAAAGTTAAGAACGGAGGCGGACGGTAGTAGGAACTCACTCGACAAGGATGACCTCGTAGTACTTGTAGACACCGTCCTGGTTGATCCAGTAGGAGTTAAGGACACGGAGGTTACCTGGAAGATCAAGACAGTCTCAGTTGCGGCTCTCCATCTCTTGTGCGCACTCCTAGACCCGGTCCAGGAAGGACGACGCGGGCCAGTAGGGAAAGGCCAACAGAGGAAAATCCAAACGCACCGCACCGGCGACCGACGCGCTCCTCGGCGGTCGACCTCAGTCCACGCTGGAACTTAAGGTGGTTGACACCGTGGCGAACGGGCTTTCCGAAGGTAGCACTAGAAGAGGGAGTTGTAAGGCATCGGAATCAGTCCGTGCTCGGCTCAAAGCCGCGCGCGGTCGGCCCTCAAGCTAGGAGGGAAGGCTACTGACCCCTTCTTGACGGGCTTCTTCCTGTTACCGCGGCGGACACGGACGCGGTAGATAAGGTAACCCTGCTTGGCCTTGTACCCGAGGCGGCGAGCCTTGTCGGGGCGCGAAGGGCGGGAAGCACGGTGGACGACCGCGAGCTGACGGTACTCCCAGCAGCTGCAGGTAGGCCAATGAAGAACCGAGAACGGGTGCGAAGAAGTATCGTAGACCGATTTTGATACGGATGACAAGGTGAGGCGAAGTTACGATGGCAGGGCGGGGATGGGAAGGAAGGGAGGAAAGAAAGAGCAGGGGAAGATTCAGCATCCTGCCCAGCGCGCTCTTGCTCGCTCTCTTCTCCTCCAGCCGCTCCTTGTCAACGAATGCACTAACCGGACGCGCATAAGGAAGCGCATAACGTCCGACTGCTTCTTCTTGTCTGTGAGAGGCGAGCAGAGGCGGGGAAGGCAAGGCGAGGGCGAGAGGCGAAAGGGGGACGGAAAAATCGCAGCAGATGAGTTTCTGCAACTTCAGGTAGCGACAGAAATGTCCCGGGACGTCAAAATAACGCACAGAGCTCGGCCACGTATTTGTAAGCGCCCATGTTGATGCTTTTTTCTTGGAAGGGGTGGTGGTCGACGAGGGAAGAGTGAGTGCGCGACGGTCGAAAAGCTGGTGGTGTCCTCCGCGAGGCACTGCTGGCCTCTCGCGCACTGTCCCCGGTCCGGACTCTCCATTCTACTATGCACCTAGGAGTGAGTGCTACTCTGAGCGACGACCATCTCGGCGTGATTTGGACTTAAGGCGGAGAGCGTCAGCGTTCCATCAACGCATCAGATTTGCCCCCGACTCAGTCGTCGGCCCCTCAGTGTTGTGTCGTGCTCTCAACTCAGCTTCATGCTCCTTGCTCCTCGTCATATTAGACATCGACAGTCGCTAGCGAAGGATGAAAAAGACAGCCTGTGTATACTCAGCAGCTCAAGAAGGAAAAGAAGGACAGAGAACTAGACGTGAAAATATCTCAGGCCGCTCACGGCTGCGCGCGCGACATCTTAGGATGACGAGCGGGGCTGGCATCTCAAGCACGCAATGTCCCTGTCAATCAGTGCCTGTCGTAGTTCTCATGAGGTTGCTCTCCTCGCCGCTTGCTCTTTTGTTCATTCACCGACGCTCTGCTTCCGTCCATTACTCCTTCCTTTCCTGACGGCTGGAGACTCTGTTTGCGACTCAGGGGTACTTCAAACTGTGCCTTGTTTACCTCACACCGAGCGGCAACTCTGCGGCCGGCGTCAGAAGAAATCCGAGAGCCAGAAGAGGGTGAGCATACGAGCTTCGGCCGCTTAGTCTGATACTAGGGCTTCATCGAGCGTTCGTCATCGACGTCGCGCTCGGCGTGAAATCATCGTGGGTCATTGCTAAGCATCTGTGCGTCGACCATGCCCCTCGCAGCCTCAGCCCAAACCCTGGCTGGTAGGAACGGAGATCGAGGGGCCACAAACGTTCAACCGCAGTCTCAACTCAGCGCGCTCCGGTTCACGGCCCAGATGAGCAAGAGATTGGACCGAAGAACAATGGACTACCATCCGCATCAAGGACGAAAAAAAAATGACCAGTATCACCGCCCCAGCGCCTCGAGCCTCCTCCCGACCTCCTCGATCCTCCCCCCGAGCGCCTCCAAATTCCCCTTCGTGAGGGACTCGTTCTCGCGCATCGCCTTCTCCAGTTGCTCAAGCACGGCTTTGGCCTCGGGGACACTGTCCTTCAAGCCAGCGACCTCGCGCTCGACGGTAGAGAGTGTGGTACTGAACTCAGAGGCGGAGGCGTGGAGATCGCTCAGGGAGCTAGAGGAGAGGGGGCTTCAGCTCGTGTGACGGCAGCTCAGAAGGTGATGGACGCACCGCAGCCGGGTGAGGAGATGAGGTAAGACAGGGAGGAGCGGTTCCAGCCTAGGGAGGACGGCAAACAGGGCATCGACACGCGCTGTCTGAGCCTGATTGGCGGCTGAAAGCGGTTTGCTCTCGGCCTCGGCGAGTCCGCCGGCCACGAGGGATCTCCGCTGGTCCTTGTTCGCTGCGCCTCCGGTCTGATGGGCCCGGTCAAGGTCCGTCAGAAGGAGCTTGATCCGGCGAGAGATGGCGTCGAGATGGCGTGGTTGAGTTAGGAGCGTGAGAAGGTGGTCAAGCTTTTGTACGGTCGGGAGGAGCGGGCCCGAGGGGAGGTCGGCCTGGAAAAGAGCTGGATGTGAGTGGCGAAGACGTGAAGAGAGAGAGAGAGAGAAAGATGGACTCACGCTGTCGCCCGTGACGCTCCCGACACCTATCGTCTGCTCAAGGGCAGCTAGCCTCCGATCGAGCTCGGCGGCCTTTCTGTCGTCCGAGCTATCGCTACTCGGGCTAGCCGACTCCTCAGCCCTAACAGGAGCGGAAGCAGCCGCTGGTGCTCTCAACCGCTTCAACCTGCCCTCCCAGCCCTCCTGGACCGCCCCGCTGCCGTCCGTCTTGGATGCCTCCAGCTTGCCCAGCCCGACCCGCAGTCCCTGCAGCTGCCTCAGCATCCCCTCAGAGGCCACCGCCCCAATCCCCTCGTTGCTGGCGATGTCCTTCCCCTCGAGAGCTTCCTGCTTGAGCTGCTCCTCGAGTTCTTCCATCTCGTATCGAAGCCGGCGAAGGCGCGCCCTTGGTGGCTCCACAAGGGAGGCTTCAGGCTCGGCGATGAGGGAGGTTGAAGCGATCGAAGTCGAAGAGACCGTGGGGCGTGTCCGGGGGAGAGTTGAGGGATAGAGGGTGTATGTTTCTAAAATTGAGAGAGAGGGCAGGTCAGTCGATCTGAGGAAAGTCACTCGCGACGCGTCAAGCTGGCCTCCTCTCACAACGCGTCGACTGATCCTTCCAGCGAGAGACCTCCATCTGGGACTGGAGCGTATCTCCATACAGTGACATCTACTTCAGATTGACCCCCACAAGTCCCATAATCTCCAGCTCGAGCAGCATAGCAGGCCCGCGTGAAACGCTGAACTGGGGGCCAAAGCGTGGCACCCATCGACTAGACATGTTTCCTCGTCTCCCACAACCTCACAACCTCTACCAGACATAGACAGAGAAGGAGAGGGAGAGACGTGCTACTCACTCGAAGCAACAGCCCCGAACCGCCTACTGACGGCGTCGACCCCGAGCGTGCTGCTCTGGTCGATCTCCTCGCTCGAGTTGGTCATCGTCTGGAGGCCATCTCCTCGGGTTCTGCCGGCTGCAGTATCGTCGTCCGAGTCGTCGTCGTTCTGGATAGAAAAGGACGAGAACGACGGTGAGTGCTTGGGAATAAGAGACATGGAGTTGAGGAGAGCGCACATCGCCGCGTCGTCGCCCGCTTGATGAGTATGGGACGTCCTCTGTCTCGTACACGTCGGGGGCGGTGTCCTAATAGCAAGGACGGGTGAACATGTCGTCAGTCGGTCCAATGCCTTGCTTATCAAGTCCGTGAGGCGAGCAAGGGAGAAGCATAACGAGAGCAGAAGCGCACAATGTCCGGGAGGCTAGCGTACTTGGACATCACGCTCGCTCAGGAAGGAGAATTATGTCGATTTGGAAGAGACGAGAGCTAGAGCGCCTGCAGTTGATGGAAGCAAGCGAGCTTTTGAAAGAGAGCGACGTGGTGGTTGTTGGGAAAGACGACGCGCAAGGAGTTCAGACGCGACGAGACGCGAATCGACGGCGAGGCTAATGCCCTCCACCCCCCCCCCCCCCCCCCCCCGGCCTCACCAAACTGCGACATCGACTTTCTGCCTCTATACTATAGACCTAATGAAGTCCTTATTTCCTGACATCTCGCATCGATCTAAATTCTTCCACCTGTTCCTCCAGTTCAGTCCTCCTTCCTCTTGAACACCTTTGTGACCATCCTGCCGACGCCCCGGATCCCACCGGAGAAGACGCTCTCCGTGCCGTAGATCAGGTCGGGCCGGACACGATGCGAGGCGTCGCAGATGGTGACGAGTGTGAAGCAGCCAGCGATGAGGACACAGAGGGCCGAGGAGGAGGATATCACTTGAAGAAGAGATGGGTTAGGTTCAGAGAGGAAGGAGTGTGAGATAGGTGAGAGCACTCACTGAACATGAGGATCACTGTGAGGAGAGAAACGCAGATCAGACAGGTTATCTGAGACTGGCAAAGGGAAGCCACTCACTCTGGAGCTTGGCGGCTTGGTCGACCGAGGAGCCTCCAATGATAGCGCCAGTCATGAGACTGGACGGACAGATGGTGTTAGTCGAGGGAAAGGCTTCGTAACGCCTCGCAGACTCAGCTCACCCCGGGATCGAAATCAGACCAATGACACTAGGGAGAGAGTTTTCAGCAGCGCCCCATCATTTGCGATGCATGAGAGACCGACCTCATCTGGTTGATCGTCGGCAGAAGAGCAAGCTTGAGCGCCTGCTTCGCAACGGGTTTGCACGCCTCAAACCGAGAAGCGCCCATGGCGAGGTACGTCTCAATCTTGTCCCGGTTCTCCGTGAACTCCTTGAGGATGGATGAGACACCGACGCCAATGGCTGCATGACGAGGAGGTGAGTGAAGAGCGAAGATGAAAGGTGAGGCGCTGTCTGCTCGTACCCGAGATGGCGTTCCCTAGAAGCATGCCAACGACAGGGACTAGAGGGGAGGAAATCAACGCCTGGTCAACGGGAGTGCTTGAGCAGGACCACTCACCGTACTGGTCCGGCTTCCATACGGGATCGCGCCGCATGACGGCCGATCCGGCGATCGAGATCGGGATCGTCGAGACGAGGAACGAGAGCAAGATGCAAGGGAACATGTTGGCAAACCGTTGCTTTGACTTATTGAAGACGGCCTCGAAGGCGCCGAGCATGTTGAGGAGGACTGACGGAAGAAGGTAAGATGTTCAGCGCGGTCTGCTCCGTTCGCGCGTTGAAAGAGCGCTCTCGACTCACCGACAATACCGAGTACGCCCCAGATGTTGTTGGCCTACGACCAGTATCAGCGTCGGAGAGACGGCCAGCACGACGATAAGACTCACGTTAAAGATCTTGTCGAGGATCAAGCTCATGATGCTTAGCTGAACGACGCATCGGATTGCCGAGACAATGAGCGACGTGCCGATGCCGAGACCAAGGAAGAGGGAGAGGACGGCGTCGAAGACGATGAAGGAGAAGGCGAGGCCGACATTGATGTCTAAGAAGAGGAAGGGGAAGTCGAAAGCGGTCGGAGGATGAACGGGGAAGGGCGTTCAGCCTTTTGGTCATCATATGTGCGCGAAGGGACAAGACGCCGGGCGCCCGACGCACATGTGAGGTGGTTCGAGGCAGAGTCGACGTCGCCCATGTTGAGGAATGAGGGAGGGGTTCGAGAATTGAGAGGACGGTGGTGGGTGTTGAAGCGAAGGCAAAGAGAGCGAATGAACGCGACGTGTTCGTCCTCCTACTCTTATCCCGCGGACTCGAAAGAACGCTCAGAGCAAGTGTGCCCTACGTCGTCATTCAATGGAGCTCCTCATTCGACAATATTCTCAATGCGTATGATGTGACTCTCATACCTTGATAATCGCGTGGAAAAAGAATCGAAACAGATGTTTATCGGTGTGCAGTTGGTGCTTGTGCAGGTTATGCAGCTTGAGCAGCTGGTCCGCAGGGGTATCGTAGCGCATCACATTCACATCACTCTCCTGTAACCCCTCCTGCGTTGGATCAAGACCGACAATTCTCTCCCCTCCCGGCGCCCTCCTCCATTCCCTCGCAGTCCCATCCGCACGTGGGGCACTTTTCTTTATGCTTGACCGGCATGCGTGTGGAAGGTGATCAGCCGCTGCCCAGTGGCTCTCAACTCGAGCGAGTTGACTTTCTGCCCGCCCGCAGCTATCTAACCCCCCCTATGTTCCTTGAAGAAACAAGGAAGATAACCGCAAGCAAGCGAGAATAGCCGAGCTCCTTGCTCCTCCCGGAGCTTTTGCACTTACCTGAATGCTCCCCTCGTGTGATCCAGCTTCTCCTCCCGAACTCGACGACATGCTGCTCTTCCTGTGCGCAAGGTCGTACTCACCCTAGTTCACACGACTTCCATTCATCAGATCCATCCTGACCTTCGACTGAGAGCCAAGAGAGACATCGAGACGTACATCCGCAAAGAAGCTGCCGCTGATCCCGCGGTCGCTGCCGCGCGACACCGAGCTCAGCGGGAGGAGTTGCGGTCTGCGGATGGGCGACATGAGGTGCGCAAGGGAGGGGGAGCAGGGAGAGGACATGGATGTGTTGTTATGTGGATGGATTCTGTGGCAGGGATGTTGTAGTTCGGAGGGAGGGAGCAAGACACGGAAGAGGCAGGAAGGATGGCTGACCAAGAGTGAAGGAGAGAGCGAACGAAGATCACGCGCTCTCGTTCGATGCCCAGCGCCACAGCGTGGCGTTTCAAGCGAGTCGTCGTCGACCTAGGGGTCTCGAGTTCCGTCTCATAGGAGCTCCATCTCTACCTGAGAACAGAAAGGAAGAAGTTGCTTTGCCTGCCGAGTTGCTCTCAATCTTTCTGTTTGCATGCCAGCTGCTCTGTCTCCTTTTCGCCTATACTCTCCCAACTCTCACGTTGATGGTAATGCCTTTGGAAAATGCTCATGTTCCGTAGATCCATAAACATTCAGCGACACTCCCGCGCCAAATGCACAACCGACGCCGACGTCTAGTTGTAGCCGAAAGCGGCGAGCTGGAGAAGGGATCAGATGGGTCAGCAAACCAAACGCTTCGACCTGAGAAGCAAGAGAAAGAGTAAGGCTCACCTTCTCCTGTCCGGGGTGGGAGACGGTGGCGACAGCCTTCGAGCGAAGCTTGACGGCAGCGGTCTTCCTCTCGTGGTAGGCAGCGCTCTTGACCTTCCTCTTCTCCTCAAGGGTGTCAACGACGTCCTTGTAGCCCCATCCGACCTCGTGCGAGAGACGCTTGATGGTGCTGGGTAAACGACTCAAGGGTCAGTGGGTCCTCTCGGGGAAAATACCGCGTCAGCTTTGGCAGAACTCACCAGTACTTGCGTCCGGGCTTGAGGCGGAGGACGCGGAGGGCGTTGGGGACGACCATCTTCTTCTTGCGGTCGTAGGGAGGGGGCATACCCTCGAAGAGCTTCAGGCGCTCAAGGGCAGCGGCACCACGGGAGGTCTTGTGGGGGACCTGTAGGGAGGGGGGAGAAGGGGCGACGCGCGAAGTGGTCAACGCCTGCCTTGGGGCACACGACCCGACCGTCTTCCCAAGCGAAACTTAATGCGCACCATACCACGGATAGCCTTGTAAAGGATACGCGAGGGAGCGCGGTGGTGGAAGGGTCCGGCCTTCTTGGGGTTCACAATGTGCCTCTTGTGAAGGAAGTTGTGGTAGCGGAGCTGTCGAGTTCGGGCAGTTCACGCATAGACAGGAGGGGCGAGAGAGAGAGAGAGAAGGGGGGGGAGAGGAGCGAAGGGCGAGCCAAGCGAAGAAAGGGCGAGAAGAGGGGTGAAGAAGGGATTGACCGGACGCGAAGGAGGAGGGAAGGGGAGGATTCGAGATTGCGAGTTTGGCTGGGTCAGAGACGTCCAGTCTTCCTCCCTGCAAGCGAGCGTTCGACTGACCTTGTTCCTGAAGAACGAGCCGGAGATGTTGATCTCCTCGCAGCGGACCACGGTGACCTATTCGGTCGTCCAAGCCGCCAGTGGAGAGGGAGGGCAAGCAAACGCGCAGGTCGAAAAGCGCATGCAGGGCCGCCAGTCGAGTTCGAGTCGAGGAAGGGCCGGCGCGCAAGCGACAAGAGTCCCAAATCCAGCGTCCGTTGAGCAAGGTCCAGGAGCAGGATAGTGGAAGAGACCCATAGGGCAGAGGAAGAGGAGAACAGAGAAGCAGGAGAGTCAGCTCTGAGGCTCGACTAGTCGGAGCAGCAGGAGCTCCTGTGCGCGCCTCGAGACGAGGCGGCCTCGCTGTTCATGCTCCTGCTGCTCCTCCGGCGACAGAGGAAGGGGAGCGACCTTCTGTCCGTTAAGGATCTGCTTCGAGAGAATCGAAGCGAGGCGACCAAGAAGGTGACCCTTGCCGTCGACGACGATCGGAGTGGCTGCAGTACGAGCGGGGCGGGCAGGGCAAGAATGCGAGGTGAGCTTTTCCGCAGAGCATGCTGCAGCCACGGCGCCTGCGACGTCGGCACTGACAGCTGAAGGTGGCCATTCTTCTACAGTTGGGAAGAGGGTTTGAGGGAGAACAGGGCTTCGGGTCAGGCGAGGCAGGAGGAGAAAGGACGGGGCGGCAGGGCGAGCTGGGTGGGACGGACGAAGGAACTGGAGGTGCGGGACAGAGAAGAAAGAGCGGCGGGCGAGGCAACTTTGCGAGAGACGACGACCCAGGACAACCGAGCCCCGCCGCCCGCGCGAGGAGGGGGCAGGCCGCTCAGCGTGGCAGCGCGCCGCCGCGGACAGGCGCCGGCAGCGGGCGGGCGCCGACCCGTGGGAAGTCTCAGCCGTGTCTCCTAGGCAACCTCCACTCGCTCGCCGTCCGCGTCGCCTCGACCACCACCGGCCATATCTCCTCGCCGATCAGCATGTCCACCCCTCCTCCCGCCGGAAAGGTGTCGTTCTCGTTCGGCAAGAAGCCCGCGGCCGCCGGTCTCGCAACGGCAAAGCCCACCGGCTTCTCCCTTCCTAAGCCACCTCAAGCCAAGGCTTCCGCCCAACCCCGACCCTCGGCCTTCTCCCTCGGCGGAGACGACGATGATGTTGCTCTCGCAGCATCCGAGCCCGAGTCGTCGTCGACGGCCGCGTCCTCATGGCGGAAGCCTAAGGTCGCCGCTCGGGATCTGGTCCACCAGGCGGTCAAACCGTCCCGGTCGAACCGGATGGAGACCGCCAAGGCCCTCGACGCAGATGCGGCGGCGTTTGCATACGACGAGGTGTGGGACGAGATGGACGCAGCAAAGCGGAAAGCAAGGGAGAGGAAGGAGGATGATGCAGCTCATAGGGCGGTGCGTCTTGTTCTTTCGTCTTTCGTAGTCGCGTCGCGTCTGGACGCGTCATCGGGAACGACACCCCGGTCGCCCTGCCCCTCTCAAGGCATCTGAGACTTCTGATCAGCGGCTGACGCCCTCCTTTCCCTCTCTACCTCTCAGCCCAAGTATATGGGCGCCGCGATTGCCTCGGCCGCGACGCGCAAGCTCGACCGACTACGCGCAGAGGAGAAGATGCTCGAGCGAGAGCGCGAGGCCGAGGGCGACGAGTTCGCCGACAAGGACAAATTTGTCACTCAGGCGTACAAGGATCAAATGGCCGAGGTCCGCAAGGCCGAGGAGGAGGAGAAGGAGAGAGAGGGTGGGCTGCTCATTGACGTGATGGCACTACGCAGCTCTGACTGAACTGACTGACACCTTCTCCGCCACTACCCGATCCTTCCTCTCCAGCCAAGCTCAAAAAATCGGGAACCTCTGGGATGGCGGCCTTCTACAAGCAGATGCTCGACGCCAACTCGGCTGCACATGTCGCTGCTGTCGAAGCCTCTACCGCGGCCGCTACGGCCCCAGCAAACCTCACGATCCAGAAGCCCAAGGGTCCTGTGCAAGGTGAACCAGTCCCGCTCATACGAGACACTAAAATCTCTGATGACTGACGCGCTCATTCCTCCAGGACCCCAACTTCCCGATACGACGATCGAGGACGCCCGCAAGGCCGGTCTCAACGTCGAGACGAACGATTCCGGCGAGCTCGTCGACGAGCTTTCCATCCTCGCACCAGGTCTTAACCGTATGCCGAAGGAACAACCACTCTCTCTCTTGGGCAATGCTTCCGGCAGCGGCAGTGGGCGTGGTGGCGGCCAGCTGGGCGGAGCACCTTACAAGAGTCAAAGGGTCGGCGCTGCAGCGTCGACGAGGGAAGTTCGGGAGAGGCAGGAGCGGTTGATCCGGGACCAGCTGGCAGATGAGCAGTTGAGGCTCGTGAAGGAGCAGGAGGAGAGGGAGCGCGCTCGTGAGGTGAGAGAGTGTTGGCTTCTCCCCCTGGACGACCGCTTGCTGATGCCATATTTCTCCCCTTCGCACAGATTGGAGTCAAGGAGAAGCGGAACGACGATTCGACCGTCAACGATGCCAAAGCGCGGTATGAGGAACGAAAGCGGCGGAAGCTGGAAGAGGCTGAGGCAGAGAAGAAGCGGAAGGAAGAGGAGGCAACTGCTGCTGGCGGGAAATGATTTCGAAACCTATTCATGACTTGAACGAATTTCAATGAATATTGAGCGAGCGCCCGGCTGGCTCTTGTCTTCCGAGGGCTATGACGACTGGTGTCTCTGTGTCGCCGCCCCCAGCAATGCATCGCGACGGATGAGCGCAGAGATTGACCATCTAATCATATCCTTGGAATTTAGATGGCTACCAACACTTATGAAAGAGGCTAATGTGAGCACAGCAGACGGCATATAGCTGGACATCGCCGCAAGGTTAGCCACGCGAACGAAACCGCACAGGGCTTGCCCACAGTCAAATCATAATTTTGGTCCATCAACAACCGTCGGCCTAGCCCATCGACAATCGAACTGTGCGGGGACGTGTTGGCTTCTCCATCTGCCTCTGCCGATACAAGCGGCCGGGATCATGAGCCGCCTGGAGGCAAGCGACTGCGCGTATATTTTATCGCTGAAGAGACGAGCAAGCGAAACCCGATAAATACACATTCGGTCTGTTGTTTTACCATCACCATCTTCGACCATCAGTTTACACCTCACTCTCCATCTACATCTCCTCAGCACATCCATCCAAGGTATGTCTCAGGAGCTCCATGCCAGGTGGCCCACCGAACTCAAGCGTGTCGCTGGTCTCATCCAAGAGCCCATCGGGCCTCACGCTTATCAGTACGAAGCGAAGTGGCGGGAGAAGGCCTTCCACGCGCGCGTTGTCATCATCGTCGTTGAATGCACTCGTTGATTCCCTCAGGCAGATCTGACACGACGAATTTGCAACTTGCAAGTCGACGTTGAGGAGTTTAATCTAACGATCCTCTCGAGGCAGAAGAAGTTGACGCTGAGAACCAGCCAGAATGATGGGACAAGAGAAAGATCGAAAAAAAAACTTCTATCGCCCGTCGTCTCGAGGATCGCCTACGCCAACTGGCGGACTTGCGTCGTCCCAGCTGCTAGTGCCCAATCCAGTCCTTCTTGCTTATCTCAATCCTTTCCCAAATCACCGCCCTCCATGCCCATTATAAAGCCCCGGAGCTCTCCATTCTCGGCATCCACTGTATCCCGCCCATCGAAATGAAGATCCCGGAGCCCTTGCCAAACGAGAAGACCACCCAGATCGTAGCAAAAGACAAGGCCAGGGGTGACCTTGGATAAGATGTTTTCTACGACGATAAGGCTGAGGCTCTCAAGGGTGCGTCGACATATCGAGAAACGACGACGGCTTAATCTCAGATCACCCGGGCTTACATCCTCTCTGAGGCCTTGTCGAACCCGTCGGCGCTAACATCATCCCCAACGCCTTCCTCTTCATCGAGGGCGTCTTTCAGTGGTCCGGCAATCCAGCCGAGCACGGAGTATCCGACGGCCTTATTCAGGCACTGGAGGAGAAGACCGGCCTCCGGGGGGCCAAGCGACGAGGGGTTGGTTGTTGGGACATCTTCGAAACTTCGGCCGTTCCTGCCGCTGAAAAGGCCGAAGCAACCTGCCTTGGAGATGTCTGCGTCCTGCAGGGCAAGGTGGCAGCAGGTGGTGGCGGCAGGTGGTGGCGACCTGAGTGGACTGGATGCAGCTTTACTTGCGGGGACTTGAGATTGTGAGTGGCGATCGGATAGGAACAATACGATCCAGATCGAGACAGACTTTCTACATTGCGAGAAAAGAGGAAGAGATAAGACAAGGGAAAGCGAAAATGAAGTTAGACACATCAAAAATAAGAGGGGGACGGGGGGAAACTGAGTCGGCGCTGATTCTCGACTACATAGAAGATGATTCGGCCACCGCTTCGCCCTTGGATTCCAGCCAGCCGAGATGACCGACCCAGCCGGTGCGGCCTGCGAGGAAGCGATGGGAGAGGAGCTCTTCGGCCTAGAGCAAGGAGAGGAACAGGTCAGTCAACCGAAAAGTAAGATATTGGAAGAGAAAGACCCACCGTCGGCCGGTCCTCGAGCTTGTCCTCGCAGCACCGTTCAACATAGTCTCTCGCATCGATGAGCGCCCCACCCCCATCGAGCTCGATAGGCTCCTCATCGACGAGCGCATCGCCTGGAGCCCGCCCTTCATGCGGGAGACACCGCTCCTTGAGTCCCTGCTCGGCACGCGAGCCAGCTCGAAAGCCGACCATGGCTTCTTCGGAGGAGACAAAGGGCGTCTCGCCGCAGAGGAGGACATAACCGACAACACCGAGAGCCCAAACATCTTGTTCCTTGCCGGAGTACTTCTCTCCGCGAAGGATTTCGGGCGAGGCGTCTGAAGCGGATGGGGTTCTAGTCAGTCTGCATTCGACAGAGATGAAAGAAGAGCGCTGGCTTGGCTCGACTCACAGTCGAGCGTCCCGGAGAAAGTGTCCCACATCCGCCCAGGCTTCCAGTAAGCGGCGGAGCCAAAATCAATGAGCTGGGCGTGGCCCTCCCCATCCAGGATGACGTTCTCGTCCTTGATGTCGCGGTGGATGATCCCTTGTCCGTGGAGAAAAGCCAGGCCATCGGCTATCTGGCCGAGGAGCGAGCGGACCTCGAACGCAGAGAGACCCGTAGGAGCCGCCTCGACGTGGTCGAAGAGGTCTTGACCAATGCCGAAGCGAGGCATCACCTGGAGAAGTATCAGTCAGCGTGGGTTGCGAGCGGAGACTAGGGAAAAAGCTTACAAGGAAGTAAAACTCGCGACCTTCGAAGAAGTCGATAATGGTGCAGACGTTCGGATGACCCCGCATGAACTTTTCGCCCGAAGGGGCGGTCTCCAAGGCAGGAAATGGCTGCGTTGCACCGTCGTCGTGATGGCTCTTGTCGACTTCGGTGGTAAAGGTCGTCGGAAGCTCCTCTGGCTTGACCTCCGAGGTGACGCCCGTGGGCGCGACGAGGCCCGGCGTCGAGGCCAAGTCCGCTTCGTTGGGTCTAGAATGGGACAACGGCGGGGGCCGGCTTGGATCCCAAGGCCGACCGTGCGGGGGCGGGACGTAGCGGAACTTGGAGACCTGGTCCATGATATGAATCTCAATCGGGATGGGACCAAGAATCCGATGCCTGAAGGGAGGGGTAGTCAGCAACGGGTCGCCAGTGTCGAAAAAGGAAATGACGCACTTCTTCCACGAGTCAGCAAGGATGCGTTGCTAGAGGACGAATGTGAACAACGTCAGAATGCGAATTCCAAAAGTGCAGAGCCCGAAACGCGCCTTGATGATCATTTTGATGATGACTTCGGGCCCTACGGGCTCGTCATCAGGCCCCCTCCTACGCGCGCGCTTGACGAGCCCATAGGCTCCACGGCCGGCCTCGCTCATAATGATGCTGCAGAGGAGGTGGTGGCAGTCAGAGACAGCCGACCCAGGAGGACAGGGAAGCAAAGGGAACTCACTAGTCGTCGATTGATTTGCCCTTGATGGCCGGCGCATGCAGGGGCGATGCCTCGCCGTCGCTTGGTGGGCCTGTCGAAGGCGCGAGTGAAAGGACCTGAGGATACGAGTCGCATCTATAATCAGTCAGAGGACACCCTAACTCGATCGTCCCTCAGAATCCACCCACGCTGAGCGTCGACTCGACCCGCTCGCCATCTCGGAGGTAAGGCGGGAGCTTGAGGCCACCCATGCTCGGCTTCTTCCCGCCAGGCATCCCCGTTGTGCTCGGGAACGGGTAGCCACCGCTAGGGGTGCTGCTACCCGACCCTCCTCCGACCGATGGAAACGGCGAGAACGGACTGAGACCCGCGAGACCAGGCGTTGCGGCGAGTCCAAAGGGGCTTGCGAGCTGCCGGCCAGCGAGCAAGGAGACGCGCTGCGATTTTTGCGATTGGCGGCGTCGGGAGATGCGAGGTGAGAGAGGAGGGGACTGCAGATCATGTGACGCGGGAGGTGGGGACGAAGAGGCGGACGAGCGACGAGAAGGAGGGAGCGAGAGAAGTTGCTGTCGCGGGGAGGAGGCTGAGGAAGGGGAGGGCGACGGGGATGAGTTGAGTGTGGAAGTGAGGGCAAGAGGATGTGGCTGAGGGTGAGACTGCAAAATGTGCGAGGGGTGCAAGCCGTGCGAGGAAGGGTGTCGCGACCGAGACGCAGGCAGATCCGGAACGTGATGATGAGGCGGCAGAGCTTTCGGCTGCTGCTGGGTGAAAGTCCTATCTGGGTCCTCCTCCTCCGCCTCACTCTCAGAGGGCTCTGATCTCGGTGAAGGCATCTGACCGAGCCCCAGCCCACGTCCAAACTGCTGTACGCCGCTCGTACCCATCCCTCCTGCGCTGATGGGCGTCCCCAACTCTAGAGCGCCAATATGACTGACCCCGGCGAGATCGAGGCTAAGCGCGCCGCCCTCGCTGCTGCTACTGGCAGCCTGGCGCTCACGCCGACTTCGACCAATCATGCCTCCGCCTCCATCATCGCTCTCCTCTTCCTCCTCCTCATCCTGGGCGTCCGGCTCGGTGTCACCCGAGCGATCCCAGATCGCGCTGAGATGGCCTGGCGAGGATCGGTCCCAGCTGCCGGAGCTAAACGAAGCCAGCGGCGGTGGAGGTGCCGGGGGAGCCGCAGGTGGCGGAGGGGACAGCAAGGGTGACGACTCGATGAATGTCGGGATAGCGTCGACCGTGACGGTCCGGCTGCGCGCTAGAGAAGGCCTCGTCGACATCGTCGACGACTCGCGTGAGCTCGTCTTCGTCAAGCTCATCGAGACCGGAGGCAGCGTCCCGTTCCTTGCCTTGATCGACCAAGCGAGCGCTCCATCCTCATCGCTTGTGTGCGTCTCGTTGTCGTCAGAGTCGGCATCACTCTCCTCCACATCAACACCGACTGGGCTGTCAGCCTCGTCGCCGCCGCCTTGCCTGAGCCCTGTACCCATGTGGCTCCCGACCTCGCCTGAGGCCCGACGCATATCCTTCCACTCTTGCGTCGTCGGGGTGAGTACGACGAGATGCTGCTGCGACGCGCCGCCGGCAAGATGCCCGCCGTAGAGCTGGGCGACCGCGGAGTTTTCCGAGGTGCACTGCGGTGGAGGGAATGTTACGGAAGAGAAGGAGTTAGGCCTCTTCTTCTCGGTCTTGGCGGAGGTGGAGCCAGGTTGAGGGAGAGGGTGAAGGGTTGAGGAAGGCGAAGTTGCTAGGGGCTGAGCGTGACTCTGCTGGTAGTAGAAGCGTGCGCTGAGCCATCGAGCAAACAAGCAATGTCAGTAATGCCATAAAAGGTGGAGAGAGGCGCCAGAAGGAGGAGGAGCGAGGCATTTGGAGACGCGATGCCTCGGTTGAAGGCGAGCAGGAGGGAGACGCGAGCGAGCAGGTTCGACAAGCCTTTCTCTCTTTCCTCGGCAAATCCCCATACGAAAGTCTGCGAATGACAACACAAGCGTGTTTCCCAAGCCCAGACAGTAAGAGACACGTTTTAATCTCACCTGTTGTTGGGCCCGTCGAATGTGTGCTCCTGTGACCTGTCGGTCTCGGCGGTCTGCGCCCGTCGACCTAAGCCAACAAGGCTGCCGACGCTCTTGCTTGGCGAGACCCCGACCCGCTCTTCGCTACTCTCGTCGTCCGAGCCAGCCCGGCGTAGGGAGGACGCATCGGTCGAGAAGGGCGGTGTCCTGATGGGTACGACGCTCCGTGCTCTCACTCGCGAGAGCAGGGCGCCTCCAGCGTGTCGTCGAGGCGAAGGGGGCGGACCGGGGGAGGCGGTCCCGCCTGCAACGGGCGAGAGTGCGGCTGCAGCCGTTTGCGGCAGCGGCAGCTTGTGGAAGTTCGAAGAGGCAGCCGAGGAGGAGGAGGATGACGACGAGAGGCCAGCATTGTTCGGCCGGTCGCCGAAGAAGAAGCGCGGGTGGTTCGGATGCGAGGCGTCGTCGTCGTGCGCGGTGACGGGCGTCTCGGGGGTGATGACGATGGCCGAGTCGGGCGGAAGGCCCATCGGCGGGCAATGGGAGGGTAGGGGGAGGGGAGGGAAAGGGAGGAAGCTGAAAGTGAGGGGGGTGGTGGACGACGAGAAACGTTGGTGTGTGTCGGTGGCTCTCTGTCGGTTCGGCGGTGGAGAAGGAAAGGGAGTAGCCAGGCGGGGGTATGCACTCTCCTGTGTGGACAGGGCTGAGGGAGCACGCGTCAGAGGGGTGGGAGATAAGGGCAGGCGAGTCAAGGCCGACCTGATGAGATCGAGGAGATGAAGGTAGATGACGAGGTGGAGGGTGAGGCGAGAGTGTGGCCCAGCGAAGGGCAACTGGTTGGTTGGGGGCCGGCGCCTCGACTCGCCTCAACTCCAGCTCAGCTCAACGACCGCGCGCTGCCCTGCCCTCGTCAGCTCTCCCCATGCAACAACAGATGAGAAGACGCCGGCGTACGGCGGCGGTCGGGTCCTATTCTATCTCGCTATGGACTGTCATATCATCTCCACGCGGGAGTTCTTTCTTCCTCTCTCTCTTTTCGACCTCGTGGAATATGGTGCACAACTTGATGCGCCCGAGCTGCGCTGCACAGAGATCGAATCACAGACATCGAGAGATCAGACCACCACTGCCGTCTTCCTCCGCCAGGTAAAGGACGTTCCGATCGGAGAGGTCCATCTGCGTTGTTGTTTGCACAGTTTTTGGCAGCAGAAAAAGAAGAGAGTAATCGATTCTGACATCTCGGCTTACCGGTAGGAGGCGAGCAAGCAATCTCAGCGTGGCCCTGGTCATTACACGTGGAACACAATTTCAGGCTAGAAATCGTTGAGATACCAGAAGCAGGATTGATAAATAACCACACCAAATGAACTGAGGTCATCACTTGCCACGGGGAGACCTCTCCGAGTATAACCCTTTCAGTCTGCCGCAGGTTGACCAAGCCCACCCCGATTCAATCCTAATTTCTTCTGGCGGGCTCCATTTAGTCTTCTAGCGCCGGCGTTCCTGTTCGTCAGTGCGTGATGAACAAATTCCAGGGCGGCGTTTCAGCAGCGCTCGCTCACCTCGTTCTCTCCCGCGCAGCGGAATGCGGACCACACGGGGAAGCGCCGGCAAAGCCCCCGAAGTGAAATTGTCGCGCAGCGCGCGTCCGCCTGTCTCATTCCTCTGCCACAATGCAGCTGCATGCATGGGAGGCCGGGTGAGATTGACACCTACTCGACGCCGCGCTACAGCAGCTTCCAAGATGGCCAAGACGAAAGACTTGCCTCCATCCTGAGCCTCCTTCGTCTTCCCCGGGACCCCTTTCCTTTCCCCTTCCCCACGCGGGCTCTGTTTCGAGCTGGGACAGCTCCTCACATGCGCTTCTCTTGGGCTATGTTGGACTTTCCAGGGGCGGAATCTCGGTGACCCTTGGGCGGCATGCACCCAAGTGCAAGGTCCCAGACGTCGGGGGAGCAAGCCCCCTCCCCCTCCTTCCGTGCCGGCGGACTTTTGTTTGCCTGGTCGCTTCTCATGAGCCCTCTGGGTTCCAAGATTGAAATGACGAGTAGTCGACCTCGACTTCAAACCAACCCTCAACCATCCTCCTCACCCTCTTGCCTGTCTTCTCCTTCTCGCCTCGGCCTGCTCAGTAATCCGACCAGGGCGGATCCCCTCGCTCCTCCCCCCTTTTCTCAGCCTGCCACCTAGCTCATCATGCCCAGGTGGTCACCGGCGTCCCCTCTTTCTGGCCTCCTCTTCGCCGTCCTTGCCGTCCTCTCTCTCGCTCCTGCGGTTGTCCACGCCGGAATTGGCACGTTCCAGATCAACGAGCCTACCCAGGTTAGTGTTCTGTATTCTCTTTCAGCGAGAGAGAAGTGAGGGGGGAGGGCTGGAGGGGGGCGCTGGCTGGTGACAACCACGGCTGCCAGCTTACGCTGACTCGCTCGCTCGGCCCCTCCTCTCGTGTTCGATTCCCTGTTTCCTTTATTGTCGCTAGTGCGGCCCTCTAGAACTCGTCTGGACAACGACCGGCAGCGTCCGGGCGACCAATTACAACCTCGTCCTCATCCCGACGACCGAGTCTGGCTCGACGCTCTCCAACCTCACGTTCACGGCGACCGGCAACAGGTGCGTGCGCTCTCGCTCAAACATCTTGCCTCTTCTTCCCCTTTATCTATCCATGCTGCCGCCGTCAAGAATACAGAGGAGGAGGGCCGGTGTCGGCTCTCGACGATAGCGTATCCGATAGCGTCGTCCCGAATGTCGCCGGCAGCTTCCTCCGAGCGATCACAGAACTCATCACTGACGCTCGCATGTATGGGAGAGTACCATACATGAAGCGCGCTTGGGTCGCCCCTCCTCGCGGCGATGGCCGGGCGGGGTGGCGGCGGGCCTCGCTGTTCCTCTCGTCACACTTGCCATAGCTCGCTGCCCTCTCTCTCAGAATTTTGCTCACTGAGTGAGGTGGCATGGAAAGAGAGCATGCAGCAGCATGTCATGATGGTCACCTGACTTGAGCACGTGTCCTGGCAGGCCGGTGTTAATGGTTTGGCGCGCTGATGGCCCGCCTAGGAGAAGAAGCAATCTATCCCGCATCACCAGCTCCCCCCCGGCTGACTGACCCTCTTTACATATCCTACGCAGCCATACCATCCCCAACCTCCCTCTCGCTAAAGGCGCCGAGTTCATCGCCCTCCTCCAGGACTCGATCGACGGCGCGTCGGGCGGTAGAGTTTCGCAACGGGTCTCGGTCAGCTCGACTTCGGACGGTGGAGGGACTGGCTGCCTTCAGAACCTCAATCACACCCTCGATTTCTTCTTCTCCGTCTCGACGACAACCCCAGCACAGTGCGGCGACTTTACGATCACATGGGGGGAGAAGGCGACAAATCCTGTTGGCCTCACCGGTGCGTCTGTTCTTGCTCACTGAGGAGCCGTGTGTGCTCAACTGGTCGCTTCATTCTCTCTTGTCAGGTCTTATCCCCGGGGGTGAGAGCTTCAACGTCCCCATCACAGATCTCGCCAACCGTCAGGCTCAGTGGACGATGCGGGTTCCTACAGGCACCGGTACGTCCTGCTGCTGGATTTGAAACTCCACGGTATAGCAGACAAACATGCTGACGGGTCCCTTTCACAGGCGTCATGTTTGCCATGAGTGATGCTGGCCCCAAGTAATTCACTCTGCCTGTACTCTTCGCCAGTAACGAGACTGACTCAAATTCGCTTGTCTTCCTGTCACAGTGGTTCTGGTGGCTCAACCCCCGTTTACACCGTCCAGTCCGGCTCTTCGGCTTGCCTCTCTGGGAGTGAGACGGTCTACTCGTCGCTCCCCGTCGGCGACGTCCCGACGACGCTCACGTCAGTCCTCCACCGCCAGCCTCCGCGTCCATTGGCTGCTCACTCACGTGCTTGCCTTCCGTCAGCGTCACCGTCACTGATGGCATCACCAAGACCGTCACTTCTGGAGGCGTCCCGAGTGCGGGCGCAGGCTCGGGAGGAGGAGAAGGAGGAGGAGGGGGAGAAGGCACCAATGTCGGTGCCATCGCCGGCGGCGTCGTAGGTGGCGTCGCGGCGCTGCTCATTGTTGCGGGGCTCATATGGTTCTTTGTCCGAAGAAGGGACAGAAAAAGGGAGAAGGAGGCTCAGGAGAGTGAGTCTGGATCGCTTCTATTCCCTGCCAGGTGCTAGGCTGAATCTCTTGATTCCCCTTACTTCTTATCTTTTCAGAGCCCGATATGACCGGTGCCGGTCGACCCTGGTCCCCTCCTCTGCCCCAGGATCCTGAATCCGCCCATCATGGCGGTGGCGGACCCACCGCCTCCCTCCTCCAGCAGTCCCCCTCGTCCCAACACTTCTTCCAGGCCTACTCGCATTCGTTCGCACCCTCCAGCGGAGGTGGCATCTATCCCAGCGGGGGCGGCTCGTCCGTCGCGCATGACTCTGTCAACTCGCTCCCTCTTTCCGGAGTGGGGGCTGGAGGAGGAGGAGGAGGTGCATCCATGCAGCAGGGCTATCCGCCCTCGGCGTACACTTTCGCTCACGTCCCGCCAGGGAGCGCTTCGGATGCGGGCACATCGGATTACGGAGGGTTCGCCGGCGGTCGGACATCGGGTGAGAAGGCGGCTCTGGGAGGTGGCGGAGCTGGCTACGCGACTTCGCCCATTGCGCCGTCTTCTTCGTCCGGGGGAGGAAACTTAGCTTCTGTCAGTGGCGGTGCTGCGGCAGCCGCCGAGAGAGGGTCCTCCTCAGCCGCCTGGGCAGTCGACGAGAAACGTCCCCTCGGCTCGAACCCTCTCGATGAGCCCGATGCGCAGCACCCATCTGCGCCCGCTCGATTCGTCCGACACACAGACGCAGGCGTAGCACGTCCGGCGGTGGAAGAAGAGGAGCTCGTCGAGTTGCCGCCACTTTACCAAGATACTGGGAGGCAGCTGAGGGGCGGGCCGTCGGCGAGAGTTGCTCCTGATGCTGCGAATGTGCCGCCTGATGAGCCTGCTGTGGCGACGACGTCGTCGTGAACGGTTTGTCCGAGGAGCAATGGAGGTGAGATTGTGGGGCAGCGACGCGAGATGAGACGACGGTGGTTAGATCAGCCACTTCCATCTTCATCCAAGGACTCTGGTTAGATACGACAAATGTGCAATGTCCCCTCCCTTTCCCTCCTACTTTATCTCTCCATCTCCATTTTGGTATCTCCATCTTCGTACTTTCTCTAAGTGAAAAAAAGTAAACTCTTGATGTGCTCTGCTGGCTTTTTTCCTTTCGTTCGCATGCATCTCTTCCCTTCAGAGTTTGTGAGTCATCAAGTCCGTATTGAGAAAGAGAGAAAGAAATGGAGAGCAAGGCAAGACACGCACGAGCAGATAAAGAAAGTTGAATCCTCCCCCACATCATTCACTCCCACTAGGAGCATCGTCGGCGTCAACCGCCTCCCTCAACGTCGCCTGCCACTCGTCGTATGTGCATCCAGCCTTCTCACTCCGATACCTCTGGACCTTCAAGTTACCCCCGCCGGACCCATCCTCACTCCAGATGCTCGCGAGCTGACCGCGGTACCCGGCCTTGTGGATGGCCGAGGTGAGCGTCTGATGCTTCGACCACCCTTGCTCGGGGGCAATCTGAGGAAGGTAGGTCGCGGTGAGGCGTTTCTGAAGGCGACGCTCCGGCGTCAGCGAGGACCGGAGTAAAGTAGGACTATGAAAGACCCACGGAAGAAGACGACGACGGGTCCGAGAAGGTAATGTAAATGCCATGCGTTCCGATCTCCCAGTCAAGCGGGTCGGCGCAGGGCTCAAAGGGCGTAAGGAGTGAGATGGAGCAGGAGAGCGTCGGGAGGATTGATCGTCTGATTGGGGAGAACCGATGGTCCCGGACGGCACTATTTGAATGAGGTATAGCGGGTGTGAGAGGAGGGGAATGTCCCAGGACAACTTCGGTGAGACGATTACTAGCGCGCATGCTCTGTGACTGCATCTCTCCACTCTGGGGCAAGCTTGTCGACTTCGACTCAAGCCATCGACGAGACTGACCGCGAGAGTCGAACTCTTGAGGTATCATCGCAGCAAAGCAAACGAGACTTGCATCACGCTGCGAAGCCGCTCGCCTCAAGTAGCCCACCAGCCTCCCCGCACTTATTTACCGTTCAATGGAGCGACTTACCTGACGACAGCGTACTCCTCGAGTACCATCCCAAGCGGGCCTGGTGTGAATGTCCCGATGCAGCCCCTCAATCGGCGTTCGCCGGCTTCGACGACGTCCCAGGTCACAAAGACCGCACTAGATGAAGCAAGCCGCTCCTCAGTCTGAGCGACCCAGACCTTCGGTCAACGATAGATACAGAAGGAGGCATACAAGGGGTCCAACGCATGCGGGAAGGTCGGCTCTGGGGCGGGCTTCTTCATGAGGTGGGCGTCGAGTACGGCAAAGCAGAAGTGGGCATGCGCAGGGAAGGCGACCTGCTTGGCGCCCGACTCCTTCTTGAGTGACATGGCTGAAGGACTGACGGGAGAAGAGGCGACTGAGATGGTCGAGGGTGCGTGGGTGACATCAGCCGACGGCGGACGCCGCTCGCTGAGTTGGGTCCGTGGGCAGCATCCCATCAGAGTTCCCACGCTCTTCCCTACTTCTCACTTCCCTCGCCCCTCTTCAGCGAGGCTCGCCCGCCCCCGTTTTTCATTCTCCAACGTCGACCATAGACCTCGTGAGTGGCCTGCCTCTCCTCTTTCTCTCTTCTGTCTCCCTTCCCTACCTCCTTCCTATCCCCCCCATCTCGCCGCGCCGCGCGAGGCGAAGGATGAACTCTTGTGTATATCTCAATTCAAACTAGAGTCGCCGAGCCTTTCCTTCCCCTGAGTGGGTGGACGGGCGCAGACGATGCCTTAACACTTCTGAACTTCTCATTACCTCCCATAACGTTTACTTGCTGCGATCGAGGACCTTCATGCTGACATGTGTGCTTCCTTCAGCTGCGTTGAACCAGTCCGTCCCTCGAGAGACATGGCTGGCAGGAGGTTCTCTGGTCGACTTTTTCATCTAGGTCAGTCGTCTCCCCTAAACCTTCTCATTCTCTTCGCCGCTGTTGCGGTTCTTTTCTCAAATGATTATAACGTGAATTACCGCCTGAGCGGTTGACCTGCGGGTTGGCCGCTTTGTGACGATAAACCCAAGGCTGCTTTGCCAGATGCTGTCTTCGGACCCCGTCTGGCGATTCATGATACATCTTTTCTTCATCTTGTCCTGTTAATCTATCACTGTCGTCCGCATGCTGACATTCGCTCCCGTCTTGTATGTTTTTCAGTGCATGCCTTCTGACTGTCGCAGTGTCTCTATCCCTTCTGATACTTCCCTCAATCGTGAGTCTTTGGTCAACAACTTGTCCACCAACATTCCATGATTTCTTAAATGATGTCAATATCACGACGGTCTCCTGACGTCTGCTCTCGAGCTTAACCTCGAGAGTGGACTTCGTGTTGAACACGCCTGCAACAAAATTCGGGCAACACACCCCTGATTCTCAGCTACCTTTCCATCCTTGTCTTGCTGCTGCTTTGTCGATGTGCGAACGAAGGCTGACTGGCCTTGGTCTGCTTCGAACAGATTTCTTGTCGTTTAGCCTATTATCGTCGTGTCCAATGTTTAATGTCTTCAGTTCCAAACAACTTTCTTAATCAAAGAGCAATTTCTCAAATATGAACTCAAACCCACAATGCTGTTCTAGGACGTGGCGTTACTCGAAATCTCGTCGGGAAGTAGATGTCGAGTCGCATTGAGCTCGAGGGGCAGCAGCACAGGGACCAGTCTCCTTCTACTGCCAACCATCACCCACATACGTCTTTGTGTCATTGTCTATCATCCTTCAATCATGGCCTCCTCTCAAGATTCCTCCAAGACTGGAGCTGCCTTTGAGCTTTTCAAAACGTGGACCCCGTTCGTTCCATCCCCCATCAGCGCGCCGTCGCACCATCCAACGTGTGCTTATACTCACGCATCCCCTTCCGTCCAACGCACAGATCCGAGCAGTCCGAGCTCTCCTCTGCCGAGCAGGCCGCCTCAGAGAGCTGGCAGCGATGGAAGGACGCCAAGAAGGAAGGGTCGGCCGTCTCTGAGGCGGAGGTCCAGCGGTTGCTCGATGACGCAGAGGCTAAGGCGGATGCTCTGAAGGGGCTTCAAAGCCTGTGTTGAGGTAAGGAGATGATGTCATGCTGTATCGATATCGCTAGACTCGGTCGGCTATTTTGTCGCTTGGGGACTGATACGGCGGAGAGGGAGAGAGAAGGTGTGTGATCAAGAGACTCAGTCGCGTCGAGAGAAATGACGCGACGGGAGTGAGCCCCCAACTTCATCCTCTCGTCCAACCGGCTCTGTCCATTTGAGGTAGCTTAATCCTCAACAGCGGCATATTCGAGACTCCGACTCGCTCTTCCCGACAACACAATGTCGTTCTCGCCGAATGTGTCGCCTCTCCATCATTCGGCTGTCGAGCCTTCCCCCTCCACCGTCTCCGCCACGGCCACCACCGTCTTTCAACGCCCCTCCGACGACACGAACTCGTCTCTTCTCAAGCGCAAGAGGTCTGTGGAGCCTGAGACGGCCCAGGAACTTCCGTCACTTGCTCAGGGAAATATCACTATGGGCGCTCTTGCCAAGGACGCTGCCTCAGCAACAGGACTGGTGGACGCGAAAGTGCCACAGGGCTCGAAGGACGAGAGTGGACCGCCGTCACAATCAAACGCAGGGCTATTCAATCAAGTCAGTTTCTTCCCTTTCAGACGTCTAGTATCCGTTGGGGTGATGTCTCGACTCAACGACCACGTTGAAGGAGACCGCGTCTTGGACGTGCCACGCGCCCGCTGTCGAGCTCATGATCTCGATGATCATCGCTCATTCTGGCAGCGCGAGAGACTCAATATTAGTCCTTTCTTCACTCTGTTGAGCTTTTCGCTGCGTCTATGAGGTGGATGACCTCGAAGGGAGCGCGCTCCTGTCCCTTCATTCACCAGACGCGGTTCTCGCCGCTGAATATTGCGCGTCTCTCTTTGTCCTCCGGCACCTACCTCATGTCACTCTGGCTCGGCCGATGTTCTTTGAAGACCATGCTCGAATTCTCCCAGAATTCATTTGTAGTGCAGGCAGGCAGGATTGCATTATCGGTGCCAAACACGTCGCTCGACTCCAGTCGCCACGCGTTCGACGCTGCCGGCCCTCTCACTCCCGCTCCCATTTTCATGACTTTCTCGAGCAGGGCGTCTAGTGCTGACATGTCCTTTCAATTGCCCTAGGAGAACGTTGCCTGGATGTCCTCAGCGGCTACTCCGACAGTCAACGCATCCAACTTGGTCGTCAAGACAGCACTTTTCCCTTCGCCAAACTCCATCTCGACTACCACTTTCAATCCGAGTCTCTCTTCTGGTCTTATCTCCATTGACGAACCTCCCGCCGCAAGGATGGACAATACAAATCAGCAGCAGCAGATGACCGACAAATCTTCAATTACAGAGGTGAAGCTACTCTCGTCCTCATCCTCCTCAACAACCTTCCCCCCCGGTCCCGCGGCCCGGGACGACTCTTCTTTTTCTGCACCCGAAAGTTCGCCATTCGGTATGAAAAGGGAGACCTCTGTTGATGACGGAGATGCGGGGAAGAAGAAGAAGAATCCATCGAAGAAGGGCAAGGGGCAGTTCGCCGGGATGGGGAAGGCGTGGAGGCTTGGAACGGGCGTGGGTGGCGCCAATGAGAAGGTACGCCTCATGGAATCTCTTTCTTCTAAAGATCTCAGTCTGAACCTTTTATAATTACCCGAAACCTCTCAGACGGCATCTGGCAGCGCGTCCGCTGGCCAGCCTGCTTCTTTCTCGTCTGGTACGGCAGCCGTCAAGTCTCGCTCGCCTTCGGTCGCGCCATCTCCAGCCTCCTCCGCGACATATCACTCGCCCGCCCTCTCTTCGACTTCGGCTCTCCCAGCGCAGAAAAAATCGCAGAAAAAGAAGGTGGGGGGTCGCTCCCACACACATGCTCTCCCCCCCTTACTGATGCACTTACCTCCTTGGCCTGCGTACCTCTCTGTAGATGGTCCTTGTGTCATCGCCGCCGCCAGAAGCAACAGCTTCTCCTTCGCCAGCACCGGAGCCTCTCGAGCGCGAGGACAGCTACGAAGGGGTCTACTGCATGTGCAAGCAGAAATACGTGCGCCTGAGCGACTTCATATGAGCCTGCCTACAAGCAAAAAAAGAAAAACGTTGACATCCCTATGATCTGTTTTTCTCAGGATGAAGATCAGCTAATGCTCGCGTGCGATACGTGCCAGGAGTGGTACCACCCAAGATGCGTTGGGATCGACGACATCAAGGTTGAGCTCGTTGACGCGTTTGTCTGTCCGCGATGCCCAAACACACGGACGACGTGGAAGACAAAATGCCGGTCGAACAGGTGTTTCCGGCCGGCCATTCCACCGCTTACCAAGTGCGTGTTCCAGTTGTCATCATATCCCTGGGGGAACTTGTCTGATATTAGGCCCTCTTTCTTTTACGCAGGTACTGCTCGACTGCCTGCGGAATCGCCTTTGCTACTCGAATCATCAAGAAGCGGTCGCTCGCTCCGGACCAGATTCTTTCGCAAGGCCAGACCGCCCACCGACCCAAAGGCGTCGTTCAGCTCTCGTCCTCCTTCCCGCTTCCTAGTGGCACCGCTGCCGCCTTGTCGTCCCAGCACCCCTCTTCCTCCCTCTCACCAGCCTTCATCAAACTCACCCTCGATCTCGCCGCCGCCCGCGAAACGATAGCTGGGCTCGACCACTCCCTCGCCCTCCTTGACAAGCGACAGATCCTCCTCCACCTCGCTGTCGCCCGGGCGGAGAAGCTCTCGGCGGCCATAGCAGCGACAACAAAGGCTGAGTCGCCTGCTGTGCCCGTGAAGAAGGGCAAGTCGAAGGTGTCTGCGGGTGGTGGAGCAGCTGATGGCGTCTGCGGATTCGATACGAGGTTGGTGATGGACGACGTGGAGTGGGAAGGTTGGACTGGTTCGGAGGTCGGCAGGTTGATGCTGGAGGGGGGAGAAGTGGCCTACGAAGGCAGAGCTGGGACCCTTAGCGGTGGTGGCGACGGCGGTGGACAATGGTGCGGGGAGATCAAGAAGCGGTGTCAAGATCACTCTGGGTGAGCAGCTGTCACTCATTGACGGTGGCTCGTGTTGGCTGATCACTTTTCCTCGATCGCATGTACAGTTGGCCTCGAGTTCGGCAGCTCGACTTCAAGCTCGAGCAAGAAGAACTCCGGACGCGTCGGGAGATGCTCATCAGCTGCGCTGCGGTACTCGAGAACCGGATAAAGCTGGAGCAGGAGAGGCAAGAGGCGACGGATCGAGTCTTGACCAGACAGGAGACGGCGGCGGAAACGACTAGGACAGGCGAGGCGAACGGGGACGGGCACAGAGCGGAGGCTGCGGCGAACTGCAACTGAGAAAAGACCATAGCCTAATACAACAAGGGGAGCTGGAGGTTGAGGGACTCTACCCCTTTTAACGATGCCAGTTTTGTTGTCTAGGAATGTCTTGAGAATCGGGCTCTGGCAAGTGAGGGTCTGTGCCGTTTCGGTCACCAACAGATTTCGCAATAAAATAGGTCAGCCCAAAGATCTGTACGTAGATGGAAAATGCAGCAAACTAAGAGCGTCATTCGGCACCAAATCAGCTAAAAATCTCAGACCAATCAGTCTGAGCCGAGGCATTCGATCGGAAATAAAAGGACTGGATTCCTCCTTATCGGTTATTTCTCTCATCCTGTTCAAAAGGGAAAAAGGGCCGCCTCTGCCTGGCTTACTGTCTAATAAACTCCCTCCCCCATCAACATGGTCAGTTTCAAGTCCTCCTGCCTCTTTGTTCTCTGCGCTCTCGCTTCTGTGGTCACGCCTGTGACCGCGGCCCTCATTGACACGTCGCTTAAATTGCCTTCTCTAGCTGAAACGAAACGAAATACGTGTAGGTACAGCACCCTGCGTTATTTTTAAAAAAATGCCCTGTTAGATTGACTGACAACCCCCTGGACAGCCTTGCCCTAGGGTCTTCCTCGACCGACACCGGCTACAATATCTCCAAAGGAGTCGGCTCCGTTAATCCGAGCGTTTCGGTGTGTCTGCGTCTCTCCATCTGGGCGTGAACGCAGACGCACTCCGCTAGCCTTTGAAGTATGTTAGAGGTAAGAGCTGAATTTTCTACCTCATACAAACCAATGACCTCACTTCCAACCGCCTTTGCAGCCTAGCAATCGCCGAAGAGCCGAAGAGGTAAAGCTAAGGGTCATTCGCCCCTGACCCTAAGCTCACGCTCCCTTCAAGCGTTGTCGACAACGACATCACTCTGAAAAGGAGATCTACAGCGTGAAGATTTGAGTCAGATAATCTGAACCGTACCTCCCAAGAACTTCAACGTCACATAGAGTGGAAACAACTTGCTGTTCGCGATCCAGGTGCGTCTTAAGGTAGCTTGAGGGGGGCGTGAGACGCGCTCTGCGCTGCCCAGCTGACCGAGACGCTGTACGATAGATTGGCATCAACGAGTCCTTATGTCAGATGTCTGTTCATCTCCTCGAGAGCCTCGGGCTGAAAACTGCATTGCCCTTTTTCACCGCCAGCATCTACGCATCCTGGCCCAGAAATTTGACGACTAAGAATCTCACGACTGTCTATCAGGACCCCTTCAACTCGTGGTGTGACTCAGCATTGGGCTTTCACTCGTTCGGCGCATGTACACTCACCGTCTAGAATATCGCCAACGTTGGCCGCAACCCGCGGGTCATTGAGCAGGGTCCCGATGCGATTTGAGAAGGCCAAGGGCGCGACCAAACTTTTCAATTCAATGTACAACACGACTGCCAATCGCTCTCGAAACGAGGTTGTCGGCAGCGCTGGCTATGTTGGACTCCTCAGCACTCTTTACGACATGAGTGCTAAACCTTCTGATCAACTGAAGGCGACGCATGCTCACATACGATGACCTTTAGTTTGTCTTAGAAAACGCAGCGCTACTCAGGTATTTCATTGTCACGGGCTACTCGCCCATCTACTCTTCTCACGACGCGCAACCTTCCGATGGCTTCGTCTGCGTCCCTGGGTTGGTTCCAGGAACTCGATGAAAGCCATGAGCTGAGAGCTGAACTCTGATGCTCTCAGTTTCTTAGCTACTTCTGGGCGAACAGCTTCTACACGACCGTCAGTCAGTCCCCTGCTTTTGCAAATTCCAATCGTTGCCGTCCGAGTTATTCCTCTTGGTCCTTCGCTGGACCTCGGTGGTCAATCTCATCGCTCACTACACACACTCATGACGACTGGCTTTCTCAGGGACAAGTTGAAAGAATTGTGCTTTATGTCCGTCTAAAGCAATAACCATGACGATCGAAAACAGAGACAGATGAAGGGAGGGCAAACGGAAAGACAAAAGAACAAAGAAAGCAAAAGAAGACGAGGCACACATCAAGCCTTGGACACCTTCTTCTTCTTCTTCCGCGGCTCCTCAGACTCCCTCGGGGCGTCCAAGGCCTTCTTTCCCTTCTCCTTCTTCTTCTTCTCTCCCAATGCGCCCTCCGACTTCTTCACTGGCTCAGCGGCGACAACGCCCTCCATGGCACCCTCGTCCTCCTCAGTCGCAGCGGCAGGAGCAGGAGCAGCCTCGTCCTCCCCAGCTTTCCTCTTCTTGCCACCCTCCTTGGTCTCGCCACGGACGACCCCTCCGAGCTGGCGAACCATGTCGTGCAGCCCGCCGGAACCCTTGAGACGCTCTGTGTCGCGAAGCTTGGTCGCGAGCTCGGCGAGCTCCTCGGGAGCCCAAGCCGCTGTACGCTCCTCCGAGGACAGGAGGGGCGAGGTGACACGGGCGAGCTTGAGCGCGAAACGGACAATGTCACGCAGCCGATCGGCCTTGAGACCCTTGGACTCGGCGGTGTCGGGCGAGGCGGCGGCGGTAAAGAGGGTGTAAATGGCGATGCGGCACGTGGGGACGAATGCCTTGATCGAGGCATCGAGACCGGCCTTGGACTGAGGAGATTGATCAAGTTAGTCGGATAGCAGCATTCTCTGTGTCAACGAGGAAGCGGACATACAAGAGTAGGGATCTGCGAGATGAGCTCGGTGAGGATCGCAAACGCCTGCGTCTGACGGTAGGCGTTGGCACCGTCCTCGCGGGCATACTTGATGAGCGAGTCCCGAAGGCCCCAAGCCGCGACGGGGAACCGAGAGCAGAGGTCGGTGAAGAGGCCGACACGGATCTTGGTCGCCTTCCGGCGCATGAAGTCATCAAGGCTCGCCTCGTACGCCTCAAGCACTTCGCGCGATTCGGCGACCGTTGAGCTGCCGCTGGCAGCGCCCGAGTCGTGGAGGAGGGCGCGGGCGACGAGCACGGAGCATGCCGAGCAGGTCTTGGCGACCGCCGCCGACTGGGCTTTGCGAGCAGCGACGTGAAGCTCGCCGAGAATCTCGACAGCCTCGGAACGGTCCGCAAGTGGAAGGGCAGTCTTGAGCGAGCAGAGGCGGTTCTGGAGAACACCGGTGGCCTTAGTGGCAAGGTGGGCCTCAGTGGTCGGGGAGGCGTTAAGGATGAGGGAGAGAAGGGGGAGAATGAGGCGGAGGACCAGGGGCGAGGAAGGCTGCTTCTTGATGAAGGTCTCGATGAGATCAAGGATCCGCGTCTTGAACGAGACGGCCTCGCGCTGGGCATCTGTGGGGAGAAAAGAAGAGCAAGATTGTCAGCAAGGTTCTGAATCAATCCGCACGTAGGACAAGGTCGGCATACCTTTCTTGCCCTTCTTGGCCTGGACCTGCGACTTGAAGATCTCGGCCAGCTTGTCGTCGAGCGCGAGCATCTGGTCGTCATCCATGAGAAGCTCATCCTCACTGTCTTCGTCCTCTTCCTCTTCCCTGTCCTCCTCCTCCTCGTCCTCCTTCGGCTCAGCAGCAGCACCGTTGACCTGTAGGGCCTCGGCTATCCGTCGCCTGAGCTCCGGGTCGACCTCGGCTGTGGCGTCCTCCTCGTCGAGGTCTTCGTCCTCGTCTTCGCTGCTCTCCTCCGCGGAAAGCCCTCCCTCACCGGCGGCGTAGTCATCGTAGAGCTCGGCCTTGTCGGCGTCCTCGTCATCGGCCTCGTCGTCAGCCTCAACCGGCCGCTGCTCGATCTGAGCAAGCAGAAGGTCGATCGTGCTCTCGGTAGCCTCGCCACTAAGCATGCCGAAGACCTGGGTCGCGAGAGCACGAAGCTGGGCGCTCGAGCGCTCCATGAAGCCGATGAGAACATCGACGAGGAGATCCATCGGGTCGAGATCCTCAGTCTCCTCGGCATCATCGGCCTTCTTCGGAGCCTTCTTGGACGCCTTCTTGCTGAACATCTTCTCGGCGCAGCCAATGAGCTCCTGCTCAGAGAGAAGGGCGCGAAACGGGTTAGTCATGAGCGATGAGAGAAAGATAGAAACACGTAGAAACGCACCTCGAGGACGTCGACGCTCTCCTCAGGTTCATCATAGCTCTGGAGAATGACGCTCTGGATGAGGAGCTCGAGACCCCTGGCAGCATCCTTCTTCTCCTTCGGGACCTTGCCAAGGCCCTGGAGAGCGGTGGCAGCGCGAGAGCGGACGGCGATGAGCTCGGGGGCGTCGTCGGTGACCGAGGTGACGTGCTTGGTGTCCTTCTCAAGCGTCTCGATAGTGGAGAGGGCGTGAGAGATCCAAAGAGTACCGTGAGAGTCTGAGCCGTGGACACGGCGGGTCTTGCCCTCGGCGTCTGGATGAAAGGGAGCAACAAGGTCAGCCAAACAGCTCTATCGGGAGAAGATGGAAAAGCAAGGCTCTGGTTTCACCCTTGATGAGAGACGACTCGGAAGTGAGTGCGCCGAGGACGGAGGTGAGACGCTGCCGGCAGATGTGATGAAGGGCGTCGGAGAGAGCCGGGTTAGGGGCCGTGTGGAGGTGCTCAATTTTGCTCTTCTTGTTAGGAGACTTGACGTTGAAGAGACCGTGGAGAGCAAAGAAGTTGACAACGGAGGAAATCCAGGCATCGCCCCTCGGAATTGCACCGTTCTTCACGAGGGCGTAGAGCTGGTCAAACGCCCACGTCCGACGAGCCTCAACACGCTTGAGGTCGAACTCCTCTTTGGCGCTGGAGGTATAGACGACCTCCTTGAGGTAGGCAACGTACTCGGTGACGCCCTTGACATCGAGCGAGGCGAGGAGGCTGGCAACTGTCTTGGTCTTGGTGAGCCGGTCGAAATTCTGGTTGCCATTCTTGCCGACCAGCTGCGAGATGAAGGCGAAGCCCGAGGACGGGTTGGTCTGGACAACCGCCTGGACGCGCTTGGCCTGATCGAGGGAGACAGAATAGATCGTCAGACGCGAGAGCAGAGCGGTCAGAGGTCCAAAACCCTGTCTCAACTCACAATGGAGAGAGCAGCCTTGTGAAGGTATCGCTCGTCGACCGCGAGGTTATTCATCCAGGCCCGCATGAAGTTCGGGGTGAAGACGAGGGGAATCTCGGCCGCGGGAAGCTTGGGGAGCGCCTTCTCGAAGACCTGGAAACCCCAGTACTTGCGCTCGGCTGAAGACTTGTTGTCGAAGAGCGACTCATCGACGGCGACGCGGTAGAAGTCGGAGAAAGCCGCCGAACCATCCTGAAGCTTGGCGGCGGTTGAGGGCGTCAAGGGGAAGTACAAGTCGAGGATGAGATCCCAGACGAAGTGGGGCTGAGGCTTCCACGTGCCAGATCCTCCAGCGCCGGCCTTGCTAAGATCCTCATCGACATCGTTCGTGCCGGACTCCTTGAGAATCCGAGCAAGCGCTGGGAGATTGTTGGGGTGGAGGATCGTGGCAGACTTGAATGGGGCCTGAAGGTACGACTTCCAAGGGAGTTTCTGATCATGACGACAAAAAGTGGGAGGCAGCAATGTCAGCAGGTCCTGCAGGAAGTACTACTCTCCAACGACAATCAAACACGCACGGGATAGAGAGACTGCATGCGAAGGGTAAGCGCGACCTTCTCCGGCGTCCACTCCCGCTTCTTCGGCGCGTCCTCACCCTCCGAGTCGACGAGACCGAAGAGAATGTCGCTCGTGACCCACTCGGCCGCCTGTGTCCGCCAGGACACGGTTTCGTCAAGACCCTCGACCGCCTTGAGGACGGCCCACCAGCAGCTCTCCCTCAGCCATGACTTCTCCCCACCAACGCGAATGAGCTCGCGGACGACCTGCTGGAAGACTTCAAGCGAGGAGTCGGCCCGGTAGAGGATCCGGGACTGGACGAGAGTGCTGAGACCGAAGAGGCGAGCGAAGAGAAAGTCGCGCGCCTCCTGCGACTTGGTCGAGACAGTCGCGGCCGAGGAGCGGAGAAGAAGAGAGAGAAGGAGCTGGGGCGTAAGATTTGGGAAGCGCGAGATGAGCTGGACAGCGAGGAAAGAAACGTCAGCCTGTGATCTCTAGCTTGCTATCTCTTTCTGACACGTGTGACAGGCCAGGAGCGAAGCTTTGAGACGGGCCCATGCGAAGGCAGGTGTCTCCCGCGACATGCGTGTGCTGGTTAAGACGCGTGAGATACGTCTCCGTCTGCCAGCTGAGCCTCGGTACTTCACCGTGCGCCAGCACGGCGCCTAAAATGCGATAGTTGAGGCCAACAACGCGTGTGGCTTGCCCAGAGACAGCAAACCGTGGCGCGCGAGGAACACAGAGTGAGGGACGCAGACACACCTCTGTGAGCGCAACAGCGAACCCGAGCCGGGCGCTCTCCTTAGGAGAGGCGAGTCCTCGAACTAGACGCCTGACAGCATACCGCAGGTCCTCTGAGTTGCCCTTGGCAAGCTGTCGGTCGAGCCGTCGGCTCTCCTTCGCGTCCTCGTCGTTCTCGTCCTCATCGTCGTCCGAAGCGTCGACCTCCTCGCCGGACTCGTCGCCGGACGCGTCTCCCTCGGATGTAGCCTCGTCCCCATTCGACTTCTCGTTGTGAAGCGTCTGAAAGTGCTCGAGGGTGTTGATGAGCGCCGCAGAAGACTGGAGGCGTTTCGTAGTGGACGCCGAGGAGAGGTCCCAGAAGAGGGAGAGAGTCGTCCTGAAGCGGAAGGATCGGTCAGCGCCCACACAAGATATGCGGTAACGTCGACGATTGGACACACGACATGAAGATGCCGCGAACGAAGGGTGTCGGAGGAGGGAAAGGGGGTGAGGGCGGGAGGGGGGGACGACGGGGGTCCGTTGGTGGTTGAAGGAAAGAGGGAAGGAGGAGGAGAGGAGAGGCGCGCCTGCGCTTGGACCGAGCAAGACAATCATCAATCCAAATTTCTGGTAGGCAGCAGCGCGTCTTGTCTTCTTTCTTCTCATCTGAAGATACGAGCGATGGGTATTTATCATCGCCGTTTCGTTGTCAGGAAAAAGAGAGAAAAAAAAGTGGAAAAAATCTTGGTTTAATTGATCGGCCGGCCATCACCACCTGCGCGCCGTCAAAGGGCTGACACAGCCCAATCTGCCCCCCGCCCCTTCCCCCCCTCGGTGGCTAAGCATCGCCCAGAATACTATTCACCGCCTTTGAATCATTCCGCACTCAGAGAAGCTTGCCGTTGTAGGCGGTGCTGGTCTCTTTCTCGCCCTTGAGGACCCGCTTGCCGGAAAAGATGGCCGAGTCGATGAGCTGGAAGACAGTGAGGACTCCTCCAACGATAGCGGCAACGCTAATGGAGAAAGCAAGAGCCAAATCAATCACAACCCTCGGTTTGAAAGTGGGTGAATGGTGGCGTACGATGTGAGGAAGTGTGCAAATGACTGCCGCGTCTCGGTGTGGATGACGAGCATTGGGGAGATTTCATAGTTGAAAAAGACGCCAGGGACGCCAGCCATGCCGTGCGCGGTCCTGAAGGAGACGAAGAGGTGAGTTGGAGGATGAGTGTAATGGTTCGGGAGTAGAGACGTACATGTGGCCGTGTGAGTCCTTCGCAGGCTGGCCACCTTGGGACATGTCGCGCTCATAGCTGGTGACCGAGTACTAGGGAAGATAGGAAAGAGACGTGAGAAACTGTTGCGAGCAAAGCAATCGCGGCAGGGAGCAACGGACCTGGTGAGAAGGGATGATCTCGCCGGTGAGCGAGTGGAACTGAGTCGAGACTACCTTGACGAAGTACCTGAAGACAGGGCAGTCAGCTGTCAGCGCTCTAAGACAATTGGGCCTCCTAAATGATCGCAGACGCACTGGAACATATAGTTAGACTCCTCGGTGTGGGCTCGAACGCCCTCGAGCGGGTTGACACTGTTGAGCTTCTTTTTGACCTCGAGCATCCTAGGAGTCGGCTCGACCGGGTCCATGTCGGCTCCGAACGAAAAGCGGTTGATGACGTGGCCAAAGTCGTGGTGGTTGCCTGAGCGGAGGTAAGGGACCTGAACAGGCAAATGCGCGTAGATCAGCCGTCAGCTCCAAGCCTAGCATCCAGATCGTAGAGAGGGTGGTGGGGCTGACAAGGTCGTGAACGTGCATCGAGTTGGATTGGAAAGACTTTCCAGGCGACATGTGGAAGTTCCCGACGACTTTGTTGACCCGGACGCGCCCAGCGACGTTGCAGCCCTCGCTGTTCTGGGCAGCAATCTTATCGGACCAGTGCTCCTCAACACACTGCGTAGGATAGAAACGGGAAAGGGGCGAGGAGTCAGCGAGCAATTCGGCTTCTAGTCTGTAGCGCAAAATGAAGGGCGTACCTGGTCGATTGAGTCTGGGTTGGTCTGGTGAGAGAAAGCGCGGTTGATCAACTCGACTACGCTTACACTTCCAGCAGTAATTTCTGTTGTCGAGACTACGCACGAACGACCATCCCTTGCGGACGTAAGCCTCGCGGACCTCCTCACAGTTATTGCAGCAGCTGTTTGCAAGAAGAGACCAGTCAGCCGTCATTCACTGTCCCTGCTTCGAACTCCGGTGAGAATCACCCGTTCGCGGGAGGAACACCTCCGTAGCAGCTTCCACAGTAGTCCTTGCCGCGTCCCTCGATGACCTTCTCGACATCTCCCTTGAGGCCTGTGAAGACGAGACAATCGCGTGTCAAACGATGCAAGCGCGCGCGGTTTCCCCTTCGGTCTCCGCTCGACGCGATCAAGGCAAGAACCCGACGGACCCTTGGAGTGAAGATCAATGAGCTCGCCCGTCTTGGTGAGGCGATGTTTGTCAATGTCATGCGTGAGGTCGTTCTGGTGCTCGCCCGAGATGTCCATGATGTCGATGCTGAGCACTGTGTAAGAGCACGCATGCGTCCCGAAGTCAAAGTCAAGACTTTAGCACCAAAACCCAGGTATTATCCTTGAACAGCTCAGCTTGAGGCGAATGGAGACTAACGGTAGCAGGGTACTCTCGGGAAGGTGATGTTGAGGTCGACAGTAAGCTTCTCGCCTCGACTCCGGTCGACGAGGATAGACGGCTCGAGGTGGACCCGGCGGTAGTCGATGAACTCGAGCATGGTGAGCGAGAAAATGATAGAAAGCGAAAGCATCGTCACTGGAGGTCAAGGAAGGCATCCAGGGAAGCGTGAGCGCGACGCGCGGGAGTGATGCCAGCAGGCAATGGGAAGGGCCGTGACGCACAGAGGGCTCCTGTCCGCGTTTTGATCTTGACGTCGTCCATGGTCTGAGAGACAGGGCCACCCGAATCAGAACGCGAGCAGCCTAAGACTCTATGGGCAGTCCAGAGGAGTAGTATGTACCTTGCCGAACGCATCAATGCTGGAGAACGCCCCGAAGAGGCCAGTATTCCTGCAAGCTTGCTGCCTCAGCTGACATGCCGCTCGAAAGCGTTCCCGATATGGGAGCGGATCTCACCGTCCCATGATGCCCAAGAGGAGAGAGGTCGTGAAAGGGAAACGGGAGAGAGGCGAGAGGATCGTGAGGGTTGGGCGCCACTGGCGTCCTCGCGTCAAGTGTTCGCTGGCATAAGCGCGTGCCCCCCTCCGAGCGCGCGGGAGAAACGCGGGAAGGCCCACCTTGACGACCGCGCGCGACGTATGTTTCGAGGTTTCTCTTGCTCTCCGTCGAAACGCGCACGGAGCTGAGGAGCCGTGCATCGTAACATGAACGTCCAATGAACCAGTCGGATGATGAGGGATGGAGACTAATAAGTAGCGACGCGCGAGCTTTGCATCCCTCGAGGCAACATGCAACTCTTTTGAGATGGCCTTGCACATCTTAATGTTCACGTGGACGCTCTTTCCGATAGCATTGCCTGAGAGTCCATTCATTCGAGCGCGAACATCTTTCCAGAAACGACGATGATGTGACAGAGAAGGGCATAAAATCATGACAGGCAGTATCGGTTCGTATCTGAAGACGAAGAACACAAGGACTTATGTCAGCTGACGCACTCTCATAAAAGCAGGGAGCCAGAAAATGAGTGGAAAGGTCGTGAAGAATCAGATAGAAAGTTAACGTCCTCGCCATACACACCCCCTCGACCTCCCCGAAGGAAGGCTATCACGAGAGAATATGCAGGCTCGACTAAGAGGTACCAGAAAGTAAGGCGCAAGGCCCATTCGTCATGGAGAGACAAAGAGAGAACAAAGAATGCTGGGCAAAATAGAGAACGTACAGGAAGAAGAGGTAGTGGTTAGGGACAGGCAGTAACTTGACGGCGCCAGACGGTTTTTGATGGGCAGAGGGAGAGCTCGCGGAGGTTACGTTCGCCTTTCGAGCCAAGCCGTGCGCAACGTCTTCAGGTTATGCTTGGATACTGGTTTCTGAGGGTGCTCGTTCGGATGATCATGTGGACATTCGCATTTGACCGAAAAGACGATCTCAAAGTCAGTTGTTGACGAGCGATGAGAGGGCGGAGGGCGGTGCGTGAAAAGAGAGTCGAAGAGGTCGAAGCAGGATATCCGTCTGGCTTGTGGAAGTACATGCTGGTGCCCTCCTCAGGGATTGATGAAAGTAATCATGCGTGCAGCGACAGAAGAAAGAGTGAGCAATGCCGGTGGCATCACATATGTTTGCGCCTGGAGTGACCCGCCAGGGTTCGCTTTCCTCGCTGACTCTAGGACACCCTTTCATTGATGGCGGTATTTACCTGTCACTATTGCTTGTGTAGATCATGTTTGACGAGATCCGAGTTGTGATGTGTGTTTCCTTGACGACCTGAGGACGCACGCCTGCTCCGCCTCTCGCTTTCTCGCAGGGGAACTTTTCGCGCCCGCGCGACTGGAAAGAAACAATCATCCTCAAGACCCCCCCTTCTCGCTCCCTCTTTCCAACCGTCCACCACCAGAAAGCACGATGTCCGCCTCCGCCGCCCAGATCTCCAAGAAGAGGAAGTTCGTCTCTGACGGTGTCTTCCAGGCCGAGATCAACGAGTGAGTTCCTTTTCCTTGCCCTCAGCCCGTCGCTGGCGTCGCAGGGGTCGCGCGACTGCAAAGAAGGCATTGAGCTTACGCCCTCTCCCTCCCTTCCCACTTCAGGTTCTTCACTCGTGAGCTCGCCGAGGAGGGATACTCCGGCTGCGAGGTCCGCGTTACCCACGCTCGCACCGAGGTCAGTCTTTCGAAGGCGCAAAAGAACGACGGAAGGAAGGAGGGAGGAGCGTTTGAGCTGACCTCGAATTTGCGCGCGTTCCGCTCTCCCCTTTCTCGCTGTGGCTCGCTCGCAGATCATCATCCGTGCCACCCACACCCAGGAGGTCCTCGGAGAGAAGGGTCGCAGGATCCGGGAGCTCACCGCTCTCGTTCAGAAGAGGTTCAAGGTGCGTGCCTGGGCCCTCGAGGAGCAGGGCAGTAAGCATGAGCTCGCCTCGCAGGCACCGAGGCCTTCTTCCTTTGCCCAGCAGAGGAGGGGGATCGGCGCGCTGGACGCTTGCTCTGCTGCTGTCCTATGTCCCAACCCTTCATTGCCTCCGGCGACCGCTCGCTGACGTGTCTGCTTCCAGTTCCCCGAGAACTCCCTCGAGCTCTACGCCGAGAAGGTCCAGAACCGTGGACTTTCCGCCGTCGCTCAGGCCGAGTCCCTCCGCTACAAGCTCCTCGGTGGACTCGCCGTCCGCCGTGCCTGCTACGGTGTCCTCCGCTTCATCATGGAGTCCGGCGCCAAGGGATGCGAGGTTGTCGTCTCCGGCAAGCTCCGTGCCGCCCGTGCTAAGGCCATGAAGGTGTGCCCTTCCGTGCTCCAACTGATCTGACGTGCTCGCTACTGACATTCTCTGCTTCCCTTCCCTAGTTCACCGACGGCTTCATGATCCACTCCGGTCAGCCCGCCAAGGACTTCGTCGACACCGCCGTCCGCCACGTCCTCCTCCGTCAGGGTGTCCTCGGTATCAAGGTCAAGATGTGAGCTGCGCTGTTCCGTTGAACTCCTGCTTCTGGGTTCTTGTTACTGACCGCTCCTGCCCCCTCCTCCAGCATGAAGTCTTGGGACCCCGAGGGCAAGCTTGGTCCCCGCCACCCTCTCCCCGACTCGGTTGTTCTCCTCGAGCCCAAGGAGGAGGCCCCCGTCAACACTCACTCCGAGTCGCGCGGTGTCCCCGCTCAGGTTCCCGCCCAGGAGGAGGCTGCCCCTGCCGCCGAGTTCGAGGCTGCCCCCGCTGCTGCCGAGCCCGCTCAGGAGGAGGCTGCTCCGGCTGCCGCCACCGAGGAGACCGGCGGATGGTAATTTGTTTACCGTCTTTAGGACTTCTCAGGGATTATATCTTCATGCTGTCATGGCGTCTGAACCCCAGGCAGAGTGGTTGTGGGCCTGGAAGAAAGAGCAAACAGGGAGACGCGTACAAGATTCCAGTAGCGAACTCCACATGTTTGCACGCGCTTGAGAAATAACGAGATGTGCAGCTAGCCAGCGGCGAGGTCTCGTTGCGTTGCTGATGAGGTCTTGAACCACCAAGATGTCAGTACCTTGGCGGCCGACGTCTCATTCCTTGAATAGAATAGCGGGAGTCGACAGCGTGTCTACCACCATTGAACGTCGATTCTAGCGGTCAAGTCCTCACACATACGGAGTAGGGCACGATTAGAGAGGGCCTTGCCGTCTCTCCTCCCCCCCTCCTCTCTCTTGCCCTCTCGCCCTCTCCCACTTCGGTTCCTTACCTCTCTGGGAAGAAGCAGCCAAAACTCTGACGTACAGAGAGGATCGACGAGTAGAGAGCACAGACGGCACCGGCGACCCCAGCTCAGCGGTCATATTCTCCTGTCACCTTTGTGGGGTATAATCAAAAGGCCCCTTGTGATACCCGAGAAAATCAGGTGGGGAAGGCCGAGGGAAAAGAGATGGGGTGGGAGACTTGGTGACAACTAGCAGCTGAAAGAGGACCCGAGTAGAGAGATGGTGTGGGAGAGGGACGACGGAGGAAGTCAACGGCCGTGAGAGTTCGAAGACCCCGTTCTTGTCCTTCGCTTAGATCCTTCTGTTTCACAGGTGGGAGTGAAAGGGTGAATGATCGTCGGACAGCCTGCCGCAAGGATCAAGAAGGACCGAGAAGGAAGAGGCCAAACAACGTTCGCTTCGAATGCTACTGCCACCTCTGCCACCTCATTTCGCTCCGATCTCATGCCCTTGCCGCAATCCGCTCAGTGCGTCGTCATGGGCGATGCAAGACCGTCTCGTATCTTCCTCGTCTGTTCCGCGCTCCAATGGGACAGTGCAGTGCCAGAGAAAGATGAGAATTTGTCAACCTTTGCTACCGGAGTCTGTGTCCTTCCTTCCAATTCCCTCCCCGGCGGAGCACGGCAATGCGGACCGAACAGGGGGAGAGAGAAAGCGTCATGAAGTAAAGGAGTGAAGAAGCGACGAAGAGAAGCGTGCGCCCACCTGACTCTGGGCATCGCCAACTCAGGGCATCGCCAAGTCAGGGCATCGCGGGGGGACAAGGCGTCCCCGCTCCGCTCTCCCCGGCGGCTCATCCTTTTTCGAGACGGCCGAGGAAGGGCGCCCCCATCTCAGTCCTTGCCTTAGCGCTGCAACTGCCGAGAGTGGGCTCGGCCGGCCAGGGAGAGCGGGGAGCGTTGTTTTGCTGCCGAATGAACGATCCTGGCTAGCTCGTCCAAGGCGACCCGTGGCCATTGCCACGGTTCATCTATCGTCGGTCTGTCTCAAGCCGCTGACGTCCCCATTTTTTTTGTTCATTTTCCCCCTTCTCCACCTTTCCACCCTTGTTCTCCCAACAATCTCCTACCACCCACTCTCTCTCTTCAATCCACATCGAGCACGGCAGCTCCAGGACAATACTTTCGGCGACCAACAGTCTTCCACGTACGACTGGCCTCCTCCGCTTTATCTCTCCCTCGATCAGCATGAACTCCACCGCTCCCTCGGTTATCAACTCGACTATCCCGTCGGCCATGGGTTGTGTCCTTGACCAGTCGATGGCCCCCGGCAACCTCTCGCTTTGCGGAAACGCTACGCTCTTCAACACATGGCGCCCCAAGGCTCGCTTCATCGCTCCTGGTTCGTCCTACTCTAGAAAGCTAGTATACGAGGCATTAACTGTATACTTCGCAATACTTTCTCCAGAGGGCTGGATGAATGTGAGTGAGAATTTCTGAGGAAATAGCTGGACAGACAAGATAGCTTCTGATGACGTCCTGGGCTCACCCTCACCAACAGGACCCGATGGCCATGTTTCAGCGCTCCGACGGCTCTATTCACGCCGGATATCAGAGCCACCCTCAGGTTAGTGGCAGAATGAGCAACATAATTGGCGTTGATAGGCGGATTGGACCGAGCGATTATCATCGCCGTCGGGGAGATGGCCGTTCAGTCGCCGATCTTCTGCTGCTCTATCTGATATCTTTCCAACTCTTTCTCGTCTAATCACATAAACAGCACATCAGCTGGGGAAACATCAGTAACGGTGCTGCTTACTCTAACGATAGTGAGTTGTTGAAAAGCTGTGATGCAGAGGGGAGAGCGCCCGAGTAGAAACGGCGCGCTCATTACACCTCATCCGGGCTGACTGAGTCTTTTACACTCCCAGTGACCTACTGGTATGACTGTTAGTGAGGATAACCGCCCATCACGTATACTCTATCCTGACACCAAACCACGACGACTAGTCGGAGCACCGAACACTTCGGAATATGTTACCCTTGTAGGTTCCATGACGTCCTGTCCTTGCTTTCTCCTCACTCATCTCTTTATACGTGTTTAGTGGCCCAGCACCATCTACGATATCCGCGGAGTCTTTGATGGCTCGATTATTCCCGCCGAGTACGGGTGGGAGGGCAAGCCGACGATCCTCTACACCTCAACGAGTGTGTCTGCCGTCATTCCCTTCCGTTTCGGCATATACTTAATCTGTTGCTCGACTTCACGCAACAGCTGCCACCGGGCCACTCGGCGCTGTCGCCAATGAGATTGAGGGTGTCGAAACTCAATCTCTTGGTAAGTGTTTCTATCAGACTCCAAATAATCTCCTGGCCAACCGCTGATCCGGTCCCTCCAGCCTACACCGAGGATGGCGGAGCGTCCTGGATTAAGCTTCGCTATGGCTCCGGGGGCAACCCCGTCATCTACAACTGGCCTATGCAGAATCTCAGTGAGCCCCGGATTCGTGCGCCTTTTCCTCCTTCCGATCACTGAGCATCGATTTCCCCCTAGCTGGATTCCGCGACCCTTACGTCTTCGAGTCCCCCACACTCAACAAACTCCTCGGAAATGACTCCCAGGGAGCCTCGGGCGATCTCTTTGCGACCATCTCCGGCGGCGTCGTTGACGAAGGCTCCAAGCTTTTCCTTTACCGGCTCACTAATAACGGCGACCCCACCGACTGGACCTACCTCGGTCCTCTCCTGCAGACTCAACTCCAAGAGTCCTGGAGCGCTTGGTCAGGAAGTGAGTGGCGACTATTCTTATGAGTCAAGGGGCAGAGCTGATCATTTGTTTCGCTCAAGACTACGGCATCAACTTTGAGACTGCGTTTGTGAACCGCGTCAACGCCCAGGGTAACGCTAAAGACGACGGCTCAGACGCTTCTGCTCTCAATATTATCGGTATGGGAACTGAGCGTGGACGCGAGGATCACCAGCGTATGTCTTTTATGAACGCACAAAGTGCGCTGCTACGACACTGATTCACCTTCTGTGCAGTCCATTGGCCTCTCTGGACTGCGGTCGACTATGTCAAAGGCAACGGCAGTGTCGAAGCCCAAATCAAGTTCTCGTACGTGGCTGGTTTCTCTCTTTCGCTGTGCCAGCTTCACCAAGTTGTTGAGATGATCACTCTAGGGGTGTCGCCGACTGGGGAGCCTCCTATGCCTACGTTTCCTTCCCGGTCGATGATCGTATTGTCATGATCGGATGGACTTACGAGGTGACAATTCACTTCCCCTGACTCTTCCCTTGACTCTTTCCTATGATTGCTGATTTTACTTCGATCTCTCAGGATGATGTCAACTTCACGCTCGGCAAGCAGATGGGATACCAGGGTGCCTTCTCGCTCTTCCGAGAGCTCTTCGTCAAGGAGACCAAAAACGTCGACCCCAACGCTCCGGGGCTCAATGACAAGGGCTCCTGGTCCGTCTCGAACGCCACCAACTCGACTAGCGGAGGCGTCACCATCACCACTCTCGGTCAGCGCGTCATCCCAGAGACTCTTAAGGCCTACAAAGACTCGTCTCAGGTCTCGACCCCCGCGAATGCCACCCTCGTTGGCGGAGGCTACCAGGCCTTCCAGACTCAGCCGACCGGCCGTCACTATGCCATGTGAGCAGCATATATTGGCTCTCGTTGTGGACTGAGCTAATCCCCTGCTATTCTCAGCACTGGAATGTTTGAGTTTGCCAGCAATTCCACTATCCCGGCTGGTTTCCGTGTCCTCGCGTCCGACCAGGAGTACACCGACATCCTATATAATCCGTCCACCGAGGAGCTTACCGTTACGCGGGACAAGAGCTCCCTTATCACGACCTGTTTGTCACCTGGCATCCATTATTTCTCATGATGCGGAACTAATAGCCTGTGTCTGCCAGTTATCAACATTACCGAAGTCGGCAAACTCCGCCTCTGGCCTCAGGTCGGAGCGACCTCGAAGACCCTCAACCTCACAGTTTTTGTCGACAATTCGATCATCGAGATCCTTGCTAATGACGAGTTTGCCCTCACCACTCGTGTGTAAGTCTGCGCGTGTTTCCTTTTGAGCTTAAGAGTTTGCACTGATTTGTCTCGATTATTTAGCTATCCCTGGCTCAACGCCTCCGTCGGCGCTGGTCTTCTCTCTGGTGGTACCAATTCGACTAGTTCCTCCTCTTCGGGTCCCGTCAACGTCTCCAACCTCGAGCTCTGGGATGGACTCAGTAAGTGACCAACGTCGAGATTATACATTTCCTTCTGACCAGTCGGCATATTCCTGCAGTCAACGCCTGGCCCAATCGTCCTGACAACACCAGCCGTGGACTCCTTTGGTGCGTTCCTGCATTGCATGCCCATAGTTACTCTGTTCTGACCATATCCTGCTGAACTCACAGGGACGGCCCCGCCGCCTCCCTCTGGGGTCTCTGGGATGGCTTCTAAACGCTGTCGGATCATCCTTTGCGCGTTGGGACCCTGCTGTAGTTCCCGCATTCCTTGAGTTTCTCCTCGAAGCCATACACGGACCGCTCAACCAAAGTTTGTATTTGATCATGAATCCGTCCTGCTCTTGCATTCTTTTTTTTTTTTGTATTTAAGTCATGAGTTATACGTGGAGAACGAGGTAACCCTATGAGAGATAGCGAGTTGTAGCTAGATAGAGGGAGAGCGGACATGACCGAGCGCGAGAACGTCGGGCGAGGCGCCGTGGGAAGAGGGTTGGCCGAAACACTGGGGATGGTTGGCCGGACGGCGTGATGGGCGCCGTGAGAGGGGGGGGTTGGTCGAACCACCGGGATGGTGGTTGGCCGGAAGGGGGTTGGTCGAACCACTGGGGATGGTTGACCGGACGGCGTGATGGGCGCCGTGAGAGGGGGGGGGGGGTTGGTCGAACCACCGGGATGGTGGTTGGCCGGAAGGGGGTTGGTCGAACCACTGGGGATGGTTGACCGGACGGCGTGATGGGCGCCGTGAGAGGGGGGGGGTTGGTCGAACCACCGGGATGGTGGTTGGCCGGAAGGGGGTTGGTCGAACCACTGGGGATGGTTGACCGGACGGCGTGATGGGCGCCGTGAGAGGGGGGGGGTTGGTCGAACCACCGGGATGGTGGTTGGCCGGAAGGGGGTTGGTCGAACCACTGGGGATGGTTGACCGGACGGCGTGATGGGCGCCGTGAGAGGGGGGGGGGGGGGGTTGGTCGAACCACCGGGATGGTGGTTGGCCGGAAGGGGGTTGGTCGAACCACTGGGGATGGTTGACCGGACGGCGTGATGGGCGCCGTGAGAGGGGGGGGTTGGTCGAACCACCGGGATGGTGGTTGGCCGGAAGGGGGTTGGTCGAACGAACCACTGGGGATGGTTGACCGGACGGCGTGATGGGCGCCGTGAGAGGGGGGGGGGGGTTGGTCGAACCACCGGGGATGGTGCATTCCATGTCGTTTGGAAGCCTGTGGTGTATTAGCGCGCGCGTTTTTTTTTTGCGCGCCTTGTACCATTCTCAACTGTCGTTCTGCAGCAGTATCGGGCTCTCTGGAGCGTTTTCTAGCCGATCATAGCACTTGTACACGTAATGAGAAGATCGCTGGTTCAATCCCGGCAGGTGGCTGCCCGTCAGATAACCTCATCATAAAGATAACGGTGGTTGATGGTCGCCTCCTTGGCTAAGTCGTAACGCGTCTCACTTGTAAATGTGCTCTTTTGACCTTTCTCACTTTTTGAGAGGAATTGCGTCCCAGTAGCTCTGGGTCGGAGCGGTTGAGATGACGCGCGCTCTTTTTTTACGTTCCCACGTGTCTTCCCTCACTCGGGTTCGCGCCCTCCCAAGAGATTGGTACCCTATCCATCTCAGATTTTCACAGCACCAAAACCAACCCGCCACGGTGTTGGGAGCGACGAATCGCGTCATCCGCCGCGGAGCTTTCGCCACCGAACGGGTCGAGGGCTAAGGATGATGAGTGAGGAGGGGGCATCGGCGGAGGGGTAGAATTGAATTGGCGAATGTGGCACGGACTCGCTTCGAGGTCTTGGGTAAGTCTGTCTAATCCAAATGATAGTCAGAGTGAAGAACAAAGATCTATGATGAACTGATCGTCTTATTGACGAAGAGTGAGAACAAGGGAGGTGATGAGAAGGGCTCAAGAGCAAGAAATACGGGACAGATGAAAAAAGAGAAACAGCAAGCGAAGAAATGTAAATGCTGAGTAAGCAAGAGAAAATCTAGACCGGCGTTGAGTTGGCCAGGCGCAGGGCCAAGGTGGCAAGTCCCCGTGAACCTGACATCTTGTTCAAGCCCTCGGAGTCGCGCGAACGATGAAGATCACTTTCATTCCCCTTTTGCATTTCCTTGTCTGCCCGATCCTACGAGGAAGCGATAAGAGGATGAGGCAACAGTCACGCACGCGCGCAGCAGGCGAATGCTAGGTGTCTCGGCGTATCGACTTGCGAACTCGAGTATAGCATACATGTTACTCAATAATCTCCCGCCAAAAAAAGAAAAACATCGGATGAGGACGACATCCATCGCAGTCCGCCTGCGGCGCTTCGGGCTCTCGCTTGCCATGATGAAATAATAAAATAGCTGACCTAGAGATTCGTTCAAATCGGCATTGCTTCAACTATTTCCTCCCTTTCTTACATTGCCTAGCAAGGCACGTTCTTCCTTTGTGTAGGCAACAGGCGGAGCGTTGTCTCTAGTCATACAGATGACTTGCTAGCAAAGATGAGGACCGATCGCGCCCCCACGCTCGTGGCGAACTCTTTGGTTGGTTGCGCTCGCTCGCGTGTCGACAGACCCATGACTGCCGTCGATATCACTCTCATCGACACACTCAGCCACATGGAGAGAGCATGTAACGCGCGCTCGTCTCTCTGCCCCGGAAAAGTTATTTGTCCTTCTCTTCGACGAGCCCTGTTCTGTAGTGCCCCCCGTCTGGACCGCTGCCGCAACCCTCGTCTCTCACCCGGTCCCCTCTCTCTCTAGACGCTCGTCTGGCCAACACCCTCGTTCCCCGGGCACATCTCCCTCTTCCATTGCTTCTTCGTCGCCCAGGTCTGGCGCCTTCTCCGACGGCGACGGTTCAGCAAGCTCTATGACCTTGTAGATATCATGGGCGATGAGATCCGAACGATCGCATTCATCATCCGACGGATGCATGCCCAACTAACGCGACTCGTTTCACGCTCCTTGCTTCGTAGTCCTTCCCTCTCTTCTCGTTCTTCATTTGCCCCACACTCTTTTGCTTTCTCGTCCTTCCGTCCATCCCCTTCATCCCCTCCATTCCCTCCATTGTTCTCACCCTTAGTCCATAAGATGCTCGGTTCATCACAAACATTTGTTCTGCACCTTGAATATCATTTGAACCCGAGAAACCTGTTCAAGACCTCGAAGCGGGCCCGTGCCACCTCCGCCACTCCACTTTCTTTCCTCCACCAACAACCCCCTCTCCTTACACATCCTCCTCAGCCCTTGACTCTTGGGCCAAGTTAAGCAAGGATGCACAAATCAGGTGCACAGTCTTCTCATGCTCTTTTTGAGGTGGGGCCGTTCTGTATTTGTTGAACGCGGGAGGCGCTGTGACGGTCGAGCAATCAATCGTTTGCCCAGTCTTCGCTCAAGGATCCAAAGCACGTGGACTCATGCCCTTCAGACAGTTTGAATGCGAAGGATTCGTACTACGGAAGAAGCAAACTAGGTGATGATCCGTCGTCTTGAAGACGTTGAAGGGCATACGAGACTGCGTTTTAGGCGTCAGAAGCAAGTCAGCGGAGATCTGTAAGTATTCGTCACAAAGCAGCCCGAAACCCGGAAAGAAGATCCTAGCCATTTTCAATTGTCATGAAAAATCTGCCCCAGTGAGCGCCCAAGTTGGAGGGCGAGAGCCAAAGGAGCATCAGCTAGTGGTGTTTGAAACTTGATAAGAGAATGAACGCAACAAACTTGAGGAGTAGAAAGGTGCTCTCGTACGTGAGTTCGTCCAGGTTGCATTGGTGGCGGACAATGTCGTCATGAATCAGGCCCAAAAGGTCTCCCCCCCATCTCCCTTAATAATATTGTAGTTGATTCCGGGGAGGCTCTTGCAGAGCTTTGGAATGTCCCACGATTGATCATGGGTGATCCTTGAAAAATGGGCCGTCAGCCGCAGTTGGGTACTTAACAAGGACGTGGTAGACTCACCGAACAAATGGGCCAAGGGCGTATGGACCCGAGTGGAAGGCACGCTCGAATAGACAAGCTTCGCCTTGGTGTCCGGATGAGAAGCTTCAATGCGAAGCCCGACTTCTAAGAAACGGTCAGTGATGGCTCCGAGAGGGGGGCGAAGAGACGATGCCGCTCACCGTATACGTAGATTGGTTCGTCGCAACAGATCAAGAGGCCCCTGAGAATCCTGTAAAGGTTATGGGTAACCGAGTTTGGCGACATAGTGTGGACGTCAACGTCAGGTAGAGCCAGGGCGGTCAAGGAAACAATCTATAAACCTCTGACGAGCCAGAGATTTCCGTATGACTTGACGGGCCTATAGATGAAGCTCTATCTATCTAAGGCCTCTAGACTTCATCCCGGACTTTCCTTTCGTACATATGATACGGCCTTGAGCGCCTGTGATGTGTGAATAGGAAGAAGAAGTTGTCAGTCGACAGGCCAAGACGTGCATACAGAAGCAAATTCATTCGCGCCAGGTTGGTTAGTCAAGAGAACGGACCAGTTCGACTTTGACCGGAGGTAGAGTTGACTTTTGGTAGTCTTCGCTGCGCCAAATTTGTTGAAGGGGACTTGCTAGGGGAAAAGGAGATGGATTTCACTGGGGAAGCCGCCTGAGCGAGACAGCGCGCCGGCCTGAGACACCCGCCCGACCACACACCACATGCATGTCCTCGCCCGTCCATATCGGCTAAGCTCTTATAGGTTCCTCATGGCTGAATTTCCCAGTGTCCGCCGTCGCACTCCTCCAAAATGAGTCTCCTTTGGATATCTCCACCTAAATGAAGGATGCGAACAAGGAATTGGATATCGACGAACCCTTGCCCTGGCTGTGATGGGGCATAGGAATTGCAGTGACATGAACGATGGCGCGAGCAACGCAACGACAACGGCCTATCTCCTCCATCCGGAATGGACCTATGGGGCTGAAAGAAGCGAGCGAAGACCGTGTAGGGTACAGGTAGGTATGCTGAGTGCTGAAGGGAGAAGGCTAGCGCTCTTGGCTGAAGCCTGACTGGGCTCTTTCTCAGCTTCAACCGGAAGTGGATCGCGGCCTAGGTAGGGCCGTCCCGGCATGGCTTGGCTTGAAATCATTCTCTTGTCTTTCGGCCGTGTGCTTGTTCGGCGAAAAGACTGACTATGCGCGTTCCAGAAGGAGTGAACGTCCTCTACTATCTTCTCCTTAGATTTTCTGCCTCTTCCAGGCTGAATATCGAAGTTTCTCGTCTGCGTGTACGTCTTCTGAGATCGTAAGCGTGGGCCAGGCGCGAAGAAGAGTGATTTTGAGGACGAGGGGTTGGCCGACACGGCGATAACCTTGCCTTTCCTCGGTGATCTGTAACCTAAAGCTAATCGTACGTTGTGTCATAGATTGCCGCCAAGGGATCAATCCGCCCTCCCGGCGTGCGAAGTCTGGGGGAAGAACAAGTTGTTAATAGTGGTTGTCATCGGAGGGAAGAGTGAGGACGGCAGTGGCCCGGACTAGCTCACGTCAAATGAGGGTCCGGGCGAAATGAATCGTTGTCATCACTCACTTCTTCTTTTCTATCGACCACCAACATGCCAGACACTCGCATCTCTAGCATCTTCGCTCACCTCGCTTACAGTCCGGCTGCCTCCCGGACAAGCGGTGGATCTTCCCTCCTGGCGCGAAGGTCAGCCCCGTCAACGCCGCTCAAAGCCCAGCGACCACTCATCGACTCGGTCGTCGACTCGGACGATCTGGATGGGCCGCTAGCCGCCCTACCGTCGGCAGTTAAGAGGTCTCCTTCCTCCGGTCAATTCCCACTGTCTCCAAAGGTCAAGATTGAATCTCAACCCGATCCTCCCACCGGCAGCTTGTGAGTCGGAACGCGGTCTCGATCTGCCGTGCTCGACTAATAGGTCGCACGCCAGCTCCTCATCCTGCTTCGCCGGGCCCAAAAAATCTCCTCATCATCAATCATCCCGCAAGCGGAAAGCAAGCTCCTCGATTGCCGTGGCACCATCCACCCAGAAGAAGCCTGCGAAGCGCAAGGCCGTCAACAGGCCCTACGCCGACCTGGACGCGTACTCCTACCTAAGCGGAGTCGCCGATAACCTCGCGAAAAATCTAGATGGTGATTGGCAACATCTCCAACAAAGGAAGGTTGTGCTGATTGCCTGCTTACAGTCCTTTTCTGCGGCATCAAGTGCGTCCCAGAGGGTGTAGCGCGAGGTTGGTCGCAATTTGACCTCGTCACTTCTTTCTCGTTTCGTCATCGTTGAGCAGTCCCGGAGTCAGCTCTGCGCAAAAGGGCCATCACTACGCGGGACCAACCAACGTCGGTTTTCCATCGATCTGGGGATGAGAAGAAGTCAAACTGATGTCCCTACCCCAGAGATTTTGGAAGATCCTCCATGAGTCAGGATTCACACCAACGCGTCTCTTGCCACAGGAAGATGCCACGCTTCCCGCCCGATTCAACCTCGGTCTCGTGAGCGGTCTATCTTCTTCCGTCGCTCAACCCTTCTAAATCTGCTCTGAAATTGTTTCTACAGACGAACCTCGTGTCTCGTCCAACCGCCTCGTCCTCAGAGCTCTCACCGGCGCGCGATATGCGTGCCGGCGTGCCTGCCCTGCTCGACAAGATCGCCGAATGGCGTCCCCGAGTCGTCTGTTTCGTCGGTAAGGAGATCGCCAAGGAGTTTGAGTTTGTGCTCAGGACGGCACATCCGGACAGCAGGAGAAAGGGCAAGCAGAAGGCGGACATGGCCGAGAAGGAAGCAACGGACGGAATGAGAGCGTGGCGGCTAGTCCATCTTGAAGAAGTGGAAGGAAGTCGAGAGACGGTTTTTTGGACTGTGAGTGCTCAGGGTCCGGCTAGCCCTTGCTGTATTAATAGATCGAATATGTTGCAGGTATCGAGCACGAGTGGCCTTGTCAGAGACTCGGTACATCGATCACGTCTCCAGAGCAAGGCGGATGCGCGGCTGAGCACTCTCTCTTGGCTCGCACACAGATGGAAACGCGCCTGACCCAGTGGCGCACACTCAAGGCCTTCGTCCATGAGCTCAAGGATGGAGCGTCTCCGGTCCTGGAACATAAACAGCCAGCGCTAAAGAATATCGATCTCGCCGCCGTGCAGGCGACAGTAAAGCAGATGGAACGGACGTGGGCGGAGAGGGCACTGACTTCGGCGAGGGTCAAGGTAGTGATAGTTGAGACAGAGCCTGTCGAGGGGAGGCAGGAGGAGGAGAACAATGACGAAGTAGGGGGATGAGCTGCATGCGATTAACAGCACGCGCGCTTGCCAAAGCTCACATTGCGAGGTGCAGAGTGACGTATATCACCCAGAAAGACGGTTCACTCGCGTCCGGGTCTAGAGAAGACAGAAACGCCGGCGTCTCACTCTTTACATTCAACTGTTCCTCGCGCTCATAATGTCAACATTAGTCATCCAGGCGCGTGATCGCGGCGCCCGAAAGATCTCAAGCCTCCCTCAATGCTTGAGGGCTTTCGGCTCAGCCAAGGCTCGTTCCCTTCTCAGCAGCCAGCAGCCAGCAGCCTTCCGCCGTCTCCTCGTACTCCGTCCTCCTCGAAACCCTCTTTCCCTTTCTTTCCATTCATTGTACAGAGAGACCGCAGCCCCTTGCCAAGGCGTCGAAGGAGCCCCCCCTTTCCCCCACCGGGTCGAAGCGAGAGCCTTGAGCACGACCCACCCCAGCCTTCCCCCTCCACCTCATCCCCTCGACGCTCACCTCACCTTCCCATCCCTTCTCACGTTCGTTCGCCAGTCTTCTCCTCTCACGTTCGTCAACGCTCTCAGAGAGACATGGAATCCCGGCCAAGGAAGATCTCGCGACCTCTGGCCCTCCACTTCTCAGCCGTTAGTTATCTGCAATCGCGCGCTTCACCTCCCGTCGTCTCCACAGCGCGCGTGCCGACGATTGTTGATTTTTTCTGCTCTCACATGTGCTATAGCTCTCACCCGAGGAATACATCCTTCTCCTTGGCTGGTTGAAGGATCTTCTCCCGCCATCGTCAGTCCGGCCGGGCGCGGCGGCGCCCAAGGAGGACGACAAGCTCCTCACCGAGCCGATCCGCGTCGATGATGTCGGCCGCTTTCTGCTAGAGACGCTCCACATCTCCGAGGAAATTTGGGAAGACGTGAGTGCCGCATGCTACTCGTAACATGCTCCGCGTTGGTCTGGCATGGTGGTAGACCTTGAGCGACGACGGCAAGCTTTGGCTGGACAGCCTCTGCGTTCGACGAGTGGCTTGTCTCGACTGGCCTCCAGGCTCAGGACTCGTGTCCTTCCGATCAGATCTGCCCATGTAGACAGCTGCCGGTCTGGCTATCCTCTTCCCTTTTAGAGTTCACCTTCTCATTGAATCATATCGTTCCCGCAAGAGCAAACTCAGTAGGAACCTCGATTGCTGACCATTGCCGCCCTCACTTCCACGTTCGCCCTCCCTGCCTTCACCTTGAAACAGATCCTCGCTCTCTTCCATCCATCACATCGGACAATCCAGCCTCGTCACTCGGCTTCGCAGTCGCATCTCCGGGCGCTCCCGCCGTTGAAAGGAAGCGAGGTCCTAGCCGTGTTCCGTCTCGTAGGGCACGCTCAGCTCGGCAAGCCCGTCCACATCGAAGGCGCGACCCTCGCATTCCGGCAGTGTCAGTTGCCGTTATCGTTTCCTGCCCAAACTCATGCTCAAACTGACCTAGATATGGACCCCTTCTTCAAGGCCCACCTGCATCACCCCACGAGCAGGGGTCTACGTTTCGCTCGGCGCAACCAAACAAGTCTCAGACTAAACCCATTCCTCCGCCTCAACATCTCTCGCGACGACCGTCAGCAAGCTCAAATATTACATCTTCACCTTCACACTCGCGGCACCAGAGCCGCGATGCCTCGGGCCCATCAGCGTCGGGCGGCGCCCCACCCCTGCCGCTGTCGCGAAAGCCCTCAAACCCTCAGCATCCGCCATCCGTGCTTTCTCGAGAGACCCCGACTCCACCTACACCACCGCCAGCTCCCCCCCCTCCGGCAAACCCCAACCCTTTCCGCCGATCTTCTCAGGTCGGGGGAGCGAACCCGCTTCAGCGCGTGGCCTCCCGGACGTCCGAGGGCGACTCGCTGCGCAAGGTCCGCGAAGTCGTGCTCGACTCTTCGTCTGAGGCCGCGTCTGCCGATGAGGATCAAGAGGAGCTGCTGGGTGATGGAGTCATCTCAGATAGAGTACGGAGGTGGCAGGAGGCGCCTGGAGGCGGAGGCAGCAAGGATGACGACTCGGAGAAGCACTCAGAGGGAGGGCCGTCGAGCTGGGGGACGCGCAAGGATGGCCACAACATGTCGTCTATCGTCGGGCTCGGCTTCGCCTCCTCCAATGGTCCCCCCTCTTTGACTAAGTCGAACGTGCCAATGCCAATTGCAGTCCCGGGCGCGGCGCCCAGCACAGCGTCGTCGAATCCCTTCCGATCTCGACTAGCGTCCAACCCGACCGTTCCCCTCTCAATCTCGGCAGAGGCTTCCCCGCTATCTCCGCCTCTCCCTCCTCGGCCGATGCAGTCGACGAAGCCTCCGTTGCCTCCTCGCGACCCGGCGGTATCTTCATCCCGCTCAGACTCACCGACGTTGCATTCCCCAGCCAAAGCGGCGTCCAAGCCCGCCTCTGCCCCACCAGCAAAACCTCCGAAACCAAGCGCGTTCCACACGACACCTCTCATCCACCAGTCGCTCGCGGCAGCCAAGGACGCCCGCAAGGACGCCAGCGCGAACCCGGTGAACTACCGCTCGTTCGAGGTCATTGGCTCGTCGACATCCTCCGGCTCGCGCGAGGGGAGCGTCCGGTCGCTCCGTAGGGATCACGCGGATGGAGATGGGTCGAGATCTGGGAGTGCGGGGGCGAGCACGCGACGGTTCTCCGCCATTAATGCGTCGATTGCTGCTGGTCTGGCGGGCGGGACGCGTAAGCAGCGGTCGCACTCGCTCTTGAGCGCGGCGAGCTCATCTGGCAGCCAGATGACTTCCCCCTCGAGTGAACTAGGCGGCGGGCAGGGAGGAGGAGCTGTTGGCGTGAAGGATTATCCGTTCCCAAGAAAGGACCTTTCGTCTCGCCCTCCGCCACCTGCGCGTCCGTCGCCCAAGTCGTTCACACCTGACCACTCGTCATCGACAGACGCGATGGATGAGCGTCAGCCGCTGTCGACGTTCCTGCCCCCCCCACCACAGCGGCGGAATTCTGTCCAGGCGACGTCTTCGCTCCCTTCCTCGGCCTCTTCGATGACGCTTGGCCGGGCGTCGACCTTCTCCTCCACGACGCGGCATGGTAGCGCCAAGACCAAGAGCAGTAGTGGACTCAGCAGTAAGCTCGACGGCCACCACCATCGGTCTGAGTCTGTCCGCGACACGTTGGCGGTCGTGTCTCAAGTTGCCGGAGATGGTGTAGGCTGGTTGAAGGGCGCTGCGGCAGGTGGGTGGCCTACGTCTAGTGGCACGTCGGGTGCAGCTGGTCGGCGGAGGGGGGAACGGGGGAGGCTCGTGGAGAGCGAGGATGAGGAGGACCACGATTACGAGGGTGGCGTCGAGAGTGATGAGGATCGAAGGAGAGAGATGAGGCGGCTTAATGACAGGATGGATCAGGACGAATGGAGACGGCTTGGATCGTAGTGGGTTTAGCATTAATGGGATCATGACTTTATGCACGTCTGGGATATGGAGGGAGGCGTTGGAGTGTCATCGAGCTCTCTCTCGCGCGCGCATACACGGACGTTCGGCTTAGTATCCCTTGTCACGTGTCTGTGCGCATTCGAAGACAATAGCTCTACAGGATCTAGGTCGTTCAAACGAGAATGCCGCAAGCAGGAGAGTACGGAGATATGGAGCACAGCTTCCCCTGGCTTGTGCTGGGAGCTGCCCCGCTTGCTAGTGTTCGCTCGCTCCACACTCTTGCTGGCCGCCCGCCGCTTCGACTGCACTCGAACACCCATCGACTCGCCCCCACCACCCAGTCACTCCCACCCTTACCATGTCCACCGCCGAAGTTTCTGCCACGTCCAAGCCGATTCAGGTGAAGCTTGTCCTCCTCGGCGAAGCCGCCGTTGGAAAGTCCTCCGTCGTCCTTCGCTTCGTCTCCAACGACTTCAACGCCCAGAAGGAGCCCACGATTGGTGCCGGTTCGTCTCTTCCTCTTCCGAGCTCTGGGAAAGCCGAACAATTGCCTGATAAGTCACACTCTCTCGCCACTAGCCTTCCTCACTCAGAAGTGCCGGCTCGAGGACAAGGTTATCAAGGTATGTCTAGGTCGGATGGTCCCTCCGCGCTCTCTCTCGTCCAGTCACGCACCGTCATGCCAAGCTCGATCCTCTCTTCTCTCTTGGTCCCGCTTCTACATCCGGGATCTCTCCCCGTGCTGGTAGACGCGCTGGGGGCGAGAGAACAAGGCGGTAGCAAGGGATCGCCGCAGCTCGGCCTTCCCCTTCCCCTCTTCCTCCCCTCTCCACCCTTGAACGAACCAGACTCTCTGACCCTGGGGGTGTCGGCCATGAGCCTGGCAGGATGACAGACCGGGTTTCCATTCCTTGCCTATCTCTCTCTGCGGGTCTCGAAGAGAACTGTGTCGGTGCTCTTCTTGGCCTCTCCCGAACGGGTACATTGGCACGAGTGTCTCGGCGATGACGAGGACGCTCGAGGTCGATCCTCGTACTCCCCTCGCAGCACCGCGCCGAACGCTGTAGCGGGCAGCTTGTCGGCTCGTTCAACCGTGCAACGCAGTGCTCCATCTCCCTAGGGAGACGGACACGATGCGACGAGAAGCAGGCGGAAAGCAGGGAAGGTTCACCCCCCTTGCTCGAGCCCTCTCCCGTCGTCCGCCCTCTGTAGAAAGATCGGGGCCACTTCGGCTTCCTCCCCCGCGCGGCGGGAGGCATGGCCGAGTTCGTATCCGCGTTGCTCCGTCTTCTTACTTCTAAGACCATTCGGGCTTCATATGCCTTGAGAATCAGCTGTGTACTGACACTATCCCCCTCCTTCTACGCCAAACAGTTCGAGATTTGGGACACTGCTGGTCAGGAGCGCTTTCACTCTCTCGCGCCCATGTACTATCGGAACGCCTCAGCGGCCGTCGTTGTCTACGATGTAACCAAGGCTGTCAGTGCACCTGCCTCTGTATGAAAGTACGGTTGAGTTGAGGTTGACCATCGACTGGGCTTTGTTTGACAGGCTTCCCTCGACAAGGCCAAGGCCTGGGTGAAGGAACTCCAGAGGCAGGCCAACCCTAACATCGTCATTGCACTTGCAGGCAATAAGGTGCGTCTTTTGGATCAATGGAACGGGCCTTGTTTCCGAATGCAAGCAGTGTCCTCGCATGGAGCGGGTCGCGTGCCCATCACAAAGCCCGCAGGGCTGCAAACCACCTGAATTGATTCCGGAATTAACTTGCCTCCTCTCTTCACAGCTCGACCTCGTCACTCCCCCTGCTGCTGACGCCGCCGCCATCGAGTCCGAGGCTCCGGAAGGCGAGGAGACCTCCGCCGCCGCTTCGCCCTCTTCCGGCAATGATTCCCTCCGTGAAGTTCCCCGAGATGAGGCCGAGGCCTACGCCGCCGAGGCTGGCCTTCTCTTCTTCGAGACATCCGCAAAGACGGGCGAGGGTGTTGGCGAGGTCTTCACCGAGATTGCCAAGAAGATCCCGCTTGAGAGCCTTGCGCCGGGTGCTGGCGCTGGAGCTGGTCGGGCGGGTGCTGCTGGAGCTGGTGTTGCTGGCGGCAATGCCGGTGCAGGAGGTGCTACCGGACGAGGGGTGCAGCTCGGGGAGGACGGAGGTAAGAACGCTCAAACTTGCGCCTGCTAGATGCCTCCTCGAAGCGCGGCCATCTCTGCTTCTGGGCAGCGGACACTCTTCTCTTCCTGTTCCTTGTCCTCCTTCATACCTCTTTCTTCTGGTCTCTACTGCCACCTCTCTCTCTTCTCCCTTTGCCCCTCTCATTCTCCTTTTCCTAGGCACAATCTGCCAGGTCCTCAACCTTCCCACTTGTGATTTTACGTCCCTCTGCCTCGCCCTTCCCATACTCTCTCCATAGCGTTTTGAAACGACCGCGCCACTCTTGATGACCCTTGCCAACTCAGAGATCATTGTTCTGTTTTGTGAAAGCTATCCGCCACATTATCGTGACTGAACGCACCTGCCGCCCTTCGTAAGCCTCCCTGTTTGACCTCTCGCCTCCATCTTGTCTCCGACGCGTCCCTTCAACCACCATCATCGACTCGTGTCGTCAGCGAGGACGTTCAGTCTCCCAGAGTCTCTCAACCAGTCTCGTTGCTTAGGTTGATCTCCTCTCCTCCTTGATCGGTTTCTTCTTCCCTTTGTTTCGACGTCGGGCACGCACCTCACGACGTCGACGCGCTTCACTCCCTCGACTCGCTCCACTGCAGTCTTCTCTTGCGGCTCCAGACCATCGGTGACCTATTCTTGGTGCGTCACCAACTCGTCAGGCTCTAAGTTGGGCGCCACAGGCTGACCTCGCTCTTCCTTCTTCCCCCTCCGCGATGGGCTCGTCGGGTGACGTCCTCTTCCCTATTTCAGGTATTTCTCGGGTGACTTGGGGGCATCCGTGGCATCTCAGCCATCCCAAACTTTTCAGGGGTCTTTTTCAATCTCCAGTACCTTATAGCGCGTTCGCACGAGGTGAGTCTTTCTAAGTCGTCGCGGTTGGACCCCAACGCGTCGACGTCCAAGGACCATCGCTCTTCCTGTGTCCATCTTTCTGATCTGAACTTCCCCTCCCCGCGTGTATTGACTTGTATTTGCATCGTCTCAGATGTCAGTTCCCCCAGCTCCGTCATTTTTGTCGTTCCCCGAGCTCGACGCGCCTCCACCCCCACCGCCTCCCCCCTCGTTCTCCTCCTTTCCCGACCTCGAGCCGCCCTCGGATAAGGAGAAACCCTCCAAACGGCCGCGTCATGACGACTCCTCTCGGCGGTCAGAGTACGATGACCGTGATGATCGTGAGCCGGCATCGCGTCGGTGGAGGTCGCGCTCGCCACCATCATCGAGCAGACACAGGCTAGAGCGCGATCGCCATTACGAGAGGGACAGGGATAAGGATAGGGATCAGCCCGGTGAACGCGAGAGGGAGAAGGAGCGTAACCGCAGCAGGCAGAACGACGAATGGAGGCGAGGAGACAAGGATCGACACCGTCTGCGAGAGGCTCGGCCATCGTCGTCCTCGAAGCATCATTCAACGAAGGATGCGCCGACGTCGTCCTCTCGCCAACATGAACTCAAGCCTGAGCTGCCTGCACTGAAAGAACAGGAGTCTTTCTTCAAAGACGGGCGGGGGGACGAGGCAAACGTTCGATTTGGGAGCCTTGACCGGTACAAGATCGCAAAGTTCTATCGTTCCGGAGGTAAATCAACCCTCGAATCATGAAAGAAAACACGACGACACGACGTTGATGCCAATCCTTCCCACGCAGCCGGAACGGTCATCGGCCTACCTCCTGGGCTGAAAATCACCAAGCAGTCCTCGCGAGAGAACGGCAAAACGTTGGAAGTCGATTGGGGTGGGGAAAGTGGCAATCGAGCAGTGAGTTCCCGGTGCGAGCCTCGCGTCGGGACAGCACTGACCTAGCTTGTCCATAAGCCGGCGCGCATTACCGATAGAGCTTCGCGTGCCATGCTCAACAACCCTTCCCGCGTGCTGCTCCTCCCGTCAGCCTCCTCCCCGGGAACCTTTCTCCCGCCCTACGTCGCCCTCCCGGGATCTAAGCGACCAAACTCGCCACCTCTGCCGGCCGAATCGACCTACCGCTCCATCTTCCCTGCTTCACAGCAAGCGGACGATTCCGATGCCGACGCATCGTCGTCCGAAGGGGAAGATCCGCTTGCCCAAGGCATCTTCGGTGCTCTTCCTCCCTCCACCGAGAAGACGGAAGGGGGTGACGACGACATCGAATCGGAAGAGGAAACATACGACTCGATCGTTCGGACCAAGAATCTCTACTACTCCCAGAAGACCAAAGCCGACCCGATGGACGTTTCAGCCTGGCTCGCTTGGGCTCGCTTCTCCGCCACGGCAGGCTTCCCTGCCGTCTCTGATCCCAGCTTCCTCGCGGCGAAGACTTCCTCCTCCTCCGCTCGTCCTCTCGCCTCAACTCTCCATGGTCGGGCTGAGATCACCCTCATCCATCTCACCCGGGCGCTTGAGCAGCACCCAGCCCTCGCGGAGAGCGTACAATTCATGCTGGCGCTCCTCGAGGCTGCGACGGAGGTCGAGCCAGCGGAGAAGGTTGGCAAACGGTGGGACGAGGCCCTGAGGAGCAAGCTCGGTGGTGATATTGCTGTCTGGCGAGCTTGGGGAAGCTGGAAGATGAGCGAGCGGGAAAGCGGAGGCGGCGGAGGAAATGTCACAGCAGCATGGGCGGAAGAGGGACTGGCTCGTCTGCGAGGGCTTTGGCAGGCTGCGGAACCTAAATCGTCTGGTGATTTTGCTGCGTCTTATTTTGTTGTGGCTCATCTGATGTTGCTGATAACGAGTGACCCATACAGTGCGCGAAGAGATCGAGGGCATCGAGGTTTACCTTCTCCTGCGGGCGTGTCTCGCTCTGAAAGAGGCCGGTATGTCGACTCCTACACCCCTTTGCCTCAGTCTTGAATTCTCGGCGAGGTTCTGCTGACATCATTATCTCGCTTCCAGGCTACGCCGAGAGAGCCCTTGCCATCTTCCAGGCTCAAATTGAGCTGTGAGTCTTTCTCTTATCTTCCATCTTCTTGAAGGCGACGGCTGACGCTACCCCGGTCCATCCAGCATCTTCTATGTTCCTGAGCGAATTGCTCTTTGGCCATTCGAGGAGATCCTCGGCTCGCTCGAAGATTTCTGGGATTCGGAGGCTCCGCGCTTCGGCGAAGATGGCGCTCAAGGATGGGCATCGGCGTCCGATGCGTCATCCCAGGAACCCCCACCGCCGTTCTCGCCTCCGCCTTTCGTCGAGACATCTTCTGATGATCCATTCACCCGATGGATGACCAGCGAAATCTATGCATCGTCCGCCGTCCTCTCGTCGCGGACGTCCGATGAGGCCGTCCCTGTAGGTGGCGATGGTCTTACGGATGAGGATGACCCCTTCCGCCTCGTGCTCTTCTCCGATGTTCGGCCACTCCTCTTCCCCATCGGCTCCCCCACTGTCAGGCCATTCCTCATCTACTCCCTCTTTACCTTTCTCAACCTTCCCTTTACCCCGCCGGGCGCGTCGACATCGGAGCCCTTTTATTCTGACGCTTTCCTGCACAACGAGCTCGCCTATTCGGATTCGCTTCGGGCCCGATTCTGGCCAGATCACCTGCAGCAGGATGCTGAGAAGCGGCGGAAATTCATTAGCGACGGAGGCATGGAACCAGAAATGGAGGCAGGCGTGGAGAACCCTTGGGAATGCCCTGTCCGCGCCTGGCCGGTGGGGGTGGAGAGTCTATTCCGGAGGAAAGGGACAGGATTTACGGTTTTGGAGAGGGGCCTTGTCCACGAGGGCTTGAAGGGTTTCACTAGGTGAGTGACGCATCCGAATCAGCCTCAACATTACGCTAGCACTGATGCCGAGCTTCACCAACGCCTTATCAGCAACGCGCTCAACCAAATCCGCAAGCTCTATGTCGACCCTCTCTTTGCTCTCTATGCGTTATCATTTGAGGCAGTTTTCAGTCCCAAAGCGTTGGTCCGCCGTCTCTTTCAAGGAGCTGCATCCTCGATGCTAACTTGCCTCCAGTGCTATCAAGCTCGCCAAGACCATCCTCGCCGAAAGGCGCGACTCACTAGAACTCTGGGACGGCTACGCACGGCTCGAGAGGCAGCGTGGCAAGACGGCCGACGCGCGCAAGGTCTACGTGACAGCGCTCTCGATGAGCTCTGATGACGTCAAGGCCGAGAGTGCCCAGGGGATGGGAGATGCCTGGAAGCTCTGGCGAGGCTGGATCGACATGGAGTGGGAGGAGGGAGAGATGCAGCGAGCGACGGCCGTTCTCATTGCAGCCGCTGGTCCCTTAGACGCTCTCGGTAAGTCCCTTTCGCTCGGCGTCGTCTTCCACACTCAGTTCTTCAAGCGCTGATCCCCCGTAATCACTCAAGAGAGCCATCTCAGTGCTTCTGTGCCAGATGACCCGCCTACGCCCGTGCAGATATTGCGGACTCGGCAGTTCTTTGGCCGGGCCATCTCGGCTGCGCTCATCCCTTCCGCGACCCCCTCCCTCGCTCGGAACGCCGTTCACCTCATCCATCTTTCGGCGCTGTTCACCTACCTCACGACACGCTCGCTTCCCGCAGTCTCGGAGGTATACACTCAGAGCACGCTCTTCCCCACTTCATCCCTCACCGAGCTCGACCGTGAGCTTCTCACCATCTCCCAGTCGTCACTCCTTTACCGTCACATGACGATGCCGTCCGTTCAGTTCCGTCCCGCCGAGATTCGTGCCAACCTCGAGCGCGCGATCGAGGCGTTCCCAAAGGACATTGCGCTTCTCAGTATCTACGCAGCGACAGAGGGCCGAATGAGGTACCAGAACCGCGTGCGCGGTGTCCTCGAGCACCAGGTTTTGTCGCGCGAAGAGGACGTTTCTGGCTGGGTTTTCGCGATTTGGCTCGAGCTCCGGATGGTGAAGGGCCATCACAACGAGCACGCCGTTCGCAGCCTCTTTGAGCGGGCATTCGACCGGCCTGGGTGGGCTTTATATTCTTGATTCTTACTCTGTCAATCAACTGACTTTGCCTGCTCAACCCAACAGGACGAAGCACTACATCACCCTTTGGAGGCTCGCCATCGAGCACGAGCTTCTCTTGAAGCAACCCGCACGGGCAAAGGCACTTCTCTACCGCGCGATCAAGGCCTGTCCGTGGTCCAAAAGTATAACCCCCTTATTCTTTGGCTCAGGAACAACAGTCACTCATCCTGTCATCTCGCGGTTTCACCCTTAATAGACCTCTATCTCCTGCCGTTCGGCCCCCTCCGCGAGTCCTTCACCGCTCGCGAGCTTGAAGAGGTGGCGGACTTGATGGCCAATCGCAAGGTTCGCATCCGGGTCGGCATGGAGAGCTTCCTCGAAACCTGGCGAGGCGAGGGCGAGAGCGAGGAGGACGAGGATGGCCGGGCACTCGAGGGGGAGATGGGCGAGGATGAGAGACTGTTGGTGCGCGCGCAGGAGGAGAGGGCGAGACTGATGCCGTATTGAGAGATGAATTTGATCTCGTGTGTGCCTGGAAGACCTTCTGAAGATGGAAAGTCTCGAGGTTTTTGAGGTATTCGAGTTACGCCGCGATCGCCGCAGCTCCTTTGTTTACGTCGAAGGCAAAGATTCCTGGGCGGCAGCGGCTGTTCATGCTATCGATATAATTGGAGACCAGCTTGCAACCCGGGTTTGATAGGAAGAGCAGGTTGAAGACGAACTCTTAGATCGCATGGATAAAGGCCGAAAGAGGAACGACAAGCAGTACACGGCCTCGCGTCGGTCAGTGCAGCATGACGCGTCTGGTCGAGTGTGCTCTTGATGATTCGATGAGGCCTCAACCATCATCTTCCTTCACCCAACTATCGAGTTTCTCGGGCTTTCCCCTCCGGCGAGGTCTTCCCAGCCCAGGCTCACGAAGCTGCTCAGACAGTAGCCACCTTAGTCCCTTGGCCTTCTCTCCCTCACGCGACAGGCGAACAGACAAGACCAGACAGCACCCTCCTCCTCTCCCGCCTGACATGCCTCCCAAAGCCTCCCCTCAAATCGACTTTGGCCTCCCCTCGCCACCTCCCTCCAAGCTCGTGCACACCCTTGAGGGTCACACCGGCCCCGTCCATGTCGTCCGGTACAACGTTGGGTCCAAATATCTCCTTTCCGGCGGACAAGACCGGACGATCCGCCTCTGGAACGCCTCGTCCGGCAAGGAAATCAAGACGTACAAGGGTGGCCACGCCTACGAGGTTCTGGGCGTCTGCGTCAGCCCGGACAACGCCCGGTTCGGGTCATGCGGTGGGGACAAGAGCGTGTACCTCTGGGACGTGACGAGTGGGACGGTCTTGAGGAGGCTCTCGGCGCACTCGGGGAGGGTCAACGCCGTCGAGTTCAATAAGGATGGGTCCATCTTAGCCAGTGGTAAGTCCTAAGGGAGGGAGTCGGTTTGGTATGCGCGTAACTGACCGCTGGCTCTCGTCGCGTCGCGTCTTGCGCCAGCTTCTTATGATGCAACGCTAGCTCTCTGGGACCTCAAGTGAGTCGTTCCCTCTCAAGTTTCTCTCTCTCTTTCTTCCCTTCTATCATCGGACTCATGTTTTTTTTTTATCCACAGATCCCAGATGCGAGCCCCGATCCAAACGCTCAACGACGCCAAAGACTCGATCACGTCGGTCGTCATCCAGGATGCGACGATCACCACGGGCTCCGTCGACGGTTTCGTCCGAACTTACGATCTCCGGATGGGTCAGCTCCAGTCGGACTACATGGGCCGTGAGCATTGCTCCTATATCTCTCGTTCATTGCGCATCTGTGGTTGATTTTTTCTCTGGTGCACCTTCCCTCGCAGACCCCGTCACCTCCCTCACCCCCTCCCCCACGACCCCCTCCACCCTCCTCATCACAACCCTCGACTCCCACCTCCGCCTTCTCGACCGCACAACCTCCCGTGTCCTTGCCTCCTTCACAGGGCACACCAACACGTCCTACCGCACGAAAGCCGCATTCCTTCGTGGTGAAAGCGCCGTCGTCGTCGGGGATGAGAACGGGGAGCTTTGGTCGTGGGGCGTCGTCGACGGCAAGGTGTTGGAGAAGAGGAGCTCGGGTGGGAAGAGGGCGGTACTGTGGACGGAGGTGAGGGAGGATGGGGCGGAGATGGCTTGTAGTGGGACCGGTGGGTGGCGATCGCTTGCGTGCACACGCCTCGAGGGGGGGCTGACTACTGACGTCTTGTTTCTTCGTTCCTCAGACGGTCTCGTTAGGATCTGGCGCAAGTGAGGTGGATGTCCAACCCACCCTTGGGCCCGACCTAGGAAAGAGGAGGAGCCTTCCGTCGCCGTGTCCGCTTCTCAGCTTCGCCTGCCTGCGTTCGTCATCTGTAAGCGAGTCCTCTCGCCGCATGCGCGCCTGTGCGGATCAAGACTGACTTCCCTCTCTCTCTCTCTCTCTCTCTCTCTCTCTCGCAAGCTAGCGAACGCAAATAAGGATAGACGGAAAGCCTGCCAACTGGGTTGCGAGCCCTCGTACCACCCCGAGGCCCCGTCCGTCCAAGGGCGAACGAAGGAGGACGGCCAACCAAAGCGCACTCTCTCTCTCTCTCTCTCTCTTTTCGCCTGCTCATCAGCGCTCTCGCATGAGCGGAAGCGATCAAATGGTCACTTGTACGCCAAGAAGAGAATCATGAGAGAATGTGGAAAAAAAAAAACAGATGCGAACAATCTCAGAACCCCCGCAAGCCCAGTACGTGCCTCACATCCGCTGTAAACCTCAGGCTGTCCAGCACGGGGAGCAAGTCAAGAAGCGCCTGGTCATTTGGGTCGGAGAACCAACCGTCGATGGGGATGCCGTTGGCTTTCATTGTTGTTGAGAGGGAGGGGAATGTTAGCGATAGCGCAGGAAGAAGTGAGAGAGCGAGATGGCGCACCTTGGTGGAAGGAGTAGGAGATGGGAGAGTTGTCGATGAGCGCTAGGGACTGGAGGTCTTCGTTCAAACACGAGAGGTCCTTGATGTAGGCGCCGTTGGAGTGTTGGACGCAGGACTTCGGGGTTTGTGCGTGTGTCAGTTTCTCGTCCCTTGGTTCCTCGCCGTGCAAGGACTACTACTCACATCACGGAAGAGCCGCTTGGAAAACATGCCACGCCCGCCGTCGAGCCAATCGATCACTGGATCGGCATACTCTTGCATCGAGGCGGTGAAGATGACGATCGTGTACCAGCTTGAAATCTAGGGTGAATGGTTCAATGACCGTGTGACGTAAACAGAGTGAGGAGAAAACAAACCTTTTTCAAGAAGAAGTCGACATAAGGCCGCTTGTAAACGTGGTACACAGTCGAACGACCGTTGAGGAAGACCTGCAAGGTGTAGAAATCATTAACCACGTGCTCATCATCCGAGCGAAACAAACGTGTCAAACCCTTACCTCGACCATGTGCCCCTCACCCTTCCTACCACCACCCAGCCCCGATGGTCTCGACGTAGAATGGATGAGCGTCTCGTCGAGATCGAGGATGAGCGTCTTGGGCCGATGGAACGGCGTTGTCCGCTTGGCGGCGCGATCAGCAGGTGGAGTCTCCGACCTCGAGGAGCGCAACGTCGGTTGGTCCAGGAGGTGCAAGGATGCAGATGGGGATGCGGAGGGCGGATTACGGGAGAAGGAGATGCCATGGACAGTAGAAGAGGTTGGGAGGAGGAGCAACTTCGAGCGAGGGGGTGCTGCGTCTGGTGCTGGCGGGGGTTGCTGAACGACGATGGGCTCGGCAAGTGGGAGAAGAGGTGCAGGGAGAGCCGGGGACGGCGTTGGCGGTTCGAAGGAGATGGAAGGTGAGATCGAGTGCGAGGAGTCGGACGGAGAGGCTTGAGTACGTGGATCGACGAAGCCGTCAGAAGTCACGCGGGTGATGGGCCCATGGCTGTCGGCGGTCGTATCGAGCGAAGAGGTCGTCGTCGACAGTTCACTGCCCTCGTCTTCATCTCTAGCATTGCCGGCCGTAGCAGCGGTAGAAGTCTTATTTCCGAGTTTCGGCGAGGGTGACAAGGAGACCCGGCGGCTCTCGCTCCCACCGGAGTGCGACGACGACGACGACGTCGAAGCCGACCTAGCGAGCCGCCGACCCCTCCGACCGCCGGCGAGACCGAGCCAGATGAGGAGCGTGACTACAAGCTGCCAAAGCCGGGCAAAGAGGACAGAGAGACCCCACTTCCACTGGCCAGTTGGTCTCGGCCTCCTCCTGCGTCCACCAACGCCAGCGAGACGCGTCGCGCCGCTGCCTGCCGTCGTTGACCGCTGGGTGGCGTCACCATCGTCGTCTTCATCGGATATCGCTACTGGAGAGGACAAGAACGACGTCGACTCGAGCGAGCCGGGGGACGAGGGTCGTGGCCGGCGCTGAGTGGTCAACGGTGGGTCAGACGACGTCGAGCGCCGACGTAGGAGAGGGGGCGTATTGCGGCCGTCGAGGAGCGTCCGAGGGCTGGCGGGAAGCGAACGAGACGGAACGGGCCCTGCTCGGTCGGGGGAGGCGGTGTGGGACGGAGACCGAGTGAGGTAGCGGTCCAGGTGGGTGATGGAATTCATGACAGGGTCTGGCCAGAACAGCTGGGGCGAGAGAAAGCCGAGAAGCGATGACGAGGGGCCGAGCGGCGGCGCTGTGATGCAGCGTGCCGAGAGAGTCAAGGTGGAACGCCCGGGGGGGAGGGAAGCGAAAGAAGAAGAAGGTGGAAAGAGCTCCCTGTGCTCTCTCTCTTTGGGGTCAGGAGAGACGCGAAAGCAGCAGGCGGTGGTTGAATGTCGGAAGGGGGTGAGGAGCTGGGGACAAACACGCGAGGCAGTGTCGGCCCAAGCAAGCGCCGGTGAGCGGTGACGCGCTTCGCCGAGCGAGTGGGCCGACTTCTCAACTCTTTGAGCCATTGATTTTTGCGATCAAGCGAGCCACATCCTCAGCTGTCTGTGGTGGAGCGCGCTTCAGGATTATCCTCTTTTCTGGCATACGGAGAGTAACGGCTAGAGAGAGAGCTCGTCGGGTCAAGCCGTTGATGGGGTGGCGGGCCATGCGTCGTCCCCAACCGCTAAGCTAGATCACCTGCTACTCTAAAATATTGCAGACTTCGCAAGTAGAAAGAAAGGTGACCTATACTTCCGCCGCACCTGTTGATGTTTCAGTCGTTTATCTCTGGATGTCGGTCGCGAGAAATCCCCTAAGGTCTCAAGTCCCGCAGTGGTGACGACGCCCTAGAATGAATGCGCCCGCTGGGACGTTGAAGAGCGCCGCGCTTACAGGCCCTCATCGCTGGAACGGCTTGATCTCGTTAAGCAATGAGCCCTCTTCCCATTTGTGGGCTAAATACGAGCCTGCTTGTCTCTATACTCCTCTCCATCTATTCTCGTAGCAAGGGCGATGTCTCATGAGAATTGGTCAAACAGCGGCCACACGGCTCGGCGTTCATCTTCATCTGAATATACGACAGACAGTTCACACGCTCCACATTTAGCAGGTGCCGGAGGCAGCGATGGTGACCTGATTAGAGCGATGACGTGGAGCTTATCAGCGAGAACAGGGGGGGAGGACAACAAGATAGAGCGCGTCCAAAGCAGACCACGAAGTCAACTTACCTTGGCCTTGGGCTTGCCAGAGTCGGTTCCGTAGGACTCGATCTTGGAGACAAGGTCCAGTCCGCTGACAACCTATATTGTAGGATCGCATCGAGAAATGGTCAGCGGTCGTAGAAAGGCAAGCGCAAGCGAGCAAGGGGGCGGCGCTTCAGGCCTGACGGTCCCCAAAATGGCAGCTCAAGCTGGTGACGTACCTCGCCGAAGACGACGTGCTAGAGTTAAGAAAGCAGGTGATGTCAGGGTTAAGAGCGATACAAGGATAACCGAGGAGAAAGTTATGGCAGGAGGGGAGTGGGAAAGGGACGGTGATGTCGAGTTCGTCCTCCCCTGCTTTGCACTGATATTGCAGCCATCATGAACACCAAGATGAGCAGATAAAACGCACCTTGCCATCGAGCCAGGAAGTCTTAACAGTCGTGATGAAGAACTGCGATCCGTTAGTTCCGGGACCGGCGTTGGCCATGGAGAGAAGTCCAGGCTTGGTGTGCTTGAGGTTGAAGTTCTCATCGGCGAACTTGGCGCCGTAGATGGACTTTCCACCGGTTCCGTTGTGGGCTGTATACGCGTGAGATGGAGGTATAGTGAAGTGAGAAAGGAGGGTAGGTGTGCGATGAAAGGGAGACAGAAGGATAGCAGGCGAGCGGGTAATCCGTGGTCAGCCGTGCTCGGCGTGCATGGGATCAATCCAAACAGCAAACAGCGAGCGAGCAAGACGCACCGGTGAAGTCACCTCCCTGTAGTGAAACACGGTTTCGTGTCAGAGTCCGTCAGTACTTAACTTCAACAAGAGCCTTGACGGGCAGCGATGCCACAAGACCGCGCGCCACAGCGCACGTTCGACTTACCTGGAGCATGAAGGAGGGGATAACGCGGTGGAAGCCCGATCCAGCGTATCCGAAGCCGTTCTGGCCAGTGCAGAGCTCGCGGAAGTTCTGAAGAAAGGAAGAGAGAATAGGGAAACCAGGGGAGGGTCAGTATGAAGGAGAGATGAAGCGCGGCGCAAAGAGGACAAGGGAAGGACGGACGCGGGCGGTCTTGGGGACGACGTCGTCGTAGAGCTTGAAGACGATCTTGCCGGCGGGGGTTCCGTTGATCGAGATATCGAACTAAATGCGGAGGGAAGCAGGGCGGAGAAGGGGGCGAAGGGGATATAAGAGAGAGGAAGGGTGGTCAGATGATGACGCTGACGGTTGTGCGATCGTGACAGGGGAGCGACTTACGAAGACGTTACTAGAAGAGGCACAACAGAATGACAGCCCAACAGGCAAGACATAGCAAGAGAGAGGAAGAGGGACGGGCGAGGGGCAAGCAGTGAAGGTGATCAGCGTCAATGGAGCTCTTGACAACGATGGAACCCCGCGGAAGGAAGGGGCGAGGGGCGAGGGGGAAGCCCAAGAAAACAGGGGGAGAGCCCGAAGAAGAAGCGAAGCGACTCACGACATGTTAGAACTGAAGAAGGAGCAGGGCGCAGCAAGTCAGCATGGAGCAAGAGAGGCAAGGTATGGGGGGGACGGCGAACGGACGATATGAGCAGTGATGAAAGAAGGGGAGAGGGAGATGGTTTGGAAGAGCTTCGGCGGGCGGGCCTCGTTGCTCAGCCCTTGCCCTCCTGCCTGGTTCTCGCTCGCTGACCGGTTGTGTCCTTTGTCCGCCCGGACCCGCTTGCGCAAACGCACCGGCCGGGTCTTTATGTTACACGTCACTCAGCAGCGGACAATGGACACAGAAAGAGATCCCATCACACCGATGACATCATCGAGATCAAAAGATGGACTATCTCATCACTCCTTCGCAGCCTCTCTCTTGAGCGTCCCAGACCGACCCAACGGCAACCGCTGCAGCCAGCTGCCTCTGTTGCCCGTGCCACCCGAACTCTCCGTCGCCTCCTGCTGCCGCCCGTCCTCCTTGCGATCCTCCGCCGACGGTCGCCCAGTCCCTTGTTCCTCCATCTCTTCAGGGGACCACATCCTCTCCGACTCAGGACTCGACGTCACCTCCCGCTCGTCCGCGTCGTTGCCTCCCGTCCGTGATCGGCCGTCTGCTGCCTTGATCGTCGACGACCGCCGAGGCTCAGGCCTCCGAATCGTCTTGGAGCTAGCGTCCCGACCATGAGAGGATACCGTCCGCTCCGAATCGTCCCGGGTATGCGACAGCGACGATGGGTACCGAGGACCACGCTCGTACAGTTGAGGTGGCGCTTGTGGCCCCACGCTCGCGGCGGCGGCGATGGAGGACAGGTTCGAGGGGTGCAACCACGATTGGGAAACGAGCGAGAGATGGCGAGAGTCGAACTGCTTGTCCGATGCTTGCTGCTGCGGGTGCAGTGACGAGTCCGAGTTGGCGGACGGCTGTTGAGGCCGTGAAGACTCGAGGGCTGCAACGAGACGCTGTCCGAGTGGTCGCCGAGACAGCTCCTCCTCAGCGAGCCAGGGTAGAAAGCCTTCTGGAAGATCACGAAGCGAGCGCCGAGGCCGGGAGGCATACCGGAGCGGCCGAGTAGAAGAGAAGGAGGACCGCGACGACGGGCGAGGGATCTCGTTGACAAGGGAGGGCGACATCAACGGGCCAACTGCAGCGGAATCGGCGAGGGAAGGGGGCTCATTCTCCATGGTGTTGGCCCGTAGAAGAATGAAGGCAGCACCCGGGGGAGGGGTGGCGACGAGGAGATCGACGTCCGATGGGAGCGAGAAGGGCAGCATGAAGCGCGAGTCGAGGAGCTCGCCCATGCACTCCGGCGCCGTTGGCGGTGTGTATTCCCCCAGAGCGACGTTCGGGTCGAAGAGCGAATCAATATCCGTTGCCGGCTCGAGTGACGACGGTTTCTGAGATCCGTCCGGTCCAGGGTGCGGCGGCGGGCTCGATCCAGGGTAGCCCGGGTTGGTCGGGTGTCCGTACGTCTCTTGACGAAGCCTTTCCTTCTCCGAAACGAGTCGTCGTCGGTCCCAATCCCGCTGAAGCTGGGAAAGATACTGGGAGCACTCCTCGGACATCTTCGCCTCCGAGACTTCGTATCGGTAGTCGCGCGTCGCCCGGCGCATCTGGAGCGGATTGAGACTTCGGAGTGACTGGACCATGACGATGAGATCGTCAAAGTCATTCAGTGCCGAGCAGGTCTGGAGCCACTGCAGCAGCTGATTTACAGCCTCAAGATGTCGCGTCGCCGTCTTGACAGGCAGGCCACTGATAGAGGTGAGAGTGAATGTCAACCAGAGGTTTGTAATAGGGCCGCTCTTACTGAGAAGAGTCCGCTCACCTGTCGCGAACCCAGTCTTCAAGCGCGGTGAGGTTCATTCGGATCTGGATGGCCTTGCTTCGGCAGAGGTACTTCTTGCGCGTGAGGATCCGGTTGAAGGCCTCGCATCCGACCCAGTAATAGACTTGAGAGAAGACCTGGCAGGTGATCGCCGGGTTGACTTCGTAGAGCTGCAGGATTGCCAGGACCGATGAGAGGAAGGTGGTGATCTTCCTTGGCGTCATAGCTGCCGGACCTCGTGAGTCGGCCGCTGAGTGTGAGGACTCCTTAATGGGTGTGCTAGGCATGGATCCCGAGAAGGAGAACGACCGAAGGTCGCCCATCGACATCGGCCGTCGACTGGAGCCTATGTCGATGACGCTTGACCGGGTCTCGCGGACGCTGCCGTAAACTTCCCTGGCCGCTGCGTCCAAGTCAACGCTCGACCGAGGATTTGAAGCGGCGGCAAAGACGTCCCGAGCCTTGGGGACCATCCGGGCTGCCGCTTTCTTGGCCGCCGTGCTGCGGCCGGTGAGGGAGCGCAAAAAATTCCACTCCCCCTCGAATGCCACGTCGGCAAACTCTTCCGACATCGGCTCAAAGTCAAGGAGTGCGGCGTCGAGGACCTCGTCAATCCGGCGCTCAACGACCCGAATGACAAAGACATGGATCGCGTTGATAAGTTCCTGGTAGGAGGGGAAGGAGTATTGTGAGTCTTGATGGATAATCTCAGACAAGGTTAGAACGAGGAGACCAGCGTCGTACCTCAATCATGACAAGAAGATTCATATCGTGGCAAGCTTCCTCGAGAGCGGCGTCCGAGCGAAGCAGATGGAGAAGGAGGGTTGAGTTGTACATCCAGAACGCCAGGCTTGTCAGGTCCTCGACGTTGTCCTAGATATTGATAGGTCAGGACTGCACTTCGAGGCGTGATAAGCCAGAAAAGCGACTCACATAGATCTGTATCTCAATCCGGTCGACGGCGCCGACGATGAGCTCCTCGAGCCAATCCACGTCGCATCGGTAGAGCGCAAAGCGCGCGTAGAGGTAGAGGCTGTTGGCTGGGGCCGCTCTCCACGATCTTGGGTGGGCATGGGGAGGGTAGGACGAGATGATGGCGTCGAGTGTCGAAGGAAGGGCCGGGAGCGAGAAGACGAGGAATGTATGGTACGGGGGTGAGGCCTTCAGGAGTAGGAGTTTTGTTGTCAGAATGACTCGGTGATTCAGATTCCAATGAAACTCACATGGAGGTCGTAAAAATCGTCATCGTCGTCATCACCGTCCTCGGACGCCTCCGACGCAGAGTCCGAGAATCTCTCTCCTTCGGATGAGTCCCAGCCACTATCGACACGTGCAAGGCCGCCCTTGCTCCGGCCCTCACGCTTCTTCCTCCGAAGCTTCTCCTCCTCAAGGTCAACTTCCTCGTCATCCCAGATCCGGTGAAGAAGCCGCGAGGCAGGTACAGACGCCGTCTCGGCCACCTCCCGTAGTAGGCGGTCTTTCTCTTGCCGCAAAAGTTCTCTCCGTCGCTGGCGATGAGCGAGCTGAGCACGGGCGATGGAGGCTGAGGCTGAGTGAGGATGAAAGTCGCGGCGTTGAGCAATGGCCGAGGATGCCAGTGGGAGCGGAGTCGAGGCGCGGGTGGCGGGGTCAGTCGGCGATGTGCCTGAGGCCATCGCCGACGTGAGAAGCGTGATTTGGGCAGTATGAGAGGCGAGATCGAGGATGACATCCCTTTGAGTGGTTCGCTGAAAATCAGTGTCTGGCTGTCTCATTCGACGGTGGTGAGATAGACGCACAGTGGAGTGAGGCCCTTGGCCGTCATGGCGTGGGGGTTCGCACCAGCGGTGAGCAGGAAAGAGATGAGCGGAGGTGTCGAGAGGAGAGCGGCATGGTGGAGTGGACTCCAGCCGGCTGAGTTGTGACCATGAATGGGTTTAGCAACTATCAAGCCTTTCTGGATAAGAGGGCAAAGGATAATGAAGGAGGCGAGCCAAGCACTAACCAGAGTCACGTCCGTCGAGACCAACTCTCCGAACGAGGAGCCTGACGCATTCCTCCCGTTCCACCCGGCCACACGACCCCATAATGGCTATCGAAACGAGGTCGGAACCCTCTTCGTCCTCAAGATCCCAGGGGAGCAGGTGTGCCTGGAGGGGCAGGCGCGTAATCGTGCACGTCCGCGGCGAGCGTCAGTCCGTCGTCGTCGTTCGTGTGAGCGGCATTGCGCCTGGTCCAACGCACCACATCGCCTTCAAACGACATGAGAAAGCTGATTAGTGCCAGATCGGCTTGCTGGGCGCCGACCTGGAGTGCGTGGGCGAGGACGGGCCGGAGATCGTGTGGGGGCAGGTCGAGGTGGGGGAGAATGGTCTCCGGCGTTGGCTGAAGCGGCAGCGGAGGTCTGATGAACAGCGAGACAGGCGTGAATCGACGAGGGAGACGAGCGAGTCAGGAACATCGCCTTGGCAGGAAACTTGAGAGCATTTCGTGCCCTGCAGCGAACGACTCACGCGGTAATGGAATACGCCATTGACGTCGAACCGCTGGGGGCCGATGCGAGCACCGATGTGTCGGCGGTCGGGGCAACGGCCGGCCGAGAGGTGTCTGAGGCAGAGTCGTTCATTGCCTGATTGTGAGAAGCTGCCGGGCCGACGAGCAAGGCGAGAAGAACAGGAAGAGCAAGCTGTCAAGCTAGGGGTAGTTGTCGTCGGTCGGCGTCACGCGAAAGGTCCAAGGCGAGAAGACGTGAGAGACGACGGCTTTGCGAGTCTGGCCCGGCCAGCCGTGCTGGGTCGAAGGTAAGGTGTGCTAGGGCGTGAGTCGAAAAATAGCACCGGGGATCGGGGTAGACTGGGCTGCCGGCAGTGATGGTTGAGAAGGCTTGAGGAGAGCGTCACCCGAGGAGTGCCCTTGATGGGACGAGGTCCGAGCGAGGCAAGGACGCGCGTGCTTTCCCACGCGCTCTAGCGGTCAGCTGCCGGCTCCTGGACATCTCCCTTCACAAGGTTTTGAGCAATCGAGAAACCTATCGTCCATGTATCTGGCATCTGATCCATTTAGCATCAACGTGCGCGCGCAGTTCATCGCATCATGTCGTCGTCGCTAATCACAAGCCATCCTCCTAGTCACTGAGCGCATTCTCACTCCATCGAATGTCGCTCTCCCCGCTCCCAGAGCCCTGCTCCGCGGGCGAGTCCACTCTACCCGTCTGACGGACGATCCGTTCGAGCAGCTTCGTCATGTTCTCCAGCTTCTTCTCGACCTCCCTCAACCGTCTGTCCCGGCCGTCTTCCTCCTGCGGATCCTCCGCCCGCGCCAGGACGTCGCTCGCGTGCCCAATCGCATCGTCCTCCCTCTTCGCATTCCGGTCCGCCTGCTCCCGCGTCAGCGGGACACGCTCCTCGGGTATGGGCGACGTCGTCTGCTGCGCTGAGTAGGCCGAGAAAGGAGGGTTGATGAGGCTTGCTGCCCGCCGATGGCCGCCGAATGGGTCGTGGCTCGAGACGGAGAAGCTCCGCCGGATGCCACCCGTGGTGGAACCGACCTTGCCAATGAACTGAGATTGAGGAAAGGATGGTGCGATGAACAGCCTAGCCAGCGGGGAGGGCTGGACTCGCTGGGCGTCGAAGGAGGCTCGCCGAGCTCGCGATGGCGGGACAGTGATGGAGGAAGGAGAGGAAGGAAAGGTCACACGAGGCTGTCGGGGCGCCGCTGGAGGCTGTGCCTCGTTGTCGATCGAAGTTAAAGCAGGATGTGGTGGAGAGGGAGCCGCTGGTTCAGAGGTGCTCGGTGGCGCCGAGGTTTGGGCGATAACCGGGCTGCGCGGCTGGAAGGCCGATTCGTCCCAGCCATCATCCGACAGGTCGGTATCGTCCTCATCCCAAAGACCCCGCTGACCGCCCATCTCCTCCTTTGGGTGGGAGGGTAGGGGAAGAGGGGCGAAACAAAAGTCAGGAACTTTGCTTGTTATTAGGCGGCGGATGAGAGCGGCTGGACCAACCTCGATCTCGAAAACTTGCTCAATCTCGCCGGCAGATCCAACCAGGCCCTCGACAAGAGCTAGAAAGTGGACATAGCCCAATCAGTGATAGATCTGGGCGTCCCACAACGCGGAGAGTGCACACACGGAAGCTTCGCGGTAGCTGTGCGAACACGGCGTCTATTCCGGAGTTCAAGGTCTCGTAGAGCCTCGAGTGCTGGAACACTTGGCGCTCATACAGCCTGCAGAATAAATATAAGCGTCAGTCGGACGTCCTGCAGGCCAGGTACAAGAGACGGGCAGTGACGAGATGGTAAGGAGAATTGGGAAAGCGGATGCGCGAATCATCTACGTTATTAAGTCAGTCTCGGAACGATCAGAAGACACCAGATGCTTTGCAACTCACTGCGACGTTGAGCTCTGCCAGACATGAGCGAAATTAGTCGTGCTCGGACTATCATGGACAGTAGCAGGTTCACTCACTATGGAACCAGCGAGGAGTGAGAATGTATTTCGCCGGGAACATAATGCAGACAGCCAGAAGGTTGAAGGGCGCCTGGTACGAGAAGACAGCGTCGCTGTTTCCATCAAAGATCTGTATCAACAAAGGCGCGAGACTCAGGAGGTTTCAAAAGCTAGACCAACCTCTTCGCTCCTTCGATCGTCGAAACTGCTTTCCGGAACATGGCCTCCTGACCCGCATCGGTAGAGATGTCCGCGAAGGTCTTGGAGAGGATCGAAATGAGGACGGTGATGGCGAGCGTATTGGACAATGAGGCGTAGATGACACTGAAGACAACGTGGAATCGGCGCCTTGCAGACAGAGACTAAGTAACAGGGAACGTCTTACATGAGAATGGGCCCAAAGACCGGATGGAAGTTCGTGGCCTCGTTGAATCCACTGGCATCGAGCCCGAACCAGACTATGGGATGAGAGGAGCGCTTCAGCAAGGGAAACGACGATTATCGAAGTTTAGGAGACGCACTGTCAAGCATCCACCAGATCTGCAGAAAACAGGGAGGAGATATATCAGTCGATTTTTATTGTTATTTTAACTCGAAGCAGCAATGCAAAGGGAACTCACGATGGTGCCAATCGAGAAGCTGACCAACATCCAGGGGTCAGCCGAAATGTCACAGTCACCAAAGAAGGCGCACATAGACTCTCACTTCCTGTCCGACATGTTGTTGTCCTTGGCCAGAGTCCAGAGTGCGTAAGCGAAGCTGACGCACAGGCGAAAGAGGGTCAGCGAAAGCAAGGCACCACTGTCATAATGGCGGGCATACCCGAGGAAGCAGAAGGTGGCAATACCCTGGAATGTTTGTAGGAGATCAGCATAAACCAATGCGAGAGAAATAGTTGTGGAAAGACCATGAGGATAGAAAACTCGATGATCATGCTTCGTAGAGCGAGAATCATGAGGTTGTCCGAGAGGGTGACAAAGGCGAAACTGCAAACGAGGCTTCAGCTAGCGCTTATTATTAACATCAGCCTCTTGACTCACCGAGGGAACATCAAGCATGCGCCAACGGCGAGGATGTCGTTACCGAGGCTGGCCGCCCAGTCGTTGTAGCCGCCGAACCACATTGAGAGCCCATAGAAGCGAAGTACAATGTAAAGGAGATAGATGAGGACCTGGAGGCAAGCCATGGCTTTAGTCCGAGCTCAAGAAGAATTATACAAAGCGCGGAGCGTACAAAGACAAGGTCGAAGCCGTTCCACAGGTTGGCCGAATAGACTTTGAGCCGCAAGTGCCGGTTCCTTGTCAGCTGTAGTCACCAAGTTCTTCGGCGCGGGTTTTCAAATCACCCTGCATGCCGTGCTCCTGCATAGCTGCGACCTTGTCAAGCGTGAACCCTAGTGAAGGAAAAGATCAGGTCAATCAAGACGGTGATCAAGACACCGTGAAGGAGAGCAAGGGGAGGTCGAACCCGCCGCATAGACGATGAAGATCCACTCGCTGAGGACGATGTGGTCTCGCGCCGAGCGCTCGAGAGCGATAACGTAGAGGACGAAGAGAAGCAAGAAATTAAAGTACTCTAAAGAGCGCGAGAGTCAGCTGGAGTTCCCATGGGTATCTGAGACCGTCAACCTCTCACCAAGTACCGCTCGGACGCGTGGGACTTTGAGCCTAAGTAGAAGATTGGAGTGACATGCACTTCAGCAGACGACTCTCTCCGGAGGCCCCCTGTGGATACAACGGACCGGTAATGGTCGAGGAGCGGAGCAAGGTGGGGGTTGTAGATGTGGGTCGGCTTGCGCTTGTAGTTCTGCTCGCATATGCCTCGATCAGTCTGAAAGAGCGCCGCTCCAATGAAAATGCCTCCAAACTCACATCCGCAATGATGGCATGGGAATTGGAAGCCGAATAGACAACCCGACCAGACCAAACCCCATCGATGACCTTTTGACACGAGGCGCTCTTGATGAAGCGCTTGGACTTGGAGATGATAGCCATCTGACGGGAGATTACCAGGGTGAGCGCTCTCCAAGAGCTCCAAAGGAGTCGACAGCTTACCTCGAGGGCATTTCCCACCCGCTCTGTTGCAAGGCAGGCCAAGGAAGGACGTACAGTTAGCCTCGTCCGTATCCGATCGAGACTCGCATCTGATATGAACCTTCGTCGTCGCCGTCTTGCTCTTCGACGCGCTGTTTTACCTCATCCGACGCGCCCTGATAGAGGTCCCAAGGCGTCAAGAGGACGCTAGCAAGCTCAATTGTCCTTTCCGACCAAGAGCGGAAGAGGCGGATGCTAAGCAGCTCGCACAAGGCGGCTCGCGCCTGAGAGAGGGAGGCGAGGGCGAGAGAACTATTGGCGATCCGAATGAATTGAACGCTAAGGGAAGTCGTGTGAGCCGCCGTTCAGTGTGTTTTCAGAGGTGGGTTGACACATCTCACCGATTGAGGAGGAGACAGAAGACTGGCGGTGTGATGAAAGGAGGGTCAGCATAAAATAGAGTCGAGCGAACGCGCAGTGGAAAAAGTCACCAGTGGCATGGTTTCTGAACGCCTCGTACTCTGAAAGGCAGAAAAAGGAGTGAGATGCAAGTCCGATGCAGCACGAGAATGACCATTAATAAAATGGACGTACTGTCGGTCAGAGGTCTCACTACGGTGTATCTGCAGCAGAGAGAGCGAGAGCGCGCGGATCAGGATCGAAGGCGGGGAGGCACCGGCGGATCTTGACCCATTCCATAGATCGTGCAAGGTCCAACGGTGCGTATGAGTCGCCCTTCCTTCTTCCTTGTAGGACCAAACCTTTGGAAGGGAAGGCCGTTCCGGGAAGCGCTCGGACCACACGACTCCGCTTCCTCCCTTGCTCTCTCCGACGCGTTATAGTCCAGAGGGCACCAAGCAAGCAGGATCATGACAGAAAGTACTGACGTCGTATCGGGCGAGTGGAGCTGTTCCCATGTGAGCGGCGTATCTGGCGGAAAGGGACAGCTTGAGTCGAAGAGAAGGGAAAGGGAGGTAAGCGAGGGAGCCTAGGGCAGACCGACCGATGTGAAGCTAACGAAGAAGAGTATGGCGTGAGTACCGGGTTTCCCGACTGAATGAAGACTCTCAGACACGTACGATAATGTCCCGCCGGATTTCGTGGATTAGCGGGTCTGAAGGATGAGGGTAGAGGGAAGGGCGTTCGTTGATCAGCCCGCCCCCATTTCGCGCCCGAGCCGCAAGCATGACTGACAGACGGATGTCTTTGCGAGAACGTCGGAGGAAGGACCCAGTAAGGGAACCCGTTCCTCTGCATCCGTCGATCGAGCCGTGGCCATACTGAGAAAGTGTGTCAACGAGCAAGGGTGGTAGTTGACGGGGGCTCGCGGTCTCCTCCGGGAGGCGCCCTTCACGTCACTCTCGTTCCAGCCTTCCGTCGCCAAGGCGATATTGCGACTGTGTTCTTTGTCCCGAGATCCAGCATGTTGGTTTTAAGTTATCATTTCAAACATATTGACGCGTTCTCTGTGTGCCCGATCGTCAGGTCATGAGCGAGGGGTGTGCCCGCGTACATCATCTTATTTGGTCTCTGCGACACCTCCCTTGTCACCATCGTCCTGGGATGGCTAGCCACCTACATCCTCTACTGGTATGGCCCACAGCTGTTATATGCGTGAGTATAACGACTACGAAGCAAGCGCAACTCATCGCTCGAGTGAGCGCACACCATGACCAGTCGAGTGGGTGTGGCGCCTCCTGAGATCATGCCTTGTAACGCATCAATCTCGTCAGTACCTCTCGGTTTTAGACGACAGTCCGCCGCTAGTGCAAGCACGAAGGCTTCAGACAGAATCAAGTTGGCCGATCCGCTCTTCCAGGGACAGCCTCGGCTGCTTCTCGAGGCGTGCCAGCAGACGAGCCGCGGATGCTGTTGATGCTGGTTCTGGGTCCCCTGCAGTCGACAGAGGCTGCAAGCAAATATGAGGAGTAGATTCTCAGCTCGCCAGACCAGGTGATAGATGGGCCAATGAGCTGGAGACGTACAGGCACGGGCATCCAGTTGATTGCATACGCAACATCACCGTCGTCCCCAACTCTCGCTCTTGCACGCTTCGACTCCTTCCGCTCCTGGAGCAGCCTCCTCTCAGCCTCCTCCGCCCTCGCTCGCCACTCTGCCGTCAACGCCGATTCCCTCGGCTTCTTCGCAACATCCTCCGATGGCGGGCGCTCCATCTCCACGTCTCCCTCTTCTCCCCCTTGGTCGACATTCGTCCGGCCCTGCACTGCCCTCGCCTGAGCCAGAGCGAGCCGTTCCGGGATGGAGCGGTTGAGCTCGGCGAGGGTATCCAGGTGGGAAATGAGGACTTGGGCGAGATCCAGCAGGAGGGTCTTGGTCGATCGATGGATCGGAGGACCGCTGCCGGTCTGTTTGGTGTGGAGAGAGCCGTAGGGTCAAGCTACAGCCCGGCTGCATCGCCGTCTTCTCAACTACTCACCGCCGACGAAGGGACCAGCCCGTCTCTGTCCTCATCCCTGGCTCCGCCTGTCGTCCGATGAGGCCGTCGAAGCAACCCCTCCATCGTGCCGCTCGAAGGATCCAGTGCCTCCTTCACATCCTCCTCGAGCCCCGCACCCCCCACCAGGACTTCCTCGTACTCTACCACGAGGTCCCTCCATCGACTCTGCTCAATCTCGAGCGCGCGTTCGAGCGCATCCAAGGGTTCTCGCTCATCGGTGGTCGCGGTTCCTGCTGGGGACGGATCGGTCTGCGAACGTGTGAGGGCCAGTTCGTCACAAACTGAGGGGGAGGAAAGGGGGGGGGGGGAGAGAGAGGGGTGGGAGGGGGCAGTTTAAACGTACGACCAACCTTGTGGATGAGGATCCGCTCCCATCGGCGTTCCTTGTCACGCGTCGTGGCGTGGAGAGAGGCGCGCACCTTGGCGGAGGTTTCGAGGAGGGAAGTGAGGGTCTAGAAACAGGCCGATGAGGTCAGCGATGGCGAGGGAAGTGACTGACAGAACAGAGACGCTGCTCACGTTCATGGCCGATGTGGGGCTGGTTTCCGTGTTGGATGGTCGTGGTGGGTCTGGAGAGGGCAGAGGAAGGACAACGTCAGTCGCGTCCTTCGGTCTGACGCGACAGGAGACCGTAGGAGGCCGACTCACCGTCGACTGTCCGTGGAGAAGCTCGCTCGACGAGGACCGTAGCTGCCAACGCAACGAGAAGCTTCTCGTATCTCGAATGCAAACGGGCGCCCATCCATCCCGTCAGCTAACGATCGCATCGGACCCCTCCGCCTCTATCGCCTCCTGAGCATCAATCTCACCTCGCTCCTTGAGGATCCTCCAGATCGCTCTTCCGCACCGCCACATCCCTCCAGAGGTCCCCCAGCGTCTTCGACTCAGCGGTACCCGTGGATGCCTGCATAAGAGCGCGTCTCTGCACTTCCTTGAGGTACCCAACAGCTCGAGCGACGAACGCCGCGTGCTCTGCCGTCGTTGGCAGTGGTGGGGGATCCTCAGGAGGGTCAGTTGGCCGAGCTGCAGTTGCGGCTGCACCTCCGGGGGCAGGTAGGATGGGTCCGAGGAGTCCACAGAGGAGAGGGAGGTGGTGGTCTCGGAAGGCGAGGCGGGCGCGCGTCGGGGCCGTTGGGTAGAATGGGAGAGTGTTGGACGGCGAGGCGAGCGTAGAGGCGGGGGGCCGCGGGAGGGCGAGGAGCTGGAGTTGGCTTGCGAAGAGGGTTGCGTAGGATAGGGTTGGCCCTGGCGGAGGGGGAGGAGCGGAGGCTTGAGACGGCATCGTTGGGGGGGGGGGGGGGGGGGGGAGGATGGTTGGCAGGAAGACCAGACGCGTCTGGCGTTTGAGGATAAGATGACCCGCCGCTTGCCACACGCAAGGTTGAGTGAGCCGTGCACGAGGAGGGTGGGCTCTACTACCACCCTGGTACTTTCTTCTACCTTCTCCTTATTTTCTCTGGATGCTTCGTTCTTATGAAGCCAACTATGGATATGAGGTGCATGGAAGAGAAGAATATGAAGATCTGAGAAGCGGACGAGGATGGGCGTACAAACGGGAGAGGATCGATCGAAGCGAAGCGAATGAAAAGAAGCAGAGAACCCTGATGGAGAGAAACAGAGGACCTTAGGCGGACGCAGCGGCCCGGGCGCTAGCCTTGCTGGCCATGAGGTTGAGGGCGGAGCCGGCCTAGATGCGAAGGAAAGGATGATCAGCGACCGAGCATGAGCAGAGCGGGATGACAGCGAATGAGCTTACCTTGAACCACTCGATCTGTCCGGCGTTGAAAGTATGCGAAACCTCGATCTTGTCGACCTCGCCCGACTCGTGCTTGATCTCAACCTCGAGGTTCTTGCCCTCAGCGAAAGTGTCGAGGCCGAGGATGGAGATCTTGTCGGTGGGCTTGACGAGGTCGTAGTCCGAAGCCTTGGTGAACCAGAGGGGGAGCATACCCTGCTTCTTGAGGTTGGTCTGTGATAGACGTGAGATGTCAGTGGGAGAAATGCAAAGGAGAGGCAAGGGACAAATGACGCACCTCGTGGATACGAGCGAACGAGCGGACGATGACGGCGGCACCTCCGAGGAAGCGGGGCTCGAGAGCGGCGTGCTCGCGAGAAGATCCCTCTCCGTAGTTCTCGTCACCGATAACGACCCAGGGGACGCCGTTCTCGCGGTAGTAAGCCTGGGAGGAGACACGAGGGAGGAGAGGGTTCAGTCAAAGAACAGAGGGCAGGGGCGGGGGGGAAAGGGGCGAGATAGAGAGAAAGCGAGCGCGCCACTCACAGCGACAGCCGGGACAGAGCCGAACTCGCCGGTGATCTGGTTCTGGACCGAGTTGGCCTTGCCGTTGGCCTCGTTGATAGCACCGATGAGGCAGTTCTGCGAGATGTTCTCGAGGTGGCCACGGTACTTGAGCCAGGGTCCTCCAGCGGAGATGTGGTCGGTGGTGCACTTGCCGACGGCCTTGATGAGGACGGGGGCGTCGGTGATGTTCTTGCCGTTCCACTTCTTGAAGGGGGTGAGGAGCTGGAGACGGTCCGAGGTAGGGGAGACCTTGACCTGGACGGTCGAGCCATCAGCCGGGGCGGCCTGGTAGGTGTCCTCACCGGCGTCGAAGCCCGAGGGCGGGAGCTCCTTGCCAGAAGGCTCGGAGAACTTGAAGGGCTTGCCGTCCTTGCCGGTGAGCGAGTCGGTGAGCGGGTTGAAGGTGAGCGAACCGGCGAAGGTCATGGCGGTAACGATGTCAGGCGAGGCGACGAAGGCGTGGGTGGCCGGGTTGGCGTCGTTGCGACCGGTGAAGTTACGGTTGTACGAGGTGATGATCGAGTTCTTGGTACCCTTGGGGACGTCCTGGCGGTCCCACTGTCCGATGCAGGGTCCGCAGGCGTTGGCGAGAACGACACCGCCGACCTGCTCGAAGGTGTCAATGACACCGTCGCGCTGGATGGTGGCGCGGACCTGCTCGGAACCCGGGGTGATGGTGAACCTGGACTTGGTGGAGAGTCCGTGGGAGACGGCCTCGGCGGCGATGGAGGCCGAACGGGTCATGTCCTCGTACGACGAGTTAGTGCACGAGCCGATGAGTCCAACCTTGAGCTCCTCGGGCCAGTTGTTCTCCTTGACGGCCTGAGCGAACTTGGAGATGGGGGTGGCAAGGTCGGGGGTGAAGGGACCGTTGACGTGAGGCTCGAGCTCGGAAAGGTTCTGGGGAGAGGCGGGGAGCGACGAAGGTCAGTGCCCGTGATGCTAAATGAGACGAGGAAAAAGAGCCACGACATACGATGGTGATGACCTCGTCGTACTCGGCGCCCTCGTCGGGCTGGAGGTTGGCGCCGAACGACTTGGCGTAGGCAGCGATCTCCGAGCGGTCGGTAGCCTGGAGGTAGCGCTCCATGCGGGAGTTGTAGGGGAAGACGGAAGTGGTGGCACCGATCTCGGCTCCCATGTTGCAGATGGTGGCCATTCCAGTGCACGAGAGCGACTCAACGCCAGGACCGAAGTACTCGATGATCGCGCCAGTTCCTCCCTTGACGGTGAGGATGCCGGCAACCTTGCAGATAACGTCTGGTGAAGAGAAGAGAGAAAAGGGTCAACGGCGGCAAGGGGGAGGGAGACAGACATAGGAGATGGGCTCGCTGCTCACCCTTGGGGGTGGTCCATCCGCCGATCTTGCCCTCGAGACGGACACCGATGACCTTGGGGCACTTAAGCTCCCAGGGAATGTCGGCCATGACGTCGACAGCGTCGGCTCCTCCAACACCGCAGGCAATCATGCCAAGACCTCCGGCGTTCGGGGTGTGCGAGTCGGTTCCGATCATGAGACCTCCGGGGAAGGCGTAGTTCTCGAGGATGATCTGGTGGATGATACCCGATCCGGCCTTCCAGAAGCCCATACCGTACTTGGCGGTAGCGGTGGCGAGGAAGTCGTAGACCTCGCGGTTGAGGTCGTTGGCACGGGCGAGGTCCTTGACTCCGCCGACCTGGGCCTCGATGAGGTGGTCGCAGTGGACGGTCGTCGGGACGGCGGTCTGGGGAAGACCGGCCGACATGAACTGGAGGATGGCCATCTGGGCGGTGGCGTCCTGGCAGGCGACGCGCTGTGGAAGACGAGGCGAGGAGCAAGGGAAAGAACGGGGCGGAGTGAAAAGTCAGAGAAGGGGTCCGGAACGCGGCGCGTGTCATTGGACGCGAGGGGGCGCGACTCACGTCAGGGCGAAGCTTAAGGTACGACTTTCCGCGAACGATCTCCTGCTCGTGGGGCTTGTCGAGGTGACCGTAGACGATCTTCTCGGAGAGGGTGAGGGGGCGGTTGAGCCTGGCGGAGGGCAGGGCAGGGGATGACGTAGGGAGCGTCTTATCAGCCCGCTGTTTCTCTCGCCCCCTTCGGACGGAGAGATGAGGTCCAAAAACTGCTAGACTCACCGTCCACGGACGACCTCGAGGTTGTCCTCGATCCGCTGGTAGTTGATAAAGGCTGGAGGAAGCAACGCTCGCTCGTCAGCACGAGCCCGGCCTCTGGATGAATGCAAAGCGAGAGGGAGCCCGAGGAGAGAGCGAGAGGGGAAGGAGAAGAGAGCGAGGGCGCGCGCGGCAGGAAGGCCCCCTGCACTCGGCAAAAGCGTGCCCGCCCGACCCGGGTCTCTCTTCCTCTTCCTTTCTCTCCTCACTCTCCTCTCTCCTCTCTCTGTCTCGCGACTGGCGTCTGCTACTCACGGGTGCCCTTGTCGAGCTTGGACATGATGACCTTGGTGTCCCCGATGCGCGGGGACAGGGTCGCCAGACCACGCTGCGAGACGTGCTTCAGGAGCGAGGAGGGGATCTTGTTGATCATCTGAAGGGGCGTCGCGGTGATGCAGCGGGCGAGTTGAGACGGGAGGGAGCGATAGGGGGAGGGGGAGGAGATGGACAGCAGGGAAGAGGAAAGGACGACGGGTCAGCGATGGGTCCTCGTTCAAGGAGGGAAGGCAGGTGATTCGTCGAACAGGCGAAGGCTGCCACCCCGGGCTGTCCCTCCCCTCCCTGCCCGCTCTGGCTCGCTCTCGATGCTGCCCTTCCTCGCCTGGCAGGCTTGGATGGGCTGGCACCGAATGCGGGCACATGGGGAAGGGGGGCGAGGTAGGAGGGAAGCGAGGCGAGCGGACGCAGGATCCCTCGCCCTCTCGCTCTCCACCAGGGTTTCCTCCCTGTGCGCGGGCAGCGGCCGTGATGGGCGCGCCGTGGCGGGCGATGCCGGGCAGGCTGGCAGCCCACGACAGGGGACGGGAGGGAGGAAGGGGCGGAGGACAGGGCAGGGCGCACGAAGGAGGGAGTATGCGGTGGGCGGGGGGAGAAGAGGAGGGCTGACCTTCGAGGGAGGGGGGAGAGGAGGAAGAAGGTCGACGTCGAGAGGAGCCTGCAACTGAAAACGCGCCTGCTGGTTGGCCCGTTGGACTCTCGCGAGGAAGCGGCCGGCCGACGAAAGGCCATCGGCGTTGGCTTTCCGACGCGTCCCCTACCCCGCGATGCTCTCTTTTCTCGACGACCTTCAGCCCCACACCCCGGGCCGGCACTGCCTTCTGCCAGGAGAGGGCAGCCAGGCAGGGGCGGGATCCCGACTCCGGATCATCCATCTGTCGTCCGCTCTCGCGCGCGCCCTGGCGTTGCCCTGTTGGCCACACCGCTTCGTCCAGCCCGCCGCTTCAGACCGACGCTGCGGCAGATTGGACAGCCAGGCACGAGGCCGCCACGGCGACGAGGCTCCCCGCCCGCTTTACCCCGCTACCTCCTCTCTTTTTTTGCTTCCCCTCGCCTCCCGCCTGGTCACTCCTCTTCAGTAGTCCTCTCGCGCAGGGGGGGGAGGGGGGCAAGCACCCCCGGCTCTCTTGCCGAGATCGCCCGGTCTTTCCGCTCACCTCCGACCGGCGCCCGCGGAGTCGACCGTGCAGTTTAACAGGCAGCTCATTGGAGGATGGATGTTGTTGACGCGGCTCTGAGTGCAACAGCGGATCTCGGTGGCGGACGTCGTCGTCTCATCCTCGACGGGGTATAGATCCGGGGAGGGGCACCTATATCTACTGGGATCTCACTCATCTTCACACCAGCTACCTTCACCCACCCGCCTCATGCGACAGTGGGTTCCTCCGCGTCCCGGCTGAAAACGCCGCCGGTAATGACTTGTCAGAGCTGACCTCTCCATGCTAAGGTGCCTTTCCGTTCGGGCGGCGACCCGGGTCGGCAGCCTCCTTCGAGTCGGCGCCGTGATCACGGTTTTCTTTCTGGTTTTGCGAGCCCGTTGCCCGTGAATACCCCGTACCAAGATGTAGTTGTCGCTGGTTGTCTGGCATGACTGTTCTACAGCCCGCCTCCCGCCCTAGATCGATGCCGATCCGCGATGTAGGTGGAAAGCTGGTTGAGCCAGCAGGTATTCACCATGTCCACACTTGCAGGACGACGCCACGACAGCGTCCGCTGCGCAGGATAGACTGCACTGACTCAGTAGGGGATGACCTGTCAGTTGATGAGGGGCTACCCTCCCCGCAAAGAACGGAAGGCGCAAACCCTTCTGTTTCGTCTGGCATGTAAGTCATGGATCAAGCCTGGGGGATGATATGACCCTATGAGAGACAGCGGGAGCGGGGGGGGGCGAAGAGGAGACGAGAGGGGCATTTTTTTTCCTTAGTAGGAATAACGGAAGGAGGAAGAGAAGGAAGGAGGAACAAGAGGGTGGAGAGGAAAGGGAAAAGAAACAAAGAATGCCACTCGCCGGGCGTTCGAACAACTGATCGACATCCCTTCCTCCTCCAAGCTCCTCTGCCATCACATCCATCGAAAAAGGCTGTCAAAGACAGCACAATAGGTATAAGTATGCAACAGAACCTTTCTCTTCACAAGAAGCAACAATCATAGCTTAGGAGATGTAATCAAGTGGTTACGATGATAGTTTCGAATTTCCTGGGCACGCCCCGAAATCGTCAGCTGTTGGCCTTTGGCCGCGTAGGTTCGAATCCTGCCATCTTCGATCTTTTTCTCCCCCGCACCGGAGAGGGTTCACTCGAGACATTCAACTTGCAACTGCGACAACGTGGTCGTAAAACGTAAAAGCTGAGAGAGGTGAGTAGCAGCACCTTTACGGTCCGTGTCACCGACATCCGGAGGGTTTCCTGGTCTCCAAGCGTGACGTTAAGTCAACCCTTTTCCTGATAGGTTGTGAGCGCAGTGATTTATTCAACCTTGCGCTTCTTTAGGGACTCTGTGGTCTTTGCCCGCAGTGGAACCTCCGGGGGTGCGAGATTGGGCTCTTGAGCTTTACTGGGTTGCTGGATGCGGGTGAATGCTTAACCAACCCTCTCGGCCGCTGCCCGCTCTTGAACGATGTCTACGTCGTCGTCCGCGCCTTTGGTGGCATCTCTCGCCCCTGCAACAGGGATCCTTTCCTTGACGCGATGTTCATCGCGGCGAACAGACCCACGTCGCCGGTCTCTTGACTTTCATCGCACGCGCGACGAGGGCTGACTGAAGCACACCATTTTTCTTTACATGAAATGCCTCAGACTTCATTTCCGCGGTCGTCACTCGAGGGGCTTCTCTCCTTATAGCTCAGACCGTGGTTGAAGTTCCCCTCACTCCAATCTCAATATCTGTGGTCTCTCCGGGTTATCCACTTCCATCTCCTTGGGATCTTCATCCCGCTTGTGTCAGGGTTCCTCCATTATCGTGTCGTCCGTTTATTATTATTTTATCATCCATAAAAGACCATTCATGCCTGCCTGCGTCCCGCTTGCCAGATAGGCGAGCACACAGTTACTGCCGGAAGGGACAAGGAGGATCTGCACGTCCCCTTGCGACAGATACAATGCACAGACCAGCTCGAGATCTAATGCGAAGTGAGTAAAGAGCACACGAGCGTTTTCTATCCTCAAGAGTACCTCGGTGGCTCCTCCACCGACCCCAGTTCTTCCTCCTCGTCCTCCCCGTCATCTTGCCCGAGCCCTGGAGCCTCACTGGCCCCCCTCCCATTCTCCTCCCCCGGCCCACTTCCACCAGCTCCCATGCCCCCATCCCTCGCCCTAGCAGCACCAGCGTAGCTCGGCGGAGGCGCACCTGCCAACAGCCTTCCGCTGCTCTCCCCGCCACCATCAGTCGGTGGCAGCATCTTCGAGGACACACCTCCCCCCCCTAGCGAGCCCGCTCTCGACCCCCTCCGTACAGCAGCAGTAGTGGCCGTCGCACCCCTACGCCGCGAGGGCGACAGCGGAACGGATAACAAGGACGCCTCGTTGAAGATCGGCGGGGGTGGATCGCCCGTTCCGAAGGTCGGAGGCGGGTCGTTCGGGTCGTCGACCCTCTGTCGAGGGCCACCGCCGTCTTCCTCGCTGCCGTCCCTCCGCAAACGGCCCCCCTCTGAAACGGCTGATGGTCCACCCCCCCCGCTCCCAATCGTGAGCTCATGCAAGAGGTTCTCCATCCTCTCCGCGGTGATCACGCTCGGCGGTTCGCCCTCCGGTGGTGGGTCGACAGACGATGTGCTTGCGAAAGCGACGGAGACGGGTGGCGGGGGGTCTGAGAAGGTCTCGTAGCCATCGTATTCCTGCCAATCTGGCGGAAGGCGCGCCGGGTCCTGGTCTATGGTGGGGGGCGATGGTGGTGGTGGAGCGGGAAGGCCGCCTGGTGGCGATGGAGTAGAGTGAAGGGGAGGCGAACGAAGATGAGAGGGGAGTCTAGAGAGAGAAGGGGCCAGGTCCCTCGCGATAGAGGTCGCTGGCGACAATGAAAGAGGAGGACCAAGGACAAAAGGCCGAGGCACGTCGGATCGATGGGAAGGTGGCATATAAGGCGAGACGGAGGCTGCCTCCGACTCGAAGAACGTCGGTGGCGGGGCTGAGGGGTGAGAAAGAGTGTCTGAAGCGTGAGGGGGAGGTGGGAGCTCGGAGAAGGGAGGTGGCTGTGCCTGATGATGGGCGACAAGGGAAGGAGGCGAGACTAGGGGTAACAGAGGAGCCGGAGGTCCTACTTCCAGCCCACCGCGAATCGTCGGAAAGGGATCGCGGGCGACGAACGGCGGCGGCTCTTCTGGATCCGGAGACGCAGGTAGCGCCGGCCCAGCATCGATAGCGTGTCGGGCAGTGGGGTGGCTGCCGCTACCCTGGCCCTCGCGGATGGTCTCACCCTCCCATCGATCCCGCTCCTCCTTGGTCCGAGCTCGAGCGGTAACGGTGGATGTGGATGGCGAGACGAAGGAAGAAGGCGTCGAGACCGAGGCCGACTCGGACAACAACGGATGTGGGTCGAGATCTCCGAGAACCTCGACTTCGCGCTCCACGTGGACCTCTTCAACGCCAGGTCCGACAAGACCGATGACGACTCTGAGCCAGAAGCGGGTCTCAATCCACTCGTTCGTCATGGACAGCCGCCGGGTCGACTGGGTGAGGTGGCCGCACGTGAGTTGGTAGGGCGACGACGGAGAGAGCGGCGGATGGAGGGAGAGCCGCAGTCGGATGGGCGAGATGGGTGAGAAGCGACAAGACGCGCCCGTGGTCGTCAGGAGCGTGGTGGATGAAGTGCGGTCCGATTGGGACGTGGCAACGGCGCCCGCCGTTGACGGGGAGGCGGATGACGAGGAAGGGCCGACGGCATGCACACCTGGCTTCTCGGTCTCCCTACTGCAGACTCTCACAACGCGCCGAAGCTCAGCACGGACGTTCCTGAGACCGACGCCTCGCTCGACCGCACTTGTATCAGGGACAGGGATCTCGACCCAGATGCCTAGTGTCTCGCTCTTGCGAACTCGGAGCCTGTCGAAGGGGAGTGCGATATCAGCAATACTCAATACGAGCACCTGAGCGCATTGAAGGCGTACTTTGGAAAGCCAATCTTGAGCGGAAGCCTCGCGATGGGGTGTATCACCTGCTGCAGGTCTGGCCGGCCGTCGGCGTCATCCTCGGCGATCCCCGCAGGACAGAGGTGGATTTCCATTGATTCGCGGATAGTCTCTCCTCCAGACGGAAGCGGAGGTTGAGTATTGGCTGATGTATCCTCTACAGTCTCGGATGCTGTCGCTGCTGCTGCCGACGATGAGGGCGGCGGGAGAAGGGCCAGGGAGGCGGTGAGAGTGTAGCTAAGTGCAATCGAGGGCTGGTGAACGCATTGTGGAAGGGACGTCGGGATGGGTATAGAGAAACGCTGCCTCGGGATCAAGGGAGGCCTGGGGTCAGCCTCCCCTTTACCCTCCTCCGAGGACGTCGTAGTAGACTGAGGAGGCCACAGGAAGTGAGAGGTGGAGAAGAGAACGTAGGGGGTCGGGCTTGTCGGTGTGCATGCAGTCAGAACAAGCGAAACCTGAAGCGACTGGGCCCGAGAGGTGTCGCCCTTGAGGAGAAGATCACCCTGAATTGATGCCCCCCTGCTAGAGAGGCCCAGAGATCCAGCGAGAAACGAGACGCTCGACGGTAGTGGCGCCAGCAGCAGCGAGGGCGGACCGTCATTCCCAGTCGCCGAAGGTGCTCTGTTGTCGTCGTCGTGGTCGTCGTGGTCGCTGCCGTCACCGCCCGGGCTCGTCGAGGACGCGTACGTCGGGGGCTCGGCCGAAGCCATGGGTGATGAGAGGGAGGGGGGGAGGAGGGTAGGAGAGATAACGTGGATAGTGGTCGTTGGCTAACAGGAGTCGCCCCTGGAGCTGACTGAGAAGCCGCATTGTGTCCCACGGGGATGGTGCGCACTCCCCATAAAACCAAAGGAACGGGCTGTCCCTGCCACATTCTTTTAATCCAGCCACTCGGAAAGATCTTCAGAGAATCTTTCGCGTTTGATGAGTCAAATAGGCGCAGTCGAAAGAGATGCTGGTGCGGCATCGCGGTCGTTGCTAACTAAGCAGGGCAGCTCGAAGCGCGCCGACGACTACCTCTCGTTCAGCCCTTGTCCTGTCTTCATCCCGACCACCACCACCTCCTTCGTCGCTCGCTGCCGGCCTGTTCTCCTGTCCTCGCTCCTTCTTTCATATTCGCCTTCCCTCTGGGGCCCCTCTTCTATCGTCCACTCTTCTCTCTCTCTTCTTCTTCTCCTGTCATGTCGGCGACGTTTCTCCCACCCGAGGCGGCTGACCGGATCAAGCCGGACTTTCACCAAGTCAACCTTGACGTCGAGGGCTTCATCAAGACCAACTTGGGCATCAAGCTCGACAAAGGTACGTCTCGCTCTTTCACTGCGAGGGAAAGGAGAGTCGAACGCGACGGGGTCGACGCTCGTGTGCGCGTGCGTCTACTCCAGCATCAGCGAGACTGGCCCTTAGAATAGAAGTGTATATGGTCTCGGGAATCGTTGTTGTAGCTCGAGACATACATGGTCGTCCGGTTCACACATCGAGGAACACTCTGAGCGAACGAGCGCGACGCGTCGTGATCACGCGAACCCTTCCCTCCTTCCCGTCTTGCATGCCAGCTCTTCCCACAGCAAATTAATATCCCCTTCTTTCTACTAGACGACCAAATCTGTCGCCTCGCTCTCTCCGGCGAGTGCCCACTCGGACCGCAGACGTGCCCCCTCCGACACACCCAACCTGCTCCCTCTAACTTCATCCCTCCACCGCCGCTGCCCACTCACCCACGCGACCGGGAGCGGCTGAGCACCGTCTGCAAGCATTGGCTTAGAGGCTTGTGCAAGAAGGTATGTTGTGCGGTTCATTCGTCTGTATGACGGGCCGCTGACTCCACACAACGTGATTCATGGCAAACAGGGCGATCAATGCGAGTTCCTGCACGAGTACAATCTCCGCAAGATGCCCGAGTGCTACTGGCTATCCAAGTACGGCTACTGCTCGGCCGGCGACGAATGTCTATACTACCACCCGCTTGAGAAGAAACGAATTTGCGAGGACTACAAGCGAGGTTTCTGCTGGCTCGGTGGGTCTTTCGATGAGCTTTGTTGTGGCGTTCGACCTGTCAGCTGTGTACTGACACTCTACCTGCCCCTTACAGGACCCACATGCCCTCGGAGACATATCGCGCAAACCCACTGCCCGCTCTACCTCGCCGGCTTCTGCCCCATGGGTCCTACTTGCACGCTCAGTCACCCAAAGCTCCCTCTGCCGGAGCTCGCAGCCTACCGCCCACCTACGCCGCCGCAGAAGGAAGTTCCTGGCCCTCCACCGCCCGGGTACGGCCGACACATGCTATTTGACCCGAATACCGTTGGTGGCTTTCAGCATCGTCGGTGGGAGGATCGCAGTGGCGGCGGTGGGGGGGGCGGGCGGGGTGGTTTCGGAGGAGGAGGAGGAGGAGGCGGAGGTGGGAGGGAGAAGGATCTCAGCACGGTGCTGTGCTTCAAGTGTGGGCAACAGTGCGTGCTCTTGCGTTTCTGCGGGAAGATTCGCGCTGTCACTGAGACTGACCCTCTATCTCTTTCAGCGGTCACTTTGCCAACTCGTGCGTCGTCGTGTCCCCTCTCGCCTCTCTATGGAGATCGCCGCTGACGCCTTTTCTTTACAGATGCCCAAACCGCAACGTGCCGGGCAACCGTAAGCTTTCATCTTTTACGTCTCTTCCTCTCCCATCCCCATCTGCTGACATGTCCAACTCTCTGTAACCCTCTCAGGTGGCGGCCTCGACCGAACGGGCAACTGATCGTTCCATTCTGTTTCCTGCTTTGCCCACGTGCATCACATCCCCACCCTCTTCTGCAACACTCGCTTTCCCTCTTTTACTATCTCATGTTGTATCAAGCCCGAAAAGAAAGTCGTCATGAGGTCATGAGATTTCGTCCCTCGTCCATGTCTCTACGGAATGATAGTCTCAGATGATGAAATAGCGAGCGTAGCAAGGAAAGGCACCGTTTAGTGTTTCCAACTGTGAAGACAGAAGACAGGCGTCAGAAGACAGAAAGGTATATACGTATGGACCCCCCCCCCAAAATTGAGGAAGAACTCACATCTTGACCGTCTTGTCGCGACCGCCCGAGACGACCTTGTCGGCAACCCAGTCGACGCAGTAGACCTCGTCGGTGTGACCCGGCAGGTCCACCTTGATCTTGAACGTCTTGAGATCCCAGACCTTGAGCGTCGTGTCCTTGCTCGCCGAGACAACCATCCTCGAGTCGCTCGACCACGCGAGCCTGTAAACAGCGCCAACGTGACCCCTGAGACTAGCAATGAACCTTCCCGTTTTGCCCTCCCAGATCTTGACGCTGTTGTCGAGACCGGCCGAGGCGAGCTGGCGACCGTCCGGGGAGAAGAGAACGTGAGAGACAGCCTTCTGGTGGCCTGTCAGGCGAGCGACGGGCTTCTTCGGCGGGAGAGTCGAGGGTGAGGGAGAGAACTGGGGAGGCCAGAGGAAGAGCGTGTGGTCATCCGAGCCGGTGATCATCGTCTCGGGGGCATTGAGGACATGGGCCTTGTACCGGGCGAGCGCCAGGAGCTTAGCTGCGAGGGAGGGCGGGAGGTAAGTTGCTGCCTCATGTCTAGCTTGTTAAGGGAGCAATGATGAGACACTCACATTCCTCGTCATCCTTGCCCTTCTTGCCGTCGGTACCGAAAGGTCCAGTCCTCAGAACGTGGTCATTCGAGAGCGCCATCGTCGTGACCCAGTGGGCGTGGTCGTTAAGGCTCCTCACGAGCTTGCCGTCTTCGGCGTTCCAAACGCGGACCGTCCGATCGGACGATGCCGTGTACAGGAGACCCTCACCACCCCACTTGACGACGTTGACACACGCCGTGTGACCACCCAAAGCGTAGGCTGTCCGACGGGTCGCGAGCGACCAGACCCGCACGGTCCCATCCTTGGAGGACGAGGCGAGTCGGGGGGCAGTGGTGGAGGCAAGGTGGGCGGGCTCCCAGGCGAGCGAGGTGACCCACTTGGAGTGTCCCCGCATGGCGTCACCTATCGGCTTGCCTGTCTTGACGTCCCAGATTCGGATCTGCAAGAGAGGGGAGCGCAGGCGGTCAGTCTGGCTCGCGACGGAAGGGAGCGGCGGCGGCGACACCGTGCCTGAATCACAGCACCACCACCACTGCGTCCAAGCGCCGTCATCTCCATTAGGAGACACTGCGTCCCGCCAACAAACACTGAACAACTGATAGACATGTACTAACAAGACCGTCGTGACCTCCCGTTGCGATGTACCGCTCGAGCGGGTCCCAAGCGACGCATAGGACCCAGCCCTTGTGGCCCACGAGAGTCGCCTTCGGCAGCTCCGTCTGAAGATCCCAGATCCTCGCCGTGGCGTCCCCAGCGCCCGTGCAGGCGAAGTTACCGCTCGGGCTCACGACACCGCAGAGGATCGGAGACGAGTGCCCTGAGAGCGTCGCGCCGCAACGACCAATGGGGCGGACCTTCCAGACCGCCTGAGGTTCGCACACGACGGTGAAGACATCCTCGGGCGTGAAGGAAGGAGCAGAACCGAGACCCTGGGCCTTGAGAAGGGCAAGGATCGCCGGGGAGGGATTGAGGATGTCGGCCGAGAGCGAAGTCGGGAGAGGAACCTTGACGGGCTCGAGGGGTGTCTCAGGAGTAGAGGCCGGGTTCGGGATGAGCAGGGAGAAGGAGAACGGGGTGGGGTCGTTCTGCAGAAACACGCAAAGGGGGAGAAGTCAGTGAATGGGACTCTGCAAGCAGGTAGGGGAGACGGCTCGACACGCACGTCGCTGTCGTCTCCGCCGGCGGAGTCTTTGAGTTGGTTGACGAGCATCTCCATTCCGTCCCGTGGCGTGTCCGCCGGGAGCGAGACGGCCGGGCCCATGGCGCTGCCGTCCGTCGAAGACCGGAACTGTACGACGACCATGGGCGCCTTAGACGCCGCCGGAGCGGGGACGAGCGAAGGTCCGGAGAGCTTGACGCGCTTGGGCGGGGGAACGCTGTGTGAGCGAGCAATGCGTCAGTACATCTTGCTCGTCCAATTGAAGCTAGAAATCTTAGAAGGGGACCGACAGAGTAGCCATGCTGGAGGGGAAGGAGGCGGGGTGGAGGAGGAAATGAAAGGAAGTGGTGAGAGTCAGAGGTCTAAGTTGAGGCGAAGAATCTGGACGCGCGCCCTCCGGCCAGCACGGGCCTTGGCTGGTCACCAATCGGCGCGCTTCTCACTTCCTCTTTGCGCGCATTCCAGCCTTCTTCTGTAGTCTGACCATCCAAGTATCTTCCCTTAAGAATATAACGACCGTAGCTAATCGAAAATAGCTTCAGACACTCCAAACTTCAAACAGCTTTGAGGTCCCCGCAGCCAACACGGCAGTTAAGGGAAGGTGCTCAGGTGAAAAAAAAAGCTTTCTGTATTTATGGACTATTTTTCTAGTTCTGTTGCAGTCCTGGATCAAGCGTAGAGACGACATGACGCTATGAGGACGACGAGAGAGAAGAAGGGGAGAGGGAGTCTAGCTGGGGAGGGATGGGATGTGTTGGCTGATAGGATTGGTCCAAAGGTCGAGGGCTAGGAGGATGGGTGATGAAAGGGTGGATTGGTGGTGGAGTGCAAGTGAAGTATTGGAGGTGGCGCGGGCTCGCATCGAGGTCTTGGGCAGTTTCACGGAGGCTGAATGACAGCCATAGTGCATAACAAACGTCTACGATGGACTGAGAGTTTTATGGACGAGGTGTGAGAACAATGGAGGGGATGGAGGGGAAAGCAAAATAGTGTGGGACAAGCGAGGAATGAGGAGAGAGAGAGGGACAGCGAAGCAAGGAGCGTAAGACGACGTGGCGCAAGAAGGATGGCGCAAGAAGGAACGAAGAGGGAATGCTGAGCAAGCGAGAAGGAGGCTGCGCAGGCGAACCGGGTGGATCATTAAAAGCACGTCGAGTGGGAGACCAGGTCGCAGGCGCACCGAGCGCAGGTGCGGAAGTGACCAGGCGCAGAGCCGAGGTGGCGACTCTGCGAGATCCTGACACTCCTGACGTAGCCGGTGTAGGACCAACTGATGTCCATCTCCTGTCACCTCTCCATTTATGCAGAGAGAAGTATGTGATCAGTTCCAAAAGTACAATAACATTGGAGGAGCTGCTCTTTTGACCAAGAGAAGGCGACCGGAGGAAAGCTTCGTCTGACGCGAACCCTCGCTACACCGGAGATCGGGGATCTGGCAGCTTCCTCGCCCTGCGACAGATCAACCTGACGCTTGGCCAAGTATCGTCCCGATTCACGTAATTGCCCAACGAAGGATGGTATGTAGCAGTCCAAAGCAATACTTGCAGTTAGTCAGAACTAACCATGGGCGCTTGACAATCGGCGCAGACTGCTTCCACACATTTCCGCCACTGCAAAGCTTGTGATTAATGTCAGAATACGTCAGTGGCCTGGTCCAGCCCGAGGACCTTGAGAGAGTGAGTGCAGGAGGCCTGGGACGAGTGCCAAATTGTGGCGCGATGACGACGGTCGGCGGAGGGAACGTTTGGTCAGCCGCGTCCCAGAACGGCCTCCGCGCAACCGTCATCATTCCCCCGCCCGATACACTGTACCATGCACAAGCTTCCACGCCATATTAGAGCAAGCTGACAGATGGCTCCCAGTATGTCAGTCGCATAAGAGTGGCCTACGCTTCCCTTAAAGAGGAGGCTGCAGCTCCTCGACATGAGGTCTCCAGCCGACCCATCCCAGCAGCTTGATCCTCTTCTTGCTTCTTCATTTGCCCATCCTTCGATGTGTCCCTCTTCCTCAAATCCAACTTACGAGGACTTCATAAACCAAGAAATCAGGCAAATGCCCTCTTTGGTGGACCCAACCTTCTTCGACGACCCGACTCTCCTCAGCAGCGAGTCCGCGTTCTCCGTCGACGCGCTCAACGAACTCGAATGGCCGCCCTCTGCAGCTGCCTTGTTCAACGACGACATACCGTCCGACTTGCACCGGAATATCTCGTCCGAGAGCATCACGTCGGTGTACGGAGGGGTTCTGCCGCCTCATGCCACATCTCGTGAGTGCGCGGGCGCCCAAAGTACCACGTCTCGTCAGTGCTGCGTGCTGACTGACAGTGTCCTGGTCTCCTGCCTCGCTCGCTTTGGCCTCCGGGCCTCCAGCCATCATGCCCACCTTAATCAGGCAGTCGTCCGAGGACTACCGTGCCCTCTCGATCGGGATATCTACTCTCTTTGCTCCCCCTTCTCAAAGTACGAGTAAGTGCGCAAAAGCCCTACAGTACCTTGCTATCTGTCCTGGGGACGCTGACAGGTCCCATGTCATCACTCGCAGCCTCAGGAGGGTCTTCGGAGATGCCCGACAACTTGGCTGTCGACCCTCGAAGCCTCATCGTCGCGCCTCCTCCCGTCCCCGTAGTCCTCCGATCCCCGGTTGCGGAGATTACCGCTCCTGCTAGCCATGAAATCACTATCGATAACGACGGACAAGCCGTCTCGGTCTCACTGACGGTAACTGACGGAGGAGAGCCAGATAAGGCCGCTGAAGAACTCGAGGCCACTCGCAGGGCTCGCCGGAGGCTCACAAACCAAGCGAGTCAGTCCATTGTTCGTTGTGGGCGATTCGCGCTCATTCTTATCTTCGCATTCGCATTCGCAGGCGCCAGAGCGTTCCGCGCGCGAAACAAAAACAAGGTCGAGGACTTGCAGGGCTTGCTCGATGCTCGCGGTGAGCTCTCAATGTCTTCCTCGGCCGAGAATGACCGACGTCATTATCCTTGTTGACTGACTCTTCCCTTGGTTGGTTGCTTAAGATGTGGAGGTTGCACGCCTTCAGGCGGAGGTGGCGCGTTTGACGGAGGAGAACGCTGCCCTCAGTCGCAAGAAAGCGAGGGAGGAGACCAGCGAGTCTTGATTGAGATGTTGCCGAGGTCAAGCTTGGTCAATATACATTCAGAGCCAGTCGTTCATTTTATGCCATGTGTTTATAATGAATGTTCTTGATTCTCTCTTGCGGTCGTATCTGTATGAGTTCGCCGACAGTTCCTTTTTCTATTTTAAGCCCCCCCCCCCCGCGGCGAGCACATTTCTACCACCCCACAGCGCGCTCTCTCCCCTATCTCTCGCACTTGATCAATCTCGCTCGAAGAGAACTAAATGAGCGGCGTAATCGAAGAAGGCTCCTTTTGAAATAGACTGATACAAGAGAACAACTGGCCCGTCGGACCTTGGAGCGGAGAAGCGCGTTCATGGTGAATATTAGCCAGAGCGTAACCCGAAACCGTAGATCTAGCAGGCTGCCTCGTCGTCTGTTTGCCAACCACCAACTACCTCCACCTTCCGCCTCATCCATTCGCCATGCATGACTCTTACGCCGAAGACAAGAAAGACGGCTTCGCCGACGCGACCGTAGTTACGGAGAAGGCCGTTCACGAGACCCAGTGCGATCTTGATCTCTCGCTTCCTGGTCTTTTTGACCATGTCGACGATCGCTGAGAAATACCTGCCTCCCTCTCCAGCCTCAAGGCTGAAGATGCTGATGTGGCTGCCACCCTTGTCGCTGGCTTCTCTGGGGAGCTTGAGCCCTCCGAGGCGAAGCGAATCCTGAAGAAGGTGAGATAGATCTCTCAGCCATTGAAAGTGCGTATCAATGATCTGACTGACGAATTTGTTCGAGGTGCAGATCGATCGGAACATGATGCCTATGGTGAGAGAACAGACCGTGCAGGAAGAGTGGGAAGCGGCCCGAAGAGGACCCTGTCTGGCCCTGTCACAGATCGGAGCGCCGCTGATCACCATTTCCTTCCCAGATGATGGTCTTATACATGATCCAGTTCATAGACAAGACCACGCTGGGAAACAGTGTCAACCTCGGCCTTAAGGTCGACAACCATCTTACAGCGGTTTGTGTCGTCGTCCTTGCGCACTCTTTTTCATTCATCGTCTCTCCTTAGGAAAGCTGATTATGTTAATCTGTCCAGGATCAATACAATAACTTGGGCATGATATTCTATCTTGCTTATCTCGGTACGTGAGCGCAAAACGTGAGCTTGAAAACCCTGACTGACATGCACGCTTTGCTGCATCAGTCTTTGAGTGGCCGCAAAAGTTTGCCCTTTTCAACCTCGTCTTGCATCCGTTCATGCTTGATTCAGAACTTCTGCTACTTTCCCTTCAGCCTTGCTCTTCAAAGGTTCCCGGCAGGAAAATGGATGTCTGCGAACATTCTCTGCTGGTCGGCCTTCCTCAGTGAGTCTCGTAACTTTTACCGAGTAGGGTCAAGCTCTCTGATCGATGCCCCTGCCCTCTGATCAGTGGCCCACGCCGCCTGCAGTTCGTTCGCTGGCCTCTTCATCTGTCGCCTTGGTCTCGGTATCTGCGAGGGATCCATCACTGCTGGATTCTTGATTGTGACAACCATGGTGAAGCCCTAGGCTGGGTCACGAAGCCCTCATGTACAGTCTAACCCCTTCTTAACGAATGCTTTCCTCTCACAGTTCTACACTCACGCCGAGGCCTCTCGTCGCGTCGGATTCTGGTTTTTGATGAACGGGGCTGCCCAGGTACGTATACTGACTCTCAAATGCCTAAAAGAACTTAGGTTAACCTTGAAATTTTCTAGATCTTCTCCGGGCTCCTCTCATTCGGCATCCTCCATTCTAAGTCTTCATTTGCCCCCTGGCGCATCTTCATGCTTGTGGGTATCTCTACACTGATGGGGGAATGAAGATATGCTGATGCTCGAGGCTCCTCTAATTAGGTCACGGGGGCTCTCACCTTCCTGGTCGCTGTGTGGTACTTTTTGCGGTTCCCTGGTGAGCGATACAGTACCCTTCACTGTTTCACCAGTTCTAATGACTTACTTCTATCGCCCGATTTCAGACTCGCCCATGAATGCGAAGTTCCTGAACCAAGAGGAGAAAGTCATGTATGTAGCCTAAATGACGAGAGATGGGAGATCAAGATAGGCGACTCACCATCTCATCACCGTCTGGTTGTTGCATTCAAGGGCGATTGAGCGTATTCGGAGCAACAATTCCGGAATCGAGAACAAGACCTTCAAGAAGGAACAGGCTATTGAAGCGCTTTTGGACTGGAAGGTATGTCCTCGAGGCGTTAACTTGCCGGAACAATCCGCTGATCTATCCAACAGACCTGGGGATTTTTCCTCTTTGCCGCCCTGGACAACGTCCCCAACTCGCTCACCAATCAGAATTCCATCATCATCAAGTGCGTGAGCCCGCTTTTCTTTCTTGATGGACCTTTTTGACGTACTTCTCGCCCTTGGGGACGCTCCAGGTCGTTCGGCTTCACCGCCCTTCAGACGACCCTGCTTGGCTGCGTCAACGGAGTCATCGAGATCATTACGATCTACACGGGAACCCTCTGCGTCCAGAAGTGGCCCAACTCTCGCGCTGGTGAGGCAACATTTTCCCAGCCTAAAAGGCACGGCCGCTTTCAATCTCGCTGATGAAGTTGTGCATCAGTTATTGGAGCAATCTACTTCATCCCCAATATTCTCGGCTCTGCCCTCATTATCGGCCTTCCTTTCAGCAACAAGACTGGAATGCTCATATCGCTCTACATCACTGTGAGTCCCGCGGTGTCCCATGCGCTTGAACACCGAGCTCGTCTGATGATTTCATGTACAAGGGTGTTGGAACTACTGGCTTCGTCCTAGGCCTTGCCTGGTGCACGGCTGTCACTTCTGGTCACGTACGTCAACTTTTCTTGCTTCATGGGGTCAGGTGGCGGCCTTGCTGACTTGCCCGCTATTCGGTGACTCTCACTCCAATCAGACTAAGAAGACGACAACCAATGCAATTATGCTCATTGGGTACTGTCTTGGCAACCTCGTGAGTTTTTTTTTTTTTTTTTTTGCAAGATCATGCATGATGATGGTGGTAAGCACGCGCGTAGACGCGCCGGTGTCCTAGGCTGGTTTGCGGGTAGTGGCGATGTTGCCCACTACCGCCGTCTCATTGTCCGGCCTCCAGTTGCTCTCGGTCCAACTTGTCACCCCTTTTTATTTAATTCTATGTCAGGCATCTGACGTCTACGCCCTCCACCCTCCCAGTGCGCCCCTCAAATGTGGAAGGCCAAGTACTCTCCTCGCAATATCGTCCCCTGGTCCATCATCCTCGCCTGCTACACGGTCTGCCCCATCCTCATGCTCCTCATCGCTCACTTCCTCCACAAAGAGAACAAGCGGCGCGACGCCCTCCCGGAGTCAGAGGTGGACAGCTGGATCGACGAGGTCCAGGCGGACGGGTCGGTCGTCTTGAAGAAGATCGACCTGGCGTTTGCGGATATGACGGACCGAAAGAACCTCAGTGAGCTCTCTTGTTGACGAGTCAACCTACGCAAGTGACTAGCGAGTGCTTACTCCTAGTTCTCCAGCCTTCCGTTACGCGCTATAGACAGGTATGAGAGATGGAATAGTTGGATAAAGGTTGGCGATTGTCCATTGTCGTGTCGTTTTTTCTCTTCCTCGGTTGGAGTCCCTTCGCATGTAGAATAGATTTTAGATTGTGGTATCATGTTTTTTTCCAAGTTATATCTGAATGCTCATCATTTCGTCTCAAGCGCATACGAAATCCCTCATCTAGATGTAAGATCCTCCCAAACGATCATCTAAGCCGCCATCGTCTGAGGCGCCACGGCACCCGGCACGACGATCGACTCCTCGTTCTTCTCATCCGAAAGACCCATCTTCTCAGCGGCAGCAGCCAGCTTCTCGTCCTCTTCGTTTGGCACCGCCACCGGTCCGGCAACTGCTGCTGGGCCCGAAGTGGGCGTCTCGACGACAGCAGCAGCAGCGGCTAAAGCTTCCTCGATCCCCGTTCCTCCCTTGAGGAGCCATTCGCTCTCTCCCATCTGTCACCGTGTCCGTTGATCAGCCTCGTCGAGGGGGGGATCTACGGTGTGCACTATACCGACCTTGGAGCCAAGCTTCGCCCACCGTTCGCGATACATGCGCCGCCTCTCAGCGCACAACTTCATCAAGGACTGATTTCCACAAAGGGCCACAAAGTCAGCTAGTGTAGCACTCTGGGTCGGGCGCGATATCCGAACAGACCGGAAGGTATTCCTCCTGGTCGTAGACAAAGTCGGAGGTTCCACCAAAGATCGTCTCCAGCTGCTCATCCGGGACCCAGGGCTGTTTTACCCGATATTCAGCGCATAAGAACGTGTCAAGGAAGATAAAGGGCGACGTACTGCAGGCTCGTTGAAGCTGAGCTTTGCGCGAGTGACGGGATCGATCCTGGGTTGATAAGAAGTGAGGACGAGGAGCCCGACGAATATCGAAAAGAGAAGCGCACCATGGCAGAATAATCTTGAAGAAGGCGTTGAGAATCCAGGGTACCTTGATGGCGATGGCTGGTTTGCAGAAAAGTGAGGATCAACCACGGCAGCCTGTAGAATGAACCCTAAAGCACGTGCGCACCCTTTCCCATGCGCTCCGGGTCTGTGGATGAACACAAGTTCAGTCTCTTCATGGTGCAAATAGAGTCTCGACGTGACGCACAGTGATGAGAGAGCATCGAGATCCAGCCCTGGACAGTTGCCAAAGGCGGAGGCTTCATGCCGCCCTCAAAGCTGACGAGAAGGACCTGCTTCTCGACGCCAGGAGGCATTAAGTCGACCGATCTCTCCATGACCCAGACCTAGATAAGGGGCGATCAAAATGAATCAGCTCAGTTTGGCAGAGCCTGATGGTGAGTAAACTCACGCAGTACTTGATGTTGAGCGCTGAGTCTGACGATTCGTTCCGCGCCGGGACCTGGTAATGAAGCGGACGGCCCTCTTCATCCCATCCTTAGAAGAGAGGCAGGAGAAGGACATATGAGCATCTCGCTCGAGTCCGCACGCGTGGTCGACTCTTATGGCTCACCGTTGACGTAACTATTAAACAGACGCCAACGTCACATCCCTGTGTCAGTAAGCGCTCAAAACCTACACTGATATTGAGACTCACTCCTTGCCGCAACGTCCCTCTTCCTTCACCAGCGCAGCGTTGAGCCCTCCGCCCTCCTCCGGCGGCCGCTCTCCGCCATCGTCGTCCGCGAGGCCGTTCTCTCTCCGCCAGGTGATAGAGGCCTCAAGCTTGATGATGGCCGTTGCTAGGTCCCATTTCTGAGCCCTCAGATACCTGATTATGGGCAGGTTGAAAGAACATGCCTCACGTGAGAACGACGCGTCTTCCCTCGGTCGGCTTCGGCCTTTCGGCACCCCGCCATCGCAGGAGGAAGACCCGACTTACCTCAGGAAGCACTCTTCGGTAAGCCACATCCGCTCGGCCTTGCTCAATGGCTTCCGCTCATCACTGCCCTTGGCCTGGACTGGGAGCTCGAGCTTGGCATCGGAGAAATGTCCGAGGATCGCGTCGTACGCCTTGAGCTGGTCGCCCTCTGGCTTCGCTGGACGCGACGCCGGCTTCTTGAGGTTCGGCGCCTGGAGAATGGTCTTCTTGCGCGCCGACTTGACGGACGGCGCGGGGGAAGGGCTCGAGGAGGAGCGAAAGAAGGAGGACATGGCAGAACTTGAGAGCGAAGGAGGATGGTGGCCGTTGAAGGAAAGAGAATCGGCCGAGGAATGGGACGAGGAGCGGCGGCCGGCCAATTGTGGTCAATCTGCTGACTGACTGGGAAGAGGAACAGGGTGACGCGTTGGCCTGGGGTACTCCCGGTCGCATTGTGTGCATGGCTTGACGACGGGGCAACGGAGAGGCACCCGCTTCTTGGCTCCCAATATGATGAGATCAAGAGCGAGAATATTTGTGAGTGGAAATTGGGTGCTGCGCGGGTCGCAAAGGATGTATTGGCATGCGAGCGCGCAGGTACCCATCATCTCCTGGCTCCCGTCTTGCCAACAAAGGAACAAATAGAAAGATATCTTGATTTCTACGCTAGCCCTTTTCACGTCCTATTGATCTCTTGGAGAGCCCATCAATGGGCCATGCAGATGGCAGCCGCGCACACTAGAGTGCAAACCGCGCATCCCCGACGCTCTTGCCCCCCTCTCGCCTCATTGCGGTTCGTCACCCCCAGCTTCAACCTTCTCGTCCGCCGTCGTCTCTCCCTCCAAGAACCATCGCTCGATCTATCCCGGGCCCGGATTCACTCCTGGTCAGTTGCCTTATAAAACTAGACAGACTCTTCAGCGGGTCGGCTGGAGCGTCAAGTCAGACGCGCGTCTCGTTGCCGCTCTTCCCAACTGACAGCTTGGCCCTCGCTCTCTACCTCGCCCACGCGACTTATCTTAGACCCATCTATAGTTTCAGCTGGTACAGAACCACATACACTTGCAGCCGCCTGCTCTGGCACGTGAATCATCCCTGTGGCCGCCTGCTTCCGTGTCAAACCGTCTCCACCGGCAACACCCTCTCCCCCCCGTCCTTCAACACACACCGCGGCGTGTATGCCCGTCATGTCCGGGTACCTCCCTCTCACGAGCCAGCATCTTTCCGCCGCCCAGGGCTTCTTCACCACGCTGCGAACCCGGGCAGCCGCTTTCCCACGTCTCCCCGTTTTCGGGCTCCTCTTTCTCGCCGTCATCGGCACTCTCCTGCACTACGCCCCAGGCTCAGGTGGCTCCAAGTCCTATCCGACGTTTGACAAGCGACCGCTTTCGAGCCAAGTCGACAAGCTGCTCTACTCGCCTGAGCATTCGACATGCCCATTCCTCGACCCGCTGCTGGGCTTTTCCAAGGCGGAGCGCCAGCTCGTAGCGCAATCCTCTGGCGACGAGTGGCTCGGGTACCGGACGCTCGCTCACGAGGGTGAGATCCACCCGATGTTTGGGCTTATCAAGGAGGGCGAGGAAAGGTTCAGGAACATGGTTGGCCGAAGAAGTGAAACTCTCGAGCAGGCGGTGGAGGAATACCGGAGGCGCCATAAGCGGGCACCGCCAAAGGGGTTCGACATTTGGTGGGCCTACGTGAGTCACTCTGGCCCCTCAGATTTTGTGTTGGATATAGACTGACTGCAAATTAACATAGGTCACGGAACACAAAGTCCTAATGCCGGATGAATACGACTCGATCGAGGACTCGTTGGCTCCGTTCCGGGTCTTTACTCACGAGGATCTCATAGAGCGGATCGCGATTGCGGCCAAGATTCCAAACACTTTTCAGATCAGGGTCAAGGACGGCCAAACCTCAGCAGAAGTGGGTTCAGGTATCTGTGCCCTCAGTGGTGATGGCCGCTAACTACACGCTTGCGCAGTACTCCGAGGGAACATAGTCTGTTATTTTACCGGGACCAAAGCCTTGTATGCAAATAATACTGACGCCTCAACGGATGCTATCAGTTCCGACTATTGGACGGACCTGCATCGTGATGCCCAGTTGCATCTTCTCGGCCTCGTCGCCGAGCATCTGCCTGACCTCCAAATCAGCTTCGGTGTCCGAGACGAGCCTCAGATACTTCTCCGTGCGGATGCACGGAAAAAGATGGTTGACCTGGTGGCTGAGGGAAAGAGTGAGCCCAAGAGTCCCCCGTCTTCCCAATTCGTTCCCCACTGGCGCCTGACGCTCTTCATAGCGCTCCCTCACACTCCATACCAGAATGCGGACACCGTCTTCCCATGGCCACTAGCATGTCCTAAGGGCACCCCCCTCCGCGATGGAGACCCCGAGTTCCCCTCTCGCGAAGCCTTCATCTCGCGCCACCGGTCGGCCCAAGATCCGTGTCTCCACCCTCAGCTTCTGAACCTGGTGCGTGGTCCGGTGCGGTGCCTTCTCTTTTTCCTGGAGATGGTCTGACGTGCAACGAGCCGTGCTCAAGAACGGCTTCTTCCTCGAGGAGAAGGGTAGCTGGACAAGTCCGGCCCCGCGGTTCGGAGGCGAGGAGAGCCTCGTCCCTATCATGTCGAAGAGCAAGACGATCCGGAACTCAGACATTCTCGGGATCCCCTACGACGAGGACCAGACGATGCTCGTCATCACGGATACCAAGCTTTGGCATGAAAAAAGCGAGAAGGCCTACTGGGTGAGCTCTTCTGCCCCTCTCTACTCCGCAGAAGGAAGCCTTCTCATCCATCGTCACTCTCCCACTTCAGCGTGGATCCCTGACAGGCATGGCCACGAGTACTCACCACGGCAACCGCTACCGGCAATCCCAGCGCGCCCGTCTCCACCGACTCTTCAATCCGTCGCCTCTCTTCCCTCCTCCACCGACGCCGCTCATGTTTACCGATGCCGCAGGCCGTGCTCAAATGACGAGAATGGAGGGCAAGGATCTCAAGGAGTGGGGGTTCGATGTCTCGTTGTCGGGACCTCCGGTCCAGTGCGACCATGATGACGGGACGTGTGCGGAGGTATGTGGGCGGCATGCACGTCTCAAGCATACTCATCGATTGACGACTGGCATGTCCGCAGATCGCTGGCCTGTATGAGGCCGCCGGGAGGGAGTCCTCGACCCGCGCGGATGAGTTCAAGTACATCATCGACGTCGACGGCAACGCCTGGACGAGCCGGTTCCGGCGAATCATGCTGAGCAACAGGTGCGCGCAAGGCAAAGGGGAGATCCGCCAGGTTCCCCAGCTGACTTTCTCTCAGTCTCATCCTCAAATCGACCGTGTTTCCGGAGTGGAGTGCGTCGTCCAGCCTTCTCCGACTCTCCTTGCTCTCTGCTGATCTCTTGGGGTTACACTCGTTGTTATAGACACCGATATTCTGCCCGAATACTTTGCCTATGTCCCCATCAAGGTCCATCCTGCCCTCTCTCAGTCTCGAGCCGTCCTGACGCGTATCTCTTCCCCAGATGGATTACTCAGACATCCCCTCCGTCATCGCCTTGTCTGTTCTCTTCCGTCTCGAGCCGAACTTGCTCTTGCTGACTCTTGTCTTCCTACAGCTTCCGAGGTGACCCAAAAGCCAGCAAGGGGACCCCTCCAGTCCGAGACGAGGTCGCCCGCCGGATCGCGCGCAACGGCCAGTGCTGGGTCGAGCGAACCTGGCGAAAAGGTCCGTCGTCATCGCTCCTCCACCTATCCATCAATCCAACGCGCTGACACTCTCGCTTGGAACGATCCCACGCAGAGGACCAGGCGGCGTACGTCTTCCGGCTGTACCTCGAATGGGCGAGGCTCGTCAATGGCGGGGGGGACTTTGAGATGGCTTAGACAGATGACACTTTCCTTTCCCCCCCCCGCCTTCTCACCCCCTTGTTTTTGTACAAGAGCAAACGAGCCAACGAAAAGCACAATACAAGATCGATCCTTGCCCCTTCCCGACGGACTCAATCACTAACTGGCGCGAGCGAATCACCTGCGACAAAGTCCAATCAGGCCGCCTTCTCCTTGGCCTTCTCCTTGGCCTCGAGCTTGGCCCGCTTCTCCTTGTTCATGGCGACGATGCGCTTGCCGGCCTCGTTCTGGATCTGGTGTTTGAGGTCTGGGCGGTAGTTGAAGAAGTAGAAGAGCATCTCGAGCCAGGTGAAAAAGGGGGCAAGGACGAGGGCTGTAGGCGGGATTGAAGGTTTGCCTTGGATCAGCAAACCGTTGGGTATGATGGGACAGGCAGGGATGAGGAAGAGAAACGGACCACCGAGGAGGTTGTCGAGGAGGGCCGGGGCACGACCCTCGATGAGGAAGTGGGAGAGGAACTGGGCCACCCTGAAGGCATCCAAGCAGAGATGTCAACTTTAGAGAGCTCTTGATGATAGGGACCACACTGTGACGGGGACAGACGCACCATGACGCAGCGTGGAGTTGAGTGGCGATGCGCATCCCGCCGGCGGTCCGGGCTATTCCGTTCGAGGAGAGGAGCATGGGGACGATCTGGAACGGGATATAGCTCGTCTAGGAAAGAAAAAGGTGCGGGGTTGTTAGCGACGGTATGCGAATGATCGAGCAAGAGAACGACTGACCAGAGCGACCGGGTCGAGCGTCGCGTAGTACGCCGAGTAAAGCAGGGCCAACCACGCCCCTCCGCCAAGCTCGAACCTCAGCGGTACACCAGCGATCGTGCCCAGATTCTGGGAATATTGGTCGAGAAACGCCGGGGCGGGGAACCAGGTGGTGAGGAAGACCTGGCCGGACCAGAAGATGAGAGGGACGAAGATGACGTGAACGAGGATGTTGTACTTTTCTGTGAGGGTGTCCTCGATGGATCAGAAACGGAGGATATGATGGAAGAGATGTGGTGGGCGATGACACGAACTGGCATGGTAGGCACCGCTAAGGGAAGAGACCGGATTGCCGGGACAGAGATGGGAAGAGCGAGTCGCGAACGAGGGTAAGCATGAAGGGGGGAGGGGGGGGGACGTGTCGTCAATCGCTAGGGATCTCTTGCTGTTTGCTATGGAGATCTCTCACTAGAAGCCAAGCTGGTGGGGGAGGTCAAAGAGGTATTTGGGGTCAAGGGACATGGCGCTAGAGATTCCGGAGGATGGTGGTTGGCTGGGAACTGCACGCGGAGGAGAGCGGGAGGGATGGGCAAGCCAGCCATCTCGGCCTCGGCGATGACCGGACGTGTCATGAGACCGAGAAGGCTTGTGCGTCTCTTTTCCTCTCTCAGTCTTCTCTGGCCAAACGGGGTCCAGGTTGGGGGTTCATGCTAGTATGCTAAGGAAAAAAAAAAAGGTATGGGACGCGACTGGGTGCATCTATAGCTGATTGTTGCGGAGACTGCGGGAACGAGCGGACATTGAGTCAGCTCCAGTCACCCAGTCGTCCCACGAACAGTCTAACCATCCTCCGCATAAACACACTCACTTCAGGACGACGGCCCGGAAGAACGTCTCGAGCTCGAAACCCTCGGCGGGACCCTCGCGTTCAGCGCGCGCCTTGGCATCGACGCCGCCGCCCCCCTTGACCGACGACGACGAGGACTTCTTCTTATGGCTCGACGGGACGAGCCGCATCAGACTCGACATGGTGATCCACGCCTCCTTCTCTTTGACCGGAGCCGGAGGCGTCAAATCCGCTGCAGATTTGGCGGCTGCCGTTTCGTGGGTTTCGCCGGAGGCCTTGAGGAAGGGGATGAATCGCTTGGTCGTGGCGAGGTACGAAGTAATCGCCGCGTTGAGGTCCGGGAGAGTCCACCCGCCCGAGGGCGGAGGCGAGACGATTTCGGAGGGGCTCGGCTCAACGAGCAGGGGTCCTTCGTCGCCCTGTGGTTTTATTGTTGTCCGGGAGGCAGAGGGGTCCGAAGCGGAGGGGTTTTTGGGAGTGCCCGCCGGGAGGAGGGGCGGGATGCGAAGTGGTCGGAGATGAGGTTTGGCGATGAATGCCGACGGCGGGACGGGCGGATGCGAGTAGACGGATGCGAAAGCGGGAGGGGAACGCGTGAGAAAGCTGGGGTAGCGGAAGAGCAATCTCTCGAGGAAGTTATTTCTTGCCCTCAGCTCCCAATGGTTGCAGTCGTCCACGACACCGAGGACTTGAGGACGGAAAGGAGAAAGGCAGAGTCAGTGGAAAGGGGGTCAGCGCGCGCTAGGGAATGAACCAGCATACCCACATTCGCCGTGTTTAGCGCTGGAAACTGAGACCATGCCATCATTGCCTTCGTATTTGTCACCGGCAAAGCCCTCGGGCTCAGCCATGCCGGACTTGGCCGTCTCGTCGAGGACGATCTGGGTATACCAGAGCGGGAAGAGCGGGGTGATGGATGTCGCTCGAGCGGCGATGGAGAAATATTTGACGTTGGGGTCGTCCGGGGTCGCAGCATTGAACTTGGCCATGTAGGCGATCGTCAGATTGTAGTACGCTGGCGAGTCGAACGCGTTGAGCAGCCAGGCGCGGATGGAATGAAGGAAGGGGAGCGGGTTAAGAATCGAGAGACTGGAAGCTGCGGAGGATTTCGAAGCATCTTCAGAGGAAGAGGAGGGTGTGGAAGGGGCGAGCGGAGCGAGGAGAGGGAAACTGAGAGCAAGAGCGGGCGAGAACTTCGGTGGAGGAGGGGCGTCATCGGGCAGGATCTTCCTAAGGGTGTCCTCGACGGGGACGCCGAGTCCGAGCGTGGCTGAAAACCAGTCCATGACAGGGCTGCCTGGAGCAAGCGGTCGGGAGTCAAAGTGATATTCCAACGATAAAGCAGGACGGCAGAACTTACCTCGATGGGGCGTGGCGATGGATGTCAAGCTCCGTACCCGGTACGACCGATTCTTGATATGCGATATAAGCCATCGCGAATCGAGACCACCCTGCAGAGGGGTGCAGTGTAAGTGTGACGCAACATTGGGATGCAATCAAGGCCAGCTCACCATTGAGTGGGCGACGAGATTGATCTGAGAGACACTGCAGTCAGTCGAATTGGACGAGCGCAACGTCGTGCCACGCAGAACTCACATCCCGGCCAGCCATCTCCTTTTCAAGCGTCTCGTGAAGGACCTTAGCACGCTCCTCTATTGAGCCCGTCCTGGAGAGGGAAAGGACGAGAGTTAGCTGCCCGCTGCCACCGAAGAAATCCGAAATGTCTATCTCTCGCTCGTCAAGCGCCCCTCTTCCACGAGGGCATGGATATCAAGAGTGGATAGAAGGGCCTGCTGGAAGGACCACGTCCTTTTCACAAGCATGACTCTTGTTCCGATGGTTTGAGGGAACAACGCGCGCGCACACGCATGAAATAGAGAAAAACAAGACTCACGACGGAACCTCGACAACGAGCACTTCCGCTCCGCACTCTTTCAGTACGTCCTGGACGTTGGCCCAGTAGTGGATCTGACCCTTAACGCCGTAGCCATAGAGGCCATGGCAGAGAACGATGGGGTACCGCGGGGGCTTGAAATCAGGCGACCAAAGTTGCGGCGAACGCATGAGTTCCTTGATCTTGGAGGACGGAGGAAGGTGATGATGCGTTGGAGAATCCTCCTCGAGGGAGGAGGAGGCCTTCTGCAGTTGTTGCGACGGCGCAGAGAACGCCGCTCTCGAGTCGAGACATGAAGGGCTCGTCGAAAAGTAACCGGGGGAGGGACAATGGGGATGACGTGGCGAAGAGACAGGAGGGCGTGTCCTGCGTGAGTTGAAGTCAGAAGGAAAAATCGAAGACGTTGTGAGTGACCTGGCGGAACTCGATTGCCCGTTCGAGGGTGAAAAAGATGTAGGACCAAGAGACAGCCTCAGTACACGTACCTCAGCACCGAAGAAACCACCGACGGCGCGACGCGGACGCGAAAAGCTCGTGGGACAGACGCGACGGTGCTGCTGTTCCTCCTCCCTCCTTCAGACGGACGCTTGCCTCGCCGGATCTCTTTCCTCGAGGAGCTCTCGTACGTTGCCCGTGGCGGAGAGGCAGCAAGGACAAGGGAAGCGAGCAGGCCACCTTTGGCCGCTCGGGGGACAGCGCCCACACACGTTGGTTGAAGGAGCAGGACGACAGCGGCGCCAGCTGCTGTCGGAGGGGCCATGGAATGGGGCCGGCGGAGCGGGGGATTGAGAAGGGAGAGGGAAAGGGGATAGAGGGTGTCGAAGGGCAGTCTATGGCATGCGGAGGGTCGCGGTGGTTAAGGGTCGGACGCCCAGGAGCCTGTCGTCGTCCCTTGCTCCCCAGCGCTTTCGAAGAAGGCCCGAGACAGGCGCGCGTCATCGACTCGCGTTTTCCTAGGGAAGGGCTGGCGTTGCGCCAAATTCCAGATTGTGCAAGACGCAAGACGCATAATATCTTTATTCAAATCGTAAACTTCGAAGATTACCTCCCAAAACTCAAGCTCGTCCGGGTACTCCTCCTTGATATGCCGCACGATATGTTGCCGTGTGGCAAACCAATGTCGTTGAAGATTTGGAGTGCTCGACGGTTCGCTTGAGGGCTTGAAGCCTGCCTCGTTGGCCTATCCAGCGGGCGTTGAGGCCAATCGTGATCAGACTGTGCGGCCAGACTCAACTCGACGCCTTCATCGCGGATGGTCCTTTGGGGGAAGGGTGGCAGGAGGCACAGGAAGAGTCAGGAATGAACGACCTCGACGATGAACCTGCCACGCAGCGCGTTCACTTCCGCTCGCCTATACGAGTCGATACAGCGCTGAGCAAACGCATCGTCGCTCCCGGATTGTCCGAGCCACTGTTTGAAGTCATCTTTGTCGAGTGTATAAGGCATCATGACGAGGCCCTCGTTCCGCTTACCGCCCGGCATGGCCCGCCCAGAAGGGAACGTTGTCAGCGTACGTGTCAGCCTAACAGAGGGACTCGAGATCTCCCTCGCGGTAGAGCTTGGCGACAATGGCTACTGATTCATCGAGGGATTGGCTATAGTATCACTACGGTGACGGGAAGAGAGATAGAGAAGCGAAATGGGCACACATGAGCCACACACGCACTTTCACTCACTCACCTTTGCACTTAGGCAAAGACTTCTTGAACGAACGAATATACCGGCGGCGAATCTGGAACTCCTCCTCTGTAGTGGACGTGCCGGAGTGAGGAACCCACCGGGGGAAGGGCGCGAATGAGAATTGATGTGTCAGACTGATCAGTCCAACAGACGAGCGCTTTCTGCTCACCTTTCAACAGTGCGACGCAATCTCTTGTCCGTACTCCTCCGCACAGGGAGCTACATCGAGGCCCGCTCGAGCGCCCGACCAACGGCATAGAACGTGACGGGGGATGCTGACGAGTCAGGCAGTCAACGCTCATCAGCAGCAGGCTATTCTTGCAGCCTCAGGGACAGGCTGAACGTACTCGTGCTTCTCAAAAAGTTCGAGGATCCGCTAGGCACCTCGACGCGAACCGTAGTAGAACTGGGACTCGGTCGCAAGATCGCGCTCGCCGGGCGTAGTGACAAGCTTTCGTGCGGCGCGCGACCCGTCGGACAATCACATCAACCCTCTCGGTCGTGCTTTATACGCCTCTAGCTGAACTTAACCGGTTTAAGAAGGTTGAGAACGCACATGGCCGACGGGTCCGAACTCATGGAACACCGTCTCGCCAGCGGCGTTGCCGTCCTCGACGCTGCGCTCGCCTCGCCGGCTTCTTCGTATTGGAAGACAAGATTGACCTGTGACGAGTCGAGGGTTGACCCCGCTCCTTATTACTGGCTAGCTGGCTCGCGAGTCTCTACCTGACTCTCTGCCTCATTCGGTCGTCCTCCGACCCACCCACGCGGGGGGGTTTTGCGATGAGCAGCTCCGAGTTCCAGATGAACAGGACGACAGACGGACGACATATCGCGATCCTAGCGTTCTTCGGTCAGTTCATCGGTGGGGGTGCCCGACCGTAGCCGGCAGAGTTCGCTCTAGCCGGGCGACCATGGTAGCTTCTTGCCCGGTGGGCATATGGGGTCGGAGATGGGGGGAAGAGGAGCGAAGAGGGAGGGGGACGTTGAGGGTGTGTGGGGGGGGGGGGGGGGGGACACGGAGGGTGTTCGGTTGGCATTGAGGGAGCACACTCTTGAGAGGGCAGGGAACAGCCTGTGCAGATGTTGGAAGGCAAGAGAAGAGTCTAGGGGTCGCGGGCAACGCGGTCGGGGGATGTTCGGGATGAAAGAAGCATGCTGAGTGCAATCCATCCCAAGTCAACGACGCATCCGCCAGCAGCAGCCAACACGTATCGACTGTCCGCACGACCTTCGAATCGATCGGTCGAGGGTTCTTTCAAAGAAAACGCACACCAATATCGATAGAGAGGGGAGCTGGCTTGACTGTGGACGAAAGTATTACCATGCATCGTCACATGAGACTTGGATCATGCATCGGCGCGCTTCGCAGGCCGACCTGCGGACAGGACAGCGAGCGTCACCCCCTTCGGGCTTACCCGAATCTCCGACTAGGCATGTGACGAAGGAAAGACTCAAATAAGACATGCATGCACTATCACAACATAAAGGCGAAGAGCGAGGTGAAGCAAAACCAAGCAAGGTTAATGTGATGGGTGTAGTAGCTAGAGAGACAGCGTGCAAGAGTGTGAGGACGGCTAGCGGATGACGATGATGGGGGAACGGAGAAAAGAAGAATGGTGATAAAGATGGAAGAGGCGAGATTATACAAGAAGAGACCCTTTTCAGAAAGGGAAGAGGAACGGCCCGGGGTTGTTCTCGCTGCCCGGTGTGGAGACCGAGGAGGAGGAAAGGGGATTGTTGGTGCCAGAGGAAGGAAGATTGACCTGAGAAGAGAAAGGGTCGACTCCCCATGCGTTGTGGGGGTCGTGTCGCTCAGAGAAGAGCTGGCCGAGTGGGAGGCCCCATGAACTGAGAAGAGTTTCGACTTGGCTTTGAGTCTCGGCGTCTGCAGGACATGGACGTCAGATAGATAATTCCCTGGAGGGATGCGGAAAAGGGATCTGAGCGGTGACTGACCTGCGTGGTTTCCGACGGAGGTGGCCAAGTCCTGCCAGACATCGACAGCCGAGCCTAGAGCCGGCGTGGACAGCGGTGCCCGCTGGACCTGCTGTTGCTGAGAAAGATGCGGCCACTGCTGTTGCTGTTGCTGTCGCTGTCCGTCTCCAACACTTCCTTCATCTACCCCGCCCCCACCGGAAGGATACGCCGTCTGGGCACCGCCAGCACCAACAGACTTCGGAGGCGGCGGCGGCCGACTCCTCACACTCGATGACTGCGCATCGCTCAATGCCACGCTCGCCAGATCCTCGAACGCGTTGTGCAGAGCCTGGGCACCAAGAAAGAGCTGGGCATAGGCGTACATCGTGTTTGAAGTTGCGCGGACCGCTCGATGCAACGTGAGCATCGGGAGCGCGAATGGATCGAGTTGGACGGCATGGAGAAGGGTGAGACCACAGAGAAAGATGGAGCGAAGGGATTCGAGTGAGTCATTGAGCGCGACTGTTGAATGGATGCGTTTGCTGGTGAGGAGAAGGACTTCAGCTCCAAAGGCAGGGCTTTAAGTGGACGAGGCCATCACCCACTGAAGCTCGCAGGCGTTGGCCGCGCAGTTGGCGAGCAGCGAGACATGCCGCTGCTCGCGATCAGGCTTGACGGTGTATGGCCGAAGGATGTAGAGTCTTGCCTCGGCCGCACGCAGAAGAAAGACATCCCTTGTGAGGCAGGGGGCATCCGGAAGGATCGAGGCGGCAATTCCGATGGGGATCTGAGACTCCCAATCGTCCACAAGCGCGAGGAGCGCGTCAGGTGAGGCGAGATACGGCCGGTCGACGCGGTAGATCTCGGCCTGGATGACGGACTCGATGCGTTTGCTCGAATTGAGGCGGACAGGTGAACGTAAGATTGGGGGGTCGCACACATAATAGGAGACGTGATGAAGCTCACAGCTTGATGAGGTGCAACGACGAAGACATCGATGTTAGCCGCCAAGGGCTTGGCTCAATGACTGGGCTCAGCTCGATGCAGTCGATATCCAACGGGAGCTCGATGTCAATGTCCGAATCGTGAATGCCGGGAGGTCGACCCAGGGCGACCGAGACCATGCGATCGAGGGTATAAGCTGCCCAGAAAATACGCTTCCGGAGTTGACTGAGAGAGACGAGTGTCAGATCCTGAAGCTCACTCGCTTTCAAGCTATAACCACGACTTACAGGACGTAAGGGTGCAGTCGAGGCGCTTGTCGGCCGTTGGATGATAATGATCGATGGAGACCGAGCGAGATGACCAAGCGAACGACGATCCCAGAGAGGAACCAGACCGACGGCGAGTTCGGAGCTCGATAGGACCAGGTGACCATGAGAATAAGAGCCTGGACATTCTTGAGGTCGTGCAAGCCGAGGACAACGTCGAGGTGCTCCATCGCCTTGGCGTAGTACGCCTCGGAGCTCGCGAGACCGCGCGCAGCCGACTTGGGCACGAGCTGGGCGCCGATCGCGTAGAGCATAAGGAGGAAGAAGGCGGCTAGTAGGAACGAACTTATGTCAGAGAGAGAAGACGTCCAGAGAACCCAAGAGAGAGCGAGCAACGAACCTGTCCGAGTCTCCTTGGTCGCTTGCGGCAGGGTAGCCGACTTGATGATCTCGCCCCGACACTGCCACCAGTCATGGACAGCCAGCCAGTCAATGGCTGGGTACTGAAGAACGATGAGACACTCATTTAGCACCAAACCACAGGCATAGAGAGAGCTGGCACTTACCCTCGCCTGGATGTGTTTGTAGCAGAGCGTGAGGATCGAGTCGTCCAGTTCCATCGGCAGATCCTCCGGCGGCGCCTCTGGCCGAGTCATCGGCGTATGCAGCATCGGCTGGATCTGAAGCGGGAGATGCCTCGCTGATCGCAAGTCCGGGTGCTCCGTCGCCAGGGAAGCCAGGACGAGCCTCGCCCAGCTGAAGCCGCTTGAGGGCCCAACGTAGATGGGTGAACCTGAGGCGGAGAGACTGAGAAAGGCGACGCCGCGTGCTGCGTCGTCCGACCATGAGAGGTCGTTGTCCTGCTCGGCTGCGACGCCGTGGGACGGATCTGGCGTAGGGTGCTCGACGCCGCCGGACGAAGAGGATGCACCTCCGCCGATGGTCCGAGGTGTTGAGCAAGGGGAATCGAGTCGTTCGTCGCGGGCAGAACCGCTATTTGGCCGGACAATTGACTTGGGTTGATTGGACGAGGACAAGGGCCTCGCGGACCGGTACACAGCGACATGCGCCCCGCTCGCCGACGACGCAGACAGCTGTGGGTCCAAGTCCGTATGTCTGCGGGGTTGAGTCAGCGAAGGACCACCGGAGACCTCGCGGGAAGGGGCGAGGGTCAAGACCGCGGGGCTACTGTTTCGAAGGGACAGAAGAGATGCCTTCTTTCAACTGCTGAGAAGAGAGAAGCACGATATTTCAATCTGTTGCTCACCTATTGGCGCCTCCAGAGACCCGCTGCCGTTTCTCACGAGTATCGCGTGCTTCAAAGATGCATTCTGCCTCGATCATGCGACACTTGCGGCAGGGCGCATCTTCGCCGAGGTCTTGCTGTTACATCGACGCCGAGCGGGGCGATGACGGGTTTCGCTGTCAGCAAGAAACCAGGGAGGCAAAGGGGAAATGAAAAAAGGAGATCGACGAACCTCACATCGCTGTTTCCTGTCAGAGAGACATGTCAAGGAATGAAGAAGGTACGTTGTTCAATAGGAAGAGGGCGGGCGTGTCAACACGTCGAGATAGTACGGGGGATGCGGGCGAACAGGCGACTGCGAGGCGAGATTGTCAACCTCGGTTGGTTGACGGTCTAGAGGCAAGGATCGCGTCCTTGGATTCCTAATCATGGTCTCCCACAGATCACCACTAGAGCATAAAGAGAGCGAGCGGGACGAACCTGCTCTTGCATCGGATGCATGCCTGGGCGCCTCGCGGCGGATGCTTCAAGGGCCGCTTTGCAAGCGACGGCGCGTTGGGATTGTGCGTGTCGGATGACGACGAAGAGGCCGTCGACTGCTGCTGCTGCTGTTGATCGAGGCCAGGAAAGTTTCCGAGGCTATGACTAGGCGTCACCAACGGCGAGCCCTGGGTTGTCACCGACGACGACGATGAGACTGACGCCAACGACGGGGGTTCGTAGAAGTGATCGTGCGGAGGTTGGGAGGAGGAAGAATCGGCGAGTTGCTGCTGTTGCTGGTGGTGGTGGTGGTAGAGCTGCTGATGCGAGTGGTGCTGGTGCAACTGTCCGTGCTGCTGTTGATGTTGCTGGTGCTGCAGCTGAAGCAAATGCGGCGGCGGTGGTGGAGGAAGATACGCCTGGTGCTGCTGGGGGGCAGCAGCAGCAGCATTCCCAGTGGAGACGGACGACGTCGGGGGCGGATGATGGAGGTGCTGCCGCTGCCGAGCCGAGGTCGGGGCCGCCCAGGGCGACGGATGGTGCGGGTCCATCTGGGAGAAAGACAGGCGGGCGGGCTTTCGTAGCGGCGGAGGTAGTCGAAGTCGGGTCCCAACGAGCTGGGAGGGGAATGGAAGGACAGCATCCGCCGGACCAAGCCCCATTGAGCCAGCCAGCCGGCCCCCCCTGGCTTGCGAATCCTCTCTCCTCTCTCTGGGCCCTGAGCTCATCACGCCTTCTTGACCTCCCTTCCTCCCTTGCATAGATACAGGTCCCGGCACTCCGGCGGTACCATCTTTCAGAATGCGCGAGCAGTGGGTCGGCATTTGGACCTTGTCCCTGGATTCCTTCACTTTGGATCCTGTCGCCGTGCTCTCTACTCCAGCATTCGGGCTAGCCGTCAAAGAAAGCCCAGGCAAGATCCGAACCGTCCAAAACGACGTCGGGTACCCCAAGTGCGCGAGTCGCTCTCGCCCTGTTCCTTGTCTGTGTCGGAGTCATTGCATTTCTCTCTCTCGCTCTCTAACAGCTCTCGTGTCTCTCATCCGACCTAGGCCTCCCTCCTTCTCGGCGCACTGTGCAGAGGGGATGGATCGGATCAGTCAATCATGGCTCGCTTCGTGGGGGGAAAGGGGATGCCACCACTCACGACCTCAGAATGTTGTCCACCCTAAGGATCATCTCTGCCGCCTCGCTCGCACTCGACACGACCTGCCGCTTGAGCTTGTACGACTCGGTGACACCCAGTTTGCGCATCGACCCAATCTCGCCGAGGTTCATGTCGAGCCCGGCGTCGGAGCGACCCTCGAAGTGGGCGGCGCGGAGCTTGGAGACGAGGTCCGCCGAGTCGTAGCCGGCGTTGTCGGCGAGAATCGTAGGGAGCTGGGGTGAGGACAAAGATAGAATCAGCTCGCTGCGCTTCTGTTTTAAAAACGGGATATCGACGACGACTGACCTGCCGAAGCGCCTTGGAGAACGCCTCCGTAGCAATCGCCTTTTTCCCGCTGATCTTCCTCGACTCCTCCTCGACGGCGTTGCTCATGAGCATCTCGGAGCAACCTCCACCGAGAACGACGCGGGACTCCTTGACCGTCTGCGAGAGGACCGAGAGTGCGTCGTGAAGGGATCGCTCGGCCTCGTCGATCATCTGTGTCGTCGCACCGCGAAGGACGACCGTGCAGGCCTGGCCGGCGGCGACTCCGGAGAACTTAATCATCTGTGGGAACAAGGGAAGGGGTGAGCGATAGGTCAAACGATGAGAGAGAGCGCCGTGTCACGCCACCCACCCGGTCCTCCCCAATCATGATCTCCTCGATCAGATCACACTGCCCAATCTTGATGCCATCGACCTTGTCGAACGACGAGGCGATCTCACCGCCCGTAACGAGGGCGAGCCTCTCGACGCCCTCAAAGTCGGCGTGCTCGATCGACATGATGCCGTACTCAGCGAGGAGGGATTCTGGGTAGTTGTAGATGAGCTGCCGATTGACGAAGCAAGTAATGCCGTGCGAAGCAATCTTGGCGACTTTGGCCTTCATCTTCTCCTGTAGAGGTGGCAATTGAGAGAGGGTTCAACACGCGAGCGGTGCATACTGAGCGAGATAGAAGAGTGGGAGACGGACCTTCTCGGCGCGCTCGAGCTCGGCAAGCTTGCTAGTGCCGTCGACGCGGACACGAGCACCGAAGACCTTGATCTTGTCGGTGTCCATCGCTGTTAGGGTGGGGAGAAGTGAATCAGTCTCTAGCCATGTCATGCCTGCAACGATTACCGGACGCACAGGTGTTGGCGATCATGATCTTGGCGTTTTCAATGCGTTTCGGTGAGTTGACGGCGATGGTCTTCTCGAGGATGAAACCTGGTGAGTGGATGGCGGAAGCGAGTCAGCAGCGATTCCCAAGGCAGACAGACGGAACAGGACAGGAACGTACCCTCGTCGAGGTACGAGTCCGTCAGCTTGCCGCCAACCTTCTTGATGATCTGAATGTGCTCGAGGTCCGTCGATCCCTGGGACGACGTAAGAAGAAAGAAGAGGGCGACAGCGGGTCAGAGACGCGAGTGAAAAGAGAAGCGCGACCACGCGACGCGACGAGCCGAGACAACGCGCGCAAGACGACGCACCTTGAGCCGGAGGACGGCGTCGACGGCGAGGTTAGCAAAGTAGTCCTTGTTCTCCGAAAGGACCTTGGAAGAGAGCGTTGTCCGGGCGATGTTGACGAGGTCGGTCCGGAAGGCGACAGGGTCCGAGCTGGCGTCGTCCCAGAATTTGGGGAGGGAAGGAGAGCTAGTCAGCAAACTTGTATCTGGGTGATAAAAACGACAACACAGCTTGATGCAGGACAAGGGGCTAGATGCTAGAAACTCTCCAGCAGACAGGCGCAAAGGCTGGCAGGCGAGAGAATAGGCGTGCGGGGTCCGAGGGCGCTTTCTTCGACGCGAAGGTCGAGAAAGGTTCCCTCCACTTCGACGAGACCGCGTCTTGCGTAGCTTGCTTCCAGCAGCGCAACAGCGTGACCGAACAAGACATCTCGGATGGCCTAGCTGACGCCACTGTCCGCCCTGGTCCTCATATATGAAGAGAGCTATGGAGAGGAGGGCGAGAACCTCGGACGAGACGCGCGAAGAAGCAAAGGGAAGCAGGGACTGACGCGTGGTCCTGAGCGGCAGCCTCGAGAGCCTCAAGCGCGCGCTTGCTGGCAATCCGATAGCCCTCAACGATGGTCTGCGGGTGGATCTTCATGTTGACAAGCCGCTCTCCCTCCCGGAGCAGCTCCGCGGCGAGGACACAGACCGAGGTCGTGCCGTCACCGACCTCGTCGTCCTGAACCTTGGAGATGTTCACCAGGATCTTGGCCGCCGCGTTGTCGAGGGAGATCGACTTGAGGATCGTAGCTCCGTCGTTGGTGACGGTGATCTCACCGGTAGAGGCGGACTCTGCATGGAGAGGAGGGGGGGAGAGAGGGGGGCATGGCAGACGAATGATGAGAGAGAGCCAGGTGTGAGCGTCGCGATTTGGTGGGCGTAAACCCATCGATATGTGCACTGCAAGAAGAGACTTGGAACGCACGTAGGATCTTGTTCATTCCCTGGAGGTAAAGAGTGCATCGAGAAGTTCGTTGTGGGTCAGCCTCGTCGCGTCCCTAGCACGTAAGCTGTCGACAAGACAGCGCGCGCGTCTCTTGATGGGGGCGCACAAAGAACACGAAGGGTGGCGCCCGCACGCAAAGGAAGAAGGGTTCAGACACACCTTGGGTCCCAGAGTGCTTTTGACGAGGTCTCCGAGCGCCATGGCACCAACGAAGCTCGACAGACGAGCGTTCTCGCCGCGCTCCTCGCCGGCCTGTCGTGCAAAGAACGGTCGAGGGTAAGACGCGTCAGACGGCCGTCCTCTACCTCGGGGGTTGTTGAAAATCAGCGTGGACTGACCTCTTCCGCAAAGACGTTCATGCTTGAGAGGAAGAAGAAGGAAGGGAAGGTTGTTGGGGGAGGGAGAGGGGGTGGTGGAGAGTCGTGATGGTTGAGAGAAGTCGAAGAGCACCCTCCCGCTCTCGCCGCCGCGCTCGCCCTCCGCTGGCACGGGCCTCGGTATCCCTGCGAGAGGGCAATCGCTGCATGTTTCCACTTCAACCATCAGAATTCGCGGACGGGCGGCTGGGAGGCTGGAGAGATGGATACTGGATTCTGCAACTATTCTACTCGATTCATCGCAAGCGACGACGCTTGCTCTGCTTTGATGCCACAGCGCCCGGCCTGTGCGTGTGCGCTCGTCGTCCGCTTCCTTGTCCGCGAGCTGTCAGCCTCTGTCTAACCGAAACCACATCTCCACCTGCCCACCATGAATCGGTGAGGTCAAAGCGCGCTCGCTCGTTATGACGATGCGATGGTCTGATGCGTTTGCTTCTTGCCGCCCCTGTCGTACACTCTCAAGACTGCCTGTCGTCCTCGACATTGACCAGATTGAGGTGAGGTCCATGTATCTCTCACCCCCCAGCGCTGATCTCATCCCTCCCGTGTGTGCCTCCGCAGTATCTCCTCGACCAGATAGTGCGCCCCAGTTGCAGGCTGGACGTGCGTGCATATGTGTGGCTGATCTTGCGACCTGACCAGCCCGCCCCCGACAAGGACGAGGATGCGTTCGTGACGAAGCTACGGGAGAAGCTCCGGCTGGCGCTCGAGGCGGTGCGCGCTGGGGCCGAGGGAACGACCAAGGGCGCCTGAGAACGATGTGCATAAATGAATCTCGCTCGGTGCGCGGATGACGCGTTGCTTCCTGCCTGTTTAGTCGAGGATGCCGTGGACGGCAGGCTTTGGAGGCGTCGGCAAGAGACGCGGCAGTGCATGGCCTCCTGCATAGATAGAGATGGACCACGCAGACGCCTTCTCTCTGCGTGAGGGTATCGGACGCCCGACCGTTGTTCGGCTTCATGCGACGGCGAAGCCGGAGGGGGGAAGCAGGAGACGAGAGAAGTCACCACGTGTTCTCGAAGGTCCTTGCACTCCAAACATCCACCGAGTCCCTCTGGCGTCGCTTTCCCCTTTTCTTCGCGTCCCTGTTCCGGCTCCTTCGAGCCCGTGCTCTCGTAGAAGAACGCCCTCCTTCCTTTGAAACCAGCAAAGATACGAGGCGCTCGTCGAACCCCCGATCCCTCCCCTCATCCTCCTTGGCATTCATTCTCCAGGCTCCCTCCCACGACAGCGACCAGTCTAGACCACCACCACAGCTCCCCTCCCTCTTTCCTTCTTCCTGCCCACATTGTAATACTCTCCACTCGTCCGCCATGGCAGCCGTAGCCCACGCCCCCCTCACACCAACCTCACCGCCGCTCAACTTCTCCCGCCCCTCCCCCGCGTTACGCTCGCCAGACGCACCACCTTCCCTCGGTCCTCCCCTCCCTGTCTCGCCCAACCCTCCATCGGCATCAGCCTCGCGATCAACAGCCCCAGCAAGGTCGCCCAGCACTGTGACGTCCTCCGAGGACGTCTCGGCTTCCATCTTCGACTTGTATCATTCGGAGCACGGCCACGCGCTCGCTGCTCACTCGAGCGAGGACGGTAGTGGTGGGCATCGTCTCGTCGGTCGCGCCGGCGGGCCGAACCCGACGCAGCAGCAGCAATCAACGAGGTTCGCCCCCCTGCCAGAGGAGACGCCTGTGGAGCACCTGGGGGAGAGTAGTGCCTCGGAGACGAGTGCAGGGGGAGGAGGTGGGAGCGGCGGAGGTAGCCTCCTGAACGGCGCAGCAGTTGCGGCGACGGCGTCGGCGCCTCAGGGGACGACCATCCGCGGTCCAAACGAGGGTCAGTGAGTCGTGCTCCTTCACGCTTGAGTGTTTTTTTTTTCTGTGTGCTAAATGGCCTTCAAACAATCCAGAGGAGGACGCCTTCCACGTTCGGTCGACCTACGCCCGCCTCGACAGGATCGGCGTTCCAGGGGACGGCTACGAGGAAGGTGTCGAGCGGACGAGGGAACGCGCGGTTCTCAACCATCGAATGAGCGTCGCAAGGTTCCCACCGGGGATGCATCGAGGGGAGAGCGGGGAGGTGGAAGGGCTGGACCCGAAAGAGTCTGCGCTGAGGGAGACGTTGGATCGGTGGGTACCCTCTCCTCCTCAATCACTTGACTCTCATGACTGATCCTCTTCCTCCCCGATCAGCTACGGCTTCTTCACTTCCCCTCTCTCGACTCGCTCTGAGTCCCGCATTTTCCCCATTCTCTCCGCCTCCCTCGCTACCCTCCCTTTCCTCGCGGGACCCTCCAAGGGCTCAGCCCCCTCCCCCTCGTCGCCCCCCATGCCCCCGCCACTGACATCGGACCCGCCTCCGCCGAGGGGCGATGACGGCCCATCTGGGAAGGAGGCAGCAAGAATCAGCAAGTGGGAGCGCATGCTCATCAAGAAGCGGTTCGACAAGGGTGGGAACACGATCGCGTGGGAGTTTGACGCGGTGAAGAGGAAGAAGGTGTGTGAAACGCATTATCTTCTCTTCTCTTGGGAAGCAGAAAAAACTGACTTAGTTGTTGCTCACCAGCTCGAGCGCAGGGTGTACAAGGGCATCCCAGATCGATGGCGCGCCGCTGCTTGGGGCACCCTGATTGACGAGATGATCCCTCCGTCGAGCTCGGGTAGAGTGGCTGGCAAGGGCAAGGCCAGGGATAGCGACGAGGACCTCATCCGCGAGTATCAAGTATGTAGATGCACGCCTGATGCCCTTCACAGTGCAGTGCGAGATTGCTGAAGGCTGCTATCGTTCTCAGTCCCGGATCGAGCAGCCCTCGTCGTTCGATGTCCAGATCGATCTGGACGTGCCCCGGACTATCTCAGGTCATGTTCTCTTTCACACACGTTACGGCCTCGGGTACATCCAACTCTCTTTTTTCTCTCTCTCTTCGTCTTGCCCTGCTCTGATGCCGCCATCCCCTTGCGCAAACTCGCAGCCAGCGGGGTCTCTTCCACACTCTCCATGCGTTTTCCCTCCACTGCCCTGAGTGTGGTTACTGCCAAGGCATGGGCTCCATCGCCGTCAATCTCCTCTGTTACTACTCTGCCGAAGTTCGTCCATCCCCTTTTCGTGGGCCGCCCTGGATACTAATATCGAACCCATTCCCCTCAGAGGACCTACGCCTACCTCGTTCGTTTGCACGACAAGTACGACCTCCACGCCGTCTTTGAGCCTGGATTCCCAGGGATGCTCGAGGCTTTTTATGTCCAGGAACGGCTCGTTGAGCTCGTCCTTCCGGACGTCTACAAAGTTCTCGTGCGTTTCCGATGTCCTGCTCCCCTTTTTTGGAGTCTCCTATGCTAACATGTGACGCTCACCCAGAAACGGGAGATGGTCTCGACCTCGTCGTACGCAACGAAATGGTTCATTACCCTATTCACGACGACGCTCCCCTTCCGGACCCAACTGCGTGTCTGGGACGCTTGGTTCCTCGAGGGCCGTGACCTCATCGTTATCGTTTCGCTCGCGATCCTCTGGTCCTTCCGAGGTGAGCCCAGCATCCGTTCACCCTGCTTCTCTCGGTTTCACTAACACGACCTGACCCGTTCTACCACAATCAAGACAATCTCACCTCGTCCGAAGCCTCGTTCGAAACGGTCCTTTCGCTCCTCTCGTCGTTCTTTGTCCCGGAGGACGATGACGCCCTCATGGAGTGGGTCCGGGGCACGCTCGCCATCAAGGGGATAAGGGAGAGGATGGATGGGTGGCGGGAAGAGTGGCGGGCGATGGGGCCTGTCGAGGGAGGAAAAAGGTTGCTGTGACTCGGAAGAGTGATGAAGATTTGCGCGTCACGCAACACACGCACACATGCTTGAAACCCTGCTGCGGGAAAGCAAAGCCGTTGGCCTATTTGGCCGCGGGCGCGTCCAGTGCTACTGCCGCTCTCCGTAACTTGCGGCCGGCCGTCCGATGCGCCAGGGGACGAACGAGTCACGACGGTCTCGAGAGGGACTCAACTTTCTGTCGACCCAACCACCATCTTCTCCGCCTTCATCCCTCTTCTCGAGAGTCCTTTCCTTTCTGTTTCTCCTCCTCCCATTTTCCCCCAAACCATGCTCCGCACCTCTTTCAAGGCGACGTCCCCCTTTCGGGCTGTTGCTACCGCGCGAGGCATTCGCTCCTTCGCGGTCTCCTCCTCGACGCTCCTTGAGGTCAGCTGTGTCTTGTCGCCTCCTTTAGTCCTCTCAACCCTAAGTAATCCTGACGTACCCCTTTCCTCCCTTATCGTCAGGCTAACCGCTCGCATATCGCCGCCTCGCACCCGGACCACCCGCCGCCGCCCGATGTCGTCCAGTTCCTTGAGGAGCAGTCCCACGGCCTCCTCTCAACTTACGCCCGCCCGCCGATTGTCTTCACCCACGGCAAGGGCAGCAAGATCTATGACACCCAGAGGCGCGAATACCTTGACTTCTCAGCTGGAATTGCTGTCAACGCTCTTGGACACGCTGACCCTGAAGTGCGTTGGCCATCATGGCTTCTGTCTAACTCTGTCTCCGTCGTCGCATACTTATCTGACGTCCTTATCGACCGACACCAGATCGCCAAGGTCCTCTACGAACAGGCGAACTCGCTCGTCCACTCTTCCAACGTCTACCACAACGAGTGGGCCGGACCCTGCGCGAACCTCCTTGTAAACCTCACCCAGGAGCACGGTGGGCTTGGCCTCACCCAGTCGTCGTCGACGGCGGCGTCAACGTCCGCCAAGGTCTTCTTCGCCAACTCGGGAACAGAGGCCAACGAGGGGGCCCTCAAGTTTGTCCGCAAGCATGCGAAGGAGCAGTTCCCTGATCGAGCGCACGAGAAGACGGAGATCGTCTGCTTCGAGCGCGCCTTCCACGGGAGGACGATGGGCGCGCTCAGCGTCACGCCGAACCCGAAGTACCAGGACCCGTTCGCACCTCTGCTGCCTTCGGTCCGTGTGGGGGTGATGAACGACGAGCAGGGGATCAACGAACTCATTACGGACAAGACGTGCGGCATCATCCTTGAGCCCATCCAAGGCGAGGGCGGTGTCTGGGAGGCCGACGTCGAGTGGCTCACCAAGGTCGTCAAGCGCGCTAGGGACGTTGGTGCCGTCGTCATCTTTGATGAGATCCAGTGTGGAATCTTCCGGACGGGCACGATGTGGGCCCACTCGCGTTATCCGATCGAGTGCCAGTAAGTGCTGGTTCCCCTCGATTACTAGAGGGAGTGTCTTGCTCACCTGCCCCCCCCCCCACTCCTCCTCCCCTTCCATCTCACAGCCCGGACATTGTCACCATGGCCAAGCCCCTCGCCAACGGTATCCCCATCGGCGCCATCATGGTCCGCGACGATGTCGTCAAGGCCGTCACTGTCGGTGCGTTGTTATGTTTCAGGCACGCGCGTTCTCCGTCGCCTACTCACATTTCTTTCCACTGCTTCTCGTTCAGGCTCTCACGGAACCACCTTCGGTGGCAACGTCCTCTGCACCCGACTCGCGCACCACGTCCTCACCCGTCTCTCCGCCCCTACTTTCATCTCGAGCCTCGATCAAACCTCCTCGCACCTCACCTCCCTCCTTGCCCGCCTCCCGCAACTCTTCCCCTCGCTCATCCCCTCCCAAGTCCGTGGTCGAGGTCTCATTCTCGGTATCCCCTTCGTCCACCCGGACATGCCCGGGCGGTTCGTCCAGCTCGCGAGGGAGCGGGGGCTCCTTCTTTTGACGGCAGGAACGGACTGCGTCAGGATCCTCCCAAGTTTGAACGTGACGGTGGAGGAGTGCGACCATGCGGCTGCGGTCATGGAGAGTGTCGCGACTGTGATGGTGAAGGAGGGGTGGAGTTCGGAGGGGAAGCCGAAGCAGGCTTGAATAGGATATTTAGACGACACGGGAGGAAAAGGGAGGGGGTGGGGGGCAGAGGACAGTTGTAACTTTGCACGATTTAGATAGATGCGGCACATTTCCATTTCTCATAGACTCTCGGACTAAGCATCACGAAAGGGCAGGCCAGCCACGATTCCTTCTTCCCTTTTCCTCATCCTTTCCGGTTGCGGGGGATGCGCACGCAGCATAGCGTCCAAGTCATGGCGGCCCGGAAGGTGAACGGCGGGGAGAGCATTCGGGGTCCTGAAAATGATAGTGATGTCGACTGAATGGGTAGAAATGTAGCTCGTCGGTAGGGGCAGCTAGCTTCCGGGTAAGAGCAGACTAGCATGGCTCGGGGTGGCGAGGGTGTGGTCCAAGGCGTTGTGCTGGTGAGCGCGTACTCGGCTCAGTCCCCGAGCTTCTCTACGATTCCCCAATGAGGCTAGCCTCGATGAAGTCCATGCTGTCGTCTGGGTTTTCGAACCCATCCTCGGCTGCTGCGACAAATTCTTGGGGGGCGTTCCGAGTGCTCGCCTCGGCTTTTGCTGAGGGGTTTGCCGATTTCTTCGAGCGTTTCGGACCTGTGGGGGAACGCAGTCATCAACATCATCACCCCGCACCACCGAGAACGAGCGATGGTGAGCGAACATACCTGGACGGGGCGGCCGAGGGTCAACGTTGACAGGTGGCACCGACGGACCTGGAAAGCACCGCATGAGATTCAGCCTGTCATCATCGACAGTGCGTCACACGACTCACCAAGCAAGGGCCGCGCAGTATTGCTTGCGCCGTAGAGCCTCTCAAGTCTAGCACGCGTCCGCTCCTTAACTCTTCAAGCTCCAACACGAGGGATTTAGTCATCGACCGAACCCCAAACCAAGGACCAGAGACCAACCTGTCATCAAGCCCCTGCAAGCTCCCCATAGCGAGCAGAACCTCCTCCCAACCCGAGACCTTCTCCCTTCGCTCCCGCTTGCTCTTCCGGTCAAGCTTCCAGCTCGACTTTTTGGTCCGTGCCGCGAGCTCCTCCAGCGTGCCCTCGAGGACGCACACCGTGGAGACGACGAGTGGACGGGCGTGCTCCTTATGAAGGCCCTCTAGTCGCCGCCGCTTCCTCCTCCTCGACGACCCGTCCAGGGCCGGCTGTTTCTTCGCGTCGAGGTCGCGCGCCAGGCGGTCTGCGCAAGCAAGTATATCGTCCTCGAGCGTGAAAGGCTGAGGCTCGGCCGGGAGCGTTGATGGCTGGAGCGGGAAAAGTGTGAAGGTCGAGCTGGGTGGGACGGGTGAGAGCGGCGAGGTTGGCGAGGAAGGTGGGCGGGCGGTAGGGGAGAGGAGACCGGTGGAAATGGACGAGGTTGAGACTCGGTGGAGGTGCCGGAGCAGGGAGGCGTGGTCCCGGAGGGCGTTACGCTTAGAGGGCGCCGTGCTGGGTGCCATGTACCACTAGATTGTGGATGGACGTTGAGAAAGGGGCGAGGTAGGGCAGGTCATCAATCCAAACGACAGGAGAAGACCGAAGGAGGTTACGAAAGGGTCTGTCGTCAAGGCGTTGCCACATCATCCTTACCTCGTATGCTTCACATAGATTAGATCAGATCAGTTGTATTTATCCATAAAGCTCAACCCACTCACAGCCAGAGAGACGGGTAGGTCAGCTTGCGTTGAGCGGTCTCTCGGCTTCCTTGCGCCGCGTTCCTCCGGCGATCTCCTCACCTCCCTCCCCTGACTCTCAGCTACCATCTTCTGCTGGACGACCTTGCATCGTCTCTTCCGTCCGACCCGCCTACAGCCATCTGGTTACTGGCTCTCACCCTCACGGCGGCGAAACTCCTGGATCCTGAAGCAGCAGGATACCCGTGACCCACCCCGTGAGCTCTGTCCGCTAGTCGTCGGACGTACGCGTGTCTATGCACCCTGATCCTGATGCTGGCCCTCCCAGCCCTACATACCTCCATTCCACTAGCCCCAGTCTCGTAGGCCATTATGTTTGACGACTGTGGGTGCTGACTGTCGAGCGACGCGTCCGCCGTATAAGTCGCCCGCTCACGTTCGTCCCTTTCCCCCTTTCGTCCGTCGCAGTCGTGGAGCATGCCGGTACTGCCCCAACCTCGGCGGGAGGCGCTGGTGGAGCCTTTGTCCCGGCCATGCACGCCGGGAAGTATGAGGACGTCTCTTACGAGGGGTTTGAGGCGTCGTACTACTCAGATGACGAGGAGGACCCGGCGACCATCGAGACTGTGCGCGTCGTTCGACTTCCCCGATCGTGCTCTTCACATATCATCTGACAAGAAAGTTATCTCCTCCTGTCAGCTCGAGACGGGATATGTCTCTTCTCACTTGCTATCGGCCGGCGAGGAGACCCAGATCTTCTCCCTCGGCTCGGTCCAGTTCACCCTTCCCTCCGCCCTTCTCCACCTCCGCGTCGCGGCCAACACGCTCTTCATGGCCCTCCACCCGCTCACGGTCATTCTCATCGATCTCTCGCGGCCCTCGGACCTGACGACCATCGATCTCCCAGCGCCCAAACTGACCAAGGGCGCCAGCGCGGGCCAGGCGGGCTCCTCCGGCGCGAGCGTCATCACCGGCATCTGGCCCGACCAGACGGGCAAGCACCTCATCGTCGGGACGTCGTCCGGCGAGGCATGGTATCTCACCTGCTCCCTCGAGGGTGGCCCCTCGTCCTCTTCCACCGCATCGCAGACGGTCGAGTGGCGCCGCCCAAAGACGGCGCTCAAGGCTCTCAAGCCCTCGCCCACCAACGCGTGGACCTCGGTTGCCTGGTCGCCCCCTCCACCGTCGACGTCGTCCAAGCCATCCGGGCGCGAAGTCCTCTTCGGTACGGCGTCCGGCCAGATCCACTACGTTGTTCTTCTCCCGCAGGAGGATCTCTTCAAGTCACAGGAGCGAGATTTTGGCACCATGTATACTTTTGCCGAGCGCACGCCTGTCACGGGGCTCGCCTGGGGTGGTGCAGGCGAGTCGGGGAGGAAGGCATGGGTTCTCGCTTGTCAAGAGGGCGGGAAGGGCTGGGTCTGGGAGGGCATGGTGAACAGCTCTGGGCCAAAGTGGGTCGAGGAGCTTCTGGTAAAGGGCAAGGGGCCTAGTGCGTCTTCATCCTGTCTCCCAGCTCTGTATCAGAGGCTCGACAGACTTATCATACTCTTCGCGCTACCACAGAGTCAATTGAACTGCCGGCTGGCTCTTCGTTGGACCTTTCCTCGCCGCCACCATCTACGTTTGCTCTCTACTCGACGAACCCCATCTCGCAGCAAACCCTGAACTGGCTCACTCGTACGTGTGCCTGACCTCTGAAACTCGTTTATGCCTTCCTTTGACGCCTTTTGGACGTTTCCCAGCTCGTGGCATCTTCCACGCCCTCCTCACGACCCCGACCTCCTCCCCTCTGTTCGAGAATCCGGGCATGCTACCGTTCCCTGCCCTTCCAATCTCGCTCATACCGCTGTCCTTCATTCCGACCGAGTATCATTATCTTATTCTCTACGCCGACCGCGTCGTTGCCGTCAGCCGGCTGGACGGTGGGCTTGTCTGGGAGGCTGCGATTCCGCTCGTTCGTACCAGGTTCACTTTCATCCTAACCTTCCTAGCTGACATTTCTATCTCTCCCCGGACGAGAAGAAGGCACACGAGAAGCCCCTCGGCCTCGCGTTGGACCCATCGAAAAAGACCAATTGGCTCTACACTTCCGCGGCGATCTACGAGGTCCTTGTCAGCGAGGAGGACCGCGACGTCTGGCGCGTTCTCCTCCTCAAGAGGGAGTATGACGAGGCTCTCAAGTTTGCCAGGGTGCGTTGATTTTGTACTGATTTTCGGGAACGACGTGGGCTAAATACCTCCTTTGGTCAGACCCCGCGCCAAAAGAACATCGTCACGTCTGCCCAGGCCGACGCCTTTTTCGAGCAAGGCCGGTTCCACCAGGCTGCAGCCAAGTACGCCGTGTGCTCCAAGTCATTTGAGGAGGTCGTTCTCCGATTCGTCGATGCAGGGGAGCGCGATGCCCTGCGGTACTACCTCGGGACAAGGCTGGACAAGCTAAAGAAGACGGTTGGTTTTCACCGCTGATGTTCGAGATCTTAGATGGCCCATACTGATAGGCGTTCAATCTGAGCAGGATCTTACGCAGCGGCTGATGATTGCGACGTGGCTCGTCGAGATCTACCTAAGCAAATGCAACACGCTCGAGGATGGTTCGTATCATCTCCTCTCTCTCGACCCGGAATCACGACTGACGCCGATCTTATAGTCGTCGCTGCTGAGGCGGCCTCGCAAGACGTCGAAAGCCTCAAGCTCGAGCGGACGATGGTGGAGGACGAACTCAAGCAGTTCCTCCAGGACTACCATGTGCGCTACTTTTCTTCCTTGAGCGGATTTTTCGAGTTCGCTGACACCTCATTCCGTTCTAGGCCAACCTTGACCATAAGACTGTGTATGATCTCTTCCTCAGCCACGGCCGGACAGACCTCTACATCTACTTTGCAACCCTCGTCAAAGACTTTGGTAAGGTTGTCGAGCACTGGGTGCTCGAGGAGGAATGGGTCAAGGCCATTGGCGTCCTCAATCGCCAGGTGAGAGGGAAAGCACAGCAAGTTACTTTGTCGACTAGAAACTGACCGTCTCGCCTCCCCAGTCGTCCCCCGAACTTCATTATCGCTTCTCGCCCGTTCTCATGCGGAATGCGCCTAAGCAGACAGTTGACTGCTGGCTCCGGCTGACGACGCTCGACCCTCGTCGCCTCATCCCGGCTCTCCTCCAGCAGCAGCCTCGCAAGTCGGACAATCCCTCGACCTCCGCTACCGCGTCCGGGTCGTCGACGACGAATCACGCCGTCCGGTACCTCCAGCACGTCATCTTCAACACCGGTAGCACCGACCCGACGGTTCACAACCTCCTCGTCACTTTCTTCTGCGCCTCCCCGGATCCAGATGACGCTCCTCTCCTCCGGTTCCTCGCTGCTTCCCCGGACGACCCAGAGACTGAGCGTCCATACTTTGACCTCGACTACGCGCTCCGGCTATGCCTCGCGCACGGGCGAATCGAGCCCTGCGTCCACATCTACGGCAAGATGGGTCTCTACGAGAGCGCTGTCGATCTCGCGCTCGAGAAGGGTGACCTCGAGCTCGCCAAAATTAACGCCGACCGACCTTCGGACGACGATGCCCTCCGAAAGAAGCTCTGGCTTCGGATCGCAAAATACGTCGTCCAGGACAAGCGGGACATCAAGACGGCGATGCGGTTCCTCGAGTCTACGGACCTGCTTAAGATTGAGGACGTCCTGCCGTTCTTCCCGGACTTCGTCGTCATCGACGAGTTCAAAGAGGAGATCTGCCTCGCACTTGAGGCGTGCGGTGCGCACATCCAGGCATTGAGGTTGGAGATGGACGACGCGACGGCGAGTGCCGAGGCGATCAGGGGGGACATTGCCGCGCTCAAGGACCGGTTTGTGACGGTCGAGCCGGACGAGATATGTTCCCACTGCTCGACAAAGCTCATGACGAGGCAGTTTTATGTCTTCCCGTGCCAGCACGCGTTCCACGCGGATTGCCTCATCTCGCAGGTCAGCATTGGTGGCTTGTCTTTCAAGAGATCTATCGACTGACCGCTTCCTCCTCCAGATCAAAGATTTTGCCCCCTCCTCTACCCTTCGCCGGATCCTCGCCCTCCAAACGGCGCTTGTCCGGCCCTCAGACAAGCTTCCACTCTCCTCGCTCGACCCTTCATCGGCGGTCATCCCAAGCAGAGTAAGCCAACCCCGGGCGCTGCTTTCATCCTCCTTCGACAGCTCGGCTGCGACGGGCGTATCTTCAAAGCACAAAAACAAGGACGCAGCCAACGGCGTCGCTGGCGCAACGAACCCTTCCTCTCGACGAGCCGGCCTGGGTATCCTTGCCGCCGGTGACCGCCTCCGCGAGCTCATCCTCCCCGATGCGCTCGCGACTGCCATCGGTGGGCTCCCCAAGAACTCACCCTCCACCAAAGCCCAGTCGATGCAAGCAGTCCCGGCGACGATGGAGAAGTTGGAGAAGATGCGTGAGGAACTCGATGGATTGCTCGCTGGGAGCTGTGTCTTGTGCGATAGTGTCGTTGCGGGATTGGATAAGCCGTTCTTGATGTCGGGGGAGGAAGAGGAAGGCGAATGGGCGATCTGAGTTGGTGTAAAGGTGAGAAACGGAGATTGATGAATTTCTTGTAGTGACAGGAGAGAAGGAGGTGGCGGCGGAGGATGGTCTAAGCTGACACCCTATCTCTGCGTGACTTGGCGGGTGATGGCAGCTCCAATCCCCTGTCTATTCTTGAACCACTGCTGGTGCGCCTATGAGCGGACGTCGAGAGGTGCACGGCGAGTCGAGAAGCTCCGGTTGGGGTGACTGGATACAGATCTGTCAACGTAAACGACTGCGGCGGCGAAAGGATGCCCCGTCTTCACGCTCCGGAGAAACCGACGACAGGAATGGGCAGCGAGCGGGAGGGGCCCAGTCTGTTGTTCCCGCGCGGTCAGTCCTCCTTGCGTCCAGGCTCGCTTGCGGTGGTCATCATCAATTCAGGGGTCGGGCGGGCAGCGATCCTGCCCGAGGTCTCTGGGCCGACCGGTCGTGGTTCTCTCCTCTCTGTCTCTGTCAAGGCGAGATGCATAAGCTAGACTGCCAGTGCCATCTCATGCATTTTGATGACTATCTCTCTCCTGATCTCGTCCGTCGTTCGTTTTGATGCGTCTGAATGCTGAACCGGGCCTGGCCTCTGCGCATTTGGGTTTCCTTGCATTCACTCCGCCGCCCTGGCTCGCTCCCTCTGTCGCGCACTGCACTCCTCGCTCGCTCTGCTCTGTTCCTCGCCCGCCGGCCATCACCCAAACACACCGCCTCTCGCTCGACGGCTCTCACCCTCTCCTGGCTTCGTGCGACGAAGCGACCTGTCTTCCTCTTAGACGTCCCGTCTCACCGACCTCTCGTTCTCTTTCTATCTGCCCTCGACTTCGACCCCGACCCAAGCAGACACCGCGTCTCTTCTCTCATCCGTCCGCCGCTACAATACGATGCAGTCGCCGCCCCCTCCCCCACCGATCGCCCACGACTCCTCCTCGTACCGGGCCCAACAGCCACCCTACTCGTCCTCCTCTCCGTCGACTCCGCTCTCTCCCTCAGCTCCGGAAGGCGTCGGCTCGCCCGGGTCCTCGTCGAGCGGTGTTAAGTCGCCGTCATCGTCGACGGCGCCCAGCAGCGGGGGCAGCACCAATCCGCTGATCGACCTCATCGAAAGCGAGAAGCGCTACATCGAAGAACTTGGAGCGGTCATCAGGGTGAGAGCTATCCGTTTACCTTTTCGTATTGTTCGCTCTCGTGCGTTCGTGCAACGGACGCGCCCGCCGCGCTCGTACTCTTCTCGCTCGCTCGCACGGACGCCGGCTGGACCGCCTTACCTTCCCTCCTTCGCTTTCCTCTTTCGCTCTCTCTTCCTCATCTCCGAGAAGTACGGATAGGCTTTGTGAGCTACGGGGAGCTCAAGAATTATCCTGCTCCCCACATAGCCTGTCTTTCAAAAGACACCAGAGGGCGGCGAGCCAGGGCGAACGCTGCTCTCTTGCTTGCATTGCGCGTGCAGTCCCAGGCGCACGAGGCTCTCTCTTTGACTTGGATCTGCTCCGTCGAGCCTGGTCACTTCATTGAGTAGAGGAGCTGCCCTTCCGAAGTATGGGCGTTGCACGCTCAGCAGCGGACCAGCCTTTCCTCGCCTCGCTCGAAAGCATCATCACGCCAAAGGCGTTGTTTGCTTGCTTTGACCATCCTTTCGCGACGCGTTCTCCTCCTCAGCAGGCCGGTGCAAGGCAGCCCTTATTGATACCTCTCCTGCTGGCCCCCTCTCTAACTCGCAGAAAGTCGCAGGCGCCTGGTCAAGGGCTAACTTCCCTCCGCCGCTCCTCGATTCGATGTTTCGGGCCATCGAGGGCGTCTATAAGATCAACCGAGCATTCGGCGCGGTGCGTGTCCTTTGCTTTCCCCTCTCTCCTCACGCCTCTTCCCTCCCTGATGATGTTTTTCCTCCGGTTCCCGTGATGCAACGCAGAAACTCAAGGAGATCGGTCCGAATCCGTCGTCGCCCAAGGCACTGGGCGACCTGTTGATGCGCTGGGTGCGTCCATGTTGAGCCGCAAGTCCCGCGCTCGCATGAGCTAACCCTACTCTCTCCTCAGGTTGACGACATGGAGCCCGCCTACACGCGCTACTCCAAGACGTACCTTGCCGACTTCAACTCTTGGTCGCCCGTTGCGTCCAACGTCAACCTTCCTCGGATCCTCAATGATGTTACCGCTCAGCTCTCACAGCCGCCAACCAACTCGCCGACGGGCCAATGGACGCTCGATGACCTCTTCTTGCTGCCGTGCCTCCGGCTCAAGTACTACAAGAAGCTCTACGCGAGGTTGCTCAAGAAGTCGGTTGTCGTCGCTCTCGTCTATCTTCTTTGACTCTATCGCTGATCTCAACCTTGACGCCTCAGCACCCAGCCCGGCAGGAGCGACCATACCCTCCTTGTCGGCGCCAACAACCGACTGACGACGCTCATGGAGACACTCCGGGAGCGACTCACCATGACCGTCGGCGATGAGGCCCGTATGGCACAGGACATGGCCCAGGGCGCCGCCGCAGGTGGTAGTGGACGAAGCAGCGCTGCCCCAGCAGGTGCAGCAAGTGTCCCTCTCGAAGCCGCACGAGGCTCTGGGGGCTCCCTCCCTCCCTCAGTACGGGGCAGTCTCGCCAGCTCAGCAGATGGGAGTCGAACGAGCGAGAACCCCTCGATCTTTAGCTCTTCCGGCGGAGGACTGAGGGACTCGAACGAGTCTGCGACGACTTCGTTCGGATCGACGCCGCCGTTGCCGCTGGCGCAGATCGTTTCTTCGCCTGGAGGTGGGAGGGAGCTGCCACCTGTGCTTGGGCCGGAGGTGGCAGAGACATCTCCCCCGGCTCCTTACTCGGCGCTCTCGCCTGGCGCTCCGCCTCAGGAACCCCTGGGGGGTCCGTCGCAGACGCTACTTGATATTGAGCGCCGGCTGGACCCGGAGCGCGTCTTGGATCTCTTTACGATGAAGCCCAGGGTTTGTCGTCGAATCTCTGATTCTGATTTCATATCCTATCTCACTCACAATTGACCTCCTGCTCCCTCCATCCACACACACAGCAAGTCCGCCTTCAAATTGCCCCGCCAGCGCTTCCCTTCCAGCGCAAGATCCGGCGCTCCGTCGATGTCGAGATCTTCTTCACTCCTACTTCGACGGGCGAGAAAATTAACCACCCACGGGGGTTTATCTTCATCCTCTCGGATCTCTTTCTCATCTGCGAAAGGATGGAACCAGGCGAGCGCGCCCAGAAGGTTGCCGAGGCGGATGGAGCGCAAGGGCCGGACCTATGGCTCTGCTACCCGCCGCTAGCAGGGAAGCATCTCTCGGTTTCGCCGGGACCGACTGGTGAGCTCTCGACCTGCCCTTGGCTCGCACAAGGAGATACCGTTACTGACCGCGTGGCACGCTCACTCCAGACAATCACATTGAGGTCGTCGTTATGCGGAAGGAGACGTTTATGCTTCGAGTCGAAGACCGACGAATGCAGCAGAGCGTGATCGCCGACTTCAAGGATTGCATCGACTTCGCGACGAAGAGTGAGTCTGCGCTTCCCTCCACTTTCCTGCCCATGCATCATCGCTGACCCCTACACCCAGTGCAACTCGCCGTCCAGACGGCTCTTCCCAAGGCGCCTTCTCCCCCTTCGGCCCAGCAACCAGGAATGGTCGGGTCCAACTTCGGGATGACCTCACCTATGTCCGGCGCTCCCTCCTTTTCCGGCGGCCCCCGTCCTGGTCCTGGACCCGGCGGCTTCATGCCCCTATCGAATTCTAGCGGACCAACTGATCCCCGGACAAACCCTCACGGAGGGGCTTTTATGCCCATGAGCGCCAACAGCAGTGGTGGAAGGCAGAGCGAGCGGGCCTTCTCCCAGGGCAGCAACATCTCCAACGGCAGCGGCGGTGGCGGTTCCACAACGGGCGCCGGGTCTCCTCAGCCTCATCAACAACCTCCCCATCAGCAGATGGCCACCATGGCGCTTGATGGAAGTGTAGGGCAACCGAGGGCCATCTCCCCGAACATGCCCCCTCCCCGTGGCGCGTCAGTCGGCGCTCTCCAGCCGGGCCAGGTGGCCAATGGGGGGATGGGAGGAGGCCCTCCTCGGGGCGCTAGCCTCGGTCGACCGCCTCAGCAGGGTATTGGGGGTCCCCCTGGCGGCGGCTCTCCCGGCTCTGGTCAGCAATTCCCTCCGTTCCCTCCTCAATCTCGGGCAGGAGGCCTTCCTACACCGCCGGGCCCTCAACAGCAGCAGCAGCAGCACTCGGCCCTTCCGCCGCTTCCTTCCCCCATCGGTTCCGGTCGTCAACCGCTCTCGCCGATATCGGACAAAGCAAGTATAATTCGCTCCCAGTCAGGCAACTCGTCTCGCTCTCAGCCGTCCATCTACTCCAACTTTGAGGAGCCGCCCCCTCTCCCTCCCGCTCGGGACCATCTCCCTGCCATCCCGGGCCAGCACCAGATGCACCAGTCGCACTACATCGGTGGGCCTAACGGTCAGCAGGCGTTCCGGCCTCCTCCTGGGCCGGGTGGAGGCTATCCTCCGCGAGGTGGCATCCAGTCGGCGTCGGCTTCGCCCAACCTCGACAACCACAGCCTCCCAGGAGGGCCTGGTTTCCAACCGGCGTTCCGCTCCCGCTCTGCCGAGCCTACGACTCCTACATTGCCGTCTCTCCCGCCCTCGAAAGCTTTCGACCTCACTAAGTCGATGCCCTCGCTCGATGGCTACCCGGCCCCAGGCCAAGGGGATGAGGAGGGTCCCTCCGAAGAACCAGAGGAAGCCATCGACCCGACGGCGTCAGATCCGACGACCCTTAGCGGACCGGCCGTCATCTCCGCCGCGATGAAGTGTAAGGTCTTTTTGAAGCGGGACCACGCCCAATGGAAGGCTCTCGGGTCGGCGAGACTCAAGCTATACCACCAGCAGAGCGGCAATGTCAAACAGGTTGTTGTCGAGTCGGAGAAGGGCAAAATGCTCATCTCGACGATCGTCCTCGTCGATGGCGTTGAGCGCGTCGGAAGGACCGGAGTCGCGATCGAGATCAGCGATGCTGGTCGGAGGACCGGAGTGGTCTACATGATCCAGCTGAGGAATGAGACGAGCGCTGCGGGGCTCTTTGAGACGCTCCTTGCGGGGACCAACCGGCTGAAGTAGAAGCGAGCGGTCCCTCTATTTCATCCATCCACATTCCCTTGTTCTTTACTTTACCACTCCAGTCGCATCCGACGCTGATTCCCATTGCACATTGCTTTCTCACTCTCTCCTCGGGCCCTTTCTATCTGTCTCTGGCTCCTTTTTGCTTCCCTGTCCTTCTTCCGATTGCATTATGCTTTCCCTCCCCCCCCCCCCCCCCAACCAGCCACAAGCTTATTCCATCCTCAATCATTTCCTACCTTTGAAAGAGCGCTCACAAACCTGCCATGCGTCTCCCACAGTTTACTGACTGTCTTGGTGACATGCAGCACCCTTTGGTCCTCATACCGCGGTGTGACGAGTATGATACCGAGAGGGAGGCCTGCGGGTCCTTCAAAGTCTGAAACATTGATGCAGGGTGTTTGGAGGACGGGTCACATGATGCAGACGGACTGAAGACAAAGCAGGAAGAGTGAAGAGTCGCTGAACACGACGACGCACCGCATCCCCCGTGAAACGAAGCGATCTTGCCATTCAACTTGTCCTCATGGTTGGGTCTCCCTTTGACAGTCAGAGTCGCCGACCTCTTTGAATGAGCGAAGGGTCCGGCTGAAAAAATTCCATGAGATAGCTACATATATTGCCGTTCAGCTCGGGAATTTCTTTCCTTATTGTTATTTGGCGCGAATTTAAGCTGGTTTGTTCGCTCGCAGCTGCGCGCGCCACCCTTTCAAGCGTAGTGCTGCGCGCATCATTGTAAGCGTTCATATCATTGCTTCGTCTCGGATCTCACTAACTCAAATGACCACAATATCATGTGATAACAGTGCGCTGATCAATCTGAACAGCGATTGGGCGTCAAGTGGCCCTCCCCTCCAACCTGCACGACTCTGGGCATGGACAACGGTTGATTAGTTATGCTCCTTCCTGCTGCGCTCCACTACGGTCAACGTACAACAAGACATTTTCGAGCTAAAAATTCTCCGAGTCTAAAGACACGAATGCTCAAAGAACATCCATGCATGAATGCTTACATCGAATCTACTATCGCATTTTGCAAGCTGGTCAGGGCCGCCACCGCACGCGTGTGGTGGAGTCATGAGAAAGTGGTGTTTGGTTAGGGCATCAAAGAGATGATTTATGTTTACCTTCCCATCTTCGCTCAATGTGAGCCTTAGGTCAAAACCGGCTTGGAACTTATTGTGAAAGGGAAGATCCTTCCGCCCGTTCTCGAGCCCCTGAGGACCACGGTTTGCGCTGGGTCCGGCCGTGAAGATCCCTTCGATGGCCTCTCAACTCGGTCGTTACTCACGGCAAGCTGTGCGTGGGCATCTGGTCTTGACTAACCTCTAGACGCGACTGATACAACTGAATTCCGTTATACAGAGAGAGGATGGATGTGTTGCTTTTTGCCCCCAACCAGCACCTACAGAACCACACGCTCTGTCTTGTGCACTTCCTCCTCACACACATATATACATACGAAAACGTCCCTCAACATGTCCTATCCTTTGTCTGCCATCTCTCCTCCGTCTTCCTCCTCCCTTTCATCGCCCACGGCCTCGATCTTCTCCCTTGCGTCCTCCGCCCTGGACCGCCGGTCATCGATTTCAACAGCCTCCATCCGGTTCTCTCGTCGCAACTCTACCTTCTCCATCTCTCCTCCATCCTACGCCTCTTCCTCAACGTATCCTCCTCCGCCAACCTACACCCTTTTGCCGTCCCTTCCACGTGGCCAAATACCTGTCGCCATCATCAGCCCGGCGCGTGAGCAGGCGATCCGGGCGAAGCTAGAGCCGCTGCTTTTCCCGGCGCCTCGTCCACTCGGCAAGGTCCTCAAGAGTCTCCTTCTGTCGTCGTCGCTCAGCCGCAAGAAAACGGGGAGCCTCCCAAAGAAGCAGCAACAGCAGCAGCGCGAGAACGGAGTCGATGAACTGAGCGAAGAGGAGAAGCGGATCGCAGAGGCGATGGTCCGAGGTGAGTCGTCTGTCTCTTGAGACGACACCGAGATCTGATCTTTCCCTCTTTCTTCTCTCTTTCCCCTCGTTTCTCAGAGTACTGGGAGAACATAGATAGGCTGTCAATGTAGAGACCGGGCAAAGAGTAGCTCATGGACTAGTGTCGAAGTCTTTTGTACGGGTCGACTGGCCTGGTGGCGTTCCTATCTGGTTGTCTTTTCACTTTCTCCTTCATGTCACGACATCATGATCTTTCACGAATCCTTTCATCTATTTGAGTTCACGGCGGGGCGAGCCCGTCCCTCATGAGAAGGGCGAGCATCGTCTTGATGACCTCCTCGTTGCCGCCGATCGCAACCGTGGGGTCATCGAATTGCGCCTCGAGCTGCAAGGCGAAGGCAAGCTGTCAGCAAAAAACACTAGCAGAGGAAGACAGGAAAGGGTCATATTCTCACCGAGGCGTCGAGCAGCCGTCGGAGCTGATTGACGAGGACGCCGATGCGGCTGAAGGAGGAAATGGATCAGTTGCTAGTCTCATTTGAGAGAAAGATAGAGAGTTACTCACGTCCAAGCCTTCAGCTTGATCCACCCGTTGCCAATCATGAGACCAGACGCAAAGTGGTTGACCGTGACCTTGCCTCCGAAGAGAAGGAGACCGTAAAGCGGGACCTGGGTGAAGAGCAATCAGCAGGGAGGCTCCCCTCCCCTCAGAAAAGACAGCCAGTGCTCACCTCGGTCGCATCGCGAAGGAACACCTTGGTCGTCATGTTCTTTGCAAAGTAGGCGACGAAACCTGAAGACAGCTTGGCCTCGCCAAAGAGAACAGAGCCCTTTGCAGAAATCGTCAGGATCAAGTTCGAAGGTGGAAGCAAGGAGGACGGCCACGTACCGGGTGGAGGAAGACACGTTCCGTCCGGTCGAAGAGCTTGATCTCCTTGGCCTCGTGGTCCTTGAGGAGACTGCCGTTCTGGACCTGCTCGAACTTGGCCTTGGGCATAGAGATCCGGGCGATGCGCGGGTAGAGGCCGCCGAGGACGATCTAGAAAGAAAACAAACGGCTCAGCTTCGACAGCCGCGTGCGAGGATGAGAAAATCTCAGATGTTCGTGGACGCACAGCCTTGATGAGGTTCTCATTCTCGCTGTTAACATTGAGCGATGGGTGCGCAGACCGAGTCGAAAATGGCGGGATGAAGCCAATGTCCGCAAGCGCCGAAAGGAAATCGGTTCGGAGCGTCGTGATATCGCGCATGCTTGTCATCGAGAGGAAGTTCTTCGTGTTGCGACCAGAAGTCAGAGAAGCTGGCGAGTAAAGGAGATTAACACAACGAGACACACCTCTTCGCAGAATGCGCGCTGGCTGCCGCAGTGGCCAATCTTGGAGGCCTCGCTGTATGCCTTCGCGTCGGTGAGTAAGTCCGAGTTACCGGTTGCGAACTGGGCGCGTGCTCTAAAAGCTCGCATTTCAGGCGTCAGAGAAAGGACTTTCGGGAAGAGAAGATGAAGGCACCCACTTCCGGGCCTCCTCCCTCTTCTCCATCGGAGACAGGAAGAGCGGCTTGGACGACAGGATCGCTGCGATCGACAGGATCGGGTCCTTGACAAAAGAGAACGCTTTATCAGTCCAAGGACGATGGCAGCCGAGGAAGCAGACCCACAAGACACTGGAAGATCGAGGCGAGGACGAGCATCTTAGCTAGCCGCAGGTCGACAGGGATGGTGGACATCTGCGAATGTGTAGGTATGCGTCAAGAAGATTCTAAAAGTGATTGTGCGTGATGTTGACTCACATGCCGACCGAGAGCCGTTAGTTTGGACGTCGCGTTCTCGCTCTCGACGGCGCCGAGGTCGACGAGAGTCTGCCAGGCAGCATCCATCTGAGCGACCTGAGGGGGGTCGATCGCCTTTGATAAGAAAGCCTTGACATCCTCTTCCTCTCGCATGGCCTTGACCTGCAGGAAAAGCGCCTCGAGAGGTGTGCGGAGGACTGACCGAGACATTGTAAGGACTCGGGTAGAAATAAGTATGAAAATCATGGAGGACGAACTTTCGGGAACGGGGAATGCAAGCATCTTCCTGTCCTCCATGCGGCGAGTGAAGACCTGGACGAACGAAAAGTCAGGGTGTAAGTCTGCTTCACAAGTCCGACCGCTCTCAAGAGAAGAAACTGACCTTGTAGCATTTGCCCGGCTTTGTACGTCCAGCACGACCCTTGCGCTGGCGAGAAGCGGCTCGGCTGAAAAATCGAGCAGTTGCTTCAGCGAGATCTCCCTCTCGAACTGGTAGGCGCGGCACGACACACCTGGTGAGAACCTCAACAAGGAGCTGCATACCGCGGTCGGCCTCGAAACGCGTCTCCTTGACCTTGCCTGTGTCGATGACGATGGTGATATCGCTGGAGGTAGGTGATTTAGATCAGCAACGGACGACTCAGATGTATCATCAAAGGCAAGACTCACTCGATTGTGATCGACGTCTCGGCGATATTGGTCGAAACAACGATCTTGCGCTTGATTGTCGGGAGGAAGACGCGCTTCTGCTCCTGGCTCGAGAGCTGGGCATGAAGCGGCATGATCTCGACAGGACCAAGATTCATGCCCCGCAGTGCGTTAATCGTCTGAGTGATCTCCATGACACCTGGATTCGACCAGTGAATCAGCCCATGCTCCACTACAACGTATGAACAAAATGCGATGACGTACCAGGGCAGAAGATAAGGACACCTCCATCTGTCGCATCGGCCTGCTTGATTGCGTAGGCTGCGACGGCCGCGACAAGACCCGGATCAAGCTTGTCACTCCGGGAGACGATGTCAAGAAGCTGGATCGAGGACATATCGAGACCCTTCGACTCGTACTCGGCTAGGAACGAGTCGAGCTGCTCCTTTGTCTGCTTCTCGGAGGGCTTGCTACCGGCGGGGGGACGATACGAGATGTCCCGGATAACGTCTTCGAGGTACTACAGGGACAAAGAGAAGACGATAAGCAGGGAAGCCTGGCTAGGGAAGAGAAAACAACTTACGTGGTCCTCTACAGGGAATGTCCGGCCAGAAATCTCGAGGAGAGGCGCTCCGCCGAAGTAGGTCGTGAACCTGAAGGAAGCGCAGTCATACCGTCAGAAAGATCATAATCGCAACAAGTGGGGTAAACATCTGCTCACGTCAGGTGGTTGATGGTGGCACCTGGGAAGGGGTGATCAAGGTAAGCTACAGAGAGGTTTTCCCTAGCAAGGGACAATTTGTCTCACTCATGAGGATAATCTTGATCGTCTTGTTACGTTTTAGCAGCTCACGCAGCTCGAGAAGTAGGAAGTCACCGTCGACGCTTCGTTCGTGGACCTCATCAACCACAACGTGACTGCGAGCGAATGAGGATATTTGTCAGTCAAACCGAAAGCTCGAAAAGCGGTCAAAGACTCACCTGACACCCTCGAGATTACCATCCCCACCGGCACTAAGCCGTCTCAGCAGCACTCCCGTTGTGCAGAAGAGAAGCCTCGTGTCCCTTCCAGCCCTACGTTCTCCCCTGATTGCATATCCAACCAGACCCGATGCCCTGTCGACTTCCTCGAGACGCTCCTGCGCGACACGCGCCGCGACTCCAAGGGCTGAGACTCGTCGGGGCTGAGTGACTAGAATGTTGGTTGAGCAACCGCGGAGGGCGGCGATCTCATGGTCTGCGCGGCAGAGAGGCGTGTTCAGACATTTTTCGTTTTGTGAAGAATTTCGAACTCACCGAGAATATACTGTGGCAGCTGCGTGGTTTTTCCCGATCCAGTCTGAAGAGAAAGGGTTAGCCAGCCGCAGAGGAGGCCGGGATTAAGAAGATAAAGGCGCACCTCTCCGACAACGACCAGAACACGATTTTTTTCGAGCCCCTCAAGAAAGCTCTCTCGGGATTTCCAGGCGGGCAAGCCCATTCTGAGCCGATGACATCATCAAGGTTAGCTGCGCTCTCGTCGATTCTGACACAAGTGTAGCACATACCGGCTCTGGAGCATCTTAGAGAACGCCGGAGAAGCCTGCCACTCCTCCGTGCGCTTCTTAAGAAACTCCTGCTCCTGCATCGATGGCTCCCGCCTCGCCCCGCCGCGGGGACCATTGTTCTTCCGCTTCGGCGCTCCGGCCACCCGCGCGACCGAGTTGTCCTTCTTCGGAGGAGGAAGCTTCGGAACAAGGTACTGAGTCACGAGGCCCACGGAAGGTGGTTCGGCGACCACGGCCTCCCACTCGGCTTCGAGATACTCCACGAGCGCAAAGATGACGCCTCCATCGCCGGACTCGAGCGTTGATCGCAGGTCAGGGCGATCAGGGTCCTGAAACTGGGAGAGAAGGCGCGAGTGTAGGTGGAGCCGAATATAGGAGGGAAGGGTCGTCGACGTGAGGTAGAAAGATGGAGGGACTGTCGGGAAGTTGGGAGACGGATAGGGCGATGAAATCGGATTCGAGGGGAAGATAAAGTGGAGAGTGAGGTCGTCTGAGGAGGAGCCGTCCATCGAGGGGATCGAGATAGAGACAAGCGCCGGGTTCTCCTTCGACCGAGTGAGCCGGTCGTCGAAAACGGACTCGAGCGCCTCGAGCTCCTCAGCCCTTCGGAGATCGCGCTCCTCGACTCCGCCAAGCTGGTCCTCGGACCTGAGACGCTCCAACGTCGCCGACACACTGAACTCGCCATCCTCCCAGCCGCACATCCGTCGACCGAGTATCTCGATGGCCTCGCTCTCGCCCCACTCGCGACCCTCGGCGATCTCTTCGCGGAAGACGGCCTCTACAGCCTTCCGCGGAAATCCAACGATTTTGACGAGCTTGTCGACAAGCCACATATGGACAATACTCTTCTTCTCGGTCGCGGAGCGAGACGAGGCGACGAATTCGGCAACTGACGACGAGGGGTGAAAGCGTTTTGGAAGGTCGTCCTCTAAGAAAGACGGGCGGAAGCTCAAGTTAGGGTCCGAAAAAGGCAAAGATAGAGTCAAACGAACCTGGCAGGTGGAGCATCATCCACTCAAGCGCGGCTTCCTGAGGGCTCAAAGTACTGAGAGCGAGGCTGGACAGATCATAGTTCCCAAGGGTGAGTCGACGTTATCAACGAGACAAGTTTGCAAGACTCACACAAGCGGGTCCAGTCCCTCCTTCTCCTTCCTCCCATCCTTGATTCTCTTAGCAGCATCCTGCAAAAACACAATTGACGCCTTGACATGCGCCGGCCTGAACCCGAGCTCCCCCAACGCCTTCGTAAGTGCCATAGAGTCGATCCGAATCTCCTGGCTCTCCTGAGGGCCGTCGCTCTCCCTGGTCGCCTGAAGAATGGCGTCCGGGAACTGGAGCATCTGGTTCCTGACCGTCTCCTCGACGAGCTCCCTCAGCGAGGGCGCCATCCGGACTTCGGGGGCTCTCTCCCACTCCCCACTTAGCATGGGGGCACCTGGCCCACCGGCAATCATGCTTCCACCTCCCCCTCCTCCTCCTCCTCCTCTAGACGAACCCGTAGGCGTTGATGCCCCCGATGCAGCGCGAGAAGCGGCCTTCTCTTGTCGCTCGGCGACAGCCTTGCGGGCGTTGAACGGGTCGGGCTCGAACTCCCAGGCACGGTGGGATGGGGCGGTGGCCTTGTCCTGTTGGAGAGTCGTCCAGTAGGGCCGAAAATGAGGGGGAAGGACGAGTGAGATGGGCTGGTCGGAGGCGATCTAGGAAGGGAAAGAAGCCGTCAGCTTGATGGGAGGCAACAGGCAAGGCAAGCCACCTTCAAACCGAGACTCACGCGGAATAGCGTATAGACAGCACCCATGTGACGCGCCTCGAGGGTCGTCTCGCAGGCGAGAGCAGGATGGGGCTCGATTCGAACACTGGATGTAAAGTACGTGGCATAAGTTCGGGTAGATTCCTTCGGACTACCACATACACTCGCGCACCTCTCGATAGGCGAGTTCTTTGACTTCTTGACGTGTCGACGGAGTGTAACGGCGGGCGAGTAGCCCTTGTTGTTCTGGTTGGCGTCGACGAGGGGACGCTCCCAGCCAGAGCGTTGACATCGCTCGTTCTGCTCAGGCACAGACGGTCAGTGAAGAAGACGTCTCCAAAATTGATTGAGTCCAGGTCCGGACGCACGAGAACGGTGATCGGGGTCTGTCGAGTACGAGAGGGTTTGATTAGGTCAGTTTCGTGAAGACGAAGGAGTGGAAGCCAGAGTTGTTACGACACCAGGCTAAAGTCACGGTCTGACGGGTCGACATCGACAGCGAGCACGTGACGCCTTGTCCTCTTGTCAGCCCTCTCTACTCAAAGAGAAGACCTGAGAAATCTAGATTATGTCGTCGTCTTGGCGGAAGAGGCCTGGGCAACTAAGACTATGCGGGCGCCAATGACGTCCCGAAAGACGCGTCTCGTCCCAGACAGACAGCCGCGAGCGTCTTAAGACTCTCTGTAGCTGTTTCGCCAAGTTCGCCTAACAACCCCAGAAGAGCGGAAAGAGATCCAAGCATGATGACAGCCAGCCTGCTCACCTTGTATCCTGGCCTGTGCAGCTCTTTCTGAATGTACTCAGTCGGCGTCAAGGGCACGGCGGGCTCCTTGGGCTTCTCCGGCAGGGGGGACGCCTTGGACGACATGGCGCCGGACTTGATGATGCCCTTGCCGAGCTTCTTGGGTGCCATGCTGAAAGAAGTGGGGGTTGAAGAATGACCGGGAGCCGGGAAATGCGCCGTCTACGGCAGAGTCAAGTCGAGGAGCTGTTACGCGCGCTTGAAGCTCTTCGAGTCAGGGAAGGATGATGACTTGTCGGAAGCCACGTGGTTGTCGTTCGGGTGCGACCTGAGCGACCGAAGCTATTACGAGCTGGGGGAGAGATACGAGCAACACCACGCGTTACAGCTAGGTGAGAAGGCGTGGTCGTCGTTTGGGGTACGATGAGGGATGGAGCTCTTTCGATGGAGCTCTTTCGGAGTGCGCCGACCTTCCCGAGATTTGGATGATGAGAAAGCGTCCGCCTTCTCTTGAAATACGCGCGACTATGATGTTTTCTTTCTCATTTCAAACACTTTCGCGAACTTCCTCAAAGATCACGCAGAGAATAGAAAATAACCCATGAATTGAAGAGGAATGGCGAACTAGATTTTGAGACGAAACGGTCCGGAAACCCGCTGACACCTCACCCAATCTGTCCACGCCAATAGACCCGCAACAACAGGTCCTAGACGTTCTTCTCCTTCCATGCTTACGGCCGGCCACTTCAGTAAAGCCAGCGAGGCGAACCTGCGGCGATCTCTGGGACGGTGCTTTCTGAAGGAGTAAGAAAAGGCATGTTAGATGACAGGCCGAGGAAAGAGCAAAAACACGCTTATAGAGAGGGCAAGAGAGAAAGTGAGAAAAGAGGGGGGACGCACTATGATGGAAGTGAGACCCCCTCCGTAGAGGAGGTCGGCGTTAGAGGTCAAGTTGAGCGCGAGTCCTGGCAGAGTTTTGTTTCGCTGGGCCCTTGACGACCAGAAGACGCGGCGAGAGCGGATGGTTAGTCGCGCCTCAGCGGAGGGACCTTCTCCCTCGATTCACTGGCCTCGCTGACCTCCGACGACCGCCTCCGCCCCCTAATCCCTCTACGGTTCTCTCGTGAGTATCCTGGACGCGCCATGCATCTCCTCATGGGAGCAGCACAAGGCGAGCGTGCAGGAAAAGCGGCTGGACGTACACTGGGCAGACAGGCAGCCAGCCAGCCATCATCTCGCTCGTTCGCTCCTATTCAGCTGCAGCAGTCTCGCTTCCTCTGTCACTTCGTCACTGAACAGGGGGCTTGGACGCTCACAACGCCTTTTCTCAACCCGCATTTCTGCTCAGATGGTCTCCGCTACTCGACGCGTCCGTTCTAAAGCGAGCCCGCTCCCAGCTCCTTGTAGGTCGTCCACTCGTCACTCCCAGACATGATAGAGCAGGGCTGGGCTCACTCCAGTCCTTTCATCTAGCGCGTGCCCTCATCTGCCTTGGTCTTGAGGGCTCGGCCAACAAGCTCGGCGCGGGTCTGATTCGACACAATGTCGACGGGTCGACGACCGTCCTCTCCAATGTTCGGCACACCTACATCACCCCGCCCGGCGAAGGCTTCCTCCCGACCGACACAGCCAAGCACCACCGGGACTGGGCCGTCGGTGTCGTCCGTGACGCCATGGTGGGAGCCAACGTCGGATGGAGGGACGTTGATGTCATCGCGTACACAAAGGGTGGGTCGTCGGCCTATGGCGTTCGCGGACTGAACGCGCGCTGACAGCTCGGCGTTCTCTTCCCTCAGGCCCTGGCATGGCTGGACCTCTCTCTGTATTCTCGCTTGTCGCTCGGACTCTCTCTCTTCTCCATGACATTCCCCTGATCGGCGTGAATCACTGCGTGGCCCGTTTGTGTACTCCTTACGTGCGGACAGTGCTTCGGCTCCGCTGACTGACTTCGGCCTTCTCTCCCAGACATTGAGATCGCCCGGCTCATTACCTCAGCGCCCAACCCGATCGTTCTCTACGTCTCTGGAGGAAATACGCAGGTCATCGCCTACAGCCAACATCGGTATCGCATTTTCGGCGAGACGCTCGACATTGCCGTCGGTAACTGCCTCGACCGGTTCGCCCGCACCGTCGGGCTTGGCAACGACCCTTCGCCTGGTCAGAACATCGAGAACGAGGCGCGCAAGTGAGTGGGAACTCTTGAATTTTGATTTTGGTACCGATTGTGCCTGGCTGACTCGGCGGCGCTTTCTCCAGGGGCAAGCGCCTCCTTCCTTTGCCCTACGCGACCAAAGGCATGGATCTCACCCTCTCCGGTATTCTCACCGCTATCGAAGCCTACACGCTCCTCCCAAACTTTGTGCCCTTCGAAGGCCAGAAGCGTGTCCGACCGACGACCAAACTAGAGCCGCTGAATGCGCTCAAGCATCTCGTCGGCAATGCCGCTTCCGGATCCGGCGGGTTCAACGGTGGAGAGAAGCCCGAGGAGGGAGTCATCACGCCTGCGGATCTGTGCTTCAGTCTTCAGGAGTGCGTGTTTGGAATGCTTGTGGAAATTACGGAGCGGGCGATGGCCCACGTCGGGGGAAAAAAGGGGGAGGTCCTCATTGTCGGAGGTGTCGGCTGTGAGTTGGTTCCCATCGGCACGTGCTGCTGGGCGACGAGCCTGACGGATCACGTCCCTCGACTTGACAGGCAACCTCCGTCTTCAGGAGATGATGCGCATCATGGCCGAAGAGCGCGGTGGCAAGCTCTACGCGACCGACGAGAGGTGAGGCCTGGACCAGCTCCTGCAATCAACCGCTTCTCCGCTGACACTTGCTCTCACTCATCCCAGGTTCTGTATCGATAACGGCCTCATGATCGCCCAGGCGGGCATGCTCCAGTTCCGGATGGGCCAGCGGACGCCAATCGAGGAGACGACCGTCACGCAGCGGTTCCGGACGGATGAGGTAGAGATCACATGGCGGAACTGAGGAAGAACATGAATGATACTAGGAAGGAGAGAGACGTTTGATAAGAGAAGAACAAGAAGAACAAGACGGTGGTCTTGAAAGTGGCCCGTGCCCAGCTCTTCCAAAATCGAGGGCGAGACAGGACAGGGCTCTCACTTCCCTTCTCTGTCAACCAACTACCAGCTCCACCCACTTTCAGCATGACCGTCCGCCTGCCCAACATCCTCATCACCGGCACCCCGGGAGTCGGCAAGACGACGTTCTCGCAGATGCTCATCGACCAATTCTCCGAGCACCCGTTCAAACTCGTCAACGTCGGCGACTTCATCAAGAGCGAGAAGGCACACACGGGCTGGAACGAGGAGTGGGAGGCATTTGATGTTGACGAGGACAAGGTGCGTTAACTCACTGGTCTTGCTGTGGGGGATAAGTCCAAAGGACTGACTCCATGCGCGTGCGACTCGTCGATAGCTCCTCGACGCGCTTGACCCCATGTTCCCGAGCCTCGACGAGGGCCGCGAGGGCAAAGGAGGTGTCATCCTCGACTGGCACACATGCGACCTCTTCCCCGAGCGGTGGATTGACCTTGTCGTTGTGCTTCGGTGCGAACACGGCGTGCTTTGGGAGCGACTTGAGGCCCGGTGAGTCTCGTTCTGGACGCGTGCATGACGGGGGGAGTGGGGCAGAGACAAGACTGATTGGGACTCTGATGCGTTCGACGATCAGTGGTTACCCGCTTAAGAAGATTCAGGAGAACAATGAGGCCGGTTTGTATTTCTACCTTCCTTCATCGCGTTCTAACAGCCCCAAACTCACATCCGCATCCCATCGCTCGTCCACCTTCAACAGAGATCATGCAGTCGATTCTCGACGACGCGCACGAGTCGTACTCGCCCTCGATCATCCTTGAACTGCCCTCGACGGAGCACACCGATATGGAGAACTCGCTCGACACTGTCAAGGCTTGGGTCGAGAAGTACCTCGCTGAGGCTGCTCAGTAGACGACGCATCGGGAAAGCCCTGGATCATCGTATCTCCGAGAAAGTTGAGCAGAGGATGTAGACGTCGGGGCGCAGGAAAGGAAGGTATCTAGGAAACGATCATCATGACCTTTCACGAACACCCAGCCTATCCATGTGTGAATGGCCTTGCGAGAGAGACAGCACGCGCATCATCATCGCCTCCCAACCCCACTCCGCTCCAAGATCCCACCGGTCTTCCTCACTGGCGGCGGCAGAGGCGACTGGCCCGATGCTCCCTTCACTGTTGGCGGCGGCGGCGGTGCCATCAGTGTCGGGCTCGTCGACGAGGAGGGAGAGGCCGCCCCGCCGTTGGCTGTGTACACCGGCATTCTTGCTTCGCGCTCATACCCAGGCAGTGTCTGTGCGAGCGGCTTTCCCGCCAAGGCATGCGCTGGGCCGGTGGGCCGGCGGGTAAGGGGCATGGCTGATGAGGATGAGGGAGCGGACGAGGGAGCTCCTCCTAAGGAATGACGCGGAGAGGATGAGGACGATGACGAAGATGGCAGCACCCCGCCGACTAGGGAGAGGCGGGAGGAAGAAGGGCGTTTGTGCGCTGGTGAGAGAGGGGCGGAGGGGGCGGCAAATGATGGGCGATGATGAGACGGGAAGGAGATGGAGGAGGGGGAGGAGGGCTGGGAGGAGGGCTGGGAGGAGGGAGGAGGTCGAGCCGGACCGGGGAGGGAGCGACCGCACTAGTTGGGGAAGGAGGGTCCTGGTTGATCAGCTGGGGACCAGAGCAGAGAAAGAGAGACCCACAGGTAAACACACGATCCTCCCCTTGGCATCAAGCGCGATCCCCACGCCGCCATCCCCCTCACCCACGGCCTGCTGGTCGATGAGCGCTCGTCGACACGCCGAGCACTTGATGCATGCTGCATGGTGCGTCGTCCCACCGAGCTGATCCGGGAGGGTGATAAGCGCGACGCTCGCATGCCGAACATAGGAAAGGGGTGGGAGGAGTGACTTGGAACAGGTGGTGCATTTCTCGTCGGCAGAGGGGGAGACAATTGAGAGGGGTGGTTGTGGGGCACGTATGGGAGAGGATGAAGGGAGATTAAGGGCGGGGGAAGATGTGGCGGTCGGTGTGGGTGGTTTAAGTGGCGTTGAAGACTGTTGCTGCTGATTCCGGGACCAGGAGGACGACGACCGATGGCCCCCGCCGATGGGGGTCGTCGTCGTTGGAGAGGCGACCTTTGTAGGGGAGGCCGGCGTGACTAGGCCGGTCTTTATCCCGAGCCTAGCCTTGAGCTCAGCGACCGAGGCACTCTCAGTCCGTTGTGGGTCGGGCCGTCCAGAATCGATGGACAGGCCGCCGAGGTTGGCAGAGGGTGAGGAGGGGAGGAGCGGACGTGTGGTCAAGCTGAGGCGGGTTCGCCGGGAGGATGGCTGCTGCTGTGTCGCGGGAGGGTCAAAGAGACATGGCTCGCAGATAGGGAGATTCGTCGTGGGCGTGAGAAGCGGTTGACCGGTCGTCGAGAGGGGCGCGTTGCAAGCTGTCACAACACGTGGGCGGGCGAGCGCCTCGAAATCAGTCACGTCGCTCCTAAGGTTGGCCGACGCGTCGCCGGCCTGCTTCATAAATGTGAGGACGGAGAACCACACTCACCCGAGCAAACGAAGCACCCTCCACACCAGAGCATGCCGCCTCTTCCTCGCACGAAGCCCCTCCCGCTCGAGCCAAGCGCCTTGACGCCGAGGACCTCGCGGCCGCACGAATGGCAGTTGCCGAGCTTGTCCTCTCGACGGAAGCACGCCTCGCACTTGTACCGCTCGGCCTCGTCCGGCTGGTGAAAGAAGTCGGGCTTGATGGGCGCATTTGCTGGGTTTCCGTTGGCTGGGTAGAGCGTCGCGTCCGGCTGGAACGATCGGAAGCAGGAGGCGCAGGCAAGAGGGGCTGTCGGGTCGAGAAGCGAGCCATATGTCTTGGAGAGTTGGGGTGACTGAGGTGGGATGGTGGGGACTTCCTCCTCAGGACTGTTCGCCGCCTTTGTGTCCTCCTCGGAGGCGGAGCGAGAGCGAGAGGTGTTTCCAACGGGCGAGGAAGGCGACTGGGACGAGGGGGAGGCGTATCTGGGGGAGAGGAGCGAGCGATAGGATCAGTCAGTCAGCAAGGACGGCGAGCAACAACCAGGGGAATGCTCCTTACTTGCGCTGCCATCGGTCCACTCCAAGTTCGGAACCGCTACCAATGGATCCCTCTGAATCATTGGAGGTTCTGAATGTCAGCTATGGGCATAGCTCGGCTCGCAGGAGGAGGCGCCCGAATGCGAGAGCTATAGACGGCGAGAGGGAGAGAGAGTACGTACGATAGGAGCGGGCCGAGCCGCCGCATTTGCATCGGGTCCCAGGTGGACACAGCTCACCGCAAAGGGAACAGAGGGAGAGCGGCATAGGGGTAGGGGGATGGAGGCGAGAGGATGGTTTGGGGGACGAAAGAGGAGGTGGTTGGTCGTTGGACAGGAGAAGGGAGGGCGCGTCTTGAGGGGTAGGCATGTCAGCGAGAGGGCCGTCCGCGACTGATTTCCAGGCCTCGCCCCTTGCCCTTAGGTCGTCGATGGACGTGGACCATCTACCGCCAAGCTGTTCGATGCCACTCGGCGAGTCGGCCAGGTATACTGATACTCTTGCGGCAGAAACTTCGAGTACGGCAGGCCATCCGCGGTGGCGCGCGCAGCTGCGGTCTTTAGGTCGTTCAACTCCACCGTTGGCTCTAGTTCATCTTTTACCTAGAACTGGTTGTAATTGGAGTATTCCAGACTGCCGTACTTGTAGTCTGAGTTCCACAGCAACGATCGATGACGGCGCGTGCCTGAGTCCGCTTTGCAGCCAGTTCACTCTCATCGCATCAATGATCAGTCGCTACGCCATCCGCATTCATTCTATAATCTTCTCGGCGATATGTCCGGAGCCCGCCATCAAGTGCTGATGATTCCATACTAAAAGGGCGTGTATCTTCCATTTGTCGAGAGAGTTCGCAGAGTCGTATCCGCAGCCCCGCGCGGCCTGGCGATGCTTGGAAACTTCTTGAAACTTAGTCCTCGCTAGCCCTTTGCCCTCATCTTCTCTTCCCCAGTTCTTCTCATCGCGAGCGACATCTCTGGCGAACGATGTCGAAACTCGCGCGTCACCCCTCGCTCAACTCCGGTAGAGGGTAGACGCCTTTCGGCACATCTCGCGGCCTGACGTAACGCGTCATCGTGCCCTTGTCTTCACCCCAACCAACCACCTCTCTCACAGACCTGTCGACCGTTCACTCTCTCCTGTTCGCCGCTCGATTGGACACGAAGCCACAACACGCCTCTGAAGCTACTCGGCTCTTTCTCGCCGCCATCGATCCACCTCGACAGCGCAGAGACGGACTTCGATCGTGCCTGCTCTCAACGTCCAAACTAACGTAGAGTGCCGTCCCGTCGTCAAGTTGATAGCCTAGGCCATTCAGGCAACGTACGCCGATAAACTGCTGCTGGTGCGCCCTAGCGGGATCCTGATCGCCGCCCACTCTTTGCAGCCTGTCCCGCCGCACCTCCCTATCCCGTCCTGTCACATCCTTTAGGCGGCTTTAGGGCTCGTGCATCTGTCTTCCGATCTACATCTTCATCGGAATCTGATCTCAAAGCAGCTACGGTGGATAATGTGAATCAGAGAGACTCTCATCGCGGTGGACGCGTCATTAAGGGTAGGGGGGAAGAGGAGGGTCAGACGCGACGGGTGGGCCAGGCTCTGGCTTCCTTCGAGCTAGACGCCCGATGAGGGGGCCGACTGAGCGTACTCTTGCACTCCTTCTCTGCTGTCATACCTGAATAAGGTTTCAGTATCCTGCCGCCGATATGGGCTGTCAACAGACATGTCGCCCTCCACTTCGACATACAGACGTGTTCCTCCTTCACCTCACACTCTGTAGTTCCCTCCTAACTCTGCCCTCTCCCCCTTACAGTCAAGCATCATGGCACCCAAAAAATTCTCTCAAGCCTCTCCGCCCATCAATCAGCCTTCGATCTCCTCCTTCTTCAAGCGCAAAGATCCGCCGTCTTCTTCGCCGGTCAAACCGAGTCAGAAGCACCCCAAGCCCGAGCCGATGGACGACAACGACGGGCCTCTCTTTCTTCCTGATAACGACAAAGAAAACCCCATCGTGATCGACTCGTCTCCGGAGCCCTCGCCACCCCCCGAGAAGAAGGCAAGGAAGAGTGTCATAGCGCAGCTGACACTGTCACCCTTCGCCGGCCCTACCTCTTCCTTCTCTCGTCCGACCCCTGGACCCTCCAAATCCGCATTTCAGTCGAAGGTCTCCAACGGGCCCCCCACTAAGGATGATCCCTCCGTCTCGAAGCCCTCCTTTTCGAAGCAGCCGCCCTCGTCATCTCGCATCATCATGGGCAAGTGGAAGTACAACGGGGACCCCGAGCGCCTCCGTGTCCCTGCCACCGACGACGACCAAATGGACGTCGACATCCTCACTGACGTTGAGGCGGAGAAAGAGCGTGCTTATCGTGCTGTGCGCCACGAAAAGTTCAAGGCGCGTCTGCTCGAGCAGAACTTTGGGAGGCGGCGGAGCCTCGATCTCGAGCAAGCAGAAATGGACGACTATGGGCAGGGGGATTGGGATGGTGAGGTTGACACTGGGGCAGCAGAGGAGGAGGAGGAAGAGGATATGGCAGGAGGGAGCAAAATGAAGGTGCTCAGAGAGAAACTGAGCGCTAAGGGAAAGGGCGGCAAGCAGCTGTTGGTTGGGGCGAAGGGGAAGGGCAAGGCAAAGGAGCAGATTGGGCCAAGCGGTCTAACGTACACGCCCTTGGAGAAGCAGGTGCGTACTGGATCTCGCTGTGCTTCTGGGTCTAGATCAGTTCGTGTTGACCAGTCTTCACGGTCCAGGTTCTGGAACTCAAGGAACGGTACCCGGGCGTTCTTCTCATATTCGAAGGTCCGTCCGTCTCTACCGGTATGCCTTCATTCTTGCAACTCTGAATCTGGCCTGTTTTCTAGTCGGCTACAAGTTCCGATTCTGTTTGTATCATCTGCCTAGCCTTGGATGCTCGCACCCTCGCTGACCCTTCGCCACAGTCGGTGAAGATAGCAAGACCGCCGCTCGGCACCTGAACATCGTCTCTTTCCCCGATCGCAACTTCACCACCGCATCGATTCCTGCGCATCGTCTCGACATTCACATCAAGAACCTGATCTCGCAGGGTTACAAGGTTGGAGTGGTCCGCCAGATGGAGACCGCCGCGCTCAAGAAGGTCGGAGACAACCGCAACGCGCCCTTTACGCGCCAGCTCACGAATCTCTATACGTCGGCCACGTAGGTACCCTTATTGAGTACTCTTGGCCACCTCAGGCTGACATAAATCTTCTGGCGTCAAAGCTACGTCGACGAGATCTCCTCGATGGACAACTCGACTTCTCTCGGTGCGCTCCCCTCGACTGTCCCGCCCTCAAATGCACTCCTTGTGATCGTGGAGGGAGACGCCCAGGGAAAGGGCAAGGGCAAACCCCGAGAGAGACAAGATGCGACCATTGGCCTTGTCTCAGTCGTGCCTGCTACTGGAGACGTGATTTGGGACGAGTTCGAAGGTGGGCCGGGGGAGACCATGCTTCATCGCGCTCGCGAAAGCTTCCTGACCGTCCCGCCTTTTCCTAGACTCGGCGATGCGCACGGAGCTCGAGGTGAGAATATACTTACGTTCTCAGGCTGAGATCGCCGGCTGATCTGCCCTTGCCTCGAAATAGACACGCATGACCCACATCCAGCCTCAAGAGATCCTCCTCCCCGCGTCCAAGCTGAGCAGGTCGTCGGAAAAGATGCTCGCTGCCTTCTGCAACCCTGGGTGAGAGAAATCCTACTCTACCTTTGGAAATACAGCTTCGCTGACGTCGTTTCCCTTCAGAGCGTCGACTGCAGCCGACCGCGTCCGCGTCGAGCGTATTGGAAAAGAGCTCGACCTCGCGACCGCGACCGATCTCGTCTCCAACTTCTACCTCAAGAAGGCGCGCAAGACCGGTAAGGCCGAAGGCGACGAGGCTTCGGTAGTCACCGAGTTTCCCAAGCAGGTCGTCATTGCTCTGGCTCATGCGATTTGTCACCTCGAAGGTTCGTTAAAGCCTCTCTCTTTTTGAGCTAGATCTGGCTGACCTCTGGACATTAAACAGAGTTCAATCTATCGTCTGCGCTTATCAACACGCGTACCACGTTCACGCGCTTCACGACCATGTCCCACATGCTTCTCAATGCCAATACGCTCCATAACCTTGAGATCTACCGCAACTCGGACAACGGTGGAGAGCGCGGGTCGCTCCTCTGGATCCTCGACCACTCTGTCACACGCATGGGTCGTCGGCTCCTTCGCGAGTGGGTTGGGCGGCCTCTCGTCCTCAAGAGGTACTTTTCACCGAAAAACTAGGCTGGGAGGTATGAACGACTGACTTCGGTGATCTACCTACTTCTCAGCGAGCTGCAGGCCCGCGTAAACGCTGTCGAGGAGATTATCGATGACGATAGTGGCCGCGTCGAGAGGCTCCGGTCGCTTCTCAAGGGCCTTCCTGACCTGCCGAAGGGTCTAGTGCGGATCCAGTACGGAAGGGTGCGTTGCTCACCTCACGTTCTTTCAAGATCCCAGGGACCTGCTGACTACTGGAGCCTACTTTACGCTCCAGTCAACACCTGCGGAGCTTATATCGATCCTCGTCAACCTCAAACGCGTTGCCCTCTTCTGCCAGACCTCACCCGCGGCGCCTTTTCGCTCTCCTCTTCTCAACAGCATTATTGACTCTTTCGAGACCATCCTCGACCCCATTACGACCCTGTTTGAGGCAACCAACGAGCGCAAGGCTCGTGACAACATCAAGGCGGATCTCTGGATCAAGGACGATAAATACCCGGCGATCCTCGACACCAAGGATGTTGGTCCTCCTAAATTGCTGTGATTGCCTACTCATTTGTTGCATTAACAGCAGACTGAAGGACTTGACTATCATGACAGATGATCTCGGCCTGCGACCACGAGCTTTCGGAGGAGCTCGCCAAGATCCGGACCTTCCTCAAACGGCCAAAGGCAGAGTTCATCACTGTTTCCGGAATTGGTCAATACTCCTTGTTGTTTTGTCTGGTCCTGCTAGTTGCTGACCCTCGCGTACAGAAAATCTCATTGAGGTCAAGACACTCGACGTCAAGAGAGTGCCGGCGGACTGGATCAAGATCAGTTCAACCAAGGCTGTGTATGTCACCGCTTCCCTCATCCGCCTGAATACCAGCTTAGAATTTGTCTTTCTTAGCGTGAGGTTCCACACGCCCGCGGTGCTCAAGATGTGCGTCGCCCACTTCTGGGAATAAGCTCTGATCACTTCTGATGCCGCCGCCTAATTTAGTGTGCGAGAAAAGGAGCAGCATAGGGAGATGCTGGAGGCTGAGGCTCAGAAGGCGTTCCTCTCTTTCCTCGAGGAGGTCTCTGAGAGCTACGACACATTTCGCACCGTGGCGACCCATCTCGCGACTCTTGGTGCGTCTCACCGATTCCTGTAATGGATTCGGCTCACGGCACCTCTCGCTGCTGCAGACTGCCTCTTCTCGCTCGCTCTCACCGCAACACAGCCTGGTTTCAACAAGCCCATCTTTACGGACGAGCACCAGCTGCGCATTGAGGGAGGCTTCCATCCGATGGTCTCTGCTCTGAGGGACGATGAGTACATCCCGGTGCGTTCCCCTCATCTCCGCCTGACTTGTTGGCTTAAGCGAGTTACTGAGACTGCCGCACCGGCAGAACGACGTGACGATGACTGAAGCCAGCGGCCGTACTAAGATCATCACCGGTAAGCTCGCCTTTTCATACACCCGTTCATCATTTGCTCACTTTATCCTGTACACAGGTCCTAATATGGGAGGCAAGAGCTCGATGGTCCGAATGGTTAGTCAGCGGGTGCGCCTCTTTCTCTCCACACCTCTGAATCGACCTTCGTCCTTAGATCGCCCTTACTGTGCTCATGGCTCAAATCGGAAGCTACGTTCCCGCTGCTTCTGCCAATATTGGCCTTCATGATGGTAGGTCCTTCCTTTGCAGATCCCCGAGCAGGAGCAGTATCAAAGCTGAGCCATCCCGCTTTCTAGCGATCTTCACCCGCATGGGCGCCACGGACGAGCTGACCCAGGGCAAGAGCACTTTTATGGTTCGTGGAGCTGAACTTGCTACGTCTGAGAGGACTCTTCTGATCTTTTACCTTCTGCCTTCTGTTAAGGTCGAGATCAGCGAGACTGCAGACATCCTGTGTGCCCTTTCTTCTTCCAAAATCGCGTGGAGAGAGTTGAGAGAGCTGACCTCATTTATCTTGGCTTGATCAGTAAATCCGCGACGCCCAAGTCGCTTGTGATCCTAGACGAGCTTGGTCGAGGTACATCGACATTCGACGGCATGGCTATCGCCGAGGTCAGTTTGCTACTTTTCCTCGTGTCGAAACACCTAACGCCTGACAGCTTCTTCGCTCTCTAGGCGGTGCTCTACCACATCTCGCACGACCTCAAATGCAACACGCTCTTCATCACGCAGTACGTCGGCCCACCTCCTCACAACGCTGGGAATCTCTCTAACACCAAATCTCCTCGTAGCTACCCGCTTGTGGCGACCTCGATTGCGAAGCAGGTCCGTGATGAACAGTGAAACCTTCTGCATTGTGCTTCTGCTGAAGACCCCTTCTATCTCGTAGCTACGAGACGTCTCGAATTGGCACATGTCCTTCGGTGAGTACATTCCTGAATGACTCTCCTCTTCGTTGGGTTGATGTTCTTTCGCTCGTCTCTTGTCCAGCTCAGACCCCCCGTGCGGACGGGTCGGCCGAGATTACCTTCCTGTATCGGCTCTCGCCAGGTGGGCACCCCCCGTGCTATTTTACCCCTCTCTGAGAATAGTGCTGACATGGGTCGTCGACGATGCTCAGGTCTGGCCAACGCCTCATTCGGCATCGAATGCGCCCGGCTCGCAGGCGTCCCGGACGCGGTTCTCGTGCGTGCTCGCGAGCAAAGTGCGGCGCTTAAAGAGACGGTTAACCACAAGGCGGAGACGAAGAGGTGCACTCTGATCTCCAGCCTTCTGTATCCGTGCGCCACCAGCTCGCTCACCCTCCCTTATTTTTCTTTGGCAGGGCGGCGCAAACGAGGGATTTTCTCCGAGCCGCACTCATGCTCGAGGAGAAGGGGTCGACCGATGAACAGTCGAAGGCAAAGGGCCTGCGGGCAGCGAGGACGCTCGCTGACGCGGTTCTCAATGGCAGCAAGGGATTGTGAACTTTGAGGCTATCATTCTGTTGTTTCTCGCCCTTTTCCTTCTTGGAATTTTGAGGCATGACTGTATGTTCATCGCCATCGAACAATCAGATGAGGGCGACGAGGCTACCGACGAGAACGCGAAGTGGGAGGAGCCGCCTTTGATGAGGGAAGTTGCAACGGAGACGCTGGTGTAGAAAGGACAACTTCAGTAACGAGCAAGCAAGCAAGAATGAGAAAACGAGAATGGACTCACGCGAACGAAGCAGCAGGGACAGCAGCAGCACTGGCGGTGGCGACAGCTGAAGAGCTGGTGGACTTGAGATGGGATGGAGGATGAGCTGATGACAGCAGATCCAGGCAGGGGAGTCGTCGCAGCTCCGATGGTGCCGTTTCCAAAGCTTCCGTCACGTGCCGTGCCATTGCCGCCCATTCCGCCAGACAGAGCGGTCCCGCTGCCTCTCATTCCACCACTTCCTCTGGCGGACGACGCAATGAGCTCCTCGGCCTCATGCGAGTTGAAGACAGTCTCAGTGAACTGGAGAAGGTGGATGAGTGTGAGCGCGCAAAGCCTGTCAAAGCGCAGAGGGAGAGAGGGTCAAATTCATGCAGCGACAACCCCATCTAAGAGAGTCGCCAAGTTAGCAGGGCTGGGCGATGGCACCGAAGCCATCGGCGTACCAGGTGACGTACTACTGTGGAGTGACGAGAACAATGTGTCAGGTCTTAGATAGGTGAACGCGGCACCAAGAGATGGGAGCGCACAGTGTCAAAGTCTAAGGACTGAATAAAAGTCAGTAGGGGCAATATTTGGCAGAAGAGGATGTAGATGAAGGTTTCTCATCGATCGCAGTCTGGTTTGAGCTGTCGCGCCAGGGGACATAGAGACCGATGGCCAAGTAGATATCGGTGAGCTGAAGTGGCGAGAGATCAGCTGTGAAAGCTTAGAAGCCGAATTCACATAGAATATGGACCAGATCCTGGTTGAGGAAGATCCGGCCGATGTAGACCTGGGAACGGGCACGACAGTCTAACAAGCAAACGTGCCGGTCGGGAGGAGCGCACTGGGACAAACGACAGTCCTGCCGGTGAGGGTGCCGTTCTCAGCGAAAATCGAAGTGTTCATATGGGCCATTATGTGAATTTGTTGATGCAATTCAGCTAAAATACTCACCGCGTCTCAGAGCAAGGACCACACGACTCACCATGAGTCGCGCGGTCGACGTACCACTCAGGGAAGTCCCCCGCGAACTCAGCAATACCACTGTTACCTGGCTTGTAGAACCCCAAAGAAAGGTCCAGTTCATAAGGCAGATATCAATTCCGGTAATAGGGTCGTTGCCTCCCCTGGCAGTATTCGGGCGAAGTCTGAACAATGCTGGGGTCCATTCGTGAGAGCGATGGCGTCAGACGATGGACGACCGCCAACCCCATTCAAGACTTCATCAATTGAGAAAATCGAATTCCATAGCCCAAGAACACCTATATTTGCAACGCTTGTCACGTATTGACGTAGGCGCCTAAGTAGGAGAATGGTTGGCACGTATTGATGACGATCAGGCCGATGTCGAGGAAAAGGGAGAAGGTCCTCTTCCATCTCGGTGAAATACTGGAGATGCTGCTCGCCTTGGATGTAGTAAGGACCTTCGACCACTTCTGGAATGAGGAGGCAGGCCTTGGATGTAAGGGTGTCAGCAGGGAAAAGATTCAGGACGAGCAGTATGAAGACTGCGTTTGTGTTTTGCAGATCCGGGTCTGCGAGCGCCGCCATTCGCAGAATCAGCCTCCCTTCCCTTCTTCGACCTCTTTCGCTTTATCACACATCTACAATAAGCCCTCTTCTCCGACTCAAGTCCAGGGACACTCCTCGCGAGCGCATCATGCCGCTTCATTTGGAACTCGGCATTGCGCCTCCCGAGCGAGCTTGACACTGCAAGACGGCACGGGACATTGCGGGCGGCTTGAATATCATGTGGGCTGAAAGGCAAGAGGTCATGAGCGCCGGGGTGGGCTCATAATGTGGGGGGAGAGGTTGGGGTGGGGGGATAAGAAGGTTGGAGGCAGCGAGGCAATGGATTTACCTGCGAGGATTCCGGCCGTGGAGGCGAGAACGATCGAGAGAGAAGAGAGCGGGAGTATGGAGAAAAAGAAGGGGTTGATAGCTGGGCAAGGAACTGAAGAGTTAACAGAACACCCTGTTTTTTCTGTTATATCGCTGAGACAGACAACAATGACGACGACGAATGAATGGTGATGGCTGGACCGTGGCCAGCGGCGACTTCGCGTAGACTGCAGCACGAGGTCAGTCCCACCCGCGGTCTCCGAGTAGGGAATGCAGCGAGGCGCACGCTGTGCATTTCAGAATACCAAACCAGTGCAAAGAGAGGCGGCATTGACAAAGTTAGGGTCGGGGAAAGAAAAGCTTGAAGGGTGACTGGACTTGGAAAGCGGATCAACCCGCACTGTAAGGAGCGCTGAGGGATCGTATGCTATGTCCCCGCGGGGCTCGCATGAACCAGAACCCTCAAAAGTCACACGTAGCAGCGAAAAGCGCTCGTTAGGAATAGTCGCTCCTCTCAAACTAATAGAGAGCGTGTAAGCGGGTGCGAGTTTACAGAGCAAATATGCGTATAAGTGAGGGTCCAGGTTTCGTATCTTGAACTGGCTATGGATGATTCACACCGAACACATCACAGTGTAGCTCTCAATCGCGTGCGCCAATCAGGCTGTCCTCCATTCAAGCCATAACTCATACGATGTACTTGTACGGGTTCATGATGCCCTTAGGGTCAAAGAGCTTCTTGACGCTCCGCATCAGATCGACGGCGTCCTCGCTCTTTGAGTAATGGATGTGCGGCGCCTTCATGACACCGAGACCGTGCTCGGCCGAGATGGAGCCTTTCTCTTTAGCTAGAAGAGAGAAGGGTTAGGATCAGGTTCAAGCAGTCGGAAGAGCAAGAGGGGCGTGACACACCAATAAGCTCGTAGATGGCCGGCTCGATGGCGTCCTCGATCTCAGAGTCCCAGCCCTTGGCGGAGAAGTTGATGTGGAGGTTGCCTGGGGAAAAGACGTTCGTTCAGAGCAAAAGAAAGACAGGGAGAAGAAGGGCAACGAACCGTCTCCGATGTGACCGTAGCCAGCAATCTTGCGGACCTTGCACTTATCCTCGTCGTTCTCGTCGTAGAGGCCCTTAGCGGTGAGCGACTCGCGCATCCTAAGAACGAGGTCGTACATCTTGGGGACGGGCACAGACAAGTCGTATTTGTAGACTTTGCCACAGTGTGCGGCCGACTCCGGAATCGACTCGCGAAGAGCCCAGAGCTCGGCGAGCTGACCACCACCCTGAGCGAGAAGACCGTCCGAGATGATCTCGGATTCCAAGAGGTGCTCGAGGAGCGACTCGAGCTTGGCGTCGTCGTGCTCACTATTAGAGCCTCCCGTCTCGATGACGACGTAGAAGGGGGCCTTCTCCTCGAGCGGGTCCCGAGCGATCTTGCCAACGGCGTACTTTTGGACGAGCTCATAGCTCGCGGCGTCGAAGAATTCAAAGGCCGAAAGGATCTCGCCGACGTGGCTCTTGGTCGCCTGGAAGCATGCCTGGACGGCCTCGAATGAGGGCAGCGCGAAGAGCGCGACGTTGGCCGACGTCGGTCGTCGCGGGCAGAGGATGGTGACACCGGTGATGATGCCGAGGGTGCCCTCTGAGCCGATGAAGAGCTGCTTGATGTCGGTTCCTGGGGAAGTGGCAGGCGAGTGTCAGCCCAGAGATGCGCCTACTTTCAAATGACTGCATGGCTCACCCGTGTTGTCCTTTCGGAGTCCGACCTCACAACCGAGGTCGATGACCTTGCCATCAACAGTGACGACCTCAAGGCCGAGGACTGAGCCATGGAGAGAGCCGTACCGGAGGAGTCGGAGGCCTCCGGCGTTGGTAGCGACGTTTCCTCCGATGTGGCACGAGCCCTTGGCTCCGAGGTCGAGGGGCATCATGTAGCCGTCCTTGGCAATCTCGTTGTCGAGGATCTCAAGGATGCAGCCGGCGTCGGCGGTGAGAATGCCTGTGGCGAAAGGTAACTTAGTCAATCGTCGCACATCGGTTGTCCGCCCAGCGAATCAGGACCCACCAGAGACAGAGTCGAATGACCGGACCGAGTTGAGAGAGGAGAGGTTGAGGATGAGCTCATCATGGACGGGGACTGAGCCTCCGACGAGGCCGGTGTTGCCTCCCTGGGGAACGACGGCGATCGAGTTCTCGTTACAGTACTTGAGCTGGAGACGAGAAGGCGACAGTCGGATGCTTCAGTCCGAAGGGTCGCAAGAGGGAAGGACGCGACTTTTGAAGGGCGCGCTGCGAAGATGGCTTGCGAGACAACAGGGGAGGCCTGCTTGTCCTTTTGTCATCGAGACGGTGCAGCAGAGAGCAACAGTGGGGAAACAAGGCAGCAGCAGGAAGCCCCATCCGTGCATGCGCCTTCAAGTGACAGAGCGAGTCACCTCGCTCCTCGTTCGGCTCACGCCGCTGCTCTACAGTGTCAACGACACTTTTAAGAGCCAGCGCAAAAACCAACAGAGTCTCGCCTGTTTTTCAGGACGATCACCCGTCTCCCGCCAAAAGCAACACGAAAGAGAGGCAGAGGCAACACCCACAATCCGGCCGACCTCCTCCGGAGTCTTGGGCTTGACGACGACCTGGCTCTTGCCCTTGTACTTGCCCATCCAGTCCTCGTTGTACGAGACGAGCTCGTCCTGAGCGACCGTCTGAACCTCACCCTTGTCCGACTGAATTGAGGTGATGATCTGGGATGGCGAGCCAACGAGCTGGGCGAGCGACGCGATTGAGCTGGGCGACAGCTTCGCGAAGGGCAGCCGGGCGGGAATGTGGGACGACGCCCGGAAGGAGATAGGTGTCGTCTTGGGAGCAGCCGGCGCAAAGCGGAGCGGCCGAAGAAGGGCCCGGGAGAACATGACTGGCCGGGAAAAAGGGGAGGAAGTGGTGGTCAAGGTTGAGAAAGACAGAGAGGATGCCTTAATTCGGAAGCGAAGACGCGGCAGATGAGCAACGGCGTCTTTCGCCGACCAGCGCAGGTCTCGACGTCCGCTCATCGGAGACACAGAATCGGCCTGCGAGACGGCAGCTCATTGTCTGCATGATTCAATCGCTCATTGAGCTGCTCGAGTTACAGGAAGCTTAGAGCAGTGGAGGGATACACGCGAAGGGAAGTCCGTCTATTGTAGATGAGTCCGTTGGCCTGCTGCTCTCGTGCCACAACAACTCGACTTGAGCTGATGTTTTTTTTTTTTCAATCTCGAGACGCACGAACAGTACATCTTAGTGGTGACAGGACAGCTCTCCGGGAGGCTATCTTGACCTGCCTAGAGTGGGAGAACACCGGCAACCTCCACCCGCTCAAGCGCGCGCAGCAATCCATCTGCTCGGTACAAAATCTGGACAAAACCTAGCGCATTTCGTGAAACGGCTCCCACCAGGACCCAGCAACTCGCGGCTCACAAACGAGCAGACAGACGTGATCTTTGCCGCCTACTGACTCGGGGTGGCTGTCTGTCGTTGGTTGGAGGGAGGCAAGCGGCGAGGCGGACGGACTCGCACGGCCGTGACTTCGACCCTCATTAAACTCCTTCCCCACTCGCGCGCAAAGCGAGGGTTCCATCGCGAGAAAACCAAGGCACCCTCGTCTTCTCTCTCCAAACCCCCATCCTCTCCCAGCCCCATCAGCTATGTCGTTCCGCTTCGCCGCCCCCATTTCCAGGACCCTAGTCCGAGGACCCACCTCATCATCGTCTCACGCCGCCTTCTCGCTCGCGACCCAGCCGAGACAGCTCTTGTCGACATCCCCTCTCGCCGCCGCCCTTAAGGGCGGTCGCTCGCTCCGATCCTTCTCCAAGTCGGCTGCTAGGGCCGAGGAACACGCTCCGGACGACCCTGAGAACGTCGTGAGTTGTCAATCGCCCAAGACAAAACGGGCAGATGGGGCGGGACTGGGCTGACTTCGACATGACGGCCTTCTCTCTGCTGCCTCGTCGTTCCTAGGTCATCGACCCGGACCACATCCGTCCCATGCATCAGTACCCTCCTCCGGCCCCGGGGGAGGACTTTAACATAGTGCGTATTGTAACTCGGGGCGCGAGGGCGAGGACGGCTGTTTGGAATCTCTCGGTCGTCTTACTTACCTCGCTCATGCTCACTCGCGCTTTTCCCGCTTCTTTCTTTCTTTCGCGGTTCTGCCGCCCTGCTACTCTTAGGTCATGGTCGGAGCCGGTAACGTGAGTCAATTTCTCGCTTGAAGACCCTTACGCGGTGCTGATAGGCGCGTGCATCTCTTGCTGGCAGATCATGTTCGGTTCGGACGAGGGTGCGCCTTAACTCGTTGTTTCTGCTCGCCCTTGGTTCAGGATCTTGACACCTCGCCTTCCATCATCTGCCAGGGCCCTGGAATCATTCGTTCCGTCTCGAGCACAAACTCGGTCCCCGCCTCAAGGTCGTCGCCCTCATCGACCCCTCAAACGCGCGCGCCAACGAGGCGCTCGAGGCCAAGCGGTCGAGCTTCGTCAAGTCGGCTTACGAAGGCACGCTCGTGTACAAGAACGTCCTCGAGTACTCCAAGGCCGTCCAGGCTGGTGGTGTCAAAAAACCTCAGTGAGTCAAGGAACCTAATGGCGTCGCGCAGTGGCCGAAATGATCTGGAGATTCGGGAAATGGGTGGCGTCTGTCACATCGGAAGTCTTTGAATGCACGCGCGCTTTATAGCGTCATCTCAATCGGTTAATTGATCGAAAGACCTCTTTTCTTTGATCTCTACCGACATCCTGTTTTGTTTGAACGTCGTGCTCCATCTGCTTCGGCGTTGTCCCTTCCCCCGACGGCCCCTCTCTATCGCTGACACACATTCGTTTCCACTTGCCTTCCCCAGCGCCATCGTCATCGGTTCTCCTCCCCTCTTCCGTGGAGGCCTCAAGCCTGGACAGGACCTCGAACTGCAGCTCCTGAAGCACTTCCCCGATGTTGCTATGTTCGTCGAGAAGCGTGCGTCATCCGCTCTGTCTATGCAAAGCCGCCGTGACAGGTCCTGACGGGGCCCCGTTCTTCAGCCGTTGCAACGGGTATGCCCTTCAAGAAGAGCATTGATGAGGCGTTTGGAGTCTCCAAAGTTCTTGAGAAACGAGGCAACATCGTCTCGGTCGGGTGCGTTAATGTCGCATCGTAATTCGTGGCACTATGCGTAGACACGCGCGCTGACGTTCTCGTTTCCAGCTACATGCTCCGTTATCTCCGCGTCGTCCAGGAGATGAAGCGCATCCTCCTCGAGAACAACCTTACTGTTATGGCGACCGTCGCCCGATACGCGTGCGCCTACGAGGCGATCGCTAAGTCGGACTGGTGGAACAAAGACATCTCAATGGGACCCGTCATTGAACAGGGCACCCACTTCTGCGACTTGTCGCGCTATTTCGGTGGTGATGTCGACATTGACTCTGTCTTGTGAGTTTCCACGCCCTTTGCCTGTTCAGAGCCGCTCAACCGAAAGCTCATTCTCATCCGCTCTCAGCGCCCACTCTGTCGAGTGGAATGAGGCCCCTGGCAAGCTCTCCAAGATCCCCATCGACGAGAACAAGATTCCCGAAGACCAGCGTATCCCGCGTGTCACGACCGCCAGCTGGAAGTATGAGAACGGCGCCGTCGGGCAGTTCATCCACGCCGTCGCCCTCCAGGGTATCGCTTACTCGTGCGAGCTCGAGGTTTATGCCGATGGCTACCAGCTTAGGTGCTTGCGAGCAATCTTGGTTTTCTGCATGCGCGCGGCACTGATCCCGAGCGTTCGCATACTACAGGCTCGTTGATCCGTACAACAACCCCACTCTCTTTGTGCGCCGTCCCGGAGACGACCACGAGGAAGTCCACCGCTTCACCGAAGATGACCCCTTCTTCTCCGAGGTTTCCAACTTCATTGACGCCATCGAAGGTGGACCCGAGCCCTCAGTCCTCTCGTCCTACCAGGACGCGACCAAGACATACGAGCTCACCTGGGCGATCCGCAACGCCTCGGAGAAGTCGTCGAGCATCAAGAATAAGCCCATCGAGTGAAACGAACACACGGTCGCTTGCAATGATTGGCGGACGGACTGGACTGTTTTCATGTCTCGCTTTTCTTAATATTCGCATTCCCTCCCCCTCTCTTTCGTACTATATAGCGCTACAAATAGGCCGCAAGGAGCCTAGAACAAAATTGCTTGCACCGGATGTACTTCCTCATACCTGAGCAAAATGACGGCCGATGTCGCGCATGTTGCATCAGCTAGTAAATCAGCTAGTAAGGCGCAGGATCTTTCTCCGTCAACGGGTGGCGGGGAGATTCCATTCTCATCGCGCCTTCGACGACGCATCGTTGGGTTCTGCTACTGAGCCTGGAGCGTCCTCATGTGGTTTAATCTTGTCTCCTCGACCATGTGACCCCCAAACGTGCTCGGCCCGAGTTGGGGTTCCCTCATGAGGCATGGTTGTAAATGGGATGATGATTGATGACGTTCGCGCGTCCGCTCCTGTCGCTCCTGCCCTGTGCCGCAACTGGCGCACGTCACCGTGTTCCATCTCCCGCTTCTCGCTATATAAAATATCTCGCCTCGCTTGCCTCCCAACATCCAACTTCCATCTCCCACCACCCTACCCACTTCCAACAACTCAATCTCTTTCATCATGTCGTATGTCGATATGACTTGTTCTTAGGAAGCCTTGTCACTCACGTGCTTCTTCATTTCTCTTTCACCATCTCTCCTTCCCTCCAGCTATTCCGGTCAGTCCACAGCCCCGATATTTTCATTCTTCCGTCTTCCTTCCCTTTGCATCTCCTTTCGCTGACTCTCGAGCCCCTTCTCTGCGATGCATATCCCCAGGCGACCGCACCATCGTTCGTCGAACACTCTACACTTTATAGAGACTCTCGTTCTGACGACCACCCTCCTCCTCCAGGACACCTCCGACTCGACTCTTACCCAGAGCGCCTCCTCTGACGCCTACGGAGACCCCTCCACCTACGGATCGGGCCGCAACACCCGTGGTAACGACGGAGGAAGCTCGTGAGCCAGCACGTGTTGGTTACCCCGCCTCCGGATTTATCGATCTGACTCCACCATCTTGCACCATTTCAAGGGGTATCACCGACTCATCCTCGTACGGTAACACCAACACTGGTTCATACGGTACCTCAGCCTCCGACAATGCGTATGGCTCTTCCACGACAGACACTTCTGGCGGTGACTACTCGTCATCTCGCACTGGAGGCGGAGCGTTCGACTCGTCTCGCACTGGAGGAGGAGACTACGACTCGTCCCGCACTGGAGGAGGAGATTACAACAGCCCGTCGACCACCGGTGACTATTCTTCTCGCAACACCGGATCTCGTAACACCGGTTCGGGTCTCGATTCGACGACTGGGTCGAACACTTATGGGGGATCTTCGACCGGTGGCAACACCACTTTCGACGGCGAGTCGGACCGTGAGCGTTTCGGCGCTTCCGGCGTGAGCTCGGGCAACCGTGACACTACCAGCGGCTCCTATGGCAGCTCGACCAACGACAGTTCGGTGAGTGGTAGTTTTTGACCCTATACCTACGCTACTTGCCCTGACATCAGCCCCACTTCAGAACTTCACCAACCAGTCCGACTCAGTTGCCTCCTCGTACGGTCAGGGAAACAAGTACGACTCCTCGGACAACTCAGGTGTTTCGAACACTCGTTCATCTGCTACGGGCGGCAGCTTTGACAAAGATAGCTCGGGTATCGCCTCCCAGTCCGGCACTTTTGATGGCTCGTCCTCCCGTGCCCATGAGAGATCCCAGGAGAACATCGAGTCCCGTGCTACCAAGGGTGATTTCGACTCCCTTGACAAGACTGGCTCGGCCCGCACTGGTACTGGATACGGCTCGTCCGCGACGGACAACACCTATTCTGGATCGGACGACACCTCGAAGCTTTCATCGGGCAACAAGTACGGTGACAACACCACCTCATCGTCCTCGGGTAACTATGGTGGCAACACAACCGACAATGTCGAGGGCGATGGTCACAAGAAGCATGGTGAGTCTCGCTATGTTCCCATTGCCGCTGTGAACGACTACTCAGACAACCATGCTTTCCAGGCATCGTCGAAAAAATTAAGGATGTCTTCTCCAAGTAGATATCATCTTGCTCTCAGTACTTCGATTAATAAGCCTCTTGTAGCTAAGTGAGAGAATGACTTGATTATGTTTTTAACGAACCCTCGACGACCCGCCTACCTGTAAATCGTGTGCCGAGACTCTTCCGATTGGTCATGCACAGCTCTCCTGCTGTCATCCATCCACCACGACCCACCCCATAATGACAGATGAATCGACCGATGTTGAATGCTCGACTACGGATGCGGCTCGTTCCACCAAACGGAGACTTGGCCAGAGAAGAACGACGACAGGCTGTCTGACATGTCGCAAGGCGTAGTAGGGTTCATTAGACGCGCTTGTATGCCTCTTTCGGGCTGACGGTTCTCCTCATCCTCTTTCACCAGGCGGAAGAGATGTGACGAGGCCAAGCCATTGTGCTCGAGGTGCATCAGACTGAGCCTCAAAGTCAGTAGAACATCATCATATGAGCGCACACTAACCACTGACTTCGCCATATGTCGCTTCGTCCCTGGCGCGTTGAGCAGTGCAATTGGCCCGCCGCCTCCGTCCCATCAGAGGCGCTCTTCCGTCCCTATCCGGTAGCATCATCGTCAACATCGCTCATACCTGTCGAGGTGTTCCGCGTCCTCGGCATCACTTCTCCCCTTGCACCATCACCCGCGGAGTCCGGCGCTTCCGCGGCGCTGATCTCCACGCCCCGCGCGGCGGGCGATGCCGAGTGGCTGCTGTCTTCGGAATCGGCCTTATATACTCAGCCATCGGACCCGTTCGAGTACGTTTATCCTAATCCGGAGGAACGCGGCCTGGTGTGTGTGTCCTCTGTCCCGGCGAACTACTCTGTAGCTATATCCTTTACTGACCGTCAAAGAAAGATCAAGCATTTTCTTTATTTTCTCCCGCACATCCCGGCCGCTCTTCCACCGGAGAGGTCCACCGAGCTCGAGATTTTTCTCCCCTCCTTCCAGGCCCAATCCTTCCTCTCCATCCCTCGGGGCACCTCCCAAGCGAGCGATTCTGGCTCGCTGGCGATTCTTAGCGTTGCGAGCGTCCATCTCGCCTTCCTCCATCGGTCCTCCGCTCTCGACCGGTTGCTCGTCGTTCAGCCGGACCTTGCGGCTGTCTCCCTCGCTCAATACACAAAATACCAAACTGCTGGCACCGCGCTCCAGCAAGCCTCCCTCGCCCTGGCCCGAGCTGGGCTCATGATCGAGGCCTCTCAAATAGCTCAAGCTCCTGCGAATGTTCCTCTATCTGCGCACGCCCAGCGGCATCTCGACTATCTCTCCTTCGCGGCCAACCTCTGCGTCTTCTCTTGTGTCCTCGCGGGAGGAATTGGGTACCGCAGCGCGCTCGATCTCTCCCATGCGATTGCAGAAATGAAAGGCGGGCCGAGGAAGTCACTGGAGGACGCTCGACAGAGCGGGGACGCGAGGAAGCTGAGGCGCACGCGGGCGACGTTGGAAAACGATGTGATCTGGGAGGTTTGGAGTGGGCCCTTTCTCCTTGCCAGGACTGAATGCTGAAACGACTCACTGACGCGCTCTCGTACTTCCCAGGTGCGATTTGGAGCGGAACTTCACCCAAGCCTTTCTCCGAGCCGATCGAGTCCTGGTTTTTCTCCGAGGAATACCTGGAGATGTGTCGGACGGACATCAACCCAGGATCACGCGAGGATTGGTTCGTGACCACTCGCTCTCTTTTCTCCCCGATTCTCAGTCAACCTCTTACTCTTTTCTTTTTCTTCCTGGTACAAAGGGAAACATTCGGGACACTCATCGGCATGTCGCGACCCATTTTTGCCTTCCTCGTCCGCTTCCTCCACCTCTACGCCCATGCCCGTGGCCCCTCCTCCACCACCTCATCGCGCGCTTCGCCAGCACCAGAGCCGTATCACAGCCAGGCCTACGCGCTCCTCGCAGAGATGGCCACCATTCGACTGAAAATTATTTTCGATCCGGTCGATAACATCGCTGCTGGGAAACAAGCATGGGAGTCGGGAGTGAGAGTTACGTCGTTAGGCGACGTCGATGACAGCGAGGAGAGAGAGGCCCTGCTCGAGCGAAGGATTCGACTGGGGGATCTCATATGGCTCCAGACGCTCGAAGTAAGTTTAGGAACCGGATACCGGATAAGAAAACAGGCATTGAGTCCCTCCTCTAGATCGTTATCCACAACGACCTCCTCGCCTCTTCCACGCCCGATCCAGCGTCTCACCAAACCATCATCTCTCTCGTCGAAGCATGTGGAGATCTACCAGGCTCTCTTGTCCTCGGTTTGATGTGGCCGCTCATTGTCGCGGGCACTGAGAGCTGTGATGAGGCAGATCGGGGGAGAGTCAGACGGGCATTGGAGTTGATGCGGTGAGTCCTTTTGCAAAGTCCACGTCTCTCCATACGCCATTTTCTCACGCCTGTCCGCTCTATACAGGCATGTACTCTGCTGCTTTAACCTCGATAGCGCCTTTGCGCAGCTCAATCAAGTCCGTCTGCCCTGCTCACATGTCTCCAATTTCCGCGGACCCCATCTCATCTGACCATTTCCCCCCTCTCCGCCCCCCCCCCCCCCGCCCCCCCCCCCTCCCCGTTCAAACGCACAGATCTGGGCCCTCCGCGAGGCACCCGATGGGAACCCTCGCGCTACATGGCGAGACATCCCTCGAGGAGGGGAGGAGGGTGGAGCTGGGAATGAATTGATCCTCTTCTGAAGAGGAGAAAAATAGGGAGAGACACGGACAAATCTGCCAGGGTCTTTCTTTTTTTTTTTTTTTTTTTTTTTTTCTCTTTGACAACAACGCCGCTCCGTCAGTTATCTGACAAATCGATCGGCGGATCTGAATGAATTCCTGCATTCACTTGCCGTGCCCGGCTCCGGCTCAAGGCCACGATTGAGCGGGCGTCCCATTCTGACCTTTCAGTAAAAAATCAATGTATCCATCCATCCCAACTATCCAACCTGACCGCGGTCAACTCTTCAATCAATGGCAAGCGAGCGCCTTCCCCTGGGCGCCCCCACCTCCCAGGACCGCACTGCGCCACCCGCAAAGAGACCGTGAGACCATCAGCGGAAGCTCTGACTTGACTCGGAAGAAGAGACTCGGATCAGTGAGATAGCGTAACGCACAAAGGGTCCAGTTCGCGGTTGTAGACGTAGTGGCCGACCCCCGCACCGATCACGGTCGCGGCGATTAGGTAGCCCTGCGCTCGCAAGACCAGATCAGCAGCCATGTGAGAGAGAAAGAAGCTGGAGCAAGAACTAACGTTGTACGTCATAAAGACGAGCATTAAGAAGAATGAGAGGAACACCGAAAGGGCGTAGCTGATGGCGCGGGTTGTTCGGACCGAGACCGGAAGGGCAACACTGTTTAGCAGAAGCGGAGAAAGTCAGTCTTTCAAATTTCACCATCGCCATACGTCTCTGTAAGAAGTAAAAGACGTACCAAGTCCCAGTCAAAGGCGTCGACATTGATGTCCAAGGCACAGGGGACGATCGCCCAGTGGGAGCCGGCGCCGCGTGCTGTGGGAAATGAGACGCGACGAGCTGCGCGGCGAGGCGCCGATCTTTGAGGGCAACATACGCCTTGAGGGCTTCGTAAGAGAAGGCAAGGAGGACAACGACGAGGCTGATGATACAGGCGGGGTGAGTACGCGAGCGAGGAGCCACGGTCGCAACGTTCCGCGAGAGCGAGGAGCGAGCTGCACAGACCAGGAGAGGAACATCTGGAAGCTCGAGTGGACTTTAGGGCACGAAGAGTGAGCACAAATTGATGGCTAGGAGCTATGACGAGGCTTCTACTCACTATGCCAGGATTCGAAGATCACACAGGTGTCTGCAAGCCGGGGGGGGGGGGGGGAGGGCAGACATTCGCGACGCGTTTCGAGAGCGATAAGAGATGTGTCGTTCGGCACGTAGGCGAGGGAGCAGGAAGCAGGATCTGGAGGACTCTCTAACCTGCAACATTCCAGTTCCAGAGCATAGACATCTGGTCGCCGCCAGCAGCGCAGAGCACGTATATAGATCAGGACGGAGCGTCTCGGGGAGGAGGCGCGCGCCGAATGTATGACTCTGGTCGTACCGAGCACTTGGCAGACATCGGGGGCATGTCAGGCATCGGGCTGTCGTGGTGTCCTCCGTGATCCATGTTGTTGATGGTCAGTAAGCTAGTTGATGAGGAGGAAAAGGCGAGTTGAGGTTGAGAGCAAGCCACCAGGAAAGAACCCGCTCTCGGCTTACGCTCGTCCCCTTCGCTCGACGCCGAGCGAGGAGCATGCGCTCATCATTGATGAAGGGAACAGGCCATCATTTCCCGTTTCCCTCATCCAACCAGCATCAAGTTCCAGTTTCAGAACCAAATCTCCGAGGGAACGCATCCTGCAAGCGGATTGGCTGCGGGCTTGGGAAGGGATAGCTGAGGTGATACGACGGTGCTAGACGTCCCTGGTGCCGCTAACGAAGCGGTTGCCCCTTCTCACGCCTCGCTCGGTGATACCTCAAGAGTCCCTCACCTCGCTGGTCACCACACACCGCAGCCAGATGACGGCTCTTGAATCGGAAGCTGAGAGCTGCGTGATGGCGCAGGCGGAGCAGTGACGCCTCCAAACGGCTGGGCTTGCTTCCTGGCGTCAGTCACCATCCCGCCCTCTCTCTTTCTCCGGACACACCGGCAGGGCCATGAGGCCTCTTATTTCTCCTTTACATCCTTCCAGTCTCCCCCCAATCACCATCCGCCTCGTTGTCGCACTCATTTGTTCGCCCCGCTCTCCCCCTAGCCTCGTACTCGAGCAGCTGCCATCGCCAAGCCACCCAGCGCGGCACCCAGCGCGGCGTTGAACATCTGCCACCCGTCATCGCCTATTCCCCCCATCTTCGCCACCATGACCACCCCGAACTCTGCGACTTCGTACTCGGCCCAGCTCCCCATCGACAGGAGCACGCTCTTCCAGCGCGCTCAGGAGGAGAACCTTAAATGGGAGAAGCTCCTCGCTTCCCGCGCCCGTCGTGCAGTCGAGCGGGAAGAGCAAGAGGCCCTCGGCTGGCGGACGACGCTCATCGAGAGCGACGGCCTCCCTACACCACCCGGCAGCACGTTCGATGAGGAGGAGAACAAGCACGGCCTTGAGGAAAGGTACAAGAGAGAGGAGCACGAACTCGACAGCGGTGGCCAAGCCCTCAAGCTTAAGCAGTCGGTCGTCGGAACCGCCCGTCTGCCTTTGACGCCACCGACCTCGCCACCTCGACCGCCACTCAAACCATTGATCATACCAACCCCCAAGTCTTCTCCTCGGCCTGCACCTCTCCATCTCCCAGCTGCGCAAGTCGATACTACTTCGTCTCGGCGCCACTCGGCTCTGGACACTCGGGTCATCAATACCTCTTCGAATAGCGCCGCCACGCGACCTGTAACCATCACTGGCACTTCTCTTTCTCTTCCTCCTCCTGCTTTGAGCTGGGACGTTAACGCAGTCTCTCGTTGGATCACCGACTCGGGCTTTGGCATGGATGTCGCGGATCTCTTCAAGAGTCATTACCTTTCGCTTGCTCCCCCTTGCCTCTGAAGTGGCTGACGTTGCTCTCCCATCTCCTTCTTCCTCTGTAGGGTGCGGCATTGACGGAGGAGCGCTCCTCCAGCTGGATGGCCCGACTTTGCAGACCATGGGGGTCCCGACGTTCGGCAGGCGCATGAGGCTCTCCAACGCCATCGCCCATCTCCGCGCCGGCCAGGAAATGACGAGGGGCAGTCGGGATTCGGTCCCTCTCAGGGCGGTTGAAGAGTCGCCTCTTGGTGCCCTTGCAGCTCTTAGGTTGCGCGAATCGAGGGAGGAAGCCCGCTGGATTGGCGGCAGAAGGCCAGGGTCCGAGATTCAGACGGATGGATCGTGAGTTGGCTAGCTTGCCTGCTCGTCGCAGACCACGCTGAGCCGGTTTCCTTATCCAAGAAGCTCTTCCAGTCCGCCCGTTCGATCCTGCCCCAGCTCCTTCCAGCAGCCATCGCAGCAGTCCTCTCGACCTCTCCGTCCCAACTCTGATCGGCTTCAACTCAGCCCTGCCCTGGTTGCGGCGGCCCCCAGGCGCGCGTCTTCTCCCTCTCTCCCGCAGCTCCCTCAGGCGAGGTACATCCGGCCCGTCTCGCACGACTCCTCCTCCGCGGCAGGCTCGACCCAGCGACTCCTGCCCTCGACGAACTCGTCAAGCAGCCTCGTCCGCCCGACGCCTCCGTTCAACAACCGCACTAGCTTCGACACCGCCTCAACCACTCAGCCTGACACCCAGGAGCTCCCCAAGACTGTTTCTGCTCCCCTCCCCCAGCGACCCAAGTCCACGCAGCCGCAGCTGAGAGTTACCGCCCCGAACAACCCTGCTATCGCCCCTGCGCTCGTCCTCGTCGGACCGGACGAGTCCGCTGCCTACTTAAGGCTGCGAATCTCGCATTCGGGCTTATGGGCCATGCGGTACATTGTCATTCGCGGGAGTGAGCTGTGGTACTACCGGACGAACAAGGCGAGCAGCGCATTCTCATTCGTCCTCTGCTCCCGACGCTGATGTACATCCTCTCATCAGGATCCGGGCCCCATCGCCAAAGTCAGCCTCCGAGGCTACAAGATCTTCCTCGACTCGAACCTGTCCCGGACCGACCCAGGTCTCCAACTCCTCCCTCCGCCGCCCTCGCCGTCCACACCGACAGCGCCGACGCTCTTCCTCACGACGCCTGATCTCCGCTCTCAGCGTTTCTGGGCTCGGAAGTTCATACGGGCCACGATCTATCGAGATTATTCTCGTTCGTCCTTTTACTATGTCTCAGCTCGATTCCAGCAGCAGTATTGGTGACGATCTCTTCCTCCCTCCCCCACCAGTCCCCGCCCTCTCCTCCTGCGAGACGCCTACCATTTCCCTCTCCGAAGCATGGAACCAAGTCTCCCGAGCCGTTGAAAACCTCCTCCCGGAGGAGCGTGTCGCCCACCGTCGATCCTCCCTGGGCTTGTTGCCTGAGAGGTCGCGTGGCGATCCGGAACTCACGCTGAGGGACGTCAACATACTCGTACGTCATGCGTCGTTGTCGTTCTGAGCTGAATTTCGTTGACTGACACTTTCTCCGATCGCAGGTGTGCCCTCCCTGGAGCCCGGTCATCCATTCCACGTCAAAGCGCTGAGCATGCGCCAGCGACTCGGCGTTCTTCTTCAAGCCTCCTCGGCTTCGTCTATCCTTGCCTAGTCTTTCCTATCATCTTGGGTTTTCTTTTCCTTGGGACTCGGACCGCCATTCTGCGCTGTGCTTCCATAGTTAACCTTCGCCCGACATCTCTAATGAATGATCGATCGATGATGTGTCTGTCTTCCTATGGAACCCCTCCGGTATTCAATTGCACCACCAGCAGCACTTCATCGTAGGAGACGGAAGGATTGAGAACGAAAAGAGTGAGGTATGGAAAGAGAGAAAAAAGTAATGTTGCAAAACGAAGATTGTCCCGGCTTCTCGACGACCCTTTCCTTTCAGTTGATCTACAGGCCAAGGGAGGCAGAGTCAGCGGATCTTGCTTCGACAGATGGAGACAAAACCTTCCGACTCACCCGCTTAAGCCTCTCGTTGTTGTGCTGGATCCGAAGGTCCAGTCCCTCCGCCTTGTCGTTGATCCGGATGAGCCGGTCGTTGTGCGTCTTGATCTCATCGCTGTCCGCACCCGCACAAACAAAGTAGACAAGACGTCAGCCATCTTCTTCCTCTCCCTCTCCCTGTCTTAGGTCACCTCGACTCACCCAGCAGCCGTCGCCAATGCCTTGAGCCTCTTTGTGACGTCCAGCGTCTCATCAAGGTTGTCATCCAGCTCGTCCTCGAGCTCGTCGTCCGACGCCGTCGCCTCAAACTGATACTTCGCACGGGCTTCCTTGCGAGCGGCGAAGGCGCCCGCAGTGGGACCGCCTCGGCCGTTGGAGCCGCCGAGGGAACGGTCGTTCAGGCGCTGTAGGATAGAAGCGGGTGATGGGTGAGTCGAGGTCAGAGAGAGAGGGGAGAAGGGGGAGAGGGAGACGAACCCGCTGCGTTTGCTCGACGTCGAGACGGGCCTTGTGCCGCTCGGCCGTCTCCTCGATGTGGCGGTCCGTGATGCGCTGCTCCTTCGCCTGGTTCTTGGCGTCCTGTCGATTCCGTCCAAGCATGTCAGTGTCAGTGCAGCACCCAGCTCGAGGAAGAGACACCGGCAAAACGCACCTTGTTGAACGTCACGACAGGGATGAAGATCGATCGGTTCAGCTTGCGGAGCTCGTCCGTCTTGTCGTCGGCCCGCGAGGACGACGCCTTGGCGAGGTCGAGGTTGCGCTCCGTGTTGGCGATCTTCTCTGTGAGGGGTGTAGGGAGAGATACCGGGTGTCAGAGGCTGAATGGGTGTGACTGCAAGATAGAGCGACGGCGACGGCACGGTACGCACCCGACTGGTCGCCGAGCTTGCCGAGCGTTGTCCGGGCGGTCTCCTCGGCCTCACGGGCAATACGCAGGGCATTCCTTTGGATGTATGGGGAGGAAGGGGAGAGAGGGAGAGGGGGTACGAGGTGCAAGGGTCAGCGGTCTTGAATCGTAACGGAAAGAGAGGGGCGAGAGCAAGGGTGCGGGAACGACAACGACGGCTTCGTCCGAGGGACGAGGGTCGTCCCGGTCGTCCACCCCCTCCTCACCCAAGCCCTTGCATCCTCCTTTCGCTCTTCACACCGCAAGGAAGAAGAAGCGAAGGCCGTGTTTGTACGAACTCTCCCAGAAACTCACCTCGAGCTACCAAGCGTCTCCTGCTTGACCCCCCTCATGTCCCTTTTGATCATCTCGACGTCCTCGTCCTCCTCCTCTTGCGTCTGATGCATTCCGCCCGCACTGTCTCCCGCCGCCCCACCGGACGTCTGGTCGGCATACTGCCGCCTGCCTTGCTCCCGAGGGATGGCGGCAGGGTTGTAACCCGCGAAGAGGGCCGCTCGCGAGGGGTCCGTCTCTTGAGGGCGGTTACGAGGGGCGGCACCGCGCGCGGCGTACGGGTCGGACGCTGGGGGCAGGACGTTCCGCGAGGTCCGGGAGGCGTAGGGATCCGGGGCGGCTCCCCCGCCGCTGTCGTAGGGAGATCCCGAGGAGTACGATCGGTTGGTGGAGGAGGAAGAGGAGGAGGGAGCGCCGGCGAAGAGCTGAGCGCGAGCCTCGTCGTGCTTCGCGGGCTTCTCCTGGGGTTGCCAGGATTGCTGGCCGTACGAAGGCTGCTCCGAGGGCGGGAGGGGGATGGCGGGGCCTTTGTCCTTGCGGCGGAAGAAGGACATGGTGGGTGTTGGAGTGTGAAAGCGGAAAGAGGGGAGAGACAAGAGGGAGGGAGACCCAGAGGGGGCAGTGCGACGACGAGAGGCCACCGCGGCAGGGCCGGGGGTGCCCGCCCCTGTTACCGGTCTCCCGCCGTCGCCGTTTGGTCCCACGTGTCTTGCGCTGTGGCGCAACGAAATGAGAGCTCTCCCGCGGAGCAACGAAGGGATGGGATGACTCAGGCGTGCCCAACCTCGGCCATGGAGCAAGCGAGCGGGGTGCACGAGGTGGCCCGACCGCTCGGCGATCATGGGTAGCAAGCAGCGTGGATAAGCGAGACGGGTGCTTCACGCCTCGCGACCATCCACCATCATCTACTCCGCTCTCCGTCCATTCCATCCACTCCATACACCCCCTCCCCCACCTGGCCATGTTCATCACCCGAGCCCTCTTCAAGGCTGCCTCCCACCCGAGGATCCGTTCGTCCCTTCTCCCCTTTCCTCGCGCTCCAGTCCTGACCCCCCCCCCCCCCCCCCCAACACCTCGCTCGCTACCATCTAGCCGTCCTCCCCAAACGTCCCACCGTCGGTCCCTACGCCAATTTCGTCGTCGAATTCATCAAGAAGAAGGGCAAGCGGGCCACCTCGCCAGACGGCCATAAGCTTTCCACCGAGGAGGTCAGGGAGTCGTTCACTGCCACCAGCGCCGAGGTCAAGGCCGCTTGGGACGCTCTTTCGGAGTTGGATAAGGAGGTCAGTTGTGGTCTGGGCTCTCTCTCGCTGCGTCTGGAAGTCAGGAGGTTTGGGAGGCGCAGATGACGATCAAGGGCGAGGACGCGACGACCGGTCACTGTTGCGAGCGCTTTCGCTTCATCAGCACCAGTCGCGCCTGGCACGCTACACCGTCCAGCCTCTACACTTCAAGGTATCCCTCGTAGGACGGACAAGGGATTTGTTTGAGGGTGGCCTTCTGAGTTGTGGATGCTGGGATGGCGTAGCTCGGTGAAGCCGCCCCGCTGGTGGTCGCTGGAAAGACGGCCGCTGGCTCGTCGGAGTTGACGTGATGAGGGTCGGGCGGGCTCGCTTCCGGCCTTTCCCAAATTGTCTAGGAGGACACGCTAATGACTGTACATTGGACGATGCGACCTAGGAGAGGGAAGAGCACCTCTTTCGCACCTTGTCCCTTTCGCCCAACGCGTCCGGCTCCATCTCGTTTACCGATGGCTGACCTTCCTTCCTCCCTCCATCGCACCTTCCAGTCCTATGCGATGGAAGAGTCCAAGAAAGCTTCTGCAACGACCGCCTTCAAGGAGGCCCGCAAGGCTTGGAAGGCATCGCTCTCGGATGAGATGGTCACCCGCATCAAGCAGGAGGGCACCACGGAGCACCCGTCGGCGATTCAGATCAAGCGGTACAATGCACTCAAGGGAGTTGCTAAGCTGAGTGAGTGGAGTGGGCTAGGCTAGCGCGTCTCGTCTCAAGTACGCCCAGATGGACTGATGCGCGCCGTCCGACCGACCAGACCGGGCAAAGAAGGAGACGTCGGAGTGGGACCTCTTCCTCAAGGAGTTCCGCGATAACTGGAAGGGCGACTCGCTCAAGGGCAACGGCCGGAACTCGTTCGAGGAAAACTCGAAAGTGATGAAGGCGGCGAGCGAAGCGTACCGGAAGAAGAAGAGCTCGGATCAGTGAGGGGCGGGGGGCGATGGGGGTGAAGGAGGGGGTGAGATAGTCGTAGCTGCTGCTTCTCTTTCTTTCCTTTTAGGGTTCTCCATCAGTACGATTGGTCGTGTGTCTTGTACTTGCTTGGGCTGTCGAGATGGCGGCTTGCTAGCCTGCCTGGGAAAGAGACTGTGTGGCGCGCATGCGCAATTTCTGTCGGACTGCGGAGAGGGTTCAAGCTGCTGCCTGCATACATCTCCCGTTTGTTTGCTCTCTGAATTTCGCGCAACGACTGTCCAAACCACGTAGGGATGAACACGCGTCTGAATCGATCTTGCTTGACCGTGGGATCTCCCACCTCGCGTTGGGCCTTCTCTGCATGCATTCCCCTCCCAGCCCGCGCCGGCTCGCCTCCGACTCTCACCTCATTCTCCTCCCTCGCCTCGCGTCGACCCCCTTCTCTCTCCCCGTCATCACCCCCCGCCTCCTCCGCTCGCCATGGCGGGCTCCATGACGCCCCAGCAGATTATGGCCCTCATGCAGGCCAGCCAGAATCAGGGTGGTCAATATCAGGGCGGCTTTCAGCAGCAGCAGCAGCAACCCAACAACGTCTCGGCTAGCTCCCTCTCCGATCAGGCGTCCTTTCTCGCCCAGTTCGGCGCCTCACCCGCCCCCGGTAACACGAACTTCAGCCCCAACAACAACCCTCTCCGCCCGCCGTCGGGCCAGTCGGGTCGGAGGTCGTCTGCAGGGTACAACCAGCAGCAGCACCAGGGAGCTGTCGTCGACCCGTCGGCCTTCAACTCCAACTTCGGTAGCGGCTTCCCGCAACAGCCCCAGCAGCAGATGCAGATGCCTCAGGGCCAACAGCAGCAGGGCCAGGGAGGCATATACCAAGGCTTCCAGTCGGACATTATGAAGCAGGTGCGTTGACGGCGGGCCTTTTCCTCGCCCTTCTTCTCTCGCTCTCTCCTCACGCGAGGACACGCGTCTGAGACGGCTCTCTTTCCTTCCCTCCCTCCCTCTCTCCCATACATCCATCCATCCGCCCTTCCCAAGATGGCAGCCCTTCAGCAGACGCAAAGCTCCCTCCGAGGCCGGACACCTTCGAGCCAAGGGGGAGCCGGCGGCTACCCGCCCAACGCCTTCCTCTCCCAGCAATTCAACAACGCCGGATCGCCCGCCGCCCAGACGGGTTCGCCGAGCGGTGGCGGGAGCCAGCAGCAGCAGCAGACGTTCAACCCTGCTTCCCTTGCTGGCGTCAGTGCTGGTGGAGGAGCAGGAGCCTTCAACGGAGCCAACCTCTCTGGTCAGCAGTTCACCCAGCAGCATCAGGCTCAGCTTCTCCTCCAGCAACAGGTCGCAAAGGCCAACGCGGCTGCTGCCGCCAACGGTGGAGCTAGCCCGGCAACGCTGCAGAGCGTGCAACGCGCAATGCTTCAGCAGCAGCACCAAGGTGGATGGCCAGGCCAGCCGCAGCAGGAAAAGAGTGGCCTCCAGCAACACGGCTCCCCCGCTGCCTCGTTTCACGCTGGCTCACCCTCAAGTCAGCCTCACGTCGTGGGCGGTCGACAAGCCTCGCGACCACCCTCAAGCCTCTCGCACCATTCGCCAGCCGCCCTGCCGTCGGGTGGCTCATCCAGTTCTCCCGCTCTGACGGCCAACACGGCCGTCTTTGCTGGCGCACCGCATCCGTCCCTCCAGCAGCAGCAGCAGCCGTCCGCGTCGACGCCAAATGCCGGAGGCGGCGGTGGGCCTTCGACGCCTGCGTCCTCCGGTAGCAGCCAACAGCAGCACCCGGCTGCTGGCGGCAAACAACCCCAGCGGCGTGGGCCAGACCGCGCCCAGTTCCTTCAGGTGCTCTTCCAGCTTGCCGCGAGCAAGGGCACCCCATTCCCGAGATCCTTCACGCACGGCGAAGGCGTTGAGGGTGGAGCTGCGCACGCGGCGTCATTCGGGATTGGCAAGGGTGTTGGGCCGGATGGAATCACGGGTGGAGGGCAGAGGATCGATTGCCCGAGGCTTTGGTTCGCTGTTGGGCAGTTTGGTGGGCTTGAAGTGGTGAGTTCGCGTTTTCCCCCTGGACCGAACGACCTGCCTTCGTGACATTGACCGGATCGTCTTTTACTACCAGGCGACGCGTCCGGAGAACTGGCCTCGTCTTTGCCAAGCGATGAACTTCCCTGCGGCGATCCTCGAGCCCTCGCCTTTCGTGACTATCCCGTCAGACCCGGACCACACCAAGAACCGGCCACCGACGTCCAACGTACGGGAGCTTGTCGTCGCGGCGTACAAGACTCTCTTGAGCGGTATGGATGAGTACCGGCGGCAGCAAATGGCGAGGCACCAGCAAGCGCAGCTCCAGACGGCTCAGGCTCAGGCTGGTGGCAGTGCGGGAAGCACACCAATGGCATCGGCGAACAGTGGGAGCGGGAACGCGGCGTCATCGGCGGCGGTAGGAACACCTACTCTAAGCGACGGTGTCCAGCAGCAGCAGCATCGACGCGACAGCGCGAACACCAATACCGTTGTTACCGCTGGCCAAGGCTTCCCCCAGCAACATCAGCCTTCCGCGACGCAACCAGCCATCGCCTCAGCGTCGACTCCGACCCCTAGTAGCAACGCTGGCTCCACGTCCACCCCCATCAATACGGCCACCCCTCCGACGGACGTCCGGTCCTCTCCGACGCCGCTCGAGCAGATCCCGCCTCATTTGCTCTCGGCCATGTCAGCCGAGCACGCCCGGGCATTCAACTCGCTCCCGAGGGAGACCCAGCTCAGCTTCCTCCAACAGGTCGCCGCAAAGGGCTTGGCCATCCAGGGTCTGACCCCCAATGCATCCGGTGGTGGAGCAGGCGGTGTCTCGCCGACACCATCGTCGGGCAACATCAACAACGGCCTCATGGGGAGCGCGACGTCGTCGCGGCCGGGATCGTCGGCCGGCGCCGGCGGCATGTCGATGCAGCAGACGTCGACGCCCTCGTCGTCGTCTGGCGCTATGCCCTTGCCGGGATCGTCGCTCCTTCCGACTGGCGAGGGGCCAAGTGCCGGGGGTGCTGCTAAATTGCAGGAGATTTCGCCTGTGCTTGGGGCGGGGACTCTTAAGACGGAGGAGTCGTCTGCCAACGCGGCGTTGAGAATGGGGATGGGAATGGGTGACGGCATGAGAGGCATAAAAACGGGCCTCGGAGCAGGCGTGGGGACGGGGATGACCCCCCCCGATGGACTCTCGAGCGAGTCAAGCACAAAAAAGCGGAGACGTGTGTAATGCTTTCATCTCTCTCTTGTTCGTGAGCAATCAGAGCTGACAGCGGTCGCGTTCGTCCCTTCCTCTCAAGTCGACGACAGCGTCGCTGCCAAGATGGAGGTGTCTCCGAATCCTTCTCCGCCGCCAGTCCCACACTTGCCTCGGAACAAGATCACGTATGTTCCCCTCCAGCGACAAGCACCCACAGCAGGCGGTTTCGACATAGGCAAGATCCTTCGCGAGCGAGCCCAATTGCAGCAGATCGTTCGCCGTCCTCGGCCAGCAACGGAGCTTGGCCAGGTCGACGTCGAACGGATTGTCCTCTGCCTTCGTTCAAGGGTCCAATCCGAAGTCTCGTACGCGCTCGTGGCTCTCGCCTTGCTTTCGGCTCAACCATACGCTCCCCGAGGATCGAATCATGCCAACGAAAGGGACGGGATCTTTCCGCTTGACAAGTGTCCCGATCTACTCGAGGAGCTCCTCGATCTGCTCGTCGAGAGTGTCTGGGGTGAGGACGGTTTGCCGAAGAGCCCGGACGAGCCACCCGCGCTTGGATCGCCGACGGTAATCTCTGCCAAGAGCCCCGTGCTGGTCCCGACGCTCAACGAGGAGGAGGAACACCTCGAAACGACGACGGCGCTCAAGGAGGCCTCTTCCGTCGCTGCCCGGGGCCGGCCCCTGAGCCACACGCAGCTCGTGCGGTTCGTTGATGAGGCCGCTCATCGCCTCGCACTTGGCGAGGAAGAGGAGGACGAGGGCGCTGCTGCTAGCTCGAGGCGAGGACCGGGAGGTTACGTCCCAGGCGTCTCGGCTCGGCCGGCGCATGTCGCTTTATCGGTCATCAATATCCTTCGCAACCTGTCATCGCAGATCGAGAATGTCTCGGCCCTCGCTGGATCGGCGGAGCTGCTCTCCATCCTCGCGGCCGTGTGTGACCCGGCGCTGGCTGGCCTCGAGCTCCGCGATGTCGGGGCGAAGAGCTTAGAGCTTGGTTTTGCGCCCCTTCCCTCTTCTTCTATCTCTTTCTTACCTCCATCGCCCCCGGCCTCCTCGCCGTCATTCTCCTCTCCCCATCGTCTGCCCATTTTCTCGTGCCTCGACCTCGTCAACGTGCGCAAGGATGTGCTCTCGATCCTCGCCAACCTACCCGGCGACCGGTACCTCCTCGACCAGCCCTCACTCTCCCCACGCACCGTCCGGAGGCTCATCGACCTGCTGGCTTCCTTCATCGACGACGGCGCCGCGGAGCTACTCGTCCTCCCTGCACCCGGGATCCGGCCCACATCCGCTGACCGGCCCCCTTACCACGTTGAGCTAGCCGTTGAGGCGCTCTCACACGTCTCGGTCCTCGACCGAAACCGTGCGATCCTCGCCCGGGATCTCTCCGCCGAGCGAATCCTCTCTCTCTGGGACTCGCTCATTCGGCTCCTCCCGCTCACGATGGACGAGTTCCGGCTCCAGACAGCGACGCGTGAGCCTTATCACGGCCTGCTTGAGCGGACGTCGCTCTGCCTTTTCAACCTGGCATTCTTAGCTCCGGCATCGGTCAAGCGACGGCTGAAGGCTTCGGCGGGCGTCGGAGTCCTCTTGCGGATCTTCAAGAAGCTCTACGGCTTTACCCCGGACTGGACGCACAACCCATGGCAGGTCGTCTGTCGACGGGTCCTGGAGACGCTTGGCGTCCTCAACGAGGGGCCCGACGGTGGCGAGGCGTTCCTCACGTTTGGAACGGGTGCGGGCGCAGACGAGCTGGCGGGCAGCAAGGCGGAGGGCGGGCTCATCAAAGCCAAGGGACCGCACGACGGGTGGCTCGCTGGTGAGGACGGAGGGGAGCTGTTCTGGGGGGTGCTGAGCGTCATGAGACGGTCGGAAGACCCGGTGGGGCTGCAGGAACTCGACAGCTTGCTCTATATCTAGAACAAGCCGCTTTGTGGGTTTTGATTAGGGCTGTTAATGTTGATGTGTGTGTTTTTTTGTTTATTCGAGTCCGGCGGCGTCAATCGCACATGAGACAGACAGACAGGCGTGTGTGGCATCCGTCTCCAAGGGCGAAAGAGAACGCGCCGTTTCTCGCTCCGCTTCCTCGTGGACTCTTTCGCGCTCTCTTGTCCCCTCGACGGCCACCTTCGCACTCCCCTCTCAACGTCACCGCGTCCCGACCCTCGTTCCTCCCACCAACCCGCCAGCCAGCCAGCCACTCCGACTGGCCTCGGTACATGCTCAGTTGCCTCCTCCGGACGACCCCTGCTTTTACTTCTCTTGCCCTCCTCTCTACCTCGTCAAGCTCCTTCGTGTTCGCTCGCCGCTCGTTCGCCGTCACTTTCCTTCCCAGGACAGGCGCCGCCCTTCTTGCTTCGCCCGCCGCCGAGCCGCACTCTTACATGCCAGCGGAGAGACGCCAGCGACACTCAGATCAACAAGGTGGGTCTGGCACTCTTGGCCTCGTTTGCTCGTTCGTGAGTCGGCGAAGGAGGCTTGACGTCGTCTGGGAAAAATCCCTGTCTTCGACGTCACTCGAGCCTATCTGGGGACATGTCCCGACTCGGTCTCATCCACTGGGGAGATATGGCTCTTATATGAAGTTTGGCTTCCTTACGACCGGCCTTCGGCGAGCGAGGGAAACGCCAGGTGGTCTGAAGTCCTCGTCGCTAACTTCTGTCTTCCATTCCTCTCTTGTGTTTCCTCCTCCTCAATCTAACGGCATCAACAGCCATCGCCCGTCCCTCGTCCTCGGACTACCCCAGCCGCGACCCATACCGCCGCGACAGCAGCCCTCAGCGCTCGTCAACCTCCTCCTCTTCCAACCGCTACTCTCGCGACTTGCGCGACCGCGACTCGTACTACACTAGCCCTCACACCTCCTCCTCTCGCCGAGACCGCTCCAGGAGCCCTTCCTACCGTCGAGAGAGCATCTCCTCCACCCGCGAATCCTACCTCGATCGCCGCTCTTCCCACCGGGACTTAAACGACACCGAGGACACCTACAGCTCTCGGAAGCGCAAAGAGTGAGTCAACCTCCCTCCCCCCCCGCTCTCTTCCCCCTGCGACGCGTCTAGGGTCGTGCCAGGAGGAGGAGGGGTGGACATGCAGGTAGAACAGCAGTCTAGATTGACAGGACTGGGGAGAGAGACAGCGAGACGGGAGACAGCGAGAGAGGCGGACAGGACCCCCTCTCTTCCCTCTCTCCTTCGCGTCTTCGTTTCGAGTCGAAGAAAGTCGGAGGCTACCTGTCGATCTTCTCCACCGTCCCTCTCTCCCTCTCGTCCTCGCTCGTCGCCTGTTCGACGTGCTTTCGTTCTCATAGCTTGTCCTCTCCTGGCGTCGTGCACTTGCTGCTCTCTTGCCAGGTCATTTCAGCAAGCCAGGAGCTCACGTCTCTGCGTCCTCCTCCCTCAGCACTAGCTCGTACCGTTCCTCTTCCCCTCCTCGCAAACGTACCTCGCTTGCCGGCCCTACTTCTACCTCTACTCCCTCTCTCGCCTCGCCCTCGGCCGCTCTCCTCTCCCGGATCGCCTCCACCGCTCCCTCCCCCTCCTCCACCTCCTCCCGCGCTTTCTCCACCTCGCTCCCTCGCCTCGACTCCATGCCCAAGCCCTCCTACAATCGTTCCCGCAAGCCTGCCTCTGCCCAATCCGGTGGTGGAGGTGGCGACGGTGGACGACGCGGCGGTGGTGGCTCCCGAGCCGCCCTCGTCCCGCTCGAGGGACCGCTCCACTCTAACGCGTGGATCACCGCCCAATACCCCGTTAGGCAGATCAACTCCGAGTGGATCGCCAACCCCAAGGCCCCACTTTCAAACTACCTCTTCCACAACGGCATGTCGGCCGGCGGATTGTCCGCTGGCTCCAATGCCTTCAAAACGCAGCAGGGTGTCGTTCAGGGCATGCAGGTCTACCGGTGCGTCGAACGCGTAGCGAACGAAGGAAGAAGGCGCACAGCACTAGGCTGACCTAGTGGAGTCGTTCTCTTTCCAGATCTACCATCGTCGCCGACGAGCAGCTCGGCATTACTGGTGTGGGCGACAGCCCCGACAAGAAGGAGGCTGAGAAGCTCGCTGCGCTGAGCGCGACCCTTCAGCTCACCCTCCGAGGCGTCGTGAGTTGTTACTCGCTCCCACAGCTCTGGAGAAACGACAAGATGGCTAACCCCAGCCCCACTTCCACCTCAGATCAACAAGAAGGGCGGAAGAAGTGGCGGAAGTAGCACGCCCAACCTGCTCGCTTCCCTCAAGAGCGGCAGTGGTCTCAAGAAGATGACCGGTCCGACCGCAACACTCTCGCAGGAATCGAAGCACGAGGTCATCGACTACGACCGAGGTGAGTCTTGAGTCGGCCCGCCGAAGACGCCCGTCGCTAACTCCTCGACCCCGCCATCAGCCCGCGAGTTCATGGACTATTATTGCAAGCGCTTCGGCTTCGGCAAGCCCGACATTCAGTTCAGCCCCTCGAGCAGCCGGGGCGCCAACCACGACGCGGTGATGACTGTCGGCGGTCGCAAGATTGGTATGGGTTCCGGCCAGTCAAAGAAGGAGGCCCAAATTCGGTGCTACCTCGACGTGACCCAGTACCTCGAGTCGTCGGACCCGCCGCTGTGGAAGACGTTCTCGGTCGCCCGACCGCCCGGTCTCAACATTTCGGGCAAGATGGGCCCGCACGTCGTTATGACCATGAGCGACGACCTTGTCGACGACATCCGGGATCTCTGCAAGAACATCAAGTCGTCTACACTTTACGCCCGGTCGACCCACCATGCTGTCCTCAAGTCGATCGACCCGACGACGGCTGACTCGTCTGGGGCGGTTTTCATACCGACGGAGGATGCCCTCAAGGCCAAGTCTAACCGGCTCCTTGAGCAGCTCGAGAAGTACGACGTCGATCCGCGGGTGGCCAAGCTCCGGGATCAGCGGGCCTCGCTCCCTGTTGCGGCCAAGTCGTCCGAGCTGCTCGCCAAGATCGAGACGAATGAGGCGACGATCTGTATGGCCGCCACGGGATCCGGAAAGACGACGCAGATCCCGCAGATGATCCTCGACGATTACATCCGCCGCGGCGAGGGCGCCAAGTGCAACATCTTCTGCACTCAGCCCCGCCGAATCGCTGCCATCTCGGTCGCTCAGCGTGTCGCCCAGGAGCGTGGCCAGTCGCTCGGCGAGAACGTCGGTTACCAGGTCCGCTTTGACACTAAGGCGCCCCAGCCGAACGGTTCCATCACCTTCTGCACGAACGGAATCTTCCTCAAGCGCATGCAGTCGGCCCTTGGCAAGACGGACGCCGCTTCGGTCGCCTGGCTCGACTCCCTTACCCACATTCTCGTCGATGAGGTCCACGAGCGCGACATCGACGTCGACCTCCTCCTTGTCGTCCTCAAGCGGCTCGTTGCGGACCGCCGCAAGTCTGGCAAGCCGATCCGGATTGTCCTCATGTCGGCGACGATCGACCCAACGCTCTTCCAGAACTATTTCGCGGACGCCCGGGGCCGGCCTGCTGCCATTGCCGACGTCCCTGGACGGTCGTACCCGGTCAAGCGCCACCTCCTCGACGATTTCCTCCCGGATCTCCGCGAGACGGCCGGCGCGCGGGGCGCGTGGGTCTTCAGCGACAAGGACGTCGTCTCCTTCCTCGAGCAGGAGATGGCTCCGGTTCAGTACAACGCCTACGGCGCTTCGTCCGGTCGGCAGGTGGCTGAGCGTGAGGCCAAGATGCCGCACGCGCTCGTGGCGCTCACGATTGCGCATGTCGCGAGTATTTCGGACGACGGCCACATTCTCTGCTTCCTCGATGGTCTCGACTCGATCCGCAAGGTGCACGAGATGATCATGCGGTCGTCGTTCGGCTTCAACTTCAACGGACCGGACGTCTCAGTCCATATCCTTCATTCGTCGATTCCCATCGCGGAGCAGCAGGTCGTCTTTGAGCCGACGGCGCCGGGCCAGAGGCGCATTATCCTGGCGACCAACATTGCCGAGACGTCGGTCACGATCCCAAACGTTGTCTACGTCGTCGACGTCGGTCGCGTCAAGGAGTCGCGGTACGACACGACCAAGAAGATCAAATCGCTCGTCTCCGCCTGGGTCGGACAGTCCAACATCAACCAGCGGTCCGGTCGTGCCGGTCGTCACCGCGAGGGAGAATACTACGGAGTCATCTCCAAAAAGCGCATGGCCTCGCTCGACCAGTACGCGCTCGTCGAGATGAAGCGGTCCGATCTCTCGAGTGTTGTCATGCACATCAAGGTGGGTGGTGGTAACGGTGCTTCCGTGCTTCCATTCGATCTGTTCCTTCACTGACTCCTGTCTCGTCAGGCTCTCAACTTTGGTGATGTCGAGGTCGAAGAGGTTCTCGCGCAGTGCATCGAGCCACCCTCGTCGACAGCCGTCAAAGACGCTGTCCTCACGCTCCGTCAGATTGGCGCCATTGATGAGCACAAGAAGCTCACTTCGCTCGGTCGCGTCCTCCTCCAGCTCCCGCTTGAAACTCGGCTCGGCAAGCTCGTTCTCTACGGTGCCTTCTACGGCTGCCTCGATTCGGCGCTCACCCTCGCGGCGATCCTCTCGGACCGGGACCCGTTCGTTTCGCCGATGGACAAGTCCCAGCTTGCCGACGCCGTCAAGGACTCATGGTCGCCACCTGGTTTCCGGTCCGACGTCCTCGCGGCCGTCTCGGCATACAACACATGGTTCGGCCTCACCCAGTCGGGCCAGATCCAGCAGTCGTTCCAGTTCATCTCGGAGAACTTCATCCACCGACCGGCGTTCCTCGCTATCCAGAAGGTCAAGGACCAGATCTACGGCTCTCTTGTCGACACAGGTGTCATCGCCATTTCGGCCGGTGGTCTACCCGGTGCTGGCGGCGGCCACGGTCCGAGAAGCGTCTACCAGCGATGGTGCCGTAACATGCCCGTCCAGCTCAACAAAAACGCAACAAGTCTCCCGCTGCTCGCCGCACTCGTCGCGACCTCGTCGGCTCCCAACTTTGCGATCCGCCAGGACAAGGGCTACATGACTAATATGGGAGAGGTGTGTTGATATGCTGCGCTGCGATTGGAGAAGACGGAAAGCTTGCGGTGGCTGACCTGGTCGTCTCCTTTTCTTCCACAGAAAGCGCAAATGCACGCCTCCTCTGTAAACCACAAAACGCGCGAGAACCTCGAGGCTGAGGTCTCGGCCGTCGTCCACGAGAAGGCTGTCTACGCCTTCGGCGAGAAGCAGAACAACTCAGGCCAGGCCAACAACACGCTCCTTCGGACGACGACGCGCCTCGACCCGATGACTTATCTCCTCTTCGGTGCCTACTCGGCCGAGGTCATCGGCAATGGTCTCTCGTGCGACGACTGGCTCCCGATCCACGGCAACCTTGACGCGCTCGATGACATCCAGCGGCTCAAAGCACTCCTCGAGTCTTGCATGCTCCGCGTCTTTGAGGGCATTGGCAAGTCGCTTGGCAAGCAGCGCGACCAACGGTTCGCCCGTCGATCCTCGGCCCCGCCTCGCGCGATCGCGGGCAGCAAGCAGCAGCAGCGGATCGATGACGACGCCTCGGACGAGGAGGTCGAGCAGGAGGACGCCCTCGAGGCTGAGGATGAGAACGAGGATCGCTCGCTGACGTCGACCGAGATCACCGAGCTCAATAACCTTACCGCCGACGTCGTCGCCATCCTCGACCGCTACTCTGAGGAGCGCGGCACTTCTCAGTCGCGCGCCCCCTCACGGGCTCCCTCTCGCGCCCCGACGCGACCGGCCTCGCCGGCGCCTGGGTCGCTGAGCATGACGCCCGGCTCGGGTGCCTCGTCTGCGTACGGCGGCCTCCCGGAGCCTTCAACGAGCGCGTATAGGCCCCCGAACGCGAGGGGACCGTCGTCGGGCCCGCGGGGTGGTTACGGGGCCGGCGCTGGGATGGGCCCCAACGGTCTTCGGGGAGGCTACGGGCGGTTCTAGACGTTCAGATCCTTCTCCCTCTCTCCCGTCCTGCTCAGCTCTTTCACTCTATTCGTCCTTTACTCAACACCCTCAAAAGAGCGCATGCCATATATCCACCTCACTCTTCGCTTGATCTCTAGAAAGGCTCAGCTCCCCCTTGTCCCCCTCGCTTGTTTGTGACCAACTTCCTTCTTCATCCTATACATGCGTGCCAAGGATTAATCTCTTTCGGAGAAGGAAACCAATGCTCGAATGCACATGATGATACGGCAGAGATGGAGGAGATGTGACGTGCGGGAAAGAACAAGCGAGAGATGTGGGAAGGAAAAGCCGATGAAATGAGGGGAACGAGGCGAAACGAAGGAGCGAGAGGGACCACCTCAGAGTTTGAGACCAACACCGCTCTGAGAGGGACCTGCGACGCCCTCCTGCCTCCGACCCTTGGGGTCGAACTTCTTGGCGTCCTTGCCAATGATGGTGACCTGGAAGAGAAGAGATCAGCACTGGTCTTGAGGGAAGAAGAACGAGATCGTAGTTAACACTCACTCCGCGACCCTCCTTGACGAGACCCCGAAGCGCCTCGTCCCTGCCGACTCGGCGACCCTTGCCAGCCCTTTTCTTGGCCTCCTCGGCCTTGGTAATCCGCTCTTTCGTTCGCCGGTTGACTTTCTTGTCCTTCGACCGCTGGGTTCGCTTCTCCGCGGGAGTCATCTCGGATCGGGCACGGAGCTCGCCCGCCTGAGGAGGCGCGAAGACCTCCTCCGGCGCAAGCTGCGTTGTCGCCCGCTGCGTCGGTGGAAGGGCCGTCTCGAGCGAGAGCGAGGGGAGGTTGGACATGGTTTGGATCTGGGCCTTGGGCTGAAGTGGCAAGGTCAGGCATCAGCGGGTGGACCAGCGTCCGCGGCGACGACTCTTCATTAAAGACGCACCTGCTTCGGCGTGAAGTTAGCGTTCGAGAGAGCGTCGAGCTTGTAGCAAATCTCATTCCAGGCCTTCTCAATCTCGTCGTGCTCCTTCTGGAGTCGGCCGTCTCGGTCGTCGATCGGGGCGGCTCCACCGGCAGCGACCGCGGACGACACTGTGTAGTCGTCCTCGTAAAGTTGGGCGAGCGACTTGGTCGACTGCGTGTCCTGGAGCTCGAAGAACTTGGATGGGAGGTATGGCTTGGAGTCGATCGGCCGGCGACGGACGACGTCGTTGAAGTCATTCTGGAGCGGTAGACGAAGAAGAGGATCAGTCAGTCGGTGAGCCTCAACGCAGAGAGAAAGAAAAAGAAAAACTGACGTTGAGGATTCGCTGCTTGATCTTGTCCTCGAGGCCCTTGACGCGCTCCTCGGTGACGACAGGGACCTGCTTGGAGACGTTCTCGAACTCGAGGTCCTCCTCGAGAATGGCGTTGATCGGCCGCGAGCGCGAGCTGGCCTCTCCGGAGAGAGCCCACGGTTTCGGGGCGACATTCTCGGCCTCAAGAGTAGCAATCTGCTTCGACAGAGTGGCAATGCGAGCAGCATGAGATGAAAGCGGAGCTGGGAGAGGAAACGAGGTATAGTCAGCAAAGATAAAGTCGGTTGACGTGGCGACAACGATGCTCACCAGACTCCTCGCCATCCTCAGACACGTCTTCGGCAAAGAGATCGGTCTTCCGCGTAGTAGTCTCGCCCGTTGTCGGGTCGAAAAGGTCGTCATCGTCGTCATCTTCCTCCTCCTCGTCCTCCTCATCGAAGCCGTCCATGTCCATGTTCTCGTCCATATCCTCCTCCTCGATCGGGATAGCGCGCGCCTTGCCCTTGCCCTTCTTCGAAGACGTGCCCGCAGAGGTGGCCGGCTTCGGGACCTTGGCCGGAGGCGCGAAGAATTCAGCGTATTTGACCTCTATAAGGATAAAAAGACGTGGGAAAATTCGATGATCAGAACTGTTGCAACGGGAGACAGACGAGACCGGCCGCGCACCGTCAGTTCCGCCCTGGCCATCGCCTTCGACTGAGCGCCACATGTCAACACCCTTGCCCGAACCCAGGTTGCCGAGAAGGTCATCGTCGTCCATCTCGTCGTCAAAGTCGTCGTCTTCGTCATCATCCTTGCCGAGCTTGCCGCTCGTGACCTGGAGAGCCTCGAGCTCCTCAGTCTCGCGGTTGAACTCGTGAATGGAGAAGAAGGGGTCGTCCAGGGTCGGATGGGAGCTAATCATAAGAGCGATCAGAGGGTGGGAAGACACGCAGGTCGAAGAACGAGGCGGCTTACCGCTTGGACGAGGATGCCGAGCCGCCCGAGGCGTCGAGGTCGTGGATCCGGCGAGAGGTGTCGTCGTCCTCGTCCGAGTTCTCGTCCTCCTCGTCCTCCATGTCCTCATCGTCGTACACCCCCTCATCGCTTTCTTCGTCGCCGGACATGCCCTCCTCTCCGTCCATGAGGCTCATGCCCTCGTCATCGTTCTCGTCCTCGTCGCCCTCCTCCTCAGAGTCGTCCTCGTCATCATCCTCGCTATCTCCACTATCCTCCATGTCGTCGATACCGTCGAACGAGTCAAACTCGCCGGCAAACTCGTCCTCCTCGCTGTCGTATTCCTCGATGCCACGCGCGGCCTTCTCCTCTGCGGTGAGGCTGCCCGCGTCGCTACCGTCGGCTGCAAGCATGTCGAGCATGCCCGCCTCCTCGAGGAGGTCGCAGATCTTGGCGGTCCGCATCTCGAGCTGCTCCCAGATCTGCTCGGGTTCCATACCGTCGGTGTAGAGCTCTGTGAGGGGCGTCGGCTCAAAGTCGACAGCCTTAGACTCATCGGATGGGTCGGGGGCCTCAAACGAGTTGAGAAGATTGGTAATGTGCGGGATCGAGGTGGCCTCAGAGGCGAGCGCTAGGGACGGGAAACAGACAAGGCAAGCATGCTAGGTGAGTACGGCTGTCACCAGCAAGTGAAGACAGGTGAGGATGGGTGGAAGAGGCGCGCACCAAGCTTGAAGACGTGCCTGAGCGCGTTCTCGGCCGCGGTCGCTAGCGAGGCGTCGCCCTCGGCGAGACCGAACGCCTGGGGCTTCGAGTCGAGGAGCGTGGTGAGCTCCGCAAAGGGCTGGCTATCGATAGCGGCCATGATCCAATCGAGAGGCAAGAGCGGGCGCGTGGTTGGAGGTTCCGAGTCGCGAGGCGGAGGAGCTGGGCAAAAGGAAAGTTGGACGCCTAGCGCACTAGCCCCCTCCCTCCCTGTATGACTTTCCTCACTCGTTGTCAGGCACCCAGAATGAAGGAAGCAAATACATATCATCGTCAAATGACGCCCCCACCCATCTCCTCCTCGTTAGCACCGAGTATCCACCCGAGCGATCGGTTTAACTGGCGGCGACCTTGGTGAAGCAGATCCGACTCATCCTGCGCGCCATCGCCACCTCCAAACAGGTTCGCGACCTGCTTCTCGCCAGAGCTCGCCTCCGTCGATGCCGCTGTCGGTGGTAAAGGAGGTGACTCCATGTTCGCTGAGTCAAAAATGGGCATCCGCTGGGTTGTGCCTGCCGAGGAGCCAGAAAAGGGCCGGAAGGACGAGAGCGAGGAACCAAGGTGGTCGAAGGCTGCCGTCGCTGCCCGAGCGGCAATGTCCCGCTTGCGAGCACGTTCCGTCTCCAAGTGAGGAGCCGGCGAGAGGGCATCTCCGTACGATGAGGTCGACGCTGTGACCCAGTCAAAAGAGAAGGGCGACGACTGCGGTGCCAGCGAAGACCCGCCAGCGCCGCCCTCTCGCTTGCGCTTCCTCCGCTCACTCTCCGCCTCCTCAACCTTCCGCCACTCGGCAAGCACGTCCGGAATCGTATCGGGCGGGCAGAACTCGAGCGCCCATCCAAGAAGCTTCTCCCTTCGAGCGCCGTCGTCCCCGCCAAGGGCGCTTGACCGGCCAAACTGGAAGCAAGTCTTCCAGACAACCTCGACGGCTTCGTCCGTCTCCTTTTGCGTCACCTCCGCCGATCGACCTGCTCGGCCACCACCCCCGGCGGTTTCCTTCATCATCTCCTTAACTTCGCCGCGCATGCGCTCGACGTAGCCAACGCCGCGCTGCCAATCGCCGTCGCCCATCATCACGCTCGAATCGGCGAGCATGCCAAGCCCCTTGATCCGGGCAGCGCGACCGCCGCAATCAAGCTTGGTGATGAGATCAAGGATGACTTCTGGATGCTTATAGGCGTCCTCGGAAGTGGAGAGAAGCTGCGAGACGAGCGAGAGCCGATTGGCGGATAGGCGGATCTCGAGCGGGGAGAGCGCCGTCTGCGGAGACGAGGGTGAGGGGAGGTTGTAGGTCGTGAGCTTGGAGGTGGCCTCGATGAAGGCGAGCTCGCGCAAGATGGCCGGTGTCGGAGGGGTGATGATGGAAAGGCTGTAAAAAAACGGCCGAAGTGTCAGTCAGGGAGAGTGTCGCAATGAGTAGAGACTGTGAACGCACCAAGAGTAGGCGAGCTTCATCCCGCCCTCATGAAGGTTGCCGGTCTCAGCGTTCTCATAGAACTCAACGGATGCAGCGAGTACGAGAGCTTCAATTGTCTGACGGTCGAGCGGTGCAGGGCGGGCGTTGAGCATGGACTTGGCGAGGGCGAAATCTGACCCAAAGCAGGCAGCATCAGCACGAAATCTGTCAGATAACCGTCACTTCGACTCACTTCCAGAGCTAAGGAGACCACCGAAGAAGATACGCTTGATTTCGTCCTCCTCAAGCATGCCAAAGGCACCTCGGCAGCCCTCCCGGCTGCCTCCCCTCAGCTTACGCATATCCCTCAGCAGACTCTCCCAGTCGTCTCGTTTGCTCGCCCGCTCGCCGCCTCGGCGAGCCATCCGCGTCGCCCACGCAAGCTGCTCTGACCGATCCTCGGCAGAGAGGATAAACCAGCCCATCGTCGCGGGAACGCCCCATCGCGAGAGCGTCTCGGCCGACTCGAGATGAACGTCGAGCGCGTCGAGCAAGAGGGAGAGCGAGGGCGCCGAGAGCGGAAGGAAAAAGGTGTGCAGCTCGGCTGGCTTCGGCGGTGGTGAAGAGGGCGTAGGGCGAAGGAATTGGGCAAGCGCGAGCAGTGTCGTCTCCCCTTCGCCGTCCTCGTGGTCCTCAGGCCCGAACTCCCACGCGGGGAGCGTCTCGAAGATGGCCGACATCTCCTCCCACCGATCAATCTTCTGCGAGCCGTAAAGCAGGGCGAGCGCGAGGCGGGCGACCTCCTCGTCCTTCTTCAGGATCCGCTCATGAACGGGGAGTGTAGCCTTGCTTGCGTTAAAGACTTGGGCGGCAAGCTCGAGCGATGCGGAGGAGAGAAGCCAGTTCTGAATGTGTCGCGAGGGCAGCTGTGTGTCCGGCTTGCCGGTGCGCTCTGACCGGGCGAGGAGGACGTAGAGATACGGGAGAAGAAGATGTTTGATGAGATGGACGACGCTGTCGGGAGTGGCGAAGTGGAGATACGCTGCCGAGGCCTCCTCCGGGGTGGCGGTACGCCAGCGGGAGAGCGTCCAGGAATCGTCGAGGATCGGCTGATTGGAGTCCGCGTGTTCAGAAGCGTCGACTCGAGCATCATAGACTAGTCGGGAGAGAAGCGAGAGATCCTCGCCAAGCGAGTCGAGAGACGGCACCGAAAGCGAGGCAGCGTGTTGGACGTAGGCGAGGGAGATATCAACGAGGCCGGAGGCGGACTCAATGGCCTCACTTCGGCTCTGATACCAAGCCGCAAGCTCTGCTGAGGGCAGCGGGAAGTCGCGATAAGGAACGTCTAATGTCCAGAGAAGCTCAGAATCAGCCGTCTGCCTGTGACTGCGCCTCTTCTGCCAGGTTCGACACCGGATCTACGTCCTTGCCGAATCAAAGGGCTTGATGATGAGACAAGCAACTCACCGCCTTCTACAGCAGCAGGAGACGTGATGATTCCGTAGAGCGTCTCGTCCTTGGTCCAGTCCTCATCGTCGTCGTCCTGGAGACCCGTCAACTCCTCGAGTTCCGTCGCCCACTCAACCTCGACCTCGGCCACGTCATCGCATCTCGGCAGAAGCCGATGAAACAGGTCGGGCTTGACACAGTCCGGAATGGCCTCAAGAAGCAAAAGCCTGTAGGGACGGAGTTGGCGCCGGTGACGCGCGACGAGTGTGTGCAGGTTGGCGAGCTGGCTCTCGCGCGTGAGCAGGAGCGCAAGATGAACAAGGGGTGCCGTGAGGAAAGTCGGCAGGTCGAAGGGGAGAGGTGTTCGTGGCGAGATGTCCTTGGCCGAGGCAGCCGATGACGAGGGGAGCGAGACGTCGGCCGCTGAAGGAGGCGGCGGCTCATCGTCCTCATCCTCGTCCATCGCCCAGGGGTCGTCGTCGATCTCAATGGGTGTCTCAGACTCCAGTAGGGCCTCTTCTGTATGTCGAACTCCCTCTTCCCCCCCCTCCTCCAGAGGCTCTTCCGTTGTCTGCTTCGCCTCCCCCCTGGCGCCACCCAGGGCCTCCCAAGTCTTGAGGCGCGTCCTCCGGATGGCGATCTCGCGCCTTGTTTCTAGCCTGCTCTTCGCTCCTTCCTCCCGAACGAGGAACTCCCTGAGGGCCGCCCCTCGCTTCTCGCCCTCTTCAGAAGCGACAGAGAGTAAAGCGGCGCCCTCCCACTCGCACGTCGCCTCCCAGGCTCGGTCGAGCGCGGTTCGCACGAGAGCGGTCTCGGTCGAGACGGCCGATACGGCGAGGGACGCCTGAGCGAGCCAAGTCGGGTCCTGAACGGTCGTGAGGAGGGTTGAAATATTGTCCGGTAAAGATGGTCGAGATGCCGATGAGGACGCCATCCTGGGTTAGCAGCGAGATGATCGTTGGAGGAAGGGATGACACGTCGAGAGCGAGCGCGAGCGAACCGTCAACAGGGAGCCGTGCGTGCGGGGTCGATCTCGCTCGAAGCCGGCCTTCTTGGAAGCGAATTTCCTCAGATGAGCATGATACCATTATCCTGTTATGCCGAAACCTACAATTTCTCTGCCTGGCGACGTCTTGGAAAGTCACCTGTCACTGTGGTGTTTCGCCCTGACAACGAGAGGAAAGACGCGCGACGCGAAGTCTCCCTTGCAGACAGGCTCCTCCCAACCTTCATTCTCGCCTCACCGCTCGCCCACCCACTAACCCAGCATGGTCCGCTTCAAGGTAAGAGCTCAAATATAATCAGGGTGCTTCCGACGCCCTACGTGCTGACCGCTCGACCGTCTCTCTCAGAACCGCTGGTTCCTCGTCGAATTCCTCTTCCCGTCCTCCCAGGTCGCCCCTGCCTCGGCCGCCCCCTCCTCGCTTCCGACAGCCGAGCCCCCGTCCAGCACCTCTTCCTTATCCACTGCAGCAGGCAAGAGGCGTGGCAGTCCGGGTCAGCCATTGTCTTCGAAGCGGAAGAAAGCGCGCCCAGTGTCAACCTCGACGCGCGCGGCGGACGCGACCGAGGGCTCGTCAGACTCGGATCAGCAAGGAGAGGATGACGCCGATTCTTCCGATGACGAGGGCGAGAACTCTCCCAAGTGGCCGTTGACGGGGACGTTGCCACTTCTGCTACCACCTCCGCCGAATGCGATCACGGGCAAGGCCAAGCGTCTCGATGAGAAGAGTGTTTATCAAGCCCTCAAAGCGTCCATCGTCACCTGCTTCGGAGACGACGGCTGGGGGCGAATTGGAAGCAGCACTTCTGGTGAATTGATGACACTTCTTTTTGTGATACTGTCGGCGGGCTAGGTAGGTGTCACGTCGGACCTAACAGCTGATCCGTGCGCGCCGTTCCTGTCCAACCTCCCACAGTCAAGTATTACTCACCACACACCTCGCTCTGCATCATTCGGACGTCCCGGGAGCAATACAGAACGGTCTGGGCCGCGCTTTCGATGCTCGGCGTCGTCAATGGCGAGCGATGCATAGCACGAGTCGTCCACTGCTCAGGTCCATTGTCTCACCTCATTTCCCTCATCGTCTGCAGCAGGGCGCTGATCTTGGGCATCTGCACCACAGGAACCATCAAGAAGATTCAGAACGCGGCCATCACATATAACCGCAATCTCGTTGCAACGGTCCTGGAGTCGATCGGGGAGCCGCGGACGACGCCCAAAGATTCGGAGGACAAGACTACGCCAGTCTTTGCCAGCCCGGAGGGCGAGGGAGGCTGGAAGGGATGGGCTGAGCGGGAGGCTGCTACCATCGGGGGATTGACAGATTGATGAGGTCCGAAAATTTGAGAGTGAGAGCCTCCCGAAGACCGAGAGATAAGTTGTTGAGAAAGAGACACTCGCTTCTTCCTAAGCGGGACTGGTTCTGAATCGGTGAGATTTGGTTGCTATCCATCGTTCCAAGGATGCGCAGGCGCGTCCTCAGCTCGACGGCATCGCCGGGGAAGTCCAAGAAGGCGGAACTCACTCGCTCGCCCTCAACCACTAGCACACCCACCCCTCTCTCTCGTCCGCCCGCCGCCTTCTCCTCCTCGCCAGCTCGCCGCTGCGGCACGATGGTGTCCAAACGGCGAACCTTCCGCCGCGTCGCCCAGTCGGTGCTCTACCACGCCTCGTTCTGGTTCCTCGTCCGTGCGTTGCTGTCGTCCTGTTCCTTCCTTCCTTGTCTTAGGCCATCGGCCGTATACGTGGTCTCTACATCGCTGAACAACCATCTGACTGAATACCTGGACTTGACGACTTCCAGTTCTGGCAGGCGTCACCCTTGGCGGCAGTGCCTGGGGTCTGATCTCGCAGGCATGGAGGACAAGGGGCCAGCGACGGATCAACGTCCTGATCCTTGTCGGCGGATACTCTGTTCTGGTGAGTTTCCGCCTCCCAAATAATGATGTTCATTCAAGGGCAGCTCGATATACATTTTTCCCACACATCGGCGAGTGACGGAGCGGCGAGTGCCGCTCATGCAGGAATGGAACTCGACGGCGTTCCTAGGAGGCGTTTGTTCGGCCCCCCTCATCACGCCACTCGTCCTTTCTTGAGGCCATAGATGGAGGTAGAGATCATATATCTTTGGGGCTTGCCTCTCCTCATCGAGTGCACTGGTCCTGCGAAGACGTGGCTCCGAGCGTCCACAGACGCGCTTGAGACGCGTCTACCGACCATTACTCCTGTCTGTCTATGGGATCTGATCGAGACTGGATTCCAACCCAGCCTCGGTCACAGCATTCTTGCCCATGTTCTGTGTCGCATCTCTTTTTCAAGACATACTGAACGGTCGTTGTTCGCGTTTTCGCAACCGTAGGCCACGGTCGCCATCCTCATCGCGCTCGTCCGCTTCCTCGGTAACATTGCGAGCTTGCGCGAGATCCCTCATGGCTACATCCCGACGAAGGAGGAAGATCTGCCCAAGGTGATATGACTTCGTTCTCGTCTCGGATTCCGACGGCCGAAACTGACGATGGTCCCCGCGCAGCCACTCGCTCAATACATCACTTCGGAGTACACAAGAACGACCATCATCGCTCACCTCCAACAGCACACAGCCGGTAGTCAGCCCGGTTGGGGAAGCCCTCGTACGTCCTTTCGTCGATGATGAGAATGCATTGTGGGCGAAGCAGCGACTAACAGCTACTCTCCTTCTCTCAAGATGGACCCTTCGCGCACGTCCACTTCCGCACCTTCATCCTCGACTCCCTCAATATCCTCCGCTCTCTCTTGCCGCCAGACCCCTCCGTCCCAGAAGGTTACACGAGCCCGAGCGTCGTCGGACGCGAGCCGCTCTTCCGCCACCCGATCTGGAAAAAGCTCAGCCCCGAGGACCAGAAGTTTACCTTGGAGAACCTCGAGCGGTATCGACTCTTGCTAGACGATGCCAAGTTCGGTGTCGTCGAGATGGACGAGGAGTACTTTACAAGTGTCGTCGTGCTCGTCATTGGGCCCTTGTAAGTCGTTTCCCTCGCCGCATCATGGACCCTACTGACCGCTTATCTTTCCTGTTCCAGGACCGAGATGCTCAAAACTCTAACCAGGCCCACGATCCCAGCGCTCACACTCCCTGCCCCAGTCGCCTCGGAGCGTTCAGAGCGTTCAGAGCGTTCCAACAATGACCCGTCAGACTCGCCCCTTCGACGACGGGCGTCCAGCTCCTACTTGGACCGCAACCCGTTTGGCAGTGAGACTACGGCGCGGTCCGAGGGGAGCAGTCGGGTTGGACTGATAAGCAAGGAGGGGCTCAGGGGTTGGAACCGGGGGAACGAGGAGAAATAAGAGGAGTAGGGGGGAACAGCCTCACGATAGCCATGACATGACGATCTGCGCGCTTTTCACAGCGCCTAAGAACACAGCAGAAGCAGGTTCGCTACGGGACGAGACAAGAGCGCCCTACTGAGCGCCCGCTGCATGGCGGTGGTGATTGTTGGAAACGCTTCCAGAAGACAACCAGTGACCTCCGGTCATAGGGCTTCCTGTGGCCGAGAGCCCAAGAACGGAGAAACGTTACTAAGGGAGCCCCGCTGATGTCCTGCTTCTCACCTTACGTCTGGGTTGTCTGTTCCTCCCGTCAAACCACCACCAGCCTCCATTCCATTCACTTTTCCCTTTCGTCGTCTTCTTCGACTATGCGTACGCAACCAACCCTTGGGCCAGCCAGCGCGAACGTTCTCATTGACCGACGCTCGCCTTCCTCCTGCTCTCAGCCAACGAGTCCTCTCCCCTCCTCAGCGAGAGCAACCACCGCAAGCCGACGCCCATCGCGTCGGTCAAGCACCTCCTCTTCAACTGGCTCAACGTCCTTCTCATCTTTGTCCCCATCTCGATCATCTCCTACCACCTCAAGTGGTCGTGCGTGCTCTCTCCCCGCCCCCTTCCTTCCGCGCGTCGCTCAACGAGCATCTATGGACCTTGACCGCCTGTTCTCATTTTGTCTTGCGGTTCTTCAGGGCGCCGGTGAGGTTCATTACCTCGTACGTCCTACTCTATACTTTTCCACGCTACCCTCGAGTCATAGAGAGAGTCGATGCAAAGCCTTGCTTTAGCGCTGCTCGCCCTCGTCGCAACGTGCGAGACCCTGGCTGAGACCATCCCACCACCTTGCACTGCCTTCCCTTTCACATCCAGCTTCCTCTCCATCATTCCTCTCGCCAAGCTCCTCGGCGACTCGACCGAGCAGCTCGCCATCCCTCTCGGCCAGGTACGTCAGCTGTATTCTCTTACCTGATGCGCTAGCGCCTGCTCCCTCCCATCTTTGTCTTCCTCCCACCGCGATTATCCCTCACCCGCGCGCTCGTCCTCCTAGGGCGTGCGTCACACGCGTCGAGATTTCCCCGTCACTGACCGATGTTTCGTCTTCAAACTGTCGCGCCTTGACAGACCCTCGGAGGACTCCTCAATGCAACCTTTGGCAACGCCGTCGAGCTCATCATCGGCATCGTCGCCCTGAAACAAAACCAGCTCCGGCTCGTCCAGACCTCGATGATCGGCTCGATCCTCTCCAACATCCTCCTTGTCCTCGGTGAGCACGATGACTTTTTTTTTTGTTTTTTGATCTCTCCCGTTTCCTTGCTGATGTGAGCGCCCACCCTCTTAGGTATGTCCTTCTTCGCCGGCGGCACGTAAGTTGAACGAGAAGAACCTCAGTGCGTCTTTTGGTGAATGGATGCCCGTTGACACGTCGCGGCGCCTTCGCTCCATTCGCCTCCTACAGCCAGTTCAGCGAGCAAAACTTCAAGGTCACCGCCGCCCAGACGTGAGCGGACTCTCACGTTTGATCTCGCTCACAATCAGATCATTGACATTACCTACCCCTCAGCATGTCGTCTCTCATGACCCTCTCGTGCATCACCCTCGTTATTCCGGCCGCCTATCACTCTTCCCAGGTCAGCGGAGGCGTTGATATCCCCTCGGGAGGCCTCCAGCTTCTCGCTGAGGGTGGCGGCAGCAACAGCGATGCGAAGGGTCTCCTCCTCCTCTCTCGCGGAACGTCCATCATCCTCTTCGGCGTCTACATTTCCTAGCGAGTTCTCTTACTCAATTACTGAAGACGCACGAGTCTCCAGTCTAATGCCCCATCTTCGCCAACAGCCTCTTTTTCCAGCTCAAATCTCACGCCCAGCTCTTTGATGACGATGAGGCCGGCGAGGAGGAGGAGCAGTCCATGGGTGCGTGCTTTTTGCTCTCGTTCCTTCATCTTGAAGGCTGACGAGTTCGCCTGCAGGTCTCTGGTCGTCGATCGTTGCACTTCTCGTCGTTACCATCACCACCGCATTCTGCGCCGGTATGTAAAGCCTACGCTCTCGACCGCTGCAGCATGTCTGACCCTCTTCATTCGTTGCATACAGACTACCTCGTCGATTCAATTGATGAGACGTGCCAGGAGTGGGGCATCCCCCAGTCCTTTGTCGGTCTCATCCTCCTTCCTCTAGTCGGAAACGCTGGTGAGCATACGAGTCACAGGTCCTCCCCTTCCGCACCCTTGAGCTGACTGCCTGGTCGATCATTGTAGCCGAGCACGTCACGAGTGTTTGGATGGCCGTCAAGGGCAAGATGGAGCTCACCATGGGGTCCGTTCCCCTCTGCTGCTCCCCGCCATGTGTTTCTCCTCTGACGTTCAGCCCTGTATCCGCAGCATCGCCGTCGGCTCGAGCATCCAGATTGCCGCCGGCATGATCCCTCTGCTCGTCCTTGTATCGTGGGCCATGGGCAAAGAGCTCACGGTTCGTCTGTCCCGCCTGGCTCTCTGGGCGTCCTCGTTGCTGATGCTTTACGCCGTCACAGCTCTTTTTCTCCAACTTTGAGACCATCGTTATCTTTGTTTCGGTTATCCTCGTCAACATGCTCATTAGCGATGGTCTTACGTGCGTGTCATCTCTCACCTTGTGACGACGAACTTCGACTGACCGCGCCGCTGTTCCCCGCTCCTGTCGTCCCCAGGAACTATCTAGAAGGCCTCATCCTCATGGCTCTCTACTTTGTCATCGCCCTTGCCTTCTGGGTGTCGTAAAAGGGGTGACCCAACGTTATCCTGTGTTCCTCTCCATCTCCCTCTCTCCCTTTCCTTACCTCCACCGCCCACCTCCTCTTCTCTATGAGTGACGCTGTTCATTTCCGCATCCCATGCGTTTCACAAAGAAGAACACCTTGATAGCTGTATTTATCAGGAGTGCTGGCGGCTACTGAGCGAGAGAGGCAACGTGCGGACCAGTATCATCGGTGTGCCCTCGAAGATTTCACATGGTAGCTGGCTCTTCCAGCTGTGCGCCAGATCCTCCAAGCAGTTTGGTTCTATGCAACCCCTTACCTGATCCTCGGGGTTAGCGGACGCTTGTGGATGTCGGACTTTGCGCACGAGCCTTTGCTCGGGCGAGAGAGACGCTGGAGGCCGGAAGAGAGCGAAGCGGGCCCGTCGTCGTTGTTCCTCCCTCCCCTGACCCTCAGCACCCATCAACCTCATCCTTCCACATCTACTCCACTCCACCCTCTCGTTCATCATCAATATGCAGGCTCAGTTCGACAAGGCCGTCCAGATCGTTGGATCCCTCCCCCCCACCGGCTCCATCAAGCCCTCCGACGACGACAAGCTCGCTGTGCGTCATCCATCCATCCCCTTCAGCCTGCCTCCTCCCATCGCGTGGACAAGACGCTGACATGCTCTCTCTCTCCTCTCCAGTTCTACGCTAACTTCAAGCAGGGTTTGTGACGTTGTCCTCTCGACTGACAACGCCCTTGGACTGATGCTTCTACGGACCCTGTCTGTCCTGCCTCCTCCACCAGCCACTGTTGGGGACGTCAACACCCCCAAGCCCGGCATGTTGTACGTGTCACTCTCTCCCTCGCTCATCTGGGAGGTCTCTCGCTGAATTTCCGTCGCTATTTCTTCTTCCTAGCGACTTCGTTGGCAAAGGTGCGCAATGCTTGCTTGCTCTCCCCCCCCCCCCCCCCTTCCTTCCCCACCCCCCATCCATCCGGAACGCAAGAGAGGGCTCGAGGCCTCGCTCCCCCACCGGATCGATGCTGACCAGCTTCCCCATTCGCTCCATCGCTTCCCCCACTCTACTCCAATCCACACTCTGCTCTGCGTCCTTGCAGCCAAGTGGACTGCTTGGGAGAACGTCAAGGGCACGAGCAAGGAGGACGCCCAGAAGGCGTACGTCGCCAAGCTCAAGGCTGTGAGTCTCCCCTTCTTGCCCGTCTCGTCTCGATCTCGCCTGTCTGTCTGCAGTGAGAAGCGCTTGCGCGCGGCTTCGTCTGGCTCCCTTGCGTTGCCACGTGAGCGAGCCGAGTGTGTCTCTGTCCCTTCTCACTGGCTCTTGAGGTCAAAGACGTACAGACGCGCGCGTCGTCCTTCCTCGCCTGCACATTCATCGCTCGATTCGATCTCAGGGCTGAACATCTTGCGGACGTTCCTCTCCCAGATCCTTACCTCGGTCGAGGGCGACGCCGACGCGGAGAAGTACCTTGCCGAGCTCAACGCCATCGCATAATTGCGCGCACTGAGGGCTGCTGGTTCATGTTCATGGCAGGAGGGGCTTGCAACGACGAGACATGATTTCTTTTGGTTTCCCCTCTTGGCTTCGAGCGAGCAGAAGATTCTCCCGTGGACGCGAGAGGCGTGCGCGCGCGCATGAGGAGGGCCATTGCCCATCGCGTCCTGCATCACGTTCAAGAAAAGTCCACTTCATCTCATGGTCCTCTCCGCCGGCGGCTGGCGTGCCGAAGAGGGCCTCCTTCTCCCTTGGCTTCGGACTCGGCTTCTCCGTGCCCCTCCGTCGTTGCGTAGGATGACAACAGCCTCATCTCGAGAGAGCGCGCCGCGATCACATGCAGGCGTGAGCGCGCCCTCCTCTCACCTCACGTCTCCTCATCCTCGTCCTGCTCCTCCTCCGGCGACCGAAACAACCGGTCGAAATCCTCGCGCAAAAGACAGGGGTTGGTTGATATTGAGGGCGGCGGGCTGGGCAGCAAAGCCCGTGCGGCGAGAAGAAAGAAAAAAAAAGAAAAAAAAAAAGAAAAAAGGGATGGGGACTACTGAACGCTGCACGCGCACGAATTGTTGGAGAGACGGAGGGTGGCGATGCGAAAGCAGACATGGATCAGGCAGAACAGAAGAGCCTCCCCCGGCAATCGCGGTCTGTCTTTTTCACTTCCCCTCTGGGCCGCCGGTGATTTCTGACAACACGCGTTTTCCGACTCGAGCCCGCCCGCTCGAACCCCCTCTCTCTGCGCGCGTCCTTGCTCGCTCTCCTACCCGCCCGTCTTTCTCTTTCTCTCTCCCAACCCTCGCCCCCCTCTTCCCTTCCCGCGCTTCTCTTCTGTCCCGCTCCTTTCCTTTTTCTCCTCGTCCTCTCTTCTCCCCTTCCTCCCTTCTTCCACCCCTCTTCCTCCTTCTCCAACCATGGGACTCTACGAGACCCTCGCGGGCGCCATCCCCGAGAGCCTTCACCTCCCCGACTACCTGCTCTCCTACCAGCACGGCGTCACCCCGCTCTCGACCAACAAGCAGGTCCTCATGGCCCTCGGCGCCTACTTCCTTATCATCTTCTCCGGCCGCGAGATCATGAGGTGAGTGTCTCTGGCGTGGAGAGGACGGAGCGTCTGAAGAAGGAGAAGGCGGACCGAAAGGAACGAGGGCATGCGCACGCGCGCGTTGCTGTTGGCCAGTCGTTCTCGTCCTGTTACCTCTCGTTCGTTGGAGAGTTCGGGACAGGCAGCTCCCCGCCACCCGCTTCTCCGGCGAGCATCCCCCCCTGGCTGGCTTGCTTGCCCATCCCGCGAGCGAGTGAGAGTGCGAGAGCGGGGAGGGGAGGACCACGCGTCGACGTCTGCCTGTCGCGACCACGGGCGACCTCGACGCTAGGGCCTTTGCGCAGGCCTGCGTTTGGCTGGCTGGCATACACGCACCCGTCGCTCCGCCTTGCCAGCTCAGCCGGTCGTCGCCTCGCTCGCTCGCTCCTCGTCTCCTGTACCGGCCGTTGACTGATCCTCTCCGCCCGTTCTAAGGTCCCAGCCGGCGTTCAAGTGCAAGTTCGCCTTCCAGTGCCACAACCTCGCCCTCTCGCTCGGCTCGGGTCTCCTTCTCGTCCTCATGGCGGAGGAGATGTGCGTGTCGCTCGCCCTCAAGTCCTTCCCTAGCCGGTCGCACTCGCTGACGCCTCGTTGTCCCGACAGCGTCCCCATGCTTTGGAAGAACGGCTTCTGGTACACCATCTGCAACGAGGGAGCCTTCACGCCCGTGCGTCTCTCTGCCGTCGCACCTTCCTTTCTTCAGTCCGCCTCGTCCGCTGCCGCACTTTCTTTCTCCGGTTCTCGGCCGCGCCGACCGAGAGTGTCCGACGGCAACGGGCGGGCGAACCCAAGCGCCTGTGTATGCGCGTGAAACGATGACAATTTCGTGCTGACAAAGGACGGCTTATCTTCTTCGTACAGCGTCTCGAGTACCTCTACCTGATCAACTACTACTTCAAGTACTACGAGCTCATCGACACCGTCTTCCTCGTCCTCAAAAAGAAGCCCCTCGGTCCGTTCCCGTTCCTGAGCACGAGAAAACCCCATCAGACCCTGACTGACAGCTGTCCGTCCCGTCCCTCTCTCTCTCTCTCGTCTAGCCTTCCTCCACGTCTTCCACCACTCTGCCACCGCCGCGCTCTGCTTCACCCAGCTCGAGGGCACGACCTCGGTCCAATGGGTCGTCATTTCGATCAACCTCCTCGTCCACTTCATCATGTACTACTACTACTACGCGACCGCCGGCGGCGCCAAGCTCTGGTGGAAGAAGTACCTCACCACCCTTCAGATCACTCAGGTTCGCTTCCACTTCCGCTTCGAGGCGCATTGAACGACTGTCGCTGACCAAACTGGCTTGCTTTCAACAGTTCCTCATCGACCTGTAAGCGCGCCACCCCACCCTTTCAACTTGGCGGCCGCGAATTCGTGCCTGACCCATTCTTCCCACTTTCCTCCCTACCACCAGCTGCATCATCTACACCGCAAGCGCGTGTCTCTTCTTCCATCGTCAGCAGCTGTCTCCCCTCCTCTCCTCCACTCCTGTCCGCCCCCTCTGGTGTCTCTCTCGGCATCTACTTCCCCCGATCTTCCATCCCCTCCGGCACGGGAATGCCCCCCCACCACCGGCTGGGCTGGAGGCGGGGTCGTAGATCGTCGTCCGAGGGGACTGGGGGAAGGGGATAGGTTGTTAAGGAGCCCGGAGGGGGCCTGGCCGGCTCTGGCGTCTACTCATCAACAGCCAGACTAACCGATGTCTTCTCGTTTTGTTCTTTCATCAGGCTACGGACACTTCTCATTCAAGTACGGAGGCGAGTACCTCCCCCAGGTCGGCGACTGCGCCGGTGGAGAGGGTGCTGCCATCTTCGGATGCGCCCTCATCTCGTCGTACCTCTTCCTTTTCATCGGGTGAGTGCTCTTGTCTCAAAGGGGGGGGGGGGTTAGATCATGCACTGACTCCTTTGGTTGGGACAGCTTTTACCGTGCGACTTACAAGAAGGCCCAGAAGGAGATTCGTGGCGGCAAGGGCTCAAAGGTCATCCGCGAGTCGAAGAACGGCTCGGCCATCGTCACTGAGAAGAAGGACTAAGAAAGAGGAGCGCCCTCATCTCTTTCTCTAGCTTCATTCCCCCTCTTTCTCTTCCGCATCTCTTCCTCTCCAACCCATAGCATTCTATCATCCATACATAGCAGTCCTCAAGACTGGCGCCTTCCTTCTCTCCCTCTCCTCCCCCCTCCCACCCCCCCCCCCCCTTCTCTCTCTCCACCCCCGCCTTCCCCGTCCGATAATCTCTCTCTCGTCTTTCCCCCCGCCCCCCTCCCTCCTCAATACCCCTCCTTCTCCTCTCAAACACCCTACCTTAGATCTCAACGGTAGAACATCAATGCTTCCTTGGGGAGATTGACCTGGTTCCTCGTTTATCTCTTCCCCTCTTTTCCTCGGCCGGCTTTGCTTCGCTCTTCCTCTGGTTTGGGCTGGATTTTATTATCCCATTTCTTTCCCATTTTTTTTCTCTTTCTCTGCAATTTTTTTTTATATCTTGCTTCCTCTTATCTCTTCTCTCTCAGACTTGAGCTCGAAAACAGAAAGGGGCGAAAGAGTCCGGCAGACGTGGCCAGGAGAAGAACAGTCGATGATGTCACGATGAGGCTAGGCGTCTCACCGTCGCATGAAAGCGAACCCCGCCTCTCTGTTTCTTTCTCTCCACCCATCCACCACTCGCCTCCAGCCTCACTGATGTCCATCCCTAACTACGTGAGTTCCCCCTCCCTTTATGTTTCAAGACCAGACACACAGACTGACTCATGACGAACGGGCAGTACGGCATCCTCTCGGTCGGAAAGAAGGCCACTTTGTCCGTCGTGCACCTCTGAGCTACAATGCGCTCGTTCACATACTTCCCTTCTCACGAAGTACTGTGCTGACTTCTGCACTTGTGTCTTGCTGGTCTTTCTCTTCATGATCGCCCAACAGCGAGGAGATCAAGACTGCCTATCGCAAGGTCCGACCCTCCCTTCCTCCTTTCCCTCCGAACTGTCCGCTCCTGTTGTGTCGTGTGGACGCTCGACTGACCTTTTCCACCTCCATTCCCCTCGTCGCTCTTGAACCTCCACAGGAATCCCTCAAATGCCACCCAGACCGTCTTCCCCCAAGCGCAACCGACGCCGAACGTCGTCGTGCGACCCAGCGATTCCAGCAGGTTGCGGATGTCCGTCCGAGTTCTCCCCCCTTCTCCTTCCTCTCTTTCTCTCTCTCTCTGACGATCTTGGTAACCTCATTTCCGAAGGCGTACTACACCCTCTCGGACCCAGTGCGAAGAAGGGAGTACGATCTCCACGCGCCGATGGGGACAACGTTCCCGACGGATCCGTTCGAGGACGAGGGGTTCAGCGAGGCGGGACCGCCGCCGACACGAGAGAGCACTAGCTCGGTGAGTCGGGCCAGTTATCTTGGAGAGAGAAAAGGGGGCGGGGAGAGAGAGGAGAGGACGCGGAGTGGAAGGACGTGGAGCAGACGTGGAACGGACGTGGAAGGGTGGACTGCCAGTGTGGCGCGAGCGGTGGCATTCGTTCTAGGCCGCCGTGCGTAGACGGCGCCCAGATCTGAGGTTCCCTCCAAGCGTGTCTTTGAGCGAGAGAGCTGTCTTTTTCTCTCTACATCTAGAGAATTGTGGCTCTTCCGCAACGTCTCCCTTCCACATCATCCGCTCCAGCCCGCCCACATACATCATCACTGAACTCCCGCCTGCCTACTCCTCTTCCACCATCACCACCACTCCTCCCCTCTAGTTCTTCTCCAACCTCTTCTCCGGCGCCACCGGTGGCTCCGGTCCCTCCGATCACGCCGACGCCAACGCTACCTTCGCCGACGTCTTCGCGGATCTCCTCGAGCCCGAAATTGATGCCTCCGGCCGTTCTCGCGGGGGCCACATCTGGTCGTTGGTCGGTGGCGCGGCGGGGGGAGCGTTGGGGTTCATCGTGGGAAACATCCCAGGAGCCATGGCTGGTGGTGAGCACTGGGCATCCGCGTGTCTGACGCAGAGGAAGGGGGGGGACATGAAGGCTGATCACTGTCGTGCATTGACAAAGGCTTCGCGGGCAACCGGTTGGGAGCTGTCAGGGACGCCAAGGGGAAGAGCGTCGGCGAGGTGTTCCTCACACTTGGGGCGGACCGCAAGGCCGAGGTGAGATGAAGAGAGATGAAAAGAGAGAGAGAGAGAGAGAGAGAGAGAGAGAGTTCTCTCAATGGGCGCCTTCGAGCGCTTTCAACTGATCCCTTTGTCCTCTCTTGTCATTAGATCCTGCGGGCGCTCGCGGCCAAGTTCTTTGCGACGCTCGGACAGAGCGCGGCGCGGTAACGGGATGGGGACGGACGGATCTGGATATGTGCACATACACACACTCTCTCCTTTCACGCGAGCGATCATCAACATGAATTTTATTTTAAAAAAAGAAATTGGATAGAATGATGTACCTCTCCTCTCCCCCTCTCCCCTCCACTCTCTCAAGCCGACGTCGGGCCCGCCGGCACCTTGTCGACCGTCCCCAACGCCGCCAGGACCTTCTCGAGCTTCTCATTCCTCGCTCCCGTCCTCCCCTCGCCCTCCAGCTCCCCCCTCAGCCTCTCGACCTCCCTCCCGACAGCGCCTCTCAGCGTCGCCAGCACGCCGAGCGTGTACTCGAGAGACCGCGTCTCCTCCCGCATGTGCTCGACGCAATGGGCGAGCAACGCCGGTTCGGCGGACCGTTTCTGGAGCGTGTTGAGGACGAGGCGGGAGGAGGGGCGGGCGTGGATGGCGTGCACGATGGGGAAGGAGAACTTGCCTTCGGTGATGTCTTCGGCGAACCCCTTGTTGTGGGTGTACTGAGAGGAGGGGGGAGAGGGAGGGAGGGAGGGAGTTTCCCTTGGATGATGAGTCGGAGAGAAAGGGGTCATTAGGCAGCTGAGGAGACTGGAGGGACCGACCTCGGCCGACTGAAGATTCATGTAGTCGTCTCGGATCTGGAAGAGGATCGAGATGAGGTTGACGAGCGGGACAAAGTCGCTAGGTGGAGGCCGTAGCGGGTTCGTCAGTATGAAGCAGGCAGGAACAGGGAGCGTGTGGCGGCGGCGCACATGTTAGATTCAGACTTGGCCATCATGAGCTTGACGGCTATCCGGAACAAGCCTCCGGTCTCTACCCGTCGCACAGCAGAGCGTCCGTCCGTCAGTCGAACCCCTTGTTCTGTCTCACCAGACAGACAGGCGGGGCAGGCGGGCAGAGCCGAGACAACTCACTCCCAAGGACCATCTTGACGTACTCGGCCTCACTCGGGCACTTCAAGCTGTCGCGCCAGAATAGTTCGAGACCCTGGCCGCGATGGAGGGCAAGCATCTCCTCTTTCATTGCGACCAAGTCAGTCAGTCAGTCAGTCCGAAAGCGCCTCTGACCAGGACGGAGACGTACCCGTGACGAGTCGGTCGAGCTCGGTGTCCTTCCCTGCTGCTGCTGATGCTGACGATGACAAGTCCGGTCTGGAGGTGGAAGGGGGACTAGAGGAGGAAGGTCGAAGCTTGAAGAGCTCCTGGTACGCGAGGAAGTAGACGTAGTTGGCGCTGAAGGGAGTGAACGCGCGTCGCCGGTCAAGTCCGTCCGGAATGAGTATCGCGACATCGTGGTCATCGTCAATTTACCATCGTTCAGAGGAGAGACTCACGTGTTGATCGTCTGGGGAACTCCGTAGATGAGGTGGGCGACAGGGGAGCCACGTCGGAGGAGGGACGAGTCCTCGACGTCGTCCATCCTACGAGTGAGTCGAACCCAGACACGGAGACATGCGCGTCAACAGCCTCGCTCACCACGACTTCTCCGACTTTCTCAGCACGCACAGCAAGCTCCCCGTATGCAGCATCCCGACGACCTTGCGAACGACCTCAAGATCCTCCTCCTTGACATCGAGCCAGACGTTGAAGGCGTCGATGAGCTGGGAGCGGACTTCCTTGCCCTTGTTGGCGAGCAGGTACGTGAACGGCTCAAGGAGCGTCTCCTCCTCAGACGGCGTCCAGTCGGTCGAGAGCGTGGTGAGGATGTTGGCGTAGTCCGGTGGAGAGACGAACGACGACGACGATGACGCGGCCGGCCGAGGAGACTGGTTCGGTGGAGCCATGGACGAGGGAGGAGAAAGAGATGGGCCGGTTGGGTTCGCTTGGAGGAGGCAGAGAACTACGGCTGCTGAGCGGAGGCGGTGGGAGGCAAGTGAGGCCAGTGGGCTATGTGTGGTGGGGGTGGTCGGTAGGAGATTGACAGCAGCGAGTCGCGGGCGGGTTGACGAGGAGGCCCGTCGCTGTCCTCCGAGATCCGAGACCCGAGACAGGAGGTAGCAGCGAGGGGTCCATGCGCTGGGCTCTCTTGCTGTCTTCTCGCCCTTGTCACCCGCATTCCCCCTTCGTTCAGATCAAGGTCATTTCCTCATACGAGCCCGTGCGGAAAAGAAGAAAAAAAAAAGAGAGAAGAGGGTAGACGAAGGAGCCCATGAGAGAGAGACAGAAGGAGATGGAGAACGCCAGGCGTGCGTGCGAAAGGGGAGGAGTTTTATGGAGAGGGAGACCAGTCTATAGAGCGACGAGAGCGGCCAGAGAGAAAGACAGCAAAGGAGAGGAAAAACAACGAGGGGGGACAACTACAGAGAGGGAGGGGACAAGAGACATTGAGGACAAGACGCGAGAGTGCGCCGCCGTCTACTGGCCCGCAACCCAAGCCTTGACGTAGTCAGCGAACGAGACCATGCAGATCGTCTGCCAGACGCCGAGACCGATGCGCGGGGCAACACCACGGTAAAGACCACGGATGCCGTTCTCGCTGTAGATGTGGTTGAGGGTGCCGAGGACGGTCTTCTTGCCACCGGCGAGGACCTTGGGGTCCGTCGACTTAGCCATCGACTGCATCTCAACGCGGACGACCTGAAGGAAGAAAGTTCATGTCAGCGCACAGCGGTACACAGGCAGTGATGTCTGACGCACCTCGATAGGCTGGTTCCAGGTGGCAAGACCTCCACCAATGGTTGCAGAGAGGATCTTATCGAACGCGCCCAGCTTCTCGTCCTTGCCGAGGCCACGGATCGACCGAATCTGCGTCTCGGCGAGACGGGCGAGACCGATACGTGATCCCCAGTTGGTGCACTGCCGGATGGCAACGGCGTTGACACCCTTGTTGATGCCGGCGATACCCTCCCGGCGGTAGATGTCCATGAAGACGGCCATCGTTGAGGGGGGCTTGACTCCGGCGGCGGCAGTCTTGTGGCGGGTGATCTCGGCAGTCTTCATGCAAGTGCAGAAACCTAGCAGGTGATACGTTGTCCGTCAGCTGAGTGAGTGAGCGAAGGGGAACGCTAGGGGAGAGAAGGAGCCTCACCCATCGTCGCGTACGCCTGGGCGATACCTCCTCCCATGCCACCGAGGAGACCTGAGACAGCTGGGGCGAGGCCGAGACCCTGGGTGGCCGTCTCGATCTCCGAGGCGGTGAAAATAAGGACGGCACCCTTTGTGGACGCCTCAATCCAGGCCTAATAGAGGGAGAGAACAAGGGGCGATTGATCAGCTTGTAAGAACGCGTCCAAGACACGCGTGCAACGGTCGTCAAGACGAAAAACAAAGGATAGGACGGGCACCCGGCCTTCTCTGAAGCTTGAGATGTCCTGACGAACCAGCCCAGGAAGGTCGAAAGTCCCTCCTGGGACAGATCGCTCAGCGCCAGATGCTCCACCGAGAGTAACGCGCGCGCTGACTCCGTTCTTCGCACTTTCCCCTCAGGAGCGGCTAACAGACGACGATAAGCACTCACCCAGGGAATGAGACCCTGATAGACGCCGGCAATGCCACCGCGCGACCATACGGTCTTGGCGGCATCAAGCATCGACTGGCTACGGTTCGCGGCCATCTGGGTCTTGAGGACCTCGAGCGGCTGGCCGAGGGTAGTGACCTCGAACTGCGAGGAAGGCACTTGGTGTCAGCAGGCCCTATTGCGAGAAGCGGGGAAGGTGATAGCGGCTTGAAGGAGGGCCTTCGGGCGCTTCGGACCCAAGGAGCGAAGAGGAGCGAGACGAGGGACGCGCGCATGACCCAGCGACTCGCTCGCTCTCGCCCCAACGCGACTGGGCGGCTGGGGCGCGGCCCGTCGCTCGCAACGCTCGGGTCATGCCATGACCATTCGATGGGGGACACCCATGCAGCGCCATCGACGAGGGCGGTCCCCCCTCCATCGTGCATGCCTTGAGAAATGCGTGGAGGAAGAGCAAGGGGGTCGACGGACGCACCATATTCATGATTCCGCCAACAGCGATGTTGGACCAGTTGACTCCCTTCTGGCCGGGGACACGCTCAACAGGCGCCATCTTTGTCTAGTCTAAGAAGGTGGGGTGGGTGGGTGGAAGGAGAAGAGGGGAGAAAGAAGAAGGAGAACGAAGGAAGAGGAGAAAGAGAGAGAGAGAAGAAAGTGGGTGGGAGATGAAGGGCAGACGAGGCCTGTCTTCGAGAGTGGTGCGACAAGGGTGCGAGGCGTGGGCCGGTTTCTCTGGGGACAACAAGGCGGGGCTGGGGTAAGCGGGGATTCGGCTTGCGGCGAAAGGCGCTGGGGAGCACGGACATCGAACGAGAAGAGGACGGCTCGAGATAAAAAGAGATATACTGGACGGGAGGGAGAGAAAAGTCGAGGAGAGAAAAGAAACGGATGAGGCGTGATCATCGCCTTGCCTTCTTCGGTCCTCTTACCCTTTCTCGGAGACTTCCCCCGAGTCCGGTCGTCTTCGGCTTTGCAGCTCATTTTGAGGGGGCAGAGCCGTTTCTCTCAGGATTTGTGCCGGAGTTCGCAGAGGTCATTCAGCTGAGCTGCTGAGGCTCCGAGTCGGATCCAGCGTATTTCGCAGAAATGACTGCTGCTTGGGCAGCGCGTCAACTTGCTACATTCGCGCAGCGCAGGGAAAACGCCATAGGTGTTCGGCCCAATGATGCGGCCCTCAGCTCGTGTTGATTGAGGCAGCAATATAATGATCGGCGTCGAGAGAGCAAGCGCAGAAAAAAAAAACTACTGGTGCAGGACCATCTGTCGATATCTCAAGGTCGATCCATAGGGAGCGATGATCTGTCGAGCTGCATCGCGGTGCTTCTATATGCTTCAGAAATATCTGAAGCCTCCTGAACGTCTGATTATCGTAAGCTAGGATGATGACGTGTCAATCGATACGAAACTTGGATGTGCGGGGACGCTTCAATTCGCTGACTAACAAACACCATCTCCTCTTTCTCCTTTCGATCCAATTAGATGAACAGAGATGCCTGGCCGCCTCTCCTGCCAATAATTATTCCTCGAGTCTCTAAGGGTTCTCGTTTAGAAGGACGCTACCCTTTCAGATCTCCAAGACAAGGCCCATATCTGAGGTTGCACCTGAACATGCCTAGAGAGGAAGGACAAGAAGATCCCGCGTTCTTTACCGACGGTGCTCTCTGCCTCACTCCGTCGACAAGTGTCAGGAACGTCATACGCCAGGGAGGCACTGAGAGAGGGGGGGAGAGGGAAAAGGTATAGATAGCGAGGGATGAGAGAATAGTGCGCGGAGGGCTAAGAGTACGATGTCTTGGGTGAAGAGGGTAAAGGGATAGGAAAAAAAAAGAAAAAAAAGAGAAGATAGCAGAACAAGATGTGAGGGGAAGGGGTAAGAAGGGAACGGAAGGAGAGGAAAAACACATGATTGCCAAGAACGCAGAGCAACCGTTGTCTCTCTCCGATATCTCTCTTTGTACTATAAAACTTTGAATCACCGGCAACTTATAGGTACAACGACCGCAGTCAATAGGAGGAAGCAGGCCACCTTCAGTCTGACCTTCGTATCCAAGTAACGGACTAGGCGTAAAGGATGGCATAATCCTATGAGCAACAGCGGAAGGGGGAAGGGGATAGAGAGTAAAGCTTGGGGGGGGACTGCACAGATGGGGAGAGAGAGGGGATGAAAGAGTAGATAGCCCATGGTTGAAAAAGCGGAAAGAAAAAAGGAGGCAGGGGAGGAAGGAGCAAGGAGACGGACGATACAGTAAAGCAAGGAGGGAGAAAGGGGGGACAGAGGTATCGGAGGATGGAGAGGAGGGGGGAAGAGAAAAAAGAACCAAATCCCTTTTTTTCTGTATTCAAGATGCGAGTTATACGTAGAGAACGAGGTATCCCTATGAGAGATGGCGAGTCGTAGCAAGATAGAGGGAGAGCGAAAATGAAAGAAGAGGTGGATGGAAAGCAACAGATGGGCTTTGGGCATAGGCCAATTAGAAAGGTAAAATGACCATTTTAAAGAGCGTTGATTGGAGATAGAAGATGTAGGAGGTACAAGGGGGCGGGGTAAGGGAGATCATACTTCACCACCCCTGACCTGCCTTTCACCCAGGATCGATGACGGCGCCCACCGCAGTACCATCCATCTGGCCATTGCGAGCCATCCACCTCATGGTCGACTTTCAGTGTGTCTGCCGGATCGTAGACGCGGTCTTGCGGATCTGCTCGTCCGTGACAGGGTCGAGGGCTGCGTTCTTGCTGTACCTCCGCCTCCGGACGAAACGCCATATCCGGGCTACATAGATGCAGTAGAAGAGGAAGACCACCCTCGGCGGCGATGGTGTCGGGCAGACAAGCATCTGGAGGGAGGGAGGATGAGAGGGGAGTGAAGGAGAGGCACGTGCAGCAGTAGCAGCAGACCAGATAGCGCGCACGACGGGACACGGCTCGTCGAAGAGGTGAGAGAAGGACTCAACGGGGGTCGTCAGGCACAGCGCACATCGCTTGGACCTGTTGTGCGGCGTAGCGGTTCCGTTGGCGAGGAATGCTGTAGCAGTATGCTTCCCTGGGTGGAGACTGTACAGCGAGAAGCGATGGGCCAAGTCGACGTCCTCGGGCGACGCTCGGGACACGGCCTTGAGCAAGCACCACTGACGCTTCCAGTCGACCTTGGTGAGCGCCGGGAAGTGGTCCTGCCATCCCTTTGGGGTGATGAGGTCGCGGTTGGCTAAAGTACGACTGTGTGCGCCGTGGGGCGCACGAGGAACGTTCAGCCGGCCAAGGTTTGTGTGGATCGGGTGGAGACCCAGCCGCAACTGGCTATCTGTACCGAACGTAGACATCCAGTGGACAGCGTTCCTCCAGCGGTTTTGATTCCAGTAGCTCATGTCAAAGCTGATTTCTTCGAACCATGCCTGGAGGTAAGCCTGCCATCGCGCAGGGAGAGCTCCTCGGAGCGTTGTGATGGTATTCCACCAGACGGCTGGGAAGAACCATTGACCTTCCACTGGGGAAAGGAATACGCCTATCCAGCTGAAATTGGCGGGCCGAGGTCCTCTGATGAACTCTCCATCCCTGAAGATGGTGCGAGTCAGCATTCTATAAGCCCCTGAGTCGAGGCTCATGGTATGGATGATACGCTTGCGAATACGGATCGATGCGGGAAGCTCCGGTTAGAAGAGCACATCTCCAGCCCACTGAGCTCGCGCTTTGATGAGCCGGAATCGGAGTGGCGTGAAGCCGAAGCCACCGAGGTCTCGAGGGGTTTCTAGACGTTCTCTGCTGACGTCGTGGTGTTTCGATCGGTAGAGGGACTTGTAGGCCGTTGCCTCGAGGTCTTCCAGGATATCGTCTGGGCACGGCAGGAAGCGGTCCAGGTAGATGATCTTCGAGTAGATGTACTGGTTGATGACGTTGCATCGCGCAAGGAGAGGGAGGTCGTGCAGCGGGATGCGCGCGAGTCGAGCCTTCAGTTTGCCGATGACATCTCGCCAGCAAGCAGGACCGTTGACCGTGCGACCACATGGAACGCCGAGGAAGTCGAATGACAGCGTTTGGACGCGCCATTCGTGGTACATCGTTGGTGCATCCGTCCGGCATGACCCTAGAGGATAAAGGAGTGATTTCTGGTAGTTCAGCTTGCTTGCTGCGGCTTTCTCGTACTCTCGGAGGTAGACCGTCGCCTCATCGACCTCCGACCAGGTCCGACACCAGATACTTAGATCGTCTGCAAAGAGGAGGACCTTCCGCTCGTGGAGAGGGGGCGGATTGGCTGGTGGGAGGCGATGGCGGAGCATACATGCCAGCGGCTCCAGAAGAAGGGCGAAGATCGTCGGTGCTGCGGCAACTCGTCGACCAGCTACTGTGATCTGTGTCATAATCTTTGTTGAAGGCGGATAGCCAGGAATCAAGGGAGCATCAGCAATATCGCTCTTTCTCCTTCTCTCGATTGATATGATGAGGTCGCCAGTTCAAACCTGGCTTGGGGCTTGCGCCCTGATAGCTCAGTGGAAGAGCGCGTCACTCGTAATAATTTTTCCCTCTTTGAAGGGGAGGAAGAGATAAAGAAGTCTTCGACTCTTTTCTTACAATCCACAAGCAAGCCTGAGCACACAGGGGACTACTCTCCTTATTTTAAGTTTGGATTCCAATTCTGAATGAAGCTTAAGAGCCGACTTAACTAAATGAGCCCAGAGATACAAAACAAATGGGAAAGAGGATTTTGGATCATATGATGTATAGCCCATTAGGCATAGATCCTACATCACATGTCGGGATCGTATAATGGTTAGTACAAGGTGTTAACACCGCCTAGACCCGGGTTCAATTCCCGGTCCTGATATATCTGAGGGTCATCTCTCTCAACCCACATTTTGCTCCTTAAGCGAAGGATCAAGGAAGTCACTGATGGTCTAGGATTCCAGATTGTCTCCCTGTCGTCTCATTTCTCCCATCACTCTCCCGTCTGTCCTGGTCGGTCGACTTGAAGCCCGGCAGATATTAATTCTTGGAAGGTACCTCGTTGGGATTGTCCCAAGGGGCAAGGGCTGAGGAGGATGGTGAGAAGAGGGGTATAAGTGGAGGAGTACAACTGAAGTGCTGGCAGTAGCACGGGCTCGCTTAAAGGTCTTGGGCAGGTTTGTCGAGTCCCAACGATAGTCAGAATAATGCAAACCAATATGGTCGATGAACTGAGCGAATTATGGACGAAGGGTGAGAACAAAGGAGGGATTGAAAGAGTGATGAAACAAAAAGCGTGGGACAGTGTGGCGGAGGAGAGATTGAAAGATATGGGAACCGATGTGGTAGTTCCGCTAAATCCTAAGATATCTGCAGTTCGACTTCTCTAGGTCGAACTCCTCCTTGATCCCTTGATGAATTTCCTTTACTATCCAGGCCACTTACACCGCAGACAGCTGCAATCCACGATACCGATGGATATGCTTACGCGTGGGCACTGGCTTGCCACCGCCACAACTGACTGATGGTGCGCTTCGGGTCTTATCGTTGCCCTCCCCTGTTTAATTCGAATGAAAGGTGTTGTGGAAACGACGCCGACCTCCTGAATAGCTGAATGTGTTCTCCGCGCAAGAGCCAGTCAAACAGGACAAACCACAGGCCATTGGGCGTTCACGTGCTTACGAGTGGAGACGAAGTAGGCGATGGCCGAGTCGACGATCATGGGGAGGAGGTCGAGGTGGAGCCGGCTGGCGAAGCGACTTAGAGAGTCACCGTTTGTGACGAGCGTGGGTGAGTGATAATAAGGGCTCGACTGGTTTATATGGAGCCTCAGACTTGGAGGGAGACAAAAGGATATCACGTCGACTGTGACAGAGGGAGAGGAACTTTGATGAGCAGACACCCAAGTCGAGGAAAGGCACGCGCGTACTTCAAAGTCCACGTCGAGTCGGATGCGTGGCAGAGTACCCAACTTTCATGCCCCAGAAGAGTGTGACATCGAATCCATAGGTAATGGAGGCCTGGAAAACACCGTTTGAGGGCAAGTTCAATAAGCGAGAGTGGGTGTGGGTGAGGGCAGCTCACTAGTTGCGAGAACCGCACCCTCTCTCGCTCGAGCTCTCTTTTCACATTGCTTCACACGCCTGCGAGTGAATCAACGGAGGTCGTCCAGCGACAAAGCTTGTGGTCCTGCTGTCCCTCCGTCCCTCATATAGGGGCAATGGACCTATAAATGTTTTTGTGTGGCCAGCCTCCTGGGATTGGCCCATCGATCGAAAACGGGTTGACCAGGATAACGGCGGTGCCCCTGACGGCGGACGTCCCTGCGCTTTTCGCTTCCCCCCTCAGCCAGAAATGAGGGAGGACCAAAGACCAAGGATACGAACACCCGATGATGCAAAATCGAGACGCTCGATGTGGGAAGGCAAATATATATCTGTCCCAAGCGCCCGAAACAAGAAACACCCCCTCCTCCCGCTTTCCGCCACCCGAAGGTTTCCAGATCGAAACTGGAGCCCGCAACATAACTGCGGGCTGGCGCAATGGTAGCGTGTCGGGCTCATACAACAGCGAGAGAAGGAGCGGCCTTTACTTTTGCAGTCTCACCTGGCTACAAGATGGTTGTTCGTCTCGCTGCGCGCGCACCCCCGTGGCAGCATGAGAAATCGATCATGCCCTAGCCTCCAGCAGTTCGTTCAACAGGATATACTCGAGCCTTAAACTGCATAAATTCCAAGCAACGCGTCTGCTGGGTGATACAGGACGCCCGCCTACTCCGTCCCGTCTCCATCGCTGCGCGTTTCGGCACCGCCCTGTTATTTTAAAATTCTGTTTGTTGGGTTTAGATGTGGCCTAAGTGTAGGGCTATTCTGTTTATGTTAAGTCATAAGTTATACGTAGAAGACGAGGTAACCCTATGAGAGATGGAGAATCATAGCTAGATAGAGGGAGACCGAATTAAAGAAGAGGTGGATGGAAAGCAACAGATGGGCTATGGACATAGGCCCATTAGAAAAGGTAAGATATTAAGATGACCAGCTACATCAAGCAGTGGCTATGGACCAGCCATATTTCACCAGCCTTGACCTGCTTTTCACCCAGGATCGATGACGGCGCCGACCGCAGTCCCATCCATCTGGCCACTTTCGTGGACCTTCTTGCATCCCGGTGTGATGATTGACCAACGGCGACTGCCAGCATGATCAGGAGCCTGTACTCCTGCTCGTCTGGATGGTGTAGCGGTATCACGCCATGTTAGGGCGACAGACTGATATTCAGTGAATGGTCCAGATACCCTGTGTGTATCTGGACTCTTCCTGACAGGTCTCACTTGCACCTCATGGAGGTCCTCGGTTCAATCCCGGGTTCGGACCCTTTTGCCCGCATCAGGCAGGCCGAGCAGGTCTTCCACGGTGATGAAACAAAGTCTCCATCACATAGATTGGGCATTCGGTGAACCTCGCTTCTCTCTCCTTCCTCCGTGCCGGCGTCGAAAACGTACAGTCTGCGCTTTTTTGACTGCCTTCCCAGCAGAGAGATGTATGAGACTACGAGCACATATCTGAGCTTGCTTGCATGCGCTGTCGCCAGATGAGCGTTGACACTAGATGTCCGTTGCGCGAGCGAGACATCAAACTCTGTGGGTCCAGAGCACATTCACGGAACTTTACGCCATACCTGCCTGATCAGAGCTCCCAACAAGCCGTCAATCACCAATCCATCGCTTCTTCTCTCTGCCTGTCCTCTCCTCGCCCGACAGCCACGAACCACAGCAACCCCGTCTATAATTGACCCGCTCCATCTTGCCACTTTTGCCACAATACCCGTCTGCTCACGACCGCTTGGCCGCCTCTTTGGTCTTCTCGACGACCTGTTTGACCTTGGCCTGGACGCCCTTGGCCCCCTTGCCCGCCCAGCCGAGACGAGTCATCCAGGCGACGAACTGAGGAGAGTGAAGGTGGGTTCGGGTCTCAGCGGATGCCGTGCGGCGCGGCACGATAACGCCGGGTGGCGAACACAAAGGTGAGAGAATAGGGAGGGGGGGGGGAGGGGGAGAGAACACACCTTGGGCAGCAGAGAAGCCGTGAGAGTCAATCGGATGGGAAGGAACAGCGTCTTATGGACTCCATACGCCTGATCGAAGCACAATCGAGCGCGTCAGCCTCGTCGTCAAGGAACCCTTCCCAGACACAGCAAATACCCCCAGAAGACATCGAAACTCACCAGCGCCACCTTTGTATAAATGCTAACTTCCCCAGTCTTCTTCCCCTCGCCCTCCTCGCTCAAAGGTTCTCTCCTCTCCCACCCCAATCGATCGTACACCCACCCCACAACGGCCGCCTCAACAGCGACGACGCGTTCGGCGCCAAGATACTGGACTCCCGCGAAGGCGATGGAGAAGTCGATGAGAGAGAGAGCGTTGTAGACGCCGAAGGCCCACCAGCCGTATTTCCGGGAGAGGGCTTTGAACTTCTGTTGGGTGGGAGGAGAGTGGGAGAATGGGAGATGGCTCAGTCGAGAGCCAGTCATGTCAAACAAAGGGCCAGAGAGACGACTGACCTGCGAGATCGAAGGGTTCCGAGGCTCTTCCTCGTCGTGATCCTCCTCTGGCCGAGTGAAGCGCGTCGACCCGTCCTTCGACTCGGACCTGGGCGAGTCCACGCGTCTGGGAGAAGTTGAGAGCGACCGGAGGGAGGCTGCTGGAGAGGAGAAGGCGAGTGGGTCTCGGGCGAGGCGAAGCTGCCGGACGGCTAAGGAGGGAGCGGAGGACGATGACAAGTACAAGGACGCGACGGAGGTTCGGAGATGGGTGGAGAGAATAACGGGGGAGGAGGAGAACGAAGCCAGCGACGATGGTCGGGAGGATGCAAGGTAGGCGGAGACTGAGGGTCGGAGGAGGAGTCCGGGCTGGCCAAGAGCCCGGGAGGAGAGCGAAGCGGACATGATGGGAGGTGGAGACGATGATGGAAGATGCAGGGAAAGGAGTGGAGCGTCGTAAGAAGTTGAGGGTAAGGAAGGAACCGTCAGCCGCAGGGCCGTGCGCACCACTTGGAGGAGAGTCAGTAGCTTACGCGTCCTGGCCGAAGGGGGTGGCGGCCGTCGGCCGTGAGCTTGGTGACTACTACTTTCGCTCGTTCATGATCCCCGAAAGAAAGAGACAAGAGAGAAGAGAGTGAAAGACATTCTCATATCGTCTACCACCCTCACTATCAAGCCTTCGCCGCCTGCTTCTTCGTCGTCCTCTCCATCTTGGCCGGTTGGGCCTTGCCTCTCGGTCGCTCGCGGATGACCATCTTGTTGCCGTGCTTGTCGCCGTTGACGCCCGGCTTGCGCGTCCGGACACCGCGGGTGAGCCATCCCCAGATCGATTTGGGGTGCTCGTTCGACTTAGATTTTCCACGTCCTCCTCCGTGAGGGTGGTCGACACTGGTAGATCGGGTTGGGGATTAACGATGAGCAGACGAGATATGGTGGGGAAGCCTCCGGAGAGCCTCGGGACGCACGCGTTCATCGCGAGTCCACGGACACGCGGCCGCCTTCCGAGCCAACGGTTGCGTCCGGCCTTTCCGAGACTGCGTTGGTTGTGGAGTTTGCTGGGGAAGGGCGGAAAGCGTACACTGTCAGCGACCGCGGCCTGACAGCCAACTCAAGACGAGGGACTAACTTGGAGACCTGCCCGCATGTGGCATAACAGTCACTCCGAATCTTGCGGACCTCTCCACTCTGGAGCTTGATCATTGAGTATTTGATCCCCGTCTTGATGTCGGCAGGCATATGACCGATGACAGTCGCAGACGTTCCGGCCGCACGACAGAGAACGGCGGGGCCATCGGGCGCGAGGGTGACGTTGTGGAGGATCTGGCCTGGAAAGAGGAGAGCAGGAAAGTCAGTAACTTGAGAGGCACCACACTTGTGTGGCAGGCACACCCACCGATCGGAGCGAGACCGAGCGGGATGACGTTGCCCGACTTGACGATGACTGATCTAAGCAGGTTGATCGCGAACGAGGGCGTGTCGCTGCCTCCGCCAATGGCGTGCGTAGAAAGAGACTGGCGCTCCATCTTTTTGGCGAGCCTGTGGAGGTTGAGCGGCTGGATCGAGGGTGCTTTCGGCCGGCGAGGGGCGTCAATGGACTGCGAGTCGGCGTAGGCGAGCGAAGTGTGCGAGGATGAAGAAGCGATGGTGGCAGCCTCAGCGAGCTCTGCCGGCGCCGTCGACGATCCAGAGGCTGCCATTATCGACGAAGCTGAGAAGAGCGTGCTGAGGATGTTGACCGACTGCCTCTCAATCTCCGCCTCGCTCCCTGCTTCGATTTGAGCAATCTCCTCCTTCGACGCACCCGAGGCAAGTCTGCGTGCCTTAGCCTTGGCCGCAAGGAACTCCTCATGCTTCCTCACAGCGGCGACCTCCGCCTCAGCCTTGAGCTTGAGCTCCTCGGCCTCGCGGATCTTGTCGGCAGCCTCTTTGGCCTCGAGCTCTTTGTCCCAGTTCGGAACAAGCCCCTTAGGGACTCCCGATCTGTACGAGGTCACAACGTCGCCTGCACGGCATCCGTCCGGAGCAACGATGTAGCTCCAACCACCGTCCTGCCCAAGGCCCGTCCTCGATCGGAGAAGTGCAATGTGCGCCGATCGACCTGGATCGTACTCAATCCTAACGACGTCATGCGGGCCAGACTCGAGGCGCATGAAGTCAACCTTGCGGAACCGGCGACGATGACCTCCTCCGATGTGTCGGCGGATGATGCGACCGGTCGTCTTAGAGCGACCTCCGTTCTTGCGCTGGGCGGTCGTGAGGTGCTTCATGGGCTTTCCGGGCCAGAGCCAGGGGGAGTAAGGGGCTTTAAGATGACGAAGAGACTGAAAAGGAGAGATGTACGTTGGGGCGTCAGGAAAACGGCGCGAGAGAGGAGGTACTGTCGTTTGAGTGTGCAGCCATCGCGCTCATCTGACTGTTGCTCGAAAGCTTGTCCAAGCTCTCCTCAGCTAGCCAGCTGTTTGTTGGTTGAGATATAAGGAGTACCTCTGCGCGTGGCGGAGCCAAAAAGACAGAGCGACGGTCCCGTGCTCGGAATGCAAGGTTCAGGACGCGCTCGCTCGTTGGTTTGTGTCCTACGGCGTCCTCCTCCTCCGGTGAACTAGTCAACCCAATATTGTGGAACCGAGAAAACAGTCTCTCTCCTCTCTGGTAGGCACGAGGCGCAAGCTAAAACGAGCGGGCTCGCGCTGATCGACGATCACCCAGCTCACTCGCTCTTTCTCTCTCGTAGGGCAGCGACTCACAGCCGTTTTGGGCTTTCCAAAGTTGCCGTGGTACTTGAATGCTGGGAGAGCCTTGTCCTCCGCGGCGTTGTCCATGGGAGCATCCGCCATGGAGCCCTCGCCGGACTCGAGGAAGTCGCTGAAGCGGTTGGAGCCCTGGCTGCCATACGGCAAGCGGCCCGTCGTCGAGGTCGCGTACCGGCGGGTGAGGGAGAGCGCCGCGGAGGGGGAGAGAACGCGGGGTCGCATGGTGCCGAGGGCGACTGAGAGGGAGGGGAAGGTTGGCCTCGGGCCGGAGTAGGGCGGATGAGAGGGGTGGTGAGAAGGAGGTGGTCGACGGACGGGCTGAGAGCGGCGCGGAAAAGTCCAAAGCGCGCCGCGCGTTTGGCCGTCGTCAAGGGGTAAGCGACAAGCTCATCGGTTATCAGGATCATCATGCGTGAAATGATGCTGTGGCAGAGGAGTTGAGATCTGTAATGAGAAACTTAGGTCCAGGAAGGGGTGTGGCATCTTATGAGACGACCGCACAGGGGGCGCGCACCGATCTGACTCTCGGGCCCCGGTTGTCTCCAAAGCATCGTCTCTCGACTCATGCATGCTTTCAACGGCCACCTCGCACGCCCTTCCACATGTCTGCTCTCTCTTTCCTCAGGTGCGAGCAGGAATTCCCCCCTCCCCCTCCCCGTCACGTCCGCTAAGGGGCGAGAGCGCTGAATCTTACTGTACCGTCCAGGCCTTCGCGTCCGCTCCATACTAACCCCCACCACAACGTCGTTCAAGAAGCGTCCACATCGCGCTTTGCCCTGGCCGCTGAAGCTGCCGCTGCTTCCACTCTTGATGCTGCTCATGTGACGGAGAACAACACCTCTGCCGAAGGAATGGACGACGAAGGGGCGCTGTTCGAGGATGACGTCGAGGGCCAGCGTCGGCTCGCCGCGCTCTTGGCTTTGGAGCTAGGCCTCGACAGAGCCGCGACGGTGAGGTCGGACGTCGATGTGAGGTCGGACGTCGATGAGACGAGGGCTCCTGGCGGGGAGAAGGCATCAGAGGAGGCTTCTGCACCCCCGAGCTCGCATGGTGCGTGTACCTCGCACTCGGCGATCCGCGCGCTCCGAATTGACAGGTCGCTTCTTTGCCTCTCGCAGCCTTCCGCCTCTTCTCGTCCCAGCCGATCCGAGAGATTGACTTGAAACCTATGGAGTCTCCCTGGGGTGTTGTACCGTACGTAGTTGTCCCTCCCTTTTTCCATAACCTCCTTACGCGTCCTGACTACTTCCTGTTCGCAAACAGGAACCCGGCCCACACTCCCTTGTCCAAAGCCGGCCTCAAGTCCCTTAAGGCTCGAGCAGCTTCTGCAGCCATCAACGCCGAGGACATCTTCTTGGAATCTCACTGGCCTGATGTTTGTCCTGTGGCCTGTTTGCCTGTTTGCCTTGCGCGCGCTCGCTCAAGCTCGCCCCTCCCCATTTACCAGGCTCCCCCCTCCCACCTGCCTCGTCTTATCGCCGCCTCCCTTACCACCAGCTCCAACCCCTCATCCCCACCAAGAGCCCTCCTCGCGACCCTCCCTCGCCCTTCCTTCAACCCTCGAACAGCGCTCTTCCCCACTCCCGACAAGGTACCCGAGCGAGGGCCAGGGGGATATTTGTTCGTTCCTCAGTTCGCTGCCTACAATTTCCCACCTCCACTTTCGAAGATACCAACAATAAAGGAAAAGGGGCAGGAGGGCGATATGAAGAAGAAGCGCTCTCGTCGTCCCTCTCACAAAAGGCGTAAGACGCAGCCGTCCCCAAGCGAAAGCAAGGTCCAGCCCAACATCGCTCGGTTTTACCGCCCCGACTCCTCTCTCGGCGGGAAGGCTCTCGGATATGCGTACGGCTATCAGTTGGGTTGCGAGGAAGACGACGGGACGGAGAGGGAAGGATTCTATCGACGGGATCGGATGAAGATTGGGTGGGCTACGGGGGGAGAGCTGAAGTCGAGGAGAGGGATCGAGGGGTACTGGGGCCGGAAGGGGGATGGATGGGGAAGGAGGAAAGCGAAGATGTGATGGCACTGGTGTTGACTCTATGCTCTTCCTTCGCTGAGAGGTCGATTTGACCGAGAACAAGAATCCATCATCTCTTGCACAATATACTCTCTCCCCATTGACCCGTCTCTAAGCGGCGGACCCGGTGAGGCCCGCCGGGAAGCCCGAAAAGTCCGTCTGGTCCTGGATGGCCTGGCCTCCCTTGGTGAAGGAGATCCGGAGCCGCAATCGGATCTGACTCTGCGTTGCTCATAAGATGGGTGTTTATCAGCACCTGTGATCAGGAAGTCAATCAAAGGAGAGGTAGATATTTACCCCAGCTGGCGCCATCACCCGCATTTGCTGCGTCTCCGTCGCCCCGACGCCAACATCGGCATTCGACATCGCCAGCATCTGAAGCTGCTGCGTTCTGGGGACAGCGGCTTGAAAGTTGACCCCTTCAATAGGTGTTCCGGACGTGGCGTTGAAGCGGGCAAGGATCTGGATGACGCCAGGCTGGGTCGGAGAGGCTCGAGGGGTGAGGGTGATCTTGAGGCCGTTCTTGTCATAGGCTGAGTATGCCTGGGGACCGGTGCTTGCGGGAGCAGCCGGGGCGGGAGCGGAAGCGGGAGCAGGGGCCGGAGTAGAAAGATGGGAGGAGAAGAGGTCCGCGGCGGTGGAGTTGGGGTTGGAAGGAGGAGCAGAAGCAGCGGCGGAATCAGTGGAGCCAAAGAGACCCATGATATCGTCAACAGCCGAGCGTGGCGCTTGCGAAGGCGCGGCAGACGATGATGAGGAGGGCATCGCTGAACCAGTGCCGAAGATATCGGCGAGGAGGTCGTGGTTCGACAGAGCGGACGCTGCCCCCGCCGGTTGGCTCGACGTCGACGGCGATGCGGGCATCTCGTCGCCCATGAGGTCCAGCAGCTGGGATGTGTCCTTGGCCTGAACGGTCGATCCGACGCTCCGCTTCTCGCTGGCCGTCCCACCCATGATGGTCGCTTTGATCTCTGGAGGCGGCATTCGCTCGAGGACACCGGCCTTGATCTCAGTCTGGTTGAAGAGAGCGCCGTACTCGACGGACCGCTGTTGGATCTCGAGGTCCTGAGTGTGCGAGTATGAGGCGAGAAGCCTAGCGATTCGCTCGATCTGATCCGACGACGGCGAGGTCTCGGCGAACCGGGCCGAGAGCTTGATGAGTGCTGTGAGCACAAATTGAGAGGAGAGTGGCGTCGTGTAAGGCGAGTTGAGAACAGAGTCGAGGAGGTCGACAATGTCGGACTGGGAAACCTGAGAAGAGATGAAGCGGGTGTCAGCAAACACTGGATTGAACATTGCGCCGCTGCGTCTTGGAACTCACATGGCGGAGTTCCTCGCCCTCCTCGGCTACCCAGCCATGGTTGAGGACGTCGCCGAACTCGCCGATGAGCCAAACGGCGCCGAGAGTGAGCGACTCCTGCGATATGTCACCGAGAAGAGCGACGTAGAGCTTCTGAACAGTGTACGCTTGGAGCTCGGGAGTGTGGCAGACGAGCCGAATGAAGGCCGAGAGAATCTCTTCCCGGACGAAGTTACCAGCCTGAGTGTCCGGTGGTTAGCTAAGACTATGAGAGGGAAAGATAATGTCCGCGAAACGCACGAGCTTGAGCACGCGGAGGACAGTGTCGATGTGCCAACGCTTGTTCGGAGCAAACCGCTCGGCAGCGAGGGCGATCTCCGTTGTCATACCGAGCTTGAACTCGTTATCGGCCGCCTCAAGGAAGATGAGGAGCTCGCGGACCATAATCCGGACGTTGGACTCGTTGGTCAGCGCGTAGCAGAGCTCGAGCGCCCGACGGCGGATCGAGATGTCTCCATCGCGGAGGCAGTCGAGGATAATGGACCGGTGCCGCTGGACGGCGTTGGTGTCCATGCCGACGACCTTGTTAAGAGTGTTGAGGGCGACGTAACTGTGATGCTGTGTCAGCAAGAAAGCGGCACAAAGCATAGTCTCGTCCGACTCACCGGATGTTGTTATCGCGGTTGCCGAGGAACTTTCCAAGAATGTTGATCGCCATCACTCGAAGGCCCGAGTCGGCCTCGATCTCGAGGACGGCGAGGACGGTCTCGTAGAGAATCGCGTTACCGACGTTCTTGGTCGAGTCCGTGTTGGTGGCCACCTGGGCGAGAATGTCGTTCATGTCCTCGCTAGCCTTGGCGTCACCGCGGCCGAGCAGGCGAAGGAGACGAAGGATTTTGACCTGTAGGAACGGGTCGGTGATGCCCGAGACGTCATGTTCGGGCGAATAGCCCGTGGTGATGAGGCTCTTGAGGTGCTTGACGAGCAGGGGGACGGCCTGAAAGAGCAAAACTTTGGGTCAGGACACATTCGTCGTGATTGCTGCTCTTCTCAGGCGCACCTTGCGGAACTCATCCCGACAGGCCTCGTCCCTCGAGCACATTTCGATGACCAGGGTGACGCCCGAGAGGAGGACGCCGTGGTTCCGGTCTTGGATGAGCGACTTGGCCTTGCTGATGAAGTGGTCGATCAGGTCCGGGACGCGTCGAACGATTCGGAGAGCGCAGAGGGCGGCCTAAGGAGGGAGAGATAATTAACAGACATCCATTGTTCTTACAGGCAAGAGTATTGCTCGCCAATTCTCACCTTCTTGCGAATATAGGTGTTGGAAGAGCCGAGCAGTTTCTCCACCTCATTGCAGAGGTCGCGCGACATCTCGACCGACGAGATGTTGGCAAAGGTGCTGAGGGCAAGACCGACGGCGTACATATTGGAGTGGTTCATGTCGCTGAGGAGTGATTGCGTCAGTCACGTCCCTCGCCCGTGGCGTGCTCATTCCCACTCACTTCTTTAGCGAGTTGGTCACAAGCATGAGAACCTCCTGGTTTTCATCAAGCAAGAGCATCGTCCCGAGGTAACCGAGCCGCTTGTCGCTGAACCGAGGCGAAGCGACGAGCTTCAGACACTCGATTTGGCCGAAGTGGGCTGGATAACCGAGCATGTGGATGTAGAGCAGCTTGGCAATATTGTTGTGCCGGGCAAAGGAATCTTCTTCCTTGAACGAGGTCCGGATCGCGGCTGACTCCTTCTGAATGAGCGCCCGCTCATCGGCAAGGGTCTTGGGGGAGGAGAAGGCACGCAAGATCAGTGAGGCTGAGGACGAGAGAACGGTTGCGCGCACGGACGCGACGACAACGTGATGAGGCCCGCCAACGCCAAGCTTAAGTCTGCTGCTGCGAAGGGCTGTGGGAGAGAGAGCTGCTTGGTGCCTTGGGCCTTCCCAGAGTGAAAGTAAGGCTTAGAAACGTGACCGACGCACGAGCGGTCGTCGCGTCGCACACTCGCTCCCCTCGCCTCTTGGGGCCTCGTCTCTCCCCCCCCCCTAAAGCTCCCCGAGGCAATCCGCCTTGCCCCCCTCTGCTCAGATGACCAAGCTCACTTTGCAGCTCCTGATCGCCTTGATGAGAGCTGATAACAGGGGAGCGACGCGTCAGCAACGACCGACGGTCGAGTCCAAGAGAACGCAGGCATAAGAAGCGCACCCTTCAAGTTGTAGTATCCCCCGGATGTTGCCGCACTGAGGGCAGCCCGAGCAGCTGACTGCATCGGTGATGGAGGGGTGTAAAAGTAGAGGGAAGGGAAGGTTGAGGGAGCGAGCGGGCTGAAGGCGGCGCACGCGTCCTGAGAGTTCAAGATGATGGGTCAGAGGCCAAGCCAAATGGATCGAGAACGCTCAGCTATGAGCAGCTAGCATTATGAGGCCGATCAGACGAGATGAGGAAGGAAGGAAACGAGGAGGCGAGCGACATGCCCGTTCGGCAGGCGCGACGAGATGAGCCCTCGGTGTGCCGTCGTGCCGTCCAAGGGTGTTGTTCGAAGGAGGTAGGCCAGACTAGAAGGCCGAGCTGGCCACCGGCGCCGGAAGAGCGATGTGACTGACCTTGGGCTGCGGGAGGGAGGAAGCGAAGGGGCGGGAGGAGTAGATGCGTCTGAGCTGAGCAGATGGTGGTGGTCAAGGGCGAGTCGAGGGGGCGCGTGCTTCGTCGAGGTAAGGCTAGCGGAAGTCGATCCTTTGTGATGGTCCATTATAATTGAGACAAACACAGTAATGGTGGTTACGACCTCGGCCCGGCTCCGCTTCCCCCACCTGCCTTCTCTCAACCTCGGCGGGCTCCCTTTCGACCACCATCATCGACCCCGGACACATCCCTCCTCCCCATCATCCTCTAACGCACTTAGAGGAGGACACGCGTGCCGGATCGCCCTGTCTCCTTCCCCCCTCCCAAGCTTCGTAGACGGAACCTGTCCTTTTCGCTTGCCTGCCTCCCCAGCCTGCTCCTTTCAGCCCAGCTCAACCCCTTTCAGCCCTACCACGTACTTCACATCGCCTTCATTCGATGGACTCTCTCATTCCCTTCACAACCTCGGGTGCCCTGGTGGACTGCGTCGATAGTTTGTGCCAGCCCTGTCCTTGTCTGAATACAGGCCTAGTCGGAGAGAGGCGGCGAGAAGGTCACGACCGCTTCACTGACACTCTTACTCCCTCCCTCTCCCTCCCTCCTCTTCCCAATTCCTCGATGCACGCTTTACCATGATACTGTTCATCCCGGGACACGCCTGTCTTGACCCTGTCGGACTGAATCACGCGCGCTCTCTCTCCTTGCGCTGTTTGACTACTCGTTCCCTCGCTGCGTCCCTTGGCCTCGCCTTGCCTGTCTGCCATGCTCCGAATGCACGCGCTCGTGCACTCTTTCCTACCTAAACAGAGAAGATGCTCGTCCTCCTCCGAGACGGCCGCAAGCTCATGGGCGTCCTCCGCTCCTACGATCAGTTCGGTGCGTCCTTCCTGTCCCCTCTCTCAACTTAACCTCCAACTCACGTGCCCGTCGCCTTGTCGTCCATAGCCAATCTCGTCCTCTCTGGCTCATACGAGCGTGTCCACCACCCCGCGTCCTGTACTTATGCCGATATCCCCCGAGGGGTTTTTCTCGTGCGAGGCGAGAACGTCGTCCTCATGGGCGAGGTGGTGCGTTTCGTTTTCGTTTCGGAACGCACATGTGGACGCGCCGAACGGGTGACGCGCATGGAAGCTGACGACCGCCTGTCGTCGTTCGGGCGTTTTCTTTATTTTGTTGATTGTCAATCGAATCACCAGGATCTCGACGTGGAGGACGAGCCACCAATCCGAATGGATCCCGCTCCCGTTCCCCAGGTCCTCGCGCTCACCAAGGCCGATGCGGTTCGTCCTGGCCCTCTCGATCCCTCCTCCCTTTCCCAATCAGTCTCTTCCCCTCTCTCTTCCCTTGGGCCGAATCTCGTTCCGCTGACGAGAAGAATGACCGCGGTACACAGGCCAAGAAGGCCATCACGGACAAGGCAAAGGACCGCGTCCTCCACGAGCTCGGGTTCTCGACGGACCTGACGGAGGGAGACGCTTACTGAGCTTGCTCTGGACAGTGCTCGTGTGCTTTGCCCTGATGTGGGCAATGATGGAGATGGATCTGGGAGGGAGGAAGGAAAGATTCAGAAGGGAGATGGAGAATGCTAGGGGAAGAGGGATGGAGAGTGTCAGGGGGCAGCCAACGCTCGGTTTGCAAACGTCGCCGATTGTATCACACTTTGAATTTATCGGGTCTTGTTTCTGAAGTCAAGCAAGCAAGCAGCATGTACAGTAGGTCAAGCAAGACTTTGAATGATTGGTTGAGGCCTCTGATGGAGGAAGCAGGTGTGTGCTAGCCAGCGGTGGGGGGGGGTCCAACGCGCCGTTTGCCTTGATCGACCGACCGACTGACTACTTGGAGGGCCTCCTCGCCAAACTGAACTGCAATGGGGCGCAACAGAGCGGAAAATCAATGGAGGCAGAGACTGAGTATATGCCACGCTCAGAGGTAGAGCCCGCTTAATAAGACGATGAGAAAAGTTGTTGCCACACTTGTTAAGCTCTCACGGCGGAGAGAAAGGCCAGACACACACATGGGAATGATGAGGCTCAGGCGGAGGAAATAGGAAGAGAGAAAGAAAGGAAAAAAAAGGGAAGGGGAAAGAAGGGGAGAAAGGGAAGGGGATGGAAGACGTTTTTCTTTTTGGGGGTGAGGGGAGAGTTTGGTTGATCCGATCCAATCCAAGAGTTTGTTTCTTCAACCTGATAAGGAGATGATGAAGGGAGAGGGGGCACGTCGTCGTCGTCGTTTATCGGTCGAGGAGAGATGGGGGTACAGAGAGGGGAGGGGGGGGAAGGACGGATCGCTCGCTCGCTCGCTCAGCTTGCGCTTGCAAGAAGGCAATTTACGAGAGCGAGGGGAACGCCGAAGCGTCGTCGAGCTTGAGGGCAGCCTGCTGCTGCTTCTTGGGAGCAGCGGCAGCACGGTCGCCAGCGGCGGCGCGGGGAGCACCCCGACCGCGAGGAGCACCCCGACCACGGGGAGCACCCTCACCGCGCTCGCGGCGCTCACCGCGGCCCTCGAAGCCACCGCGGCCCTCGCCGGCGGGGCGGGCGCCGCCACGGCCTCCACGGCCGGCGGGGCGGTCGGAGCCAGCGGGCTTAGCGAACTGCCCGTCGATCTCGAGCTGAAGGGGGAGGTAAGATGAATCAGGACGGGGCGTCGAAGGGCGAGAGCGCACAACAGGATGGATGGCAGGGTGCATTTACTCACCCGGACCTTCTCCTTCTTCTCCTTCTTGGCCTTCTCGACGCGCTCCTTCTCCTTGATCTTGAAGAGAGCCTCCTCAGACTTCTCGTCCTTCTTCGGGACGACCTCTCCTCCGCCCTCCCACTCGCTGACGGCGCGCTTGGCGAGCTGGGTGACGCCCTCGATGGCGCTGGCGGCCTTGGCGGCGAGGTACTCGGCGTAGGTCTGTAGAAGAACGATGTCAGCATAGGGCATAGTACGAACGACCCAAAGACAAGACCAACCTGAGTGTTCTCCTCCTCCTCGTCCTCGGCGCGGGGCTTGCGCTCGCGCTTCTCCTCGGTCTTGTCGTCGCCCTCAGCGACGTCAGCGGCTCCAACGGGAGTCGCCACACCGGGAGTGACGGCCTCGACGTCGGCCTTGGCGTCAGCGGCGCCCTTAACCTCGTCGGCAAGCTCGGCGGCGCCGTCCTCGTGGCCCCAACCCTGCTCGACCTTCTTGTGCGAGTCGACGTGGCCGCCGGACTTGCGGTCGAAGCCCGAGTGGGCGGCGGCACCAGCTCCGGTGCGGGCCTTGGCTCCACGGCCGCGGGTGGCGAACTTGTCGTTAGAGCGGTTGCGCTGCTCGCGACCCTCTGGAGGACACAATCGAGATGTTCAGCTGGGTGAACTAGGCACGCGAACGAGCTAGTAGACACAAGTGAAAACGAGAGCAGCCTTCTATAAATTACATCTCGCCTCTCAGGAGTGAGGCGTTCAAGCGGGAGACAGGTCGCAACGTCGAAGACGACCAAGGCGCTTGAGGCAAAACGCAAGGCCGCGCAGGCGAAGGGGGCACGAGACCCGAAAACAGAGTGGCAAGGATGTAGCGAGCCCAAGACTAGAGACATCCTCCGTCTTGCTTCTCGTCTTCCCCAGCATCAGACCTGGAAGAAGAACATTTTCTTCGGCCTGAAAGCCAGGGAGCGAATCGAATCCCCCGACATGCCCGAGCGAGCGAGAAAAAGACACGGTCTTTCGACGTCTTCTCCCCCGCTGAGCTCGTCAAAAGTTTGAGGCGAGGGAATCGCGCGCCGCCCTCCCCGCCGCTCTTCGCCCTCTGACGCAAGGCCAGGAAGGCAAGGCAAGCAGAGAGAGAGAACAATGAGACTCTGCTCAAGGAAAGGAAAGAGCGGGAAGCTTGCCCCGTTAAAGGAAGAAAGAGCGGCAGACGACCAAGCCATCGCGAGGAACTCGCCTGCCCGCCTTCCTCTCTGCGTCTCTTTCGCTCTAGCACGCGGGGGAGCGAGGAGGCACACGAGCGCGTTCCCCCCCGCCCTTACTATACTGCTCCCTCTCTTACGCAAGACGCTAAAACTCACCAGTAAGCTTCTCTCCGGGGGTAGCGTCAGCGTCCTGAGCCCTGGGCTCCCTGGGTCCGCGAGAGTTGTTGCCTCCGCGGGCGCCACGGTTGGCGTTGCCTCCCCGGGGGGCGGCGTCCTTCTTGGGGGCAGCGGCGGCAGGGGCAGCGGCGGCGGGCTTGGGGGCGGGCTTGGGCTTGGGGGCAGCGGGGATAGCTCCCATGCCGTCGGCGTCCTCTGCGAGGGGAGAAGAAGGAGAGGGCAAGGCGGAAGGCGAGGGCGAGAGAAACGCGAGGGTGAAGGGAAGGGCGCGGCGCGAGTGAAAAGGTCGTGCGGGCGACAAAGGAAGAGGGCAAACGAGCAGCAGGCAAGGATGGGGAGAGAAGAGTAGGCGAGGAGAGACGATGGGTCAGCCTAACGAGGCTCTAGTCTCGTCGAGCAGGAGTAGAAGCAGAAGGCCGCCGTCGTCGTAGGGCTCGCCCGCTGGCAGGGTCGGCTGGCGAAAGGACGAGGCGACGACGACGACGCCGCCCGACGGTCTAGCGAACAGGGACACACCTCCGAGGAGGTCGAAGGGGTTGACGGAACGGACGGCGGCGGAGGACATGTTCTGGGGGGGAGGGGGGGTTTAAGGCGCTGTTGCCTGTAGGATGTGCTGGTGCTTCAGATGCAGGGATGGGGGTTCACTGCAAAGGCTGGCAGGCAACCAGAGACGAAAGGTCGTCGAGCCCGCGAGCCAGCCGCCGACAAGCAAGGCCTGGGCGGCTGGCGTTTGCACCACCTATTAGATTTGCTCAGTTTCTGGTCGGAAAATCAAATGAAGCCCATCTGGATGGGTATGTATGGATGAAAGACTGCCAAAGGGCGTCAGGCTGCCACAAATCGGCTTGGGTAAGCGTCGCCAGACAAAGAGCGGGTGATCCGAGGCTGCGCAGTCACTCAACCCAAAGAGAGCACCCGGCTTTTCCGCCATCTTCTTCGAAAATAACGACAGGACTACAGGGATGAACTCTTTGTGTCTTTCTGTTTTCATCAGGCATGAGACTGCAGAGATATCCCCGACTCGCTCGAGGGTTACGTGGATGCATGCGCGGTCCTCGGCCGCATGACGTGACACTGTCCTGCCTGCGCTTTGACAGGAGACCTCGTTCTTGATACATCCCTCCTCCACCATCTTCCTCTCGAGCCGGCATCCAATCCGACAGACATGCTGCTTCTCTCTCCCTCGCTTTATTTCCAGCTTGGTTGAATTCCGCAGAGAGCCTGACAGGGAGCCCGCTTCTTTTAAGGACCGACCAGTGCCTGGGCCTCCCCTGGCTCCATCTTCTCCATCGAACCCCTGTCTTCTCTTAGGAGGCGCACCTCGCTCGCACGATGAGGGGCTGAGCAAGAAGAGAGACAGAGGAGGAGAACTTAACGACCACCAACCCCAGTCTAGCCCTCCCCTCTTCCCTCGCAAGCGATCCTCTCTCGCCCTCCCTCCTCGCGCTGTCAGAGCAGACAGCAGCATGCCGACCTCCCCCCTTCGCTTGTCCGTCGCGCTCCCGACGGGTGACCGGATTGAGGTCGCCGTCCCGCTCGGACCTGCGTCGTCATCGTCTTTCTCGCCGTCGTTGACGAGGGTGTCGGCAGGCGACGTCGTCCGAGCCGTGCTCGATGCTTGGCCCGTCGAGCAGCGAGGCGAGGGCTTCGACGACGACTCTACACCGACATCTGCCTTGGCACAGAGTGTCAACACGGATGACGCGCCCTGGGGGCTTGCCGCCTGGCAGCCCCGGGCCGGGGAGGAAGACTACGACGACGTTGCCTCTGGGCGGCCAGGAGGAGAAGCAGAGGTCAAACAGATTCCTTGCTGGGACGGTGAGTCGGATCTCCTTGTCTCATCAACGATGCCTCCTTCAGTGAAACTGCCCGATGGCGAGAGAGAGCGTCGGGCTGACCCGAGACTCTTCTAGACCTCCTGCCTCTTCATGCACCGCTACCGGATGCAGTCCCCTCGAATCTTGCCCTCATCCATCATCCAAATCTCTCCCGCCTCGTGCTCATGTTCCTCTCGGTGCCCTCGATCGACGACGGGGCGTCTCTCGCCTATTACAGCGTCCCCGGAAACAACGGCGGGCCTACTGTAGAACGGCTGATCGACGACGTCTGCGACCGGCTGGGCCTCGTTCGGAGGCTCACAATCGGCGGGCAGACGCGAGGCAGGGGAAGGGACAAGTGGGGCGGTGGAGAGAAGGTCGTGTATGCGCTCGAGGAGGTCTGGATCGCGAACGACGGGCGTGCCGATGGAGAGAGTACGTTGCTGTCCTATCCCTCAATAATACTCTTCCAGAGATGAGAGCGGCATATCCAGTGAAACAAGACGCTGACGTGCATGCCGTCGAACCATCTGCGCTCTTGAATGCACAGTCTCGCTGCCTATCCCAACCAACATCCCTATCCAACACCTCCTCCTCGGGCCTTACCATGCTGCCCCTTCTTCATCCCACTCAAAGGCATCTTCGTATCGATTCTGCATACCGCAATCGTGGCTTCTGCGCTCCACCCCACCGTCATTGGCGCCGGCGGCGATCAACAACCGGTGGCCTTTCCTCTCGACCATGAGCTCATCCGCTAGCAGAAACGTTCATGACGAGCCTTCGGCAGACGAATCCTCTGAGCTAGACCAGGAACCGACGGTCCGGAGCTCAGCAAGTGGATCTCAAGCCCCAACCTTGACGGCCCTCGCCCAAGACGCCACCACTCGTCCCGCTCCCTCCGCCAGCTCTGCTACCAAGCCCTCAGCTCGACTGTCCATCTTTGACTCTATTTACTCGACTTTCGCCTCGGCTACATCCTCCTCCACCGAGCCGGCCACACCGCCTGCTGGGCCCTCAGCATCCTCCTCTACCTTGTCGTCAACAACAGGACCCTCCCCCTCGCCCATCATTCGCGCGACCCCAGCCTCTATGTCCAGCTCAACGGCCATCCGCACGCACGCTAAGCGCGCGTCCATCGCGCACCACCGCATATCCCTCGCGGACCAGCCGGGCGTCATCTCAAGTCCAATTCTCACCCATTCGGACCTTCCACTTGCGAGGGATTCGTCGGAACCTGTCACTCCCGTCGATAGCAGCGACGAGACCGATGAGATTGAGTTCGATCGCCTCCTTGACGATCTTAACCTTCATGGGCCGCAGAGGGCAGCGATGGAAAGGCTAGACCCAACGAGGAAGGCGTACCTTCTTGTTCAGGCGCGAGAGAAAAAGCAGCTCGCCTCGTCGACTGCGGGAGGTGGTTCTGTTGATGGATCTGGCCCACCATTCGAAGCACCCTATCACCACGCCGCTCGATCGGTCCCGAGATCCCGCCAGGTCTCCGGAGGTCCCCCGACGAGCTTCAGAGACCCTACGACAGGAAACAGCGGGGTAGGAGGACCTCATCATCTGGGCCCTCTCCAGCCACAAATAACCGGTGGGTCGAGCTCAGGCGGAGGAGGGCGTTGGAGTAAGCGGTTTTCCGTGGCGAGCCTCGGTGGGTGGGGAGGTGGTGGCGCGTCAGATGCTACGGCAGCTGAATATCTAGCGGAGGCGTCGAGTCAGACGACGGCAGCGTCGCCTATCGTCAAGCAGGACACTGGCAGTAGTAGTTGGGCTGGATGGTGGGGAGGCGGAGCAGGAGCAACTAGTGAGAACGGGAACAGCAAAGGCGACAAGGGGATCGACGCCTTCGTCGATGAACTCGGGAATGCGTGAGGAGTTTTCACATCTCCCATCTTTTCACTTGGTGCTGATCTAAAGCAACATCCTGCCCGCTCAGCAAACAACCGAGTACAGCCTTCCTCAAGACCATCCTCTCCCTCCGAATCCACCTCTCGACTGCGCCGCTTCCGACTATTCACGCCTTCCTTGACCAAGGTGGCCTTGACGCCCTCGAAGGTCTCCTTGGCCGCCTCGTCCGCCTACCGTCACCTTCTATCGCTTCCTCCAATGTAGCGACAACTGCGACAACGCCCGCTAGCGAGACGGGCTCCGCCTGCCTCCTCGAGGCCGTCCGAGTCGTCCGTGTCCTCTCTAACACCGAGCCCGGGTTCCGCGCCGTCATCGCACGTCCCCTTCTCATCACCTACATCACATTTGCGCTTCACGTAGACGGCAAGGCTGTCGGCAACCCTAAGCTCCGATGCCAGGTTGCCGATGTCCTCGCGGCCCTCGCCGTCCTTGGTGGCTCGTCGCTCGTCCTCGCGGCGTTCTCAGAGTTCAGAGTCGCGTTTGGCGAGACGTTGCGGTTCGAATGGCTCATTGAGAGCCTGCGTGTTCGCTCGGTTGGTGGAGAGGATGATGGTGGAGCTGAAGGGGAAGGGGAAGGGGAGGGAGAGGCGGAGGAGGAGGAGGCTTGGGCGTGGGAATGGCGTGCGAGTGGGATGGCGCTCGTTAATGCCCTGACAAACGGATCAGATGAGCTCGAGGAGCGTGTCATGCTAAGGGATGAGCTTGGTCGAAGGGGTCTGAACGAGGTCATCGTTGTGCGTGGCCTGTCATATCCATTCCTCTCCGTCATCGCACGACCATGCTGAACATCCCTTCTTTCTTCGCAGGCGATGCACTACATGAGCCCACCAGAGTCTCTTCTCACCCAGCTTGATCTCTACGCCGAGGAAAAGCAGGACGATATTGAAGACCTCCGGTATCGAACACTCGGAAATCGGCAGACGGACGATAGCCTCGACTATTCTCTGGACCAGCTTACACGACTCGCTCAGGAGCACTCGGTTAGTGGGATCCTTATTTCTCTCCGCAAGAAGTGATTGAGGGCTGAGTCTATAACTTCCCCCCAACAGGACATTTACCCGGTCCTCGTCGACACGGTCAAGCGCTACGTGATGATTCTAGAGAGAGACATCGATCAGTGTGTTGTTCAACCGAGGTCGACGAGATTGCCCCCGTCGCTGACCTTATAGTTTTTCCCTCATCGCTGCAGCCAACTCAAGGCCGATCTTCTGACTGTCCTCGACAAGTTCGTCGAGCACGCCGCTCAACTGGACAACCTGTTCGTCTTCACTCTTCTTCTGGCACATGCTGTCAAGGGTGCTCAAGTTGACAGTGACACCCGACAATTCAGCGACGAGGGCTGGCGTGAATTTATGAAGCTCTTCCTCCAGTCCATCCAGCCCATCGTTCCAGAGCCAGGCAGTCTCAAGGCAACGCGCTCTGCGTCCGACGAAGAGCATCGGCCCTCAAACCTCGAAACAATCCCGTCAGCGTTTGTAGAGGAGATCGAGACGCTTCGGACGCGGGTCGACGAGCTGAGCGAGGAGGTCCGTGTCGTCATGTCCAGTTCTATCCTCTCATTTCATGGCTGACGAGAGGTTTGGACGCGGGCTGTGCAGAAGGCGAGGCTCAAGGACGAGCTCACTAACCATGTCGCCGAGGTCAACACCTTTCGTGCGCTCCCTAAAAGCGTTTCTGCGAATTTTATTGTGCGTCTCCATGATTCTATCGTCCATCTTCCCGACCGAGGATGAAGCTGATGATCTTGCCTCATGCAGTCTCCGTCCAATCTCTCAAGCCCAGAGGCCCCTAAAACGGCCGAGAAAGAATCTCCCAACTTCCATGGCCTCGTACAGCGGCTCGTCGGCAAGGAGAAGGAAGTTCTCCGGCTCCAGGCCGAGGTAGCCAGGCTTAACAAGTCTGGGACGAGCCAGCCCAGAGAGGCAGTGAGCTCTCTCCTCTTTAGTCGTCGAACAAGTTCGCCTGACAGGTTTGTTCTATCGTTAGGATGAGAAAGCGAAGCGCGATCGGGATAGGGCCAAGTTTAACGGCCTCGCCGACGACATTCAGAAGGCTCGCACCCATGTAAGTTCATGTAACTGCGCCGCCTTTCATCCGTCTTCGATCTGACTCCCTATTTCTATGGCCTTGCTGGCAGAACGCTGAGCTCGAGGGTCAGCTCAAAGAGAACCGCACCGAAATCAAATACCTCAAGCTCGCACTCGAGTCTGTTCACTCTCGCTTCAAGACTGCCCTCGACGAGAGCGCCGCAACAACCAACGTCTCAGTCGCTTCCACGGGTGACTCTGTTTCGAAGCCGAGAGATCTCGACCCACAGGCTCTGGCAACCGAGGCGATCGAGAGTCTTACTCGTAAGGAGAACGAGATTATTTCTCTCCGGGGCGAGGTCGAGCAGCTTCAGCTCCAGCTCGTCGCCCGGAGAGCGCCCGCTGCATTTTCCCCTCCTGCTCCTGCCTCTGCGGTGGTGCGGTCAGAGAAGGAGTTCAAAGCTAGGGTCGCTCCCCCTCCCCCGCCACCCTCGCTCCTTCCGAAGCCGACCCGGTCGAGCACCTTCGGAAATACTCCTCCGTCACCTCTCCCTCCCTCTTCGGCCAGAGCGAGCCTTACAGCCGGACTACCGTCTCCGACGATCCAAACGCAATCACCGGTCATCGCCGGCATGCCGTCCTCGCCATCCATAGACGTCCCACCTCCTCGAAACGCTCTCATGGCTGCGCTCGCTAGTCGGCCAAAGATCTCTTCTCATGATGAGACCGAGCAGCCATCGTCCGCCTCAACTTCCCCACCTCGGGTAGCTCTCATGGCGGCAATATCGTCGAGGGGCGCTGCGTCAGACGTGGAAGTCTCTCCTGCTCCTCGCAATGCGTTGATGGCGGCTCTCTCGAATCGAGGCAAGGTTGCCGCTCACGATGAGACAGCTCCATCATCACCGATATCGCTCGTCGCTTCTTCTTCATCCGAGGACCATCGCACCGTGCTCATGGCGTCTCTTCAAAAGGGTCCATCTCCTCCGCCAACAGCCACGGAAGATAACGACGCTCAATTCCCACCACCTCGACCGAACATGGCTCTTCTTGGGGCCATCAACAGCCGCCGGTCGTCGGCCGAGGACTCCTCGGCCACGACACCCTTCTCTACCATCCCAGCCAGACCGGCCTTCCTGGCGTCCATCTCTGCGCGCCGGCCATCAAATGAGGCTGCTGAAGGCCTCGCCGGGAGTTCCACTCCGACATCACCTGTAGCGGGTCCTTCTCGGCCAGCAGGGCACGCAGCCCTTATGGGCGCAATTGGAAAGCGCGCCGCCGCTCCTGCATCTGAGGCTGCAGGAGATTTCGGAAGGAGCGTGCCGAACCCTCGCGCGGCTCTTATGGCTGCTCTTGGGGGAAAGGGGGGAGATCCAGCAACAAGTAGAGGCAGCTCTACTTCTTCTCCTGCAGTCCGGACGCCGCCTGCTCAGCCGACGAAGAAGCTTAAGGTCAGCTCTTTTGCCACAGTCTTCTCTGCGACGCAGCGCTGATACTTGTCATTCTCCCTAGCCGTTCTTTTGGAAGAAACTTCATCCTACTGAAGTTGGCCAGACCGTCTGGTCCAAGCTCCCTGTTGAGATGCTTGCGCTCGACCTGTCGGATCTCGAAGAGACCTTCACCATGGGAACGCCTTCTACCGCGCCGAGTAAGATGAGCATCACAGCCAAGAAAAATCAGCCGGTGACGCTCCTGGACATTAGTTCGTTGAGCAATTCGCTCTTTAGATGCCTTGTTGTCTGGCAGGGACTGACCACCGCTACCCGCCACCATCAGCTCGATCCAACAATGTCGGTCAGTATCGAATTACAGAACTTCATCTTTTCGACAGCGCACGAAATTGAATCCTTTTGCTGCAGGCGTTATGCTCGCCCGTCTCAAGCTGCCAGTGCCAAAGATACAGCAGGCCATCCTTGCCTTTGACGATGAGACGCTCACGCTGGATGATCTCAAGGCACTCGGCAAGCTTCTTCCAACGAACGACGAGGTGGGCCGCAGCTTTATCTCTTTGCGAACTGTCTAACACATGAGGACTGACGTTCACGCTCGCGCGTGCAGATTGGTCGAATCAATGGATTTGAGGACGTCTCCAAACTGGCGAAGCCCGACCAGTACTTCAAGGAAGTGCGCAAGCCATCTCTGGCATCCGCTCTGCGATTGCAGCAATGCTGACCTCGTCCATTCCAGATCATGATCATCCCGAGACTTAACGAGCGCTTCGAGTGCATGCTTTACCGGCGTCGACTCGAGATCGACGTTGCCGAGGTCGTACCAGACCTCAAGGGGCTCTCGATGGCGACGAGGGAGCTGAGGGACTCGGAACGGTTCAAGCAGGTCCTTCAGGTACTATAACAGCTCTTTGGTTCTCAGGTGATGAGCCTGTACTGACATATCGATCCATCCAGGTCGTCCTCGCCGTCGGCAACGCCCTGAACGGATCTACTTTCCGAGGTGGTGCAGGCGGGTTTGAGATGGAGGCCCTGCTCAAGGTTTGTTCTGTCTCTTACCAAGCGACAGCGAGCAGACAACCTGATGATCGCCATGCCGTCATAGCTCAAGGAGACCAGGACGGCCAAGCCAACACCGGACTGCCCGACGCTTCTTCACTTTATCGCCAAGCTCCTTATAAAGACGCGTCCATCTCTTGTGCTCTTCATCGACGAGTTGCCCCATCTCCCTTCAGCAGCTCGGAGTTCGTTTTTCCAGTCACAGCTTTTGGCTCCCCAACGAACTAGTGACCTGACTTCCGTTTCTCCCTCTCTCTCTCAGTCTCCTTCTCGGCCGTGGTCACTTCGGTGTCATCGATTGTTAAGGGTCTTGACAAGGTCAATACAGAGATCGAGACGCTCCAGACGCTCGGCATCTCCCCGTCCGGCGATCGCTTCATCCCCGTCATGCGGAATTTTGCAACCTCTGCGGCGCCCTCGGTGGTCCGGATACAGAAAATGGGCGTCGATGTTGACCAGGACCTCAAGGCGCTTCTTAGCTTCTTCGGTGAGGAGGCAGAGGGGCCCGAGGCAACCCGGCCGGAGGACTTCTTCGGTATGGTCCTCGCCTTTTCCTTGGCGCTTCAGCGAGCGGCGGCGGAGGTCACGAAGCATCTCGCAGGAGGGACCACATCCTCGGTTGTGTCGTCTAAGGTACGTCGCGCCCGTGCCATCTTTCCTTGTCTGCTCCTTCTAACCCTCTTCCTTTTCCCTCAATAGTCGACTGCCCGCTCGCTGGCGCCTCCACCATCCTCGCTGCTCACGGTCACTCCACCCTCGCCGCAGAAGCCGCCTCGGCGCGAGGTGCAGCACGGCGAGCTCGACGAGGCCATCCGATCTCTTCACGGCGGACAGCGGCGCGAACGTGAGCGCGAGTCTATGCCCAACCGAGACCGTCCGCTCTCGCGGATCTTCCTCGACGGCAACAGCGGTGGAGGGCTCGGCAGTCTCCGCAATAAGAGCATGCGCGGTACGGTGAGCCGGAGTTCGGCCGGGAACGAGCGGAGGGGCCTCAATGGCCTGTTTGAGCATTGAAGAAGAGGAGAGAGGAGGAGGGACGACGACCATGACACGGACCACACACTACGACATGCGTTAGCTAGACATTTGACTTTCTCATCATGAAATGATCGTTAATCGTTCAATAAAAGGCTCGTCTAAAGTCTGTGCTCCTCTCCTCCTCACCTCCTTCTAGTGCTGCCGCTGACTGGAAACAGGCAGAATTAGCTATGCTAGCAGCACGTCTCGCTCTCGGGCTATACTCACTACTTGAGAAGCCCGTCCGACTGTCGTCCGAGTCAGACTCGTCCCGGATGAGCGCCTTCCTCGCCGACTTGCCCGTCGCTCGCGGCTGCACAACTCTCCTCGTAGGCTGCGGCTGCTCCTCGTCCTCACCATTGCCTGCCGTCGCCATCGACTGCCCCCTCGTCGTCACGACAGACAGGGACCTCGACCTGGCGAGCGTCGACGACACCTGGGCATCCGCCTCATGGTCGTTTTCGTCGTCCGAGTCGACGACGATCAGCCAACCAACCTTCTGTTTGTCCTTGGCGGCAGCGGTGGCCGACGCCATCGACCCGAACTCCGAGAGGTCTGCCTCGGCCGTTGCAGCTGCTGCCGCAGCCCTCGCCCTCTTCGCCGCTGGGAACCGCGTCGCCCGACCGTCGTCGTCGTCGCCGTCTGAGTCTCGGATGAGCCGCTTGCGCCGGTTCGATGATGCCACAGACTTTTGAGTTGAGGCGGACGTAGCGAGAGCGGAGGACGAGGCCATCGACTGGGTGCGCATTGAGGAGAAGGTAGAGGACGATTGCGTCTCCTTCTTGGTCCGCCAGGCGTCTGTGCAGAGGAGGAGGTTGAGAGGGAGGGGCTTAACAGTTATCAGGTATATATTCACAGCGAGCCAAGGCGGCAACGCACCTGCGACAAGAGCTTTATCCGAGATCGCTGGGTCAACAAGTTTGATGGGCGCCGACCGAGGGACTTGTTGCTTTGGCGGACAAGCAGTGATGATAAGTTAGCTCGCGGCTACGCTGGTAGAAGTGGGAAGGAGCCACACCTTCTTGAACTTTTTGAAGTTGCGCACCCCGTCTACGCTCGCCGGCGGCTGCTGCCTCTCCCTCGCCTGCCGATCGTAAAGCGGGACCCGGACGACGACCATCCTGCAAGTCCGCCCGTCCGCCGGGGGCCCATCCTCGATTTGCATCGCAGCAACAGCCGGTGGCGGACGGGGCTTGACAAGCCGGAGCCTGTTAAACTCTGCATCAAGTGGGTCTGGTTCTGCGCCCTTGCGAGCCCGCTTCTTCGCCGGCACTTGTAGGAGCTCGAACTCGCCCTCCGCTGTTCCGCCAGCTCCTGACGCTCCATCGGGATTGATCGCCCTCGTAGGCACTGGTGGCGGGGGCATCTTGCCCCTCCTAGCCGCCTCAACCCTCGCCTCCGAATCTTCCTCTTCCTCGGACCGTCCTTCCTCCATCACCTCCGAGAGCCTCCTTCTCCTCGCCTCCTCCTCCATCTCCTTCCTCTCCTTCTCCAACCGCGCCCGTTTCGCCTTTTCCGCGTGAAGATCCTCTTCCATCTTCCTCTTCCGTTTGACCGATCGCTCGACAAAGTCTTGCACTTCGTCCTGGTCATCATCAATGACGATAGCCTGGCTTGACGGAGGGGCGAAGCTATCGGTCCACTGCGACAGCTGTTGCTGGGTGCTGCGGCTCTTGATGCAGTCATAGACCTTGCGTGAATAGGCCTGAGACTGCGGGTCCTCGAATGGCTCGCGGGAGGCAGAGGCGGACGCGGCAGACACGGCGAGGGAGGACGCCCAGTCGTCCATACGGTTTATCGGGGCGCGGCGCTTGAGGCGAGTCGTGCTGGTCGTAGAGGGACCGCTTCGAGAGGTCTAAGAAATGGAAGGAGGAAGAGGATAGTTGTCAGGATACAGGAGGCGAAGGGTGATCTGAGGTGGAACGGACAGATTCATCGACGTCCATTGAGGAAGGACCCTCCCCGTCGGCAGCGGTGGAAGCAGAGGGCTCGGAGCCATCGCCGGTGAGCATAGCCCAAGGGTCCTCCATCGGTCGAATGGTATGCGCTCGGCGTTTGAGAGGCTGAGTTAGAGAGAACCAGAGAGCATTAAAAAAGTCGGAGAAACATCAATTCATATCCCGAAAAACCATCGAAGGAGCGAAAGAAACATACCCTTCGAACTCCCGACGAAGAAGGCACAGGTTCTTCGACCGCTACTGGCTCAGCCGCTGCCGCCGCCGCCGCATCTCCGGAGCGAGAGGCGACGGGCTGCACGCGCGACGCATCATCCGCGGATGATTGTCCCTGCCTCTCCGCTAAGCTAGCAGAATCACCAGGCGCTGAGGCAAGGGCAGCGGCGGAGCCAGACGCCGAGGCAGAAGCGTTAGAGGCCGGCATCTGCGAGAGTACTGAAGTTTGATCATCCCCACGAAAGAGGGAGATAAAAAAATCGTAAGATATAGAAGATGGGAGGAGAGGCCAGAGCAAGGAAGTGGGAAAGATAGAGGACTGACTCGATTGCATCGCCGGTGGGCCGGGCGTCCGACCCTTCTCAAAGCACAACGTGAGATCGGAGACAAGTAACGACAAACCGATGTCATGCATGAGGATTATCTCCTGGCCGAGCCTGTCGTGGAAATCGTCCCCGAAAGTCAGTCAGTTCTGATCTCGATATCGCTCGACTGCGTTGCATACACCCTCGCTCGTCCGCATAGTTCACTCACTTATGGGCGATTCCCTCCAATTCATCTCGCTTGCGCTTGTCGTCCAAATCCTGCTGAAACTTTCCATGCGTGCAAATGAAGAGACCGCTGTCCTTGGCCTCGTCAAGGAGGGGCAGCCGACTGCTCTCGAGGAACCTGTAGTAACGCGTGTCGGCATCCTCCTTGAACATCTGCAGGGCCGGCAGCTCATCCTTGAACGAGAGCGTGGTAAGGTCGATGGGATGCTCGATGAAAGTGCCGCCCATGAAGGTGACCATGTTTTCGATTTTAGCAAAGACATCATCCTGGGAACGAGTGAAAGAGAGAGTGCGATGAAGCTGTCAGCGTGACGGGCCGCCCTAACCACGACGCCGTTTCAACACCCAGACATACGTTCGGGTGCCCAATGGCGACAACCGTGAGGCCATGGAAGAGCGTCTTCCTCGCCGGATCCGGCCTGAGTGTTGGCTGACCCGGCACGACACCCAACGTCTCATGGAATTTGAACGGGGGTTCAAAATCTGTCTCCTTCGGGAAGTGCGTGTCCCAATCGATCTCCAGCGGGCTCTTCGAGTCCCCGCCTGTCACCGCATTGAGGAGTGCGACGGGCCAAGACGGGTCGACGACGAAGGCGAGCACCAGGAGAGCCGACATTAAGGAGCCGCTGGGTTCCACAACCTGCTTCATCACGACGTGCGTGGTTGTAGAGTCAATGAATTTGCCCTTGATTCTTTTGACGCCTGGAGTGCAGGAGAGCGTGCGGTTGAATGAGGAGGTCGATCAGGACAACAGACTGACAACCAAGCAGTAGCACGAGCAAGACAAGCCCGACTGTCTCGGCAAGGAACACGTCATATGAAGGGTAGACAGGCTCACCGAAGGTAGCAAGCGCTTTGAAGACGGCCTCCTGGTTTTCGAGAGTCCTCGGCGGACAGCTCACGAGGAACGGGATCCACTCGAATCTGAATGCGCAGTGGTTTGACGCGTCGTCAGTTGTGTGGCCGACGCGCCGCGCCCTCGCCGAACGCGAGCTCTGTTGCCCCTTCTAAACTTCTTACCTGATGTTGTGCTTGATGGCAACAATGAGCTGATCTCCCGGGAGAATTTCGAGCTCCTCCTCGTGGGCGCAGCCGAAAGTGCTCTGGTTCGACCGGAGAATCTCGACGGTCCCGTTCTTGGAGAGGTTCTTGATGGTGAGCTTCAAGACGCAGTCGGTTTGGGACTGGCAGGCGATGAGGATTCCCACATTCAGCCTCATCTACCGACAGTGGGGTTCCGACCAGACAGAACAGGAGACGTGGGTGGTATGAAGGGACGTGACGGGCCGCAAGTTTGGTCACTTACGGGCTCGCCCTCCTCGTGCGAAGCCACGGTGATGCCGAGCTTGTGTGCAGAAATAGTCTTATCTGGAATATAGAGAAAGTCGAGGGTTTTGCGCCCGAGGATGGTCGTACTGTTTGGCCGGAGGAGGTGCCGGGTCTTAACGCCTGAGGCGAGAGAAAGATGAAGAAGAGTCACAAGGGAGGCCACCGGCGATCGTTGTATTCCACTGACCTCGGCCGTTGAAGAAGCCCTCGATGACCCACATAGTGACTTGGGCGGAGGGCTGCGGGAACTGAGAGGTCGATGGTGGTGGGTAGGAGGGCAAGGTCCCCGTTGATCGCTTCGCGCAAGGCCGAAGACGCTCTGCCAGTTCTCAAGAGCCGCATTCATGCGAGCACGCGCGCGTATCAGTCATCTCTCGGCAACAACAGATGAAGCAAGGCATAAAATATGTAGAAAAGACGAACTCATCATATTGAACTTCCAGACACTAAGAGGGAATCTCCGAAATGGCGGCTGATGAGAAAGCCCGGAAACGTCTCCCTGGAGTCGAGCTGATGCGCCGCTTTCCCCAGACTGTCCCCCATCTCTGCCTCGAACCACAACGAACCCCGGGATATCGCCGTCCATCTTCTCCCTCCCCAACCAACTCATCGTACGCCCCTGTTTGCCCCTCGGGCCTCGTTCACTGCCTGTCTGACATGCTTTGACTCGACCACTTTGCCCTCCGCCCACCCGCTGTCCCCGCCTGTCTCCGTCGGATGTCCCTTGACGCCGCAACCTAGAAACGTCATGGCCTCCTCTTCCTTCCCCGCCTCTTTCCAGCTTTCTGCGGGCGTCCAGTCGTATGAATGGGGCAAAATCGGAGCGGAGAGTAAGGCTGCCCAGTATGGCCGGAGCACGCCTGGCTTCGAAATCGAGCAGGACAAACCGTACGCCGAGGTGAGTCCAGACGCGACTCGAGGGATGGGGGCACCATCGAGGAAGGACGTGTATGCAGTCAAGAGGACCGGACATCATCGCCCTGGCTCGCTGGCTCGCTATCCGGTCGTCCCTCAGGCGAGATAAATAGCAGGCTCTCTTTGCTCCTTGCGCGTCGCCGTGCACGGGTTGCTGTCGATAAACTGCCGCAAAGCGAGCGAGAGACAACTGGGCTGTCTGTCACGCCCGCTTGGAACATGGGGTCCCCTCCGTCCCACACTCTATCCTTCTTGATGAGTTCCGCGGGGGTTTCACTTCGATCAAGACTCGCTCTGGTTGGAGGACGCTCGAAGAAGGGAGTGGTGCTTCGATGGCCTTGCCAGTCGCCTCCGGCTTGTTCTCTCACCTCTCCCTTCATAAGACACCTAGCTGATGCCCTCCCTATTATCATCTCACGTTGCTTGTGCACGGCCAGCTCTGGATGGGCACCCACCCCTCTATGCCCTCCAAGGCTCTCTCGGACGGCACGCTTCTCTCTGAAATCATCGCCTCGGACCCCAAGGCGTTCCTCGGCGAGAAGGTCGTCAAACACTTTGGGCCCGACCTGCCTTACCTTTTTAAGGTCCTCGCTATTGGCAAGGCTCTAAGCATCCAGGCTCATCCGGATAAGGAGCTCGGCAAGAAGCTCCATGCTGAGCGGCCCGAGATCTACAAGGGTGATTTGGGCGGACTGAGGCGCACATCTTCGGACGCGACTGTTGCGGGCGAGCTGATGCGTCTGTCCTCTTCTTTCCCTCCTCAGATGCCAACCACAAGCCCGAAATGGCCATAGCCATCACGCCCTTCTCCGGCTTCTGCGGCTTCCGGCCCTTGAACGAGATCTCCAACTTTCTCAACCATGTTCCCGAGTTTGCTACGCTCATCGGCCCGGACGCCAAGACGGACCTCCTCGCCTTCTCCTCAACGGAGAAGCTCCCTCTCTCTGAGGAGCCCAAGAAGCTCGCCCTCCGGGCCGTCTTTGAGGCGCTCATGACTGCGGACGAGAAACTCGTCAAGGAGGAGCTCGCCAAGCTTGTCAAGCGGTACCGTGTCGGTGGGGCCGAGGTCGACGAGGAGAACGAGCCCGAGGAGCTCAGGGAGCTCGTCCTCACGCTCGAGAGCCAGTTCCCGGAGGACATTGGCGTCTTCTGTGCATTCCTTCTCAACGTCGTCAAACTCCAGCCGGGGCAGGCAGCGTTCCTCAAGGCCAACGAGCCTCATGCATACATCTCGGGAGGTGCGTTGGGGGCCCTTCTCCGTCTTGGAATTTGGCGTCGTTTTACTGACAGACAAACGATTTCAGACATCATCGAGTGCATGGCTACCTCTGGTGCGTCTACTTTATCGCTCGCCGTCATGCCTTCGCCTCCTGATCTCCCTCCCTCCGTTCCCACAGACAATGTCGTCCGTGCCGGCCTGACCCCCAAGCTCCGGGATGTTCCCACGCTTGTCTCGATGCTCACCTATACCTCGGCCCCTCCGACCTCGCAACTCATGTCGGCCACTCCCTTCCGGTCGCTTGCCCACTCGCAGCTGTACGACCCTCCGATCGAGGAGTTCTCTGTCCTACACACCACGCTCTCCGCCTCAAAAAACGAGAGCGAAAACCAGCCGGGCGTCGAGGGCCCAAGCATCTTGATCTTCACCAGTGGAAAGGGCACTCTCGGAGGGGAGAAGGTCGAAGAGGGAGCGGTCTGGTTCGTTAAGGCTGGCGAGGAGATCGAGCTTACTGCGACGGAGGGAGAGCTCGAAGTCTACAGGGCGTTCGTCGAGGCGCCCTAATGTCTTGTCAAAGTTGCGTCTGCGGTCTCTCTAGATTTTTTTTTCTTTTTCTTGCTTCGCTTCCATCTACGGCTCTGTCGGACTTCAATCTCGCACGCCTCATTAGACATTCCACAAGCCGACATACAACATGAGGGAGAGTAAAACAACCACACAATTTACAACAGCCATCGATTACCCTCATCCAAACATCGTCTTGTTCACCTCCTGAATGAGCGCCTCCTCGCCCGGGCTTGAGCTCCCGGGGATATCGAACGGCTCGAGACCGAGCAGCTGCCTCGCCTGCCGGTCTGTGACGTCTTCGGGCTTGGAGCGACCAACATTGAGGGACTCGCCTTGGCCCTGGGGGAAGTCCGGAGAGGGGAGCCCCTGAGCGAAGGCGGAGGCTTGGAGGGCGAGATGCTTCGCGCTGGTGTGGAAGAGGGTGGTGGACAGATGAGAGAAAGACACAGGAAGGGAAAGACGCGAGACCACCACAACGCACTTTTCAATGGTGAGCGGGATGGCCGGAATATAAAGCACCGAGGAGTCGCTCTTGCCCTTATGCGACTGTTCGACGCTGTGTATGACATCTTGGTGCCAGTATACCTGGTCTCCCTATGGAAGGCGAGAGATTTCAGCGATCTAATCGAGGACAGAGTAAGTTTGGAGTTATGGAAGACACACCGGCCGGACGGCCGGGACGGACACCATCGTCTCGTCGAGCCGGAGGTGCGGATGAGTCGCTGACGTGAGCTCTTGGCCTGTCGAGCGGGCGAGTGAGGCGTACCGGTCAGCGTTTCCTTTCTCAGGAGCGGAGGGGAATGCAAACGACACCGTACCACGACCAGGCTGGCTCCCTGGGAAATTCGTGCTCTTTAGGTCTACGACCCAGTTCTCCAGCGCAAGGTCGCGCGGGTCGTCGTTCTTGGGGGAGAAGAAAGGTCGGAGCATGATGTAGGCTGAGGCGATCTTGAGCGAGGGGAAGACTCGGAGAGTACCTTCGCCGGGTGAACAGGTCGACAGCGAAGTCCAGCCTGAGCGATAGGAACGTTACTTGATCAGCTAGAGTGTATATAAGCGGATCGAGCGCAAGGAGGGGGAAGCGGCGCACCCTGCCATGGCCGGAAGACGCTGCACTGGCCAGAGCCGATCTTGTAGAGATCCGTGATGGCATCTATCCGGGGACTAGCGTCGAACGAGTCATGCGAGCGCCACGAAATTGCTGAATTCGGTTCGAGAATGGCCTTGAAGCAGGCCCGGTAACCTGCGGCGTTGGTTGGTCAGCGAGATGCATCATTCAGCGTTAATTAGGCTTTCTTCTGCACAAACCTGCATCCTCCCATCGCTCTAGTGACCCTCCGTCCACATGAGGGCCCAGAGCGAACCTTGCATCCCCAGGCTGCCTTATTCTCAGCCGGTCGTAGTATGAAATGGGCGTCGTGAGACTGATCTTAGAGTGTGCGTCCGAAGCGTGGCAAAGATTCGGGTCGGACAGCAGGAATACTTGCGTAGCGACGACTCCGGGGTGCGTCCGGGCGGATGTTTGGGCCTTGGTGTTGTAGAACTCGTACACTTGAATGTTGTCCTGGGGAAACCCTGTCCAATTGAGCACGAGAGATCGGCAGCTGTCAGAAAAATGCACATCGACAACCTGGTATGTTTTAGCGCGTACCTCGAACGTGCTCTTTGTTCTGCTTGGCATACTCCAGGATATCGGCCTTCCACTGGAGAGCCTCCTGAAGTTCCTCAAAAGGTGACAGAACAGAAACGAGACGTCAGCTCCCGCATATCGACGGCAAACGCCGCCAACATTTCGGCCCGACCCGACTCGCCTCTTCTGAGACGGCTCCCTCAACGATGACTGTGCCGACTTCCCGGATCTGGTTGTAGATGGACGGGTCGACCGACCCAGACTTTATCGCGCTGAAGTTCAGTCGCGGTATGAGCTGCAAGTAGGAAGGGAGATGGAGGTAAGCGAGCGAGTGGGACGGGCTCTGGCCGGCGTCATTGTTTCCTTCTTCCTGCTTACCTTGGAACCTTGCATGCTGATGCGGCTAGTTTCGATCTCGAGCTGGCCGAGGACGTCCTTCCATTCGCCAAGCATCTCATCCCGCCAGAGCGATTGCTTGAGGTTGGCGAAGCGAGGGGCGAGGGCTTCGTGTTTGCCGAGAAGCGAGGAGAAGGCATCCGAGATGTCTCCGCCCACACGTTTAGGCGCTACTGCTGCAGTGGCGAGCGTTCGTCGAGCGTGGGAGAGGAGAGCTGATTTGCGGGCGAGCAGAGACATGTGGTGAGATAGGTGGGGATGATGATGGATGAAGAGAAACAGACCCGAGTCTCGGTCTTTTTCTTTTATTGATGAAGTCGGTTCGGGCAGTTGTCGGCGAATGAAGATCGGTGGCGGCCGTGGAAGCGAATTGTAAACGTCGTAAAAGCCAAATGTGCAATGGCGATACCGGAGTGAAGGAGGGATGTCAGACGCTCCGCGTTCTTGCGCGCAAGCAAGAGATAACGGCGAGCGAGTAGGATGGCTGGAGATGGGTGAATACTAGAATGGACAAATTGATGAGCTACTGTAGGTGGACGGGGTTGAACTGAGAGCAAGTCGAGGGAGTAGGATGGAGGGTCTCCGCTCCCATCGGTCTCATCGAGGAAGAGGCGCGCCCGCTTCTTGTGGTCGGTCAGTCTTGGGTTGGTTGGTTGTGTCTAACCAGTCACGGCCAACCCACTCGCGGCCAACCCGGTCCGACTTCCGCACAAACAGAATAGGGGCGAAATGGGGTTCGAAGTCAGGAAAACGACGCTGAGACCGTCTTCCTGGCGACACGGCATCATTCATCTTTATCCAATCTGCTCCTTCCCACCCCTCTATATGAATACAGAAGAACGACGACTGTAAGTTTCGACAGTGATTGCGTAGCCGGTTTTGAAATCGAGATGAAGGGTAGTGCTCTAGCGGCGATGAAGTAAAATGCGATGACAGGCGAGCCAGCCCTCTAGCCTCTAGGGCCGTTCATCGTCAATCAGCACCCAGCGCCCACCTCAGAAACTCATCCTCCTCCTCCCCTTTATCCGCTTCTCTGCTCTTCACTTCCCTTTCCTTGAAGCTCTGTCAACCGGGGTCTCGCTACGTCGAAAACTGGACGCGTGAATGCACGTATCTCTCCTCGGGAGTGTACACATCAGCGGCACTCGCTTCAAGCATCTAACCTAACATCGGGAGAGTGTAAAAATTGACATGTCCAGCTCCTTGATTTCCCACTATGTTCAATGAATCCCCGAGTTCTCATGCTCCGGGCAAGCGGAAGTTGTGTGCTCTTGCAGATTGCATCCAGTCGCAGTCAGCAAGAGCGCCTATTCTTGCCTCCACTCATGCGGTGCCGAAGGCGCTCAAAATTGAGCAGAGGCATTGAGCGACAAGGATGTACGGTCTTTGCGAGTGTGACTTTCCCTTGAGATGAATGCGGTCGGAAACGAGTGCCTCTGCCGTTCGGACTTAGGCCAAGTGCTCAGAGGTAGCAATGCTCGGAGGAGAAGAGCTCAGCGTGTACTTCTGATCATAGACCTCTGGCTACAGCTCAAGAGAGGGTGCTTGAAAAGCGAAGTGTGAGGAGGACGGATATAAGATGGCTGATGGGCTCGCAACGACGTTAGCTATCTGCCAGTTCTCTGCTGTTTCCTCTTCCCTCAAACATTTCTGCCCAGGTCACACGAGCTCAATGTTTGCTTTCATTGCATGGCAGCAGGGAGTGGGGGTTGCTGCGAGCGACATTCTCATCTGTCGCTGGCGTCAGACTTGCGTTTGTGGTGCTCGAGCGGGAACCCGAAGTGTCTCTCTCAACCTTCAATTGCCTTTCGAGCCGAAGCCGTCCGGCAGCGCTTATCACACCGATTCTTTCAAGGACGCTTTTCCTATTCTCTGCTCTCAATGAACCACGGTTTCGACGCATCGGCGTTGTTGAGGTGTGTCACTGGAAATGGTCTTTCGCGGCTCGCGTCGTCTTACGCGTTCCTCGCGTCTCCCGTTGGTTCCGAGCTGAGAACCAACGATCTGATAGCAGAGACACGTACCACGGACCCACCCTTTCTACTCAAGTAGAGCCGCGAACCGATATCGCTTTGCCTTTGGTCGTGCGCGACGACCCAAACTCTCAGCGCGTGTGTCGACCACCAGTTGCGCGCCCAGACATCCGTCAGGTGAACTCAGTTGAGAGCCTGCGAAAGGAATGGGCCTCCTCTCATGAGCGGCGAGAAATCGAAAACGCGTCGAGCTGCCGGGAAGGCAGGGAAGGGACATGTGAGAGCATCGAGCTCATCGGTCTCAGATCGGTGAGTCACTCCACTCGTGTATCTCCATCTACACTGCGTCAAGAAGCATCAGTATAGAGGCTCCCCCGCAGTGATGGCCCTCAGAAACTGCTGGATAACAGTCGAAGACCGATTGCCTCCTGATTGCGTCAGTCTCGGTCTGGCGGCTGATCGTCTCTTCTCCTTACAGTCACAGACGATGATGCACAGCAAGCGAGACTCGGCGCCTACCCTCTTCTCCATCCTGCGAGAGATGCCGCCATTCCCTCTGCAGGACGACATCCCAGAATCTTCAAGTAGGGAAGCTCCTTGTGACAAGTCGCGCCATAAGTATCGTTCGTCTGCGGCCGCTAGTCCCTGCTTGCAGCGCCCAGATCGCCTGATCCGAGAAGCCTTCTGTAGAATCTCTCAAGTCAGTCGATCGATATGAAGACATTCCACTCGACGTCGACGCGCTCATGCAGGATATTTTTGACTCGGGGCCGTCATCGACCAGCAAGCGACCTGTACCCTCCCCTCCCCGGCGCACCGATCAGTCCGATCTCATTGACTTCTTACACGCTGGCCCACCAACTTCACACCCTCCCGCTGTTTTCAGCGGCCCCTCCACGTCCCAGGCATCCTCGTCGACCTCCCGCAATGTCTTCTCCTTCTTCTCCATCAAGCGTCCGACGACTCTCTCCCGCGCTTCGTCGCGGTCCAGCCCGGCCGATCTAGTGCGCGTCCTTCCGCCACGGCCTTCAATGAGTGGTCCTCAGTTGGAACTGCGCGCGGGTCCCTCAGGAAAAGTTCCGACAGGATCCGTACTCGGCAGGTCAAGGACGAGGGAGGAAAATCAGCAGAGCGTGAAGGGGTGGGAAGCTTGGACCGAGGTATGTCCATCTTACATCGCCGCATTGTGCACCGCCAGGCCGAACCTTTCGTACCTTCCTTCTCAACAGTCCCTTAACGGGGTTGACCTCGGCCCGCCTCCAGAATTGTCGATGAGCTGCAAGGCATCCAGAACACCGTCCTTCCAAAATCTCGTCGACGGGAACATCGTAGATCCCTCTTCACCAGCTTCCAGCTCGTTTCCTTCGCCTCTTCCGGCCCGTTCCGACTCTATCTCCACCACATCTAGCGGTCCTAATTTCTTTCAGTTCGCTCTCACTCGCATCCCGACCACTTCCGGCTCGACCGCTCCCTCCTCGGCGCACTCTCTCCCCTTCTCGGACCTTCATGTGACTTCTCCCGCCGCGATCGTATCACCATTCGCTGGGCTTCGCTCGAGATTCGTCGCTCATCTCCCGAGGACGCTTCTTGACGAACTCTTCGCGACCCTCGCCCTCTTCCGGGACGCCTACCTCGCCAGCACTTGCCCTCAGCCCATTTGGTCGCCGACGTCGTCCATAGCCCCCTTAGAGCCCACCGCCACGAAGGAGCCCACCATCCCGACGTTTTGCCACCCGCTCGAAAGCGCCGACTCCAAAGAGCTCGCCTTCTTCCAGTCCGAGGTTGGCATCGCTGTCCTCTCAAGCGAGAAACAGACTGACATCCTCTCTCTGTCTCTCCCTCAGCTCCGCTCTATCTGCAAAGAGATCGAGGAGCTCATCCCGCCTTTCGGCCACATCCTGCGCCAAGGTTGCATTGGCGGGTACGGGCCCCTCAGTTCTGAGCGCCGCGGCTGGGGGCTTGCAAGCGGCGAGCACCTCTCAGACGGGACGTGGTGGTGCGAACGGCTGCGCAGGGATTTAAAGGCGGGTCTATTGATAAGCGCTGATCGCGGGAGGGATCTCCTTCGGTCGAGCACGGATGATGCTGTTAGCGGTAGGGTTGGCAGGGTAACGACCTGGTCGGCGTGGGGCGATCGCAGCGAGGAGGTCTTCGGTGGAGAGAGCGAAGAGAGCAGGGCGCTGAGGGAGGAGGGTAGAAGGCGCAATGAGGCCTGGAAGGCTGGCCTTGGAGTTCAAAGTGTCACGTAGCTTCGTTGAGCTCACCAGTGTGTCTGTACTTTTATCTTCTTCGTCTTTCTTCTTTTTTTCTTCCTCCACCCACGCTTTAGCTCCCTGGTTCGTTCTCTCGCTTATTCGCAAAAGCTTTCGATTGACGATGCCACAGATCCCAACACGACATTTATTTACATTCGAGTATTTTCCCTTCCTCCCTCAGCGTCCCTTGAGGTTCCTAAGACCTTCCTTCCAGCTTACTGTTGTGAGTACTTCTCCCAGACAGCCTTCTCCATGCCCATCTTCGGGGCCTTGAGACCCGTCCAAAACTCGAAGGCGTAGAAGCCCTGAACAAGGAGCGCCGAAACACCGGGGACAGCGTTCCAACCCTCCTTGCGCTGAGCAAGCTCGAGAAGGGGGGTCGGGAACGGCTTGTATGCCATGTCGACAACAACCCCGCCCTTCGCCGCGGAGAGAAGGGCCTCGGGGAGGTGAATGGCCTCGGTGGCAGCAGCGTCGAGCGTCGTCGCCTGGCCCGGGATGGTGCCGACGACAACGGTGGGGGCCTCGGCAGGGAAAGTCTCGAGTGAATCAACAACAACGATGTTGTACTCTCTGGGGAAGGCGGCGACGAGCTTATCGGCCGAGGCCCGGGTCCTGTTGAAGACGTAGATTGTGTTAAGGCCAAGCTGGTGGAGCGCATAGATCGCCGCACGAGCGGTGCCGCCGGCGCCCAGGACGAGACCTGTCGTCAAAGTTGTGAGGGAAGCCGCCGGCGGGAGCTTGGAACGAGCGAGATCGCGGATGGCGAGCCAATCCGTGTTCTCACCCCGGAGCGAGCGCGAGCCGTCCGCCCGGATGTCCGGGATTATCGTGTTGACGGCGCCGACGATGCGGGCATGCTCTGAGACCTCGTCGAGATGGGGCATCACGTCGAGCTTGAGCGGGATAGTTGCATTCGCACCGCCGAAGTCCGGCGAGGCGAAGAGCGCGCGGACAGACTCGTCAATGATGGCCGTCTCGTGGAGGTGGTACGAATGCGGAAGGCCGAGAAGCTCGAAACCAGTGTTATGGAGCGTCGGCGAGGGCGAGTGAGCGATGGGCGAGCCGAGGAGGTAGAACTTCTTGGCCTGAATCTCGCCGATGAGAGCACGCGTCCGTTGGATCTCGGCGAACGACATCTGACCCGGTGCCGCCCTGACGGGGAGGAGCGGGTGGGTGATCGGACTCAGGACGGTGTTAAGGACGCGCGAGAGCTGACCAGCCTGGCCCATGTTGATCGCAAGCAGAGGCGGGTTGGACTCCATGGCTTCGAATTTGTGAACGAAAGTCCGGAGGGCAAAGTTGTCCTCGAGGACATTGGCCTTGCCAACGAGTTTGACGACGTCGCCGAACTCAGCGGCGAGCTTCGACTTGGTCGCGACCTCCTCGCCGTCCCAGCGCATCTCGCCAGACCAGTTGTGCCATGAGGCAATGACATGCGACCGGCGCTTACGCTCAGCGAACGCCCGAAGCTTGCTCCCGTCACCCTTGACCTCGAGGTCGATGTATTCGCATCCGGACCGGATGGCGAGGTCGAGAAGCGCGAAGTATTCGGCCTCAGCATCATCCGGGAACATGCCGCCTTGAGCGTGGGTCCGGACGGCGAAGACAATCGGGAGAGCTGAGTGCTGGCGGAGGCTCGCGAGCTGGAGTGCGACATACTCCTGAGAAGGGACCTTAGGCACGGTGACCGTTTGGTGGTCCTCTGAGAGGAGGTCAACGCGGAGTTCAATCGCGTCGGCGCCGACAGTGATGGCGTCGAGGAACGGCAGGCACGGCGTGAGCTCCGGGAAGGTGAGCGAGAGGAAGGTTGACCGGTTGGGCGCCTTGAGGTTCACGGGCCGGTTGAGGTCCTCGCCCGTGATGAAGCGGAAGAAGCGAGCGACCTCGGATCGGTCCGTCTGGGCGTTGACCGACGGGTACGGGGTCGGAATCGGGTGATGCTGGAGGTGGGTATGGTTGAAGTAGCTGTACGTCGAGCATTCGAGGAACCACGGCGCCCGGCGGTGGTAGACGTCAATGTTCGGTTCGCCGTAGGAGGGACGGTCGCTCCTGTCGAGGAAAGCCATCAATTCCTCCACGGGCCGCTCGACGTAGACTATGGGTCCGCGCTTCTTGCTGTACGCCTTGAGCGCTTCGCGGTTCTCCTCAACCTCGACGACACCGCCGCCGAGAGAGATTATGTGGCCCTTGCCGTGCCTCTCAATTAGCGTGTTGAGGACCCGGGTTTCAGCCTTGCGGAAGGCAGGCCAGCCATTGGAGGCGACAAAGTCTCCGAGCGACTGGCCATCAAGCTCGTTCGTAAGGAAGACATCGGCGTCGATGAGGTCCCAGCCGAGTGCACGGGCAGCAACCTCGCCGACCCAGGTCTTGCCAGCGCCGCGCATACCAATGAGGAAGATGGACGCGTCGCGGTCCTGAGAGGCGGATGGGTTGAAGTCGGCGGCGAGCGAAGCCGAGGTAGAAGCATGCGAGGCGGAGGCCGACGTGTCGATACCGTGGACCTTGATGCCGATCTGGAAGGAGAAGGAGATGTCAGGAGCCTGGACTAAATACGCAAAACAGAGTCAGGCGCACCTTGTTCTCGACGTCGTCCCACCAGTTGGGCCACGTCTTCTCGACGCAACGGCGCTCCTCGATTGTTGTCTCGGCCGCGACGGTAGCGAGAACGGAGAAGGCCATGGCGACACGGTGGTCATCATAGCAGTGGACGTGGACGCCCTTGGCAAGGCTCTCAATCTTGGCTCCATGGATAATGATGCCGTCGTCGAACTCGTCGGTCTCGACGCCGAACTTCTCTGCGGTGGACGGCGGGATGCGGAGGAGGGGTCAGTCGCTAGCCGCGCGCCAGATCCAGCACACGTGAGGGAGGAACGTACTGAGCTGGTCGCGCATGCCCTTGATGCGGTTGCATTCCTTGACACGCTGGTTAGCGATGCCGTAGATTCGAGAGACACCCGCGCCAATACTGTCGCTCTCGTTATTGGGAGCCGGCTGAGTGGCGACGGCGGCGAGGACGGAGGCCGTGAGGAAAGCGTCGGTCATTGTCTCCATGTCAATCTCGGCAAGCGCCCGCAGCTGGCCGATAGGCGGGCCCGTGACTGTGGTCTCGTTCTCCGTTTGGTTAACTTTGCAGCCCATCTTCGCGAGGACATTGACGGCGAAGCCAGCATCGCCCTGGAGAGAGGACGAGCCGATGTTCTCAACGGTGCAGGTTGTGCCCGTGATAGCGGCGATCGCGAGCGGGTAGGTAGCACTCGAAGCGTCCGACTCGACGGCGTAGGAGGGCGGGTTGACGTACGTGCCGCGAGGGATACGGTAGACGTCAAGGAGCTTGCCCGTCGCCGGGTCGACGTCCCGGGTAGCCTTGATGCCAAAGGTGGCCATCATGGAGAGCGTCATGTCGATGTACGGCTGGGAGATAACGGCTCCGCCAGTGAGCTCAAGGACAATCGGCTCTGAGGCATAGGGCGCGCAGAGGAGGATTGACGAGACGTATTGGCTCGAAACGGAGGCGGCGAGCTGGATGTGCCCACCGCGGAAGCCGTCCGAAGCGATCTTGAGCGGGAGGCAACCCTTACCCTCAACATATTCGATCGAGGTACCGTTGGCGGTGAGAGCGTCGACGAGGGGCGCAATGGGTCGAAGCTTCATATACGAGTTGCCCGTAAGGATAGTCTCGGTCGGGGTGGAGCCCGAGCGGACGAGCGCGCAGACTGAGGTGAGGAAGCGGGCGGCCGTGCCGGCGTTGCCGATGTAGATTTCCTTGCCGGCAGCGGGGGAGGCAAGGAAGCCTTCGCCGCCATTGACGACAAGGGTCTCTCCTCCGTCCTCCCACGAGAAGTTAGCGCCCTTGAGGTCGACGAGGGCGCCCATCATGACGGCGGTGTCATCCGAGTGGAGGAGGTTCTTTAGCCTGCAGGTGCCGCTCGCGAGCGCCGCAAGGACGAGCGCGCGGTTCGAGATGGACTTGGACCCGGGGGTCGCCATCCGAACGGGCGTTTTGGAGGGAATGCCGCTCTCGACGTAGATGGCGTCGGCGAGCGTCTTGCGGATGACCTCATCTCGGACGATCGAGGCCCGCTCCTCGAGCGTGTGGCCAATCCGATCGAGAAGGACGATCTTCTTTTCGTCGCCCGAGTTCTTCTTGTCGATCCGCATGATGTCGAGCAGTCGGTCGGTTGTAAGTTGGCTCGCCTGGGGAAGCTTGGCGATGCGCGGGTCCGAGAGCGAGACGGGGAGACCATATGCCTTGAGGGCACGCTTGAGCCGGCCGACGGCGACCTGGCTGAGGTGGCCGAGCTGGCGGGCGACCTCAGCCTCGAGAAGAATGCCGACGGCGACGCACTCGCCGTGGAGAATCGAGGGCGTGACGACGGCTTCGATGGCGTGGCCAATTGTGTGGCCAAAGTTGACGAGGTTACGGAGGCCGGTCTCGCGCTCGTCGATGGTGACAATGTGAGCTTTAACATGGATGGACCCCGAGACGACCGAGAGCAGGAGCTCCTGGGCCTCAGACCGTGTCGCCTTGGTCCGGCCAGCGAATGTCGCCTTGGTCACGCCGGACGAGACGGCGGAGATGATCTCGGACGAGCGCGACTCGAGCTTGGAGAAGTCGTCCTCGTTCCAGATGGCGGCGGTCTTGACGACCTCGGCCATGCCGTTTGAGAACTCACGCGAGGGCAGCGTCTCGAGGAATGCCAGGTCGATGAAGATGAAACTAGGCTGCCAGAAGGCGCCGATGAGGTTCTTGCCATGGCGGGTGTCGATGGCGGTCTTGCCGCCGACGGCCGAATCGACCATGGCGAGGAGAGTCGTCGGGACCTGACAGAAGCGGATGCCGCGCATGCTAAAGGAGAAGAGAAGCGCCCAGACACGGTGGTCAGCGAAAGAGGGAGGAGCTATGAGGAGACCCAACCATGAAAAGCGAGCGCAGACGCTCATCGCCGAAAGTGACCCGGCATCAAGAGCGAGCAAACTCTGTTCTCTTCCGGAGGAATCTGTCGTGTTGACAGGTTCAGAGAAGTCTCGTCCCCCGGCAAGCCAGGGAGCGAGAGTTCCAAAAGTCACGAGTCTAACAGGTCCGTCCGTCGGATGCCTCCGCACGCCTATGCTCTCTTTCCCTCTGCACGTACTCACAAGGTCGCCGCGACGAAGCCAGCAAGGTCACCAATGACGCCTCCTCCGAGCGCGAGAATGACGGTGTCCCTCGTGCACCTCTCCTCCAAGAGCCAGTCCTCAAGCTCGGCCTTAACCTCACGGCTTTTCGCGCCTTCGCCAGGCGGGACCTGATACGTTAGGATGCGGGCCTTCTTCTTCGAGGAAACCACCTGTTGGTGATCGAGGGCATCTTCGAACGCGTGCTGGAGGTCCGGGAGGAAAAGCGGGCCAACGTTGGTGTCGGTGATGATGGCGTACGCCGAGGCTGGGAGGTCCGAGAGGACCGTCTTAACGATGTGCGGGAGGAGGTGGAAGCCGCAGTGAATCGTATCTTTGTGAAGGATGCTGAAAGAATGGAGAGACAGGCGTCAGAAGAAGGGCAAAGGACGGCAGTTAGGATGTGTGCGAAGAAGAGAGAAGACACGTACGAGACCTTGAAGACATCAGCAGCCTCTTCGGCCGAAGACGCGCTCGACATGACGAGAAAGGGATGGGCTCGCGGACCGGCTGCAGGGTCAAAGGGAGCAAGAAGTCAGTTGGTACTCGACGGCGGGGGGCTGGACAAATTGAGGTGCAAGGGATAAGGCATGCACAGGGAGCGCGAGACGAAGGGGGTTCTGGTAGTAGAGAAGGGGGGTTAGGAGAAGGGGGAAGTGATGTTCGTTGGAGAGAGCAGTCGACAGCACAGCTCGAGTCATCGTGCCTTCACTTTGACCTTTCCTCGAATTCCTTGAGGCCCATGCGGCACATTGTCTTGCATCGACAGCTTGGTAGAGAACTCCTTACTGGTATGATGCGAAATGCTGCGAGATATCACTTTTCTCGAATCCTCCGTACCCGCTGGACGGGGCACATCTCGTAACAGCAAACGCGGAGACGTGCTGCAAAGCCCGAGGGACCTAGGTACATGTACATGCCATCACGCGTAACGAGGGGAGATAAAGCCAAGCTTTTATGCGGGAAGTCCCGCAGAGGTGAGAGAAAGTCCGCCCTCCCCTGACGAACAAAGTACACCAAAGAAGAGAGGAGAGAGAGCATCTAAACTGCCACCGCCATCACCGCCACCGTCCGTCAGCCAACAGAGATCGTCTTTGCCTTCTACTTAGGCGCTCGTCGGGGCCGACTGGATGGAAGAGTCGAGCATGTAAGCGGCCAATCAAGGATGTGATAGAGAGAATGCAAGACACACGTAAGCAGCCTTGCCGATATCGTACTCGATGCCAAGCTCCTTGAGCTTAGCCTGCTTCGCCTCCTGCCGTTTGAGGAGCTTGGCCTCAGCCTTCTGCTGTTGAGACCGGTTCCGAGGCTGAGAAGTGGTGCAGCAGAGGTGTCAGTTGAGTGCTATCGTAAGAATATACAGACAAGAACGCACCTGCTCAAGCTTGGCCCGCTCAAGCCGAACCGAAGGAACCTTGCGCCACGTGCGGTTGGCACCGACCCAGAGAGAAGCGTGAACCTCCTCGTTGGGGATGATCTGGCAAGTATGAAGGGAAGTGGAGGAGTCCAGCAAGATCAAAGTCAGTCGCTAGCTCGCGGCCGCTCACAATTCGCTCGGTCCATTATTCGCAGATCAGACGCACCTTGCATCGAAGGATGTGGCCAAGGAGTAGGTAGTTGTCCATCGTCTCAGCGACAATCTTGGCGACGGAGAGGGAAGACATCAGGATGAAGGCGTAGTGCTTCGATTTGCCGGTCTGAGGGGAGAGAGAAGTGCAGATCCTGTTAGTATCTACCCATAAGGAGACTAGGAATCCAATCTTCCTCTGGTCTCTTGCCCAATGACGAGCTTCGGGGTCGACAATGCCAGAACAGAGGATAGGCAGCTCGCATCCGGGGCTCACCTTCTTGTTCCTCGCGAGCCGGACCTTTTCAACGTCTCCGAACTGCTCAAAGTACGACTTCATCTGCTTCTCGTAGAAACCATGGGGGACCCGACCGAGGTAAAGGACGCCCTTCTCCGTGCCAGCGACTTTCTTGGCCCGGGCGAGCTTGCGAGCAACCGAGGCGTCGTCCTTCGCGACCGTCGGGAGCGAGCCGACGTCGACCGGGTTGGTGTCGACCTCGACGTCCGAGTCGTCATCGTCGTCGTCAGATGAGTCGGCCTCCTCGTCGTCCTCCGAGGTTGAGTGGTAGCCGGAGAGGATGGGCTCTGAGGCAGGGACAGAGGCGGCAGCAGCAGCTGGAGCAACCTTCTTGGAGGCTTTGGGCGACTTGGACGACGAAGCCACAGGGGCGTCCTCGGCCGACTTGCGCTTCTTGCCAGCGGCAACATTCGGCGTCGGAGCAGGAGCAGAGGCAGCAGCAGAGGTCTCCTCATCGGCGTCAGCCTTCTTCTTTGAGAGTGGCTTGGGGGCAGCCTGGACGCGCTTCGACCAAGGCTTGCTCGGAGTGGCCGTGGCGGACGTCGACGACTTCTTCTTGCCCTTAATGTTCGGGTTGGAGTTGATGGCCATGGCTAAAAAGGAGGGTGAGAGGGGAGAGTAAAGTGAGGAGTTGGGTGGTTGGTGGAGGGGAAGCAGGAACGCGAAAGGGAAGGCAGGAAACGCAGGGAGCAGGCCCATGCGGGCCACCAAAAACTCATCCAGCAGGAAAGACGCGCCGTTTTGACAGCAGGTGCGTGTAACAAGCGATGGATTATCGCTGCTCTTTGCCAGGTCTTTGCAAAGAGGGCAATGCTATCTCATCTTTATGGCACAAGATTTAGAATTGCTTGAAGGTGCCGCCGGGTCATTGATGGGCGCCATGGTTCCTTCGTTGCCCTGTTACATGCAAGTCAGACTCTTACGCAAATTTCAGTTCATACAAGAACTCGATATCTAGTCACTTTGAAAGCAACTATGAATTGCGATGGAAGCGGCGTCAGACCAGCATGTGCCACCCGCTTGTGAACTTCGCAAAGATGAGCTCGACGCGTCTTTCTCCTATGTAGAAGCGCCCTGACCCTTTCGCCCTGTTTCTTCTGTCTTGACACCAAACCACCACCAACTTTTCGCCCATGTTCAAGTTCGACTTTGATCTTGACGCCGACGTCCGTACAGAGTAGACTGTCTCTTCAATCCTTGCAATTGACGTGCCTTCTCCTCTTTGGCGCACCCTCAGGACGAACCGTCGACGACGACGCCCACCGTCCTAACCTCCATCAAACCCGAGGAGAGCGCCGAAGTCTCTGAGGTAGAGGAGATCCCTCAGGCGCCGCTCATTGAGCACTCCCTCGTGAATCTTGTGCGTGCTGTCCGGCCTTGTTGCTCACGTCAACAACGCGTGCGCTGTATCGGCTAGGTCCAACTAATACTTGGAGCTCTCACTAGCTGTCGCACCTTCCTCCTCACCTCTCCCACTCTCCCTTATACTTTGCCTCTGCCCCGAACCCAATTGCTCGCCGAGACCTCTTCGACGCCCGTTTCCAGCGCGCGGTCAAGGACGCGACCGAGGACGAGGAGGACGAGTCCCACTGGGGACCCGAGACAGATCTCGTCAAAGGCGTCTACGAGGGTGGGTTGAAGACGTGGGAGTGCGCAGGCGATCTCGTTGGCGTGCTGGCGGAAGAAGGAGGGGACGTGGAGGGGCAGACTGTGTACGAAGTGAGTTTCGGGCTTTCGGTGTTGCGCGACGACCTTCTTCACCCCCCCTCTATCACTCTATACTGACAAGCCCTCCCCCCCCCCCGCTCCCCCCCTTCCCTTGGCAGATCGGATGCGGCACGGCCATTCCAACCGTCTCGCTGATCTCCAAGCTGCTTGAGCGCCCTGAGATGGCAGCGGACCGGAAGCCGACGCATTTCTACCTCCTCGATTACAACGCCCTTGTCCTCCAGCTTGTCACGCTCCCGAACATTCTCCTTGCCTTCCGGCACCTCGTCTTCCCGCCTTCTACCACCAACGATGCAGAGGCCGTCGGTCCTTCCTCTGAAGCGCACCGGTCCCCGCCAAAGGACGACGACGATGAAGACGACCTCCCGACGGACACCTCCCTCCCTGTCCCCCAAGCTGTCCAGGACCGCTTCATCGCCCTCCTCGCATCGCACCAGATCCATCTCCACTTCTACTCCGGCGCATGGTCACATGCACTCGCGCTGGCGGGCACGCCAGAGCAGCTCCCGAAGGCGGACCTTATCCTCACGAGCGAGACGATCTACCAGGCGTCGTCTGTCCCGACGCTGCTTGCTCTTCTCCGGGCGCTTTCGTTCAAGAAGGAGGAGGACGAAACGGAAAGGACGACAAGGATCCTCGTGGCAGCCAAGGTGCTGTACTTCGGTCTTGAGGGGGGAGGCGTCGAGGCATTCCTCGGAGCTGTGAGGCAGCATCAGGGATGGGGAAAGGAGGTTTGGCGCAGTGGGATGGGCGCTGGCGTTGGGAGGTGGGTTGGTGAGGTTGGGTGGCATTGAATCATGCCTACTTAGCTCAAGCAAAGCAAGTCATCCTTGGATAGGTCAATCGGAGGCACAGCAAGACGCAGCGCACAGGTATATGAAAGACCGAAAAGAGGTATACAAGCAGATCTGCAAAGTCCCTGAGAGCTGGAAAAAGCAGAAGAAAACAGATAAAAACGGTCGTCAAATCTAAGCCTACTACCGAGGGGCCACCTTCTGCTCTTCGGTATTGTCATCAGCCTCGAACACATCCTTCTCCATCTCCTCAGTCGCCGGGATCTTGGCTACCTCAGTTTCCTCCTCCTTCCTCTCCTCCTCCTCTTCCTTCTCCTCCTTCTCCTCCTTCTCCTCCTTCTCCTCCTTCTCCTCCTTCTCCTCCTTCTCCTCCTCCTCCTCCTTCTCCTCCTCCTCCTCCTTCTCCTCCTTCTCCTCCTTCTCCTCCTTCTCCTCCTCCTCCTCCTTCTCCTCCTCCTCCTCCTTCTCCTCCTCCTCCTCCTTCTCCTCCTTCTCCTCCTTCTCCTCCTTCTCCTCCTCCTCCTCCTTCTCCTCCTTCTCCTCCTTCTCCTCCTTCTCCTCCTTCTCCTCCTCCTCTTCCTCCTCTTCCTCCTCCTCCTTCTCCTCCTCCTCCCTCTCCTGGCAAGGGGTAGTCTCCCCATTTTTAATAGATGCTGGTCCCCTCGTGACATCCACTGGCACGATTTCAACGTCGACGTCCGCCTGCGGCTCGTCCCCAACGGCAGCTACAGAAGGAGGGGACGACGGCGACAGCGACCGGGATGGTGGGGGCGGAAGAGGGGCCTCCTTCATGGGCACTGGGGGCGGGATGGCAGGGACGGCCTTGGAAGTGAAGAAGGAGAACTTGGACTGTGGAACAGGGTGCAGGTGGTTAGCCTCGCGCTACATAGAAGACGCGTGCAGAGAGGCAGACGGACCTTGAGCCCACCCGTAGAGGCAGAGGCGGCGGGCTCCGGTGTGACAGGAGGAGAAGCAGCAGCGGCTGCGGGTGCCGGTGCCGGCGCAGGTGGTGGCGGAGGCGCCGTGGTAGAGGTCAAATCCGCCGTCGAAGACACCTTCCTTCCTCCTCCAAAGAATGCCCATCGGCTTGTCGTCGTCGGCTTCTCCTCCTCCTCCTCCTCGCGGTCCATCTCCAGATCCGAAGGCAAAGGCGGCAAGCTGATCGCCGGCATAGCCTCCTCCTTATCATTCTCTGTCTCCATCGCTGCACCACTGCCACTTCGCCCACCAGCAACAAACTCGCGCATCGCCCGACAGGCGGCCTCGCTCGCTTCGCGGGCCGCAAGACTCTCTGCCAGCTGGGCTCGCAAAGCAGAGGATTCAAGCCGGAGGGCGCGGATGAGCTCGTCCTCTGCTGAGTGGGGAGCTGGCTCAACGGCTAGAGGAATGAGACTGGAGTCCTCAAGTTGACGGAGGGCCGAGAGTCGGGATTCCACTGTGGAATCGTGGTCTCCGTCTGAAGAGCGGACGGAGACAGACGCAAGGTCAACGACGTCGTCTTGGAAAGCGGCGCTGCTGGAAGAGATGCGTCGCGCGACTTGGGAAGGTCGCTCATACGCCGCTGGGGTGGTGGAAGGCGCTAGGCTGCTGTTTCCTCCGCCGCCGAACCCGAGGAACGAAAAAGTCGAGGAAGCGGCCGTGGTTGGCGAGGCAAGAGCGGGAGGTTGTGGCGAGAGAGGCGCGGGGGCGGATGAGAGTCGAAGCTCACGAAGACCCCCTTTGGTCGTCACTGGGGCAGCAACAGCAGGCGTCGAGGAGGAGAGGAAGGAGGAATCGGAGATGGAGGAAATCCCACCTACGGTGAAAGGCACCGACGAGTCTGAGATGGAGGAGATACGTCGGTGGACGTTGGTCCGGACAGCGCCGCTACTGAACGACTGATGCTTCTCGCGCTTCGAAGAAGAGATGGGGATCGACCCAGAGGGAGGTTCCTCCGACGTCGAGGACGTCGAATCAGGGAAACCGAGCCCAACGAGGCCGCCGTGAGTGCTTGAGGAGGACGTGGCTTGCTGAATGGTGCTAGTCCTCCGACCGGCCTTCTCGTTCTGCAGCCGCATAACCCCCCGCCTGGCCTCCTCGATGGAGACTCGGAGAGTCCCCACAAGATCCTCGGCCGCATTTCGCCCAATGCGCTCCTCTTCTAGCTCTGCCTCGAGCTCTGGGACGCGAACCTCAAACTCCTCGAGCTCCTGGACGCGCGCTCGGAGGGTGGCGGCCTCAGCACGGGAGAGGGCGAGTGCATCGAGGTGGGCATCCCTGGCTGCGGTAGCTTGGGAAAGTGAAGTCCGGAGTGCCGCAAGGAGGGAGTCGCTGGAGGAGGTATTGGTGATAGAGGACGGGGCAGTGAATGACGGGGGAGAGATCGGCTCATGAGATTCGGATTGGTCGGAAAGGCGGGTTTGGAGGGCATGAACCTCGTGCTGAAGAGCAAGGATGTGGTTGTCGCGTTCCTGTGTTGACGACGGTAAGATGGGCTTGAGTCAGCCGGATTTAGCCTCAATGAACAGCAATCGGATGCGATAGGGAAGGGAGAGCTGGCACAAAACGCCACCACCGGCCTTCCGCCCAACTGCCGAACGCGACTATGCGAGCGGAACTCACCCTCAGTTCAAGTTCAAGCTCGAGCTTGTCGATATGATCCATCTCGTCCATGGCTTACGCACGCGATCTGGATGATTGGGAGTAAAACAAAGTCAGTCCTGGTCGGTTGAGCCCGCAAAACGACAGCCGACGGCATCGTCAGATCTCGCTGCACAAGATGTACGTGCGTCTGGCCACCCTTCAGAAAGTACAGCCTGTTGAGCGGGATATGTCACTGGACATCTGACGGCTGGAGCCTATGGAAGACGCGTCCGAAGACACTTCGAGAGAGTGCGCCTACGACGGCGGGCCAACAGCCGCCGCACCTCGTCCAGAGCCGGCCACAATTTAGTGTTCCAGCGTCATCAAGGCACAACAGCCCGTCGAAGAAGAAAAACGAGGGAAAGGATGGCTCACGAGAGAGAGTCTTACGGATTGCTCGCCGGGGGGGAGGAACTGAAAACAGGGGGCAGGCTGGCCAGGGTGACCGATAGAACACGATGTCCGGGGCTGAGTCGAGGAGGAAACAGACAGGAGGGGAGACGGTCTCGGGGTCAGCTGTCACAGCTCTGGCGTTGCATGTCCCCCTCCGGGATCTATGGGCTGAGTTCGAGCTGAACTGACTTAAGAAGAACGGATCGAAACCGGTGGGGCTTGAGCAGCAAGCTGTCTCTGTCGACGAGGGGAGTGTGGGCAGGCTGAGGCAGGTAGATGGCTTGGACTGGAGCCGAGGAGTATTTGAGTCGTGCTCGTGACAGCAGGGCTAGGCTGCGTGGTGTTGTGGTGGTTGCTGAGAGAAACGGGACTGGCTGCTTCCCAGCCGGAGGAGGAGCGAGACTGAGGGCACCAAAACCGCGTTGTAACCCAAGAAAGCCGACGCGCTGCACGCCGCACCCTGGAAAGGAGAGGAGGCGCATGAACTGAACCGAAGAGGGCCTGGGTCTCGGCCACGCGAGATAGGGGTCACCAGCAGGCCGGCTTCTGGTGTCTTGCCAGCTCTTTTGTATCTATGTCCTAGTGACGGCGATCTGTTGGGTTCACGAAGATGGAAGAAGAACAAAGCGCGAGGAAGGGAAGTCTGCAGGAAGCTCAGACTCCTTTCACGTGCCATCGAGCGGCGCGCGCAATTTACGCATTCTGCCGTTCGGTCCTGGGCCACGTGCCGTAGAATGGCTCCTTCACGGGGGGGTAGACCAATCGCGCATCACCGGCGAGATTCTTCGCCGCATCTCTTGGCGATGAGAGATCGTGGGATCCGTCGTCATAGCAAGGGGAGTAACTCAGTCGACGGCCCGACTCGCCGGACGTCTTGCACCTCTGTCTCTCCAACGCCTACCAATAGCTCCCTCGCCTCTCCTTTCGACCGGGCTCTCTGTTCCACTGCTCGTTTGGGTTCTCACACTCAACAAGCCAGCATTACCTATTGGACGCCTGCCTGTTCGCATGATGCTGCTCCCAAGCCTCGCTCGGGGAGCGTGCCTGCCCGCCGCCATCTTTCGTCGGAGCGCCACGACAGGTCGTCCCGTCTATTCAGCGGACTGCACTTGGTTTACCGGGTCTCGCTCGTTCTCGCTCTCTCCCAATAGTAGGAGGTGCGTTGGAGAGACGCCCCGTCACGGTGGTCTCGACGCCTTTCAAGCCGGTCAAGTCCCCTCGACGATGACGCCGACGCGTGCGGCATTCAGGACAGCAGCCCGCTTGCTGTCACGTCGAACCTACTCGCAGCACCCCTCCAAAACTTCACCTTCTCCCTCTCATTCTTCGTCCTTGGACGTCTCATCAGTTGGTGTCTCGCAGAGTCAGCTGGCGCGTCTTCGCCGACTCATTAGGCAGCAGTCCGCCTCCTTCCGCCTCTCCCCTCAATATCAAGCGGCCGCTCGTCGGTTCCCCCGGTCCATCACAATCCCGCTCTTTGTTCTCCTCTTCCTGCTCTCTTCTACAGCAGCCTACGAATTGATTCCCTCGGCGCGACACCTCGCCCAGGCGGTGTTCCGGTGTGGGCGGCTCATGTACGCGGTCGTGAGTAGCCTCACCCGGGAATCGACCCTATTTCCCATTGGCTAACCAGTACTGCTGCCCCAGATTCTGGACGTCATCGACTACAAGCGCACTTTCGCACAGGACTTTGGGCAAGATGTCACCGAAATGCGCAGGGCATACTCGGCGTGCCACAAGCGGAGCGCAGAGAGAATGCTCCGAGCTCTCGAGGTCAGTCTGTCGTCGAAAGTCAATCCGAGATTTCTAACTGAGTAAATCATCTTTGAAAATGTTCAGGACCTGGGAGGAATTTACATCAAGCTTGGGCAGCATCTCTCTTCCGTTGCAGTTATCCCCATCGAATGGTCCTCGACGAGTTGCGTCCCACCTTGACTTCACCTGACTGTCGTCGGGCGCTGACTCCAGCCCTCACCTTGATTAGTGGCCGTCCTTCAGGACCGATGCCCTGCCTCGTCGCTGGATGACATCGACGCCATGATCCTTAGGGACACAGGATCCTCGCGCGAGGTCTTCTGTGCGTTCACCTAGTTCTTTCGCAGCGAAAGCTATCCAAACTGATCAACAACTCTCTAGTCTCCGACTGGGACCCCAAGCCTCTTGGGATCGCCTCGATCGCCCAGGTCCACCTTGCAACGGAACGCGAGACAGGCCGAAGTGTCGCCGTCAAGCTGCAGCACCCGAACCTCGAGGCCTTTTCCGCCGTCGAGTGAGTCGTTCTTGCTTTCTTTTCCGCTTAATTCAAGCTGATCCTCCCCCTCCCAGCCTCAAGACAGTAAACTTCGCTGTTGCCTGGGTTGACCGCCTCTTCCCAGCATTTGAGTTTGCCTGGCTTGCCCGCGAGGTCAACGAAAATCTTCCAATCGAGATGGATTTCCGGATCGAGGCCAAGAACGCTGCGCGGACCGAGAAGGAATTTTCAAAGTTCAGAAGGACCTCGCTGTACATCCCCGAGGTCAGGTGGGCGAAGAAGAGGATCCTTGTGATGGAATGTATGTCGTTGAGTCGCGGAAGCGTGTACATATAAACAGCTGACTTCGGAATTGCAGACATTGATGGTGCTCGAGTTGACAACCTGGAGTACCTCGACCGCCACGGCATCAACCGCAATCTCGTTGCTCAGGAGCTCTCCAAGGTCCGTTCAGACCGTCTTGACCTAGGACTATTACTAACGATACCGAATCTAGATATTTTCTCAGATGGTCTACCTGAATGGGTTCTTCCACGCGGATCCTGTACGTTTGCTCGCACATCCGAGACCAGCCCCGACGGCTACAGCTGCTGAGCCGCTGCTGAAACATGATATGGTCCTTTAGCACCAGGGTAATGTTCTCATCCGGCCCAGGCCCGAGCAGTCACGATCACCGTACAACTTCGAAGTCGTCCTGCTCGATCACGGTAAATAAGGTCTCTGTCCAATGGGCGACTTGGATGTCTGCTGATTTGTTCATGCATTTAAGGTCAATATTTTTCTCTTTCGGACGATCTTCGAGGTGCGTGATTTGTGTGATGTTTTACTTCATGGCGAGAGTGGTGTGCAAGTGTTGGACAGCTGCGACGAGACGACCGGCCGCCAGCCGGCCTCCCATCGTACAATCATAGATGACCGTCGCTCGAAGGTGGTCCCTCAACAAGAGATCCCACCTTTGGAGACTTCGTATCAAATTTGAGACTTCTGTCTTGCGAAGTCCCGCGGATATGCCAAGGCTCGGGCCGGCGATGTCTTGTAGCTGACCTCACCCCCGTCTCCAGTCAACTACGCTCGATTCTGGCTCACCCTGATCGAGCCGTCCACCCCGGCCGTCCAAGCCGAGCGACGTAAATACGCTAAACTCATGGGCAATATTGGCGACGACCTCTATCCGATCCTCGAGTGTCAGTCACTGACGCTCGATCCGCTCGCTTCCTTCTGATTCTGACATTGCCTCTTGGTCTAAACAGCGGCTATCACTGGTCGAATGGGCATGGAAGATGCAGTGCCCGACATCATCGATTCGTCGGATACACGCGCTCCGCTCCACAAACTCCGAGCAAAGAGCATGATGGAACTCAATGCGGCGAGCGAAGAGGAGCAGGAGATCATGCGGAATGTAAAGAGAGTGGTCGTCTGCCGACTTCGTGGAGAAGCTGACCAAGTCAATGCTTTCTAGGCCGTCATTGAGCGCGAGGGATTACTCAAGGACATTTTCCAGATGCTTCGGCAAGTGCCTCGGTGAGTGCACGCTGATCCTCTTCACTGAGTGCCTCAAGGCTAATCTGAGTTTGGCTCCTCTACAGACGGATCGTCATGGTCATCAAACTGAACGATCTCACGCGAAGGTGCGCTCGTTTCAGTTAAGCTGCCCTACGTCCAAACTGACTTTCCCTCCGAAACGTAGTCTTGACAAGTCCCTCGAGACTACGCATGGCCAGGCCCGCGTCTTCATGGTGTGTCCACCCGTCTCGCATGCACTCTCTTCCCTGCTCAAACCTCCACCCCTGCAGATCGTCGCCCGTTACTGCCTCCGGTCCGTGTACGAGGACAGCCTTCGCAAGTGCCGGGAGCTTTTCGTCGCCGAGGGCCTCACCTTCCGGCTCATCGGTCGATGGCTCACCGCCATCTGGTACTACCGGACGAGAGACACCTCCATCTGGGCCGCCGAGAAGTGGAGCGACATTTGGGCTGCGAGGACGACGATCCATGGGAGGTTAGGGGCGTGATATGTGCAGTGCCGAATGAATGAAGGAATAATGAGCGAGCCAGGAGGGCTGAGAAACTGGATAACATGCATGTTCCACAAACGACAAATAGAGAGGCCGACTATATTCGAAAGATGCGCCCTATTGATGGAGAGATAAGCAGAATAGAGAAAAGAACGAAGAGATGGAAAAAGATATTTATGAAGCGACGAGCACGGATCAGATGTCCTGCTCCTTGTCGTAGGTCGGTGTCTCAAGGTCGGCGTCACGGTTAGAGTCCTCCTTGGCCATATACGGATACTTGAGGTTGAGGAACCGCATGACCTGAGCACCAAAGCAGAGCGCGGCGACCATAGCCAGGGTGGTGGCGAAGCCTTGAGTGTACTTTGGAGCCGTGTTCTTGGGCCAAAGGAACGCTCCTGTAGAATGAAACGACATTGTCAGTTGGCGGCTTCATTTAGATTGCTCGTGAGAGCGGAGGACGGACCGTAGATAGATGCAGAGTTTCCGATGGCGCTGTAGGAGAGAGGATGAAAAGTCTGTCAGCCACGAGTAGGCTTAAAAAGGAAGATAGTTGCGCAGCAAGCCCTGCCCCCTATCTTCCAGTATCCTGCCGAGCCAGCAGTAGTACTCACTTTACAAACGCCTGGGTGATAGCTCGCTTCTCAGCCGGCCATGAGATGATGTTGGAGGTCCAGACGAGAGTGAGAGGTGCGCAGGCGTAGATGCCCGCGACGGCAAAACACCTGCAATGCATAACAAGGTCAGCCACCTTTCCCGTGGCAAGATCTTCTGTCCATGAATTTCAACTTACAGGAAGGCATATTTCACTTTGAGGTTGTCGACTCCGATGATGATTCCGAACGAGATGGCCGACATCGCGGCCGCCATGGAGAGGTGGATGGGTCGCTCCTTCCACAGGTCGGACGAGAAGGGGAAGGCGATGATGGCGACAGTAGCGACCATGTAAACGGGAATGCTCATGTACTGGACCATGGTGCCCTTGTATCCAAGCTGTCCCATAAGCTGGGGGATGCGGAGGGAAAACAGGCGTCAGGCAGAGCGCCCGCGGAACTCCTACGAATAGTTGTCGCAACCACTCACCGTCGGGATAAAGTACTGAATCGTTTGGCTCCCTGCAAAGGTCGGCGGTAAAAGACCCGTCAGTGAGACACAGAAGAGGGGAGAAAATTTGAAGGAAAGCGGACCTGTGACGAGGACGAACAGGAACTAGACATTGCGCAATCGCTGTCAGTGGGCGCCTTGCATGGTCGGTCTGAACACCAACTCACCGTCATCATCCAGCAGCGCCAGTCGCTAAGAGCAGACTTGAGCGACTTCCAGTGACCCTCCTCCTTGTCGGCACCGGCGGATCCTCCGACGGAGTCATGGTTCAAGCGGGCCGCAGCGAGCCATTTCTCGTCCTCAGTAAGCCATTTCGTCGTAAGAGGATAGTCTGGCAAAGCCCAGTAGGCACCGATGGCAGCGACGCAGGTGGCAGTTCCCTCGATGCTGTATAAGGGGACATGCAAGCAAACAGGTTGAGTTTTGGCGGTGGCGCGGACCGACAAGAAGAATACGATAACTCACATGAACAGCCAGCGCCATCCGGCCAATCCGCCTGCGTTCACATTGCCCGTAATCGCACCTGCGAGAAGACCACCTAGGGCTAAAGCAGGAGAAAAAGCAGGAAAAAACGTCAGGGCAACGGCAGACACAAGGGCACCGCGCGTGGACGACCATCGCTCATCCTCCGCGTCTCCCTGAATGTTTCTACATACCTCCACTAATCGCAGATGCTGAGTAGTAAATGCAGTAACGCCTTGCCAATTCATTTCGTTTGTACCAGGAAGAGAGCAGGAAAAGTGCTCCGGGAGAAAACCCGGCCTCCGCAACGCCGAGGAGGGCTGATGATAAAAGTCAGAGGGGGCATGACGGCGCTTGGTAGAAACAATATAGATACCTCGAACAACTGACAGCGTCTTCCACGAGTGACAGCCGGCCATGGCCATGGAGATGCCTCCCCAGACCTACAGCATAAGAGGGAAAGGGGTCAACGGACAACACATGTCTCGTGAGCTAACGCTTTACTCACAAACATGATCGAGGGCAGGTAGACCGATGGCCGGAAGCGAGATCTGCCATAGGCGTCAGCGAGGCCGTGATGGGCAGTTATTGCTTGATTTGGAACTCACAGAAGCATATTGGAAGGGACCTCGGCGAGGACATAGCCAATGAAGAAGACGAGAAGGATGACTGAATACTGGTCCGAGGTGAGATTGAGGTCCTTTTCCATGCCGCCGGACTTGGCGTTTCCAATGTTGGCCCGGTCGAGGTAGGACAGAACGTAAATGCCCCAAATTACAGGGACAAGACGTCGGTCAATCTTGCGGACGAGAGCCTTTTCTTCAGCCGAGTCTGTCAAGGGGGCGAGCATGAGGCGTCAGCACTCGAGCAAGGCGTTGCAAGGAATAGAATGCAACAAACCAGGTACGTAGACGCGGTTGGCGATTGACAGGCTGTTCTCGTGGTGAGTGACCGCCCCAGTCTTGAAGTCCTTGTCTTGTTGCATGATGGCGGCGTTGATGTGTGCGATGGGGAGAGACAACAAGTGCTCGCTTACGTGCAAGTGAGTGTGATGGCCTGAGGTGGTGGGTGTTGAAAGAAAGGATGTGGGAAACAAGGAAGCGGGGCCCTCTTGTCCTTTAATCCTCCAGGAAGCGCATCAGCCCTAGCAAGGTAATGGCGGTCGATCGTCCGGAATGCGGTCCGACTACCGGTGGTGCACGCTCACGAGACGAATGCCTGTCGGGCTCGGGCCGAGTTCCTTTATTCCGGCAGCTGAGACCGGAAGGGGCGGGAGCACAGATGAGAGGCGCGTCAATAGTCGGCAAGCCAGCATGAAACACGACAACCTCAAGCAAGAGGGCGGAGGCAAGATGAGGGGGCGGGACATTGGGGAGTCGGCACATTGGGGAGTCGGGACATTGGAGAGAGAAACACACCCAAGCGCCCCCTCCAGCTCAAACGCTTCCTATTTGCCGATGAGACACTTTGGCCTGACGGTCGCCCGATGGTGCATATCTTCCGGGGCGAATTTCTCTCTCTAGACTGCAAGGGAAGTCCTGTCCCGGCTCGGCTCGTATAAAGGTGTGAGAGGCGAAGCCGTGGTGGAGCACCATTCCTCACGCTCGACCTGGGGAAGCGCTAACGAGCCGAGCGCCCCCACAACCGGCGTCGTCTCACACGCTGGCGAGCACACTGAAGAAAAGCCGCGAGTGCACGCAAGAAGATAAAGAGAAGAGCATGCATGCATGCATTACTCACGGTGTTATACCCGAGATCAAGGGCCAGCGTGATTCGGCCCTGGCGAAAATGCCGAAAGCGCGTCGAGATTCGTTCGGGGAAAGGCGAACGATGAAGCAGCCTTATGAATGCGCTCGCTGGTGAGAGCTCAGAGGGGGCGGTGATTCAGGCGTGAGGCTTGCTTGGGAAAAGGAAGAGACCGCAAGACGGGAACGAAGATGAGCCGCGTAGGAGGAGATATCGAGAGTCGAGCAAGGTCGGGTGGTAGGAAAGAAGAGCAGAGGTCGACTGAGAGCGCGGAAACGACTCAGGAAGCACAGGAACACGCCACTCAGACCTTTCTGCTCTTAGATCCATGACAACCAACATATATCATTCCATTAAGAAAAGTAGAAAATATACGGACCCAACTCTACGAACGCTTGCCCTGGTCTTGCGAGCCGAGAAGCTTGAAGAACCTGGCGCAGACACCAGCGAAAATCTGGGCTGCATTCTCATAAAGCTCTGGAAGGGGGACCTCTTGTTCCAGTCCCTTCTGGATGGACGCCATAGTGGGGTCTCTGGCCCAAGAGTTGATATTGAACTTTTCAATCGAAGGTTAATAAGTGTTAGAAAATGACCAAATGTACGCCGAAACCCCGAAGCACACACCTTGCGAGCACCGGCCTTGACGCAGGCGATCCAAAGCGAGTCTGGGAGCTCGTCAGTTCCGTGCAGGGCAATCTGGCGTTGGAATTTGGCGTCAGCTCGAACAGAGGCTCGGTTGAGTGCAAAGGGGTGGCTTACAAAATGGCCATTCCTCTTGACAATGCTGTGTAGTTCCTCGAGCCTGGCGGTTGGTTGGTCAGTGTCAAAGGCAGAGCCAAGGGTCCATCGAGACTCCCAGTCCACCACTCACAGGTCGAGTTTGAACTGATTCTCTGGCGGGTTGAGGTACTTGCCGTGAAGATTGCCAATCGAAGGCGCCAGCAAGGTCGCCCCGCTCTCCCGCATGAACATCTCGGCCTTGGATGCGTTGGTGAGCTGGGCGTCAGAAATGACTCTCAGTCCCGCCTCGCCGCCCTCAAGCCGACCGAGCTCGACCTCAACGGCGACGCCGCAGGCCATGGCACGCGCGATGTGGACCTTGCTCTACCAGTTCAGCGGAGGCAAGGTTCAGCAAACAAACTAGGGATCATGTAGGCAGGTGATGGTCATGACGCACAATCGCGAGATTCTCCTCATCCGTGTCGGCGTGAGAGGCATCGACCATGATAGAGTCAAACGCGACACCCTGCTCGGCGAACCGGAGCGCGGTATCAATGTCCTCCTCGGTGGTAGCATCTGAATAGGAGGTCCTTGTCAAGATGGGTCCCAAATAGAATGTCAAGCTGACTTCTCTCGCTCACGGTCAAGATGCACTGCGATAGGGACAGAGGCCGAGTGGGCGAGGTCGAGGCAGAAGCGAAGAAAGTGGATGCCGAAAAAGTCTAATAGCCAAGCCAGCAAGTCAGCTTCTCTCAACAGCATGACAAAGAGCCAAAGCTCGACTCACGAAGAGTGATAGGGAAGAGCTGGAGGATCGCCGGGGAGTTGGCGCTCTCGGCGGATCGGACAAGTCCAATAGCCGCTGTCGCATCATAGCTGAAGCATAACCCAGGTCAGCAAGACCTCTCAGACTCAGGTGATAGGTCAGTCGCCTCACCAGGTCATTGCGACAACACCGTATCCTCCAGCCTCGGCGTTGCGGAGGATAGACAGCGTCCGGTTGTTCGCAAGTGCGGCGGGGGCCGGGGCGGCGGGCATGATGATTGATGATGGCTAAGCAAAGAAAAGGAAGGTGGAAGAGAGAAGGGAAGAAGCTCGATAGATGCGTAGGTGGTCGGCACATGGACCGGACAAGGAAAGACGCGACCACACAAGCGAGTGGAGAGAGCGCAGGTGAACGAGCGACAGGTAACAAGTAACAGCTCCGGCCCGACGGCCGGTGTTCGGTCAACGGTCCGACAGCCGACACATCTAGATATCACCATTTCTGAGCTTGCCTCTGTTTTCGGATATCGGGGTGATTTCAAGGGCCACATGAGGCCGGGTAATCTGCCGAGATGGAGAATCGGACGTCGCGCAGCAGAAACATCATACATCGGCCACTCAGTCTCGCCATCCGCGAAAGCTCCTAGTTCGCACTTCATACTCAGACTCGCGCAGTGACCGAGAAGATATCTGAATAGTCGATGGAGTATACAAGCATTTTTTCTGCCAATCGCTACTATCCACACAAACATGCATACCAAAGAAGTAAGACCTCAGCAGAAATACAGGCTCTTGAGAACGCAACCCATCAGCCATCATGGGACTCGCGAGTCAAAGGAGCTCGAGAACTGGACCACCCTGGTCGCGCGGTAGGCTGACATCCACAGGCTCGCTCATCTCATGAGCCTGAAAAAAAGTTGCAGCTGTGCACCTGTTTGTGTCAAAGAGAGATGGACGTGCACTGGAGAGAGCTCGGGCCGAGAGCCGTCATCCGGTCATCGGTCCGACTGCCGACGCACGACCGATTCCCGGAAAGTCGCCGACCGTCATCGAAGTCAAGGGGCGTCTCCTTCAAGAAGTGAGAGCATGCTTCGCTTCTCTTGCTTCAAACCAACACACTCTCGCTTTGGTCTCCACCTCCCTTTCATTCCAATCCCCTCTACGCCTCTACTATGCCGTCCAAGGTTACCCCCAATGTTGTGCTTATCACCGGTTCGTCTGTCGCCTCGCTCCCGTACATGCCTGCGTATTCTTCCACACATTTGACGCAATTGCTTCTGCTATACTCTGAATTCTTACAGGCGCCGCCGGCTGGCTTGGCGGCGTCCTCGCCGGAGAACTTCTTAAAGACTCCCAGACGCCCGACGTCAATCTCATTCTTTGCGACATCGGTACGTGCCCTTTCACACGCTTCTCCTTCTCCTGTGGAACGCGCAATGCTGAGATAAGATTTGCCGTGATTCAGTTGAACCCAAGGCACCTAAGGGAATTGATGCTTCCAAGGTCGTCACAATCAAGGCAGACCTGTCCAAGCCCGAGGCGGTCGAGGAGCTTTTCAAGACCCCGCTCGGAACGCCGACCGTTATCTACTGCCTCCACGGCATCATGTCTCGTGGAGCAGAAGACAACTTTGACCTGGGCCTGAAGATCAACATTGATTCAATCCGGCTCATGCTTGAGCAGGCCCGCCACGCCAAGGCGGAGAACCCGATCAAGTTCATCTTCACCTCGTCCATCGGTGAGTGCGGCGCTTGAGGATATTCCAGGACATCCTTCTAACTGCAACGCTCCTACAGCTGTCTTCGGCGGCCCTCTTCCACACGAAGTCCTCCCCGAGACGTCTACCTGCCCTGAAGGCAGCTATGGATGCGGCAAGCTCGTCGCCGAGATCCTCGTTAACGAGTACTCTCGTCGTGGTTTCGTCGATGGCCGCATCATCCGCCTTCCGACGATCGTCGTCCGCCCTGGACCTCCTTCTCCGGCGACGTCCGCTTTCGTTTCTGGCATCATCCGCGAGCCTCTTCACGGCCAGGAGGCCATCTGTCCTATCGGTGAGCAATGAAGTCTCGCGGTTCCGTCGTTGAACACACCCAAGCTAACCCGTTCTGCGCTCTCTTCAGGTGATTCCTTCGACGACCCTGCCCTTGATGCCCTGGAGGTCTGGGTTGCCTCGCCCGAGAATGTCATTCAGAATTTTGTCATCGCCTCGCACATCCCGGCTTCCGCCTTCAAGCCCCACTCAAGAGTGGTTAATCTTCCGGTAAGCCTCTGACGGTGACTGCCCGTTCACTCCACTGGCGCTAATCTTGTCGCACGCCCCTCTTCATAGGGCTTCACTGTCAGCGTCAAACAGGAGCTCGAGGCCCTTCGGGATGTCATGGGCCAGGAGACGCTCGACCTCGTCAAGTACAAGAAAGATCCGACGAACGCACGGATTGTCGGCTCGTGGCCCCGGGCATTCAACAACGAGTACTCGCTCTCCCTTGGCTTTGTCCTTCACCCCGGAGGTTTCAAGGCTGTCGTCGAGAGCTTCCGAGATGGCGTCGCCGCTGGGCTGTACTGAGCGCGCGCCAGCAGACCGTGTCTCTTTCATCCTTCTATTGTGTTCTTATTCTCCGTATTACTAGTGACAGGATTTTTATATCTTCATTAGCGTTACATATGTCATATGTTTGGGTTCTTTGACACATCGAGCACCTTTCGCCGACTGATAGGTAAACAGATCCTGAAAAGCAGGATCTGGAGTTATTTTATTTAAAGGGGATTTGAGGAAAACTGTGGGCCAGAGAGCATCGGCATTAGATGACGGAGGTTGCTGAACTAGGTCCCATCATGCTCTCGAAGTCACGGAGAACGAGAGCAGAAAGACGACGGCACAGGTTAATTGCCAGCCAGGCTTTTCTGCCGCCGCCGCCGTGAATTGCTCCCCTGAACCTCGCATTCTCCTCGCAATCTCCTCATGATAGTCTGTCTGCATGTTGCTTTCGTGCTGATGATGGGAAGCATCCTGTTGCCAGACTCCGCATCTCCTTTGAAGCTTTTCGGGGGTCCGTCGAGCCGTTGAAACATAGCAGGGACAGAACATGAGGTACTAAGCTAATCAAACAATGATTATTATGTGTGCGGACATCCACGACATGACAATATAAAGGCGATGCGAGGAGATAGAAGTTGAGAGGCTGTGGAAGGGGGACGACAGAATTTCCCGCGATGACCGGCTCACGGCAGCCCAGAAGGGACACTCTCATCGTTTACAAGCACCCCAGAAAGTGGCGATCAGGCTGCGATTGAGAGGTGGTCGAGAGGTCAGGAAAGTGAGACTCTCAAGTACCTTTTCTTATCACTTTGACCACTTATATGGGTCCCCTGGACCCATTTTGGTTTCAATCTTCATACTTTATCTACCCAAGCTCCCGCTCTGCTCCTCCATACCAATTTTCTTCGCCGTTCTCACTCTCCTTCATACTAGTGGTCTGCTCAAAGTGAGAGTCACAATATGTTGAAATGCACGAAAGTTGCAGTGGTTGCCAGGCAGCAGGGAGCAGCGGATGTCACCGACATTGAAGACGCCTCTAACGTGAGAGCGAGCTGCCTGGCGTTGACCGTTAACTATCAGCTTCGTCTCTGTCTCCCGGCATTGCCTTACGCCTCCACCAACCCGCTTATCTCCCGCCCACTTCCACCGAGCATGGCTCTCGTTGACTACGGATCTGACTCAGGCTCGGACGCAGAGGACAACAACGCGCCTTCCCCCCTACCCCCGGCCATACGCCCTGCTGCTACACCCGCTGCTGCTCGACTTAAGACGGAAGCGACCGCTTCAGGCCCAGCCGCCACTCTAAGCAAGACTAAGCCCGCCCCATCGTCCTACGCCGCGCTCGCCGCTGTCCCGCTGCCGCCGCCCAAGAATCGCGGGATCCACAAGCGGGCAGCCAAGTTCACCCTCGAGGCGGCATCCTCAATTCCAGAGTCGGCGACGGAGTCGACAGCTGCTTCAGGCCCGGAGAACCCCCCACCGGCAAAGAAGCCCAAGCTTGGTTCAGGGTCGTCCTCATTGCTAGGCATGCTTCCTCCACCGAAGCAGGCGCTCCCTAAGGCCAAGCCGATGCCTGCCCCCGTGCGGCTCAAGCCGCTCCAGGTCAGCGCTGACGGACGGATTGAGAACTTTGGAATGGCGATGGGCATGGAGAGCATTGACCGCGTCGAGGACGAGCCCGTACCGATTGACTTCTCGCGCAAGGTTGTCACGAAGGCGGCGACGGGCGACGCCGACGACGAAGGGGAGAAGAAGGAAACCAAGATTGTCAGGCCGCTGGACCTCAAGGGCAAGGGCAAAGTGGCAACGATCATCCCGCCTCCAGGTGCCACCGGCGCTCCGACGAAGGCCGTGATGCCCGTCATGGACTTCTTCGGTATTGGCGGTGAGTCTAACAGCTCGCGTGTCTGCCTGCACGGCCTTTTCTGTTGACACTTGATTTTACGTAGCGACTCCTTCGGTAAAGCCAAAAGTTGCATCGACCTCTGTCAGCTCCGTCTCGATCTCGTCCGCGCCGTCGCTCCCAACCTTCACCCCGCCGGAACCGACGCTCTCAGACGCGTACCCTGGCTACTACCACCACCCGCACACGGGCGCTTGGGAGGCGTACGACCCAGCCTACTACCAAACGTTCTGGCAGCGCTGGGAAGACGAACGCAAGGCTGCCGAGGCGGGCAAGGAGGGTCGTGGGTGGGAGGATCTCGACTCGGGCAGGGGCGAGGTCGGCGAGTTCGATGTCGGCACGGTCCTCGATCCGGAGAGAAAGCCTGTCGAGCCGAAGAAAGAGGTCAGTCGAGGGGAACGTGCCCGTCTGCAAGGAGTTCGACTGAGAGCTGTGTCTCCTAGATCGAGTCGCTCAGGGCCACCGGTGGCAAAGGCAGGAACCAGCTTTCAAGTCTCATCAAGAACGTTAGTCGCCCAATTTTTCCCTTGTCCCTTTAGCGCGTCGCTGAACGCAAAATTCTCTTCTCAACAGGCCCAAATCAACAAGGAGGCCCTTGAAGACAAGATCGCTCAGGCCAAAAAAAACAAGGTTAGCTCTTCTCCATAGCAGCTTCGTGCAACTTGCCCTGACGCATGCTCTCGTTCTGGTCTTGCAGCGTGCTGCGGGAATGGCGTACGGCTTTTAAAAGAGCTGTTGACGCCTCTTGTCTTTGTATCGATGGTCATTCTCGGCTCCTGTCTCTTCTCCGCGAACTGTCGAGCTGCCGGCCGGAAGGTCCATGCTTGCTCCTTGAACTTCGCCTCCGAAATCGAGCGGACCAGTCAGGTTGCCGACAACGCATTGGTCCACTCTCACGTCTCGACTTCTCCACTCGGGCTTGCGTTTGTGCTTTTAGTATCCTAGAGCGCATGCATCCCAAACGCGCGACCGGCATGTACGTTGCTCTCCATTCAGTGGAAGAGGTCAAAAGGTCTACCGTCCAAGGAAGCACTCTGACCCTCGTCATCCCTGCCTTACCTTTCATCCTTCCATCATTCGACACGTGGTCTTTCAGCATCATTGCCGCCTTCTCTCTCGTCCAGCTCATGGGTCTCTTCCACTACCTCAATCCTTTCGCCGCCTCCTTCCCTGCTATTCCGGGGGGGGCGGGTGTCCATGCGGTTGGCTACCTTTCTGTCCACCACCCCCCACGGTACCCCTTTGAGCTCGCCGAGCCGACATCGCAGGCGTCAGGTCTGCCCGTGCTCAGGGTTGAGGAGATCGGGTGGAGCGTCTTTTATCCCAGTGCCGAGGACTCGCGGAAGAAGGAGTCAGGCGTGAGGTGGCTCGTCGGGTGAGTTGACCTGCTCGCCGCCGATCGAGCGGTGGCCCTTTGAGGGGACAGTAGAACAGCTTTCTCACCAGGGCCTCTCTATTCTGTTTACCCAGCCCTAAATTCAGCGTCATAGAAGGATACTCTAGATTTCTCGGTGAGAGCGTTTCGACGAGCTGCCTGGTGCCTGTATGCTTGCGCAATGAGCTGACGTGCCTGCCGGCACCGCTCTTCTCCGATCCTTCCTCAGGCATGTCGAAGACTCTTCTCAGTGAGTTCATGCACTACGGCCTTGCTTCAAGCATGGGATCGTCGAGGCGTCCTTGGCATGACACACAACCCTTGTCACGTCCGCGACCCCTCTGCGGTCCTGTCGATCCAGAGCTCAGGTGGAGGAACGAGGAACGAGAGGGTGCGCATGGGGACGCGTCATCAGGTCTGACGTGCCTCTTCCTCCGACATCCCAGCTCCCCTGTTCAACACGCTCGCCTCCTCCCTCAAGATCCCGTCTCTCCACCCTTCGTCGCCACTCCTCGCTCCTCCGGCAACCTCTACGACGACCCAGGACGGCAAGTGGCCACTCCTCATATTTAGCCACGGTCTCGGTGGTGGCCGACACGTCTACAGCCAACTGGCCCGGTACCTCGCTTCTCGGGGGATGGTCATCCTTGTTCTTGACCACAAGGATGGGTAAGACGCACTCATGAGTTTCGGCTGAGCTCCTGGTCTGACAATGTACCTCACAGATCTGGACCAAACACGGTCCTTCACCGAGAGTCTGGGGAGGAGGATTACTTCTACGTCCGCAAGGAGGAGATCGAGTCAGTTTGATACAGAAGATCCCGTTTTTCTCCTGCTCAAAGCTCACCTTTATTTTACTCCGCGCACAGATGGAAGACTAAGACCGTCGACCCGGATAACGCGATCCCCCTCCGGCACCAGCAGCTCAAGATCCGTCACGCCGAGGTCTTTGAGGCCTACTACGCCTTCTCCGCGCTCATCAACGGCGACTCCAGTTCGGTCATTTTTGATGACGGATACAAGATGGACGCTTCCTGGGCCGACAAGGTCGATACTTCTCAAGTTTATCTCGGAGGCCACAGGTGCGCACTTTCGGATCCGAATGGCTCTTCCGCTCCTCTTCCACTGACGCAGAAGTTCAGCTTCGGTGGTGCTACCACTCTGCACGTGCTTTCAAATCCTCCTCCGGAATCGTTCGCGCCGATGCCCATTATCCGCGCGCTCCTCCTCGACCCTTGGCTTGAGCCTCTTCCAGCGACCGACGACCCCAAGCTCGCCCTGAGCTCGCTTCCTCCTGCGCTTACGCTTAACTCTGAAGGTATGTTCATCGATGGCCGCAAGAGAATTAGACCGCAGGCTCACAGGTTCAAATCTGTGTCCAGGTTTCACCGTCTGGACGAGCCACTATCGCCGTCTGGTCAGCATCATGGAAAAATGGGGTGGCGCCCCGGGCGGCATTCCTCGCCTGGACCTCGCTGGCTCCTGGTTCGCAACAATTAGTCAGTCCAGCGTCTTTACGCCATGTGATCGTCTCTCTTTTCACTCATACGTCTCGCCCCTGCTCTGCAGTTCGCACGACCCACCAGTCCTTCTCCGACTTCCCTATCATCCTCTCCAAGATCCCCTTCGTTGGCTCCCAAATGCAACCAGCAGACCCAGCCGGTCTCTTGCACACCATCGCTCGCCTCTCGGCTTCCTTTCTTCTCTCGGGTATCCCGGACTTCCCAGACCCCAAAGGCATGAGGCCTGCCGACATGGGCAACGTCGAGACGGAGCCTGTGGGTAAGAAGGGCAAGGAGAGGCAGCAAATCGTTGGAGCTCACGGCGAGGTTCGCGTTCATTTCGGAGAGACGGCGACGTCGGAGGTGGACTCCCTAACGCTTCAGGGGGAGGAGAAACCCCCGAAGACGTAGCTACTTAGATCCAGCAAATGAACCCGCCTGATGCAATGCAGAACTAAAAGAAAATCATACAGCCCAAACCGAAGATACTCGTCAAATGCAAACAAAACTATCTCTTAATCAGACCCTTCAACCACCTTGAGCACACCCTGGAGGATAACACCGACGCCCCAAGCTCCCGGGTCCGGGACTTGGGCGTCCTTGAGGGCGTCCCGACCGACGTAGGCCGCTCGGCCTGCCTTGGCCTCGTACGTCTTCGTGAGCTCGGCGGCATTCTGACCGGCCTTGACGGAGCCGGCAAAGTCTGAGGGGGAGGCAGCGAAGGCAGAGACGAAGGCTTCAAGCGGATCGACAAGCGTGCGGGAAGGGGTGCGGGCTGGAACGCATGGGGAAGATCTGGTAAGTTGGGAGTGCGATTGGAAGGGAGAGAAAGGAAGAGGAAGGGAGAGCACTGACCTCGGGTGTACTGGTAAAGAGTGTCCTTGGCCGAGGCGAGCGCCTTGGCCCACAATTCTGAGGTGGCCTCAGTCGAGTTGAGGGACTCGGATGCACCGCGTAGGCCCGAGGCGAGGGCGTTGAAGAAGATGGAGTAGAGAGCGCCCGAGGTGCCATCCATGAAGATCTCAATTTGCTCGGCGAGGTCGAGAATGCCGGCGACGACGTCTTTGTCGGTGACCTTGCCGGCTTCGATGGCCTAAGAGAAGCATCGCGAGCGTCAGGAAATTGAGAAGAGGAACATGAATCCGATTAAACTTACGGCCAGGATTCCGTCAGCTCCGGCCTTGAGGCAGAGTCCGCAGTCACCATCTCCGGCAATGCTGAAGAGACAAGCGACATCAGAAAATGTCCAGGCTGAACAGAGAAGGAGGCTGACAAATTCTACTCACGTGTCGTACTTGGTGATCAACGGCTCGGCAACAATGATGTCCTCACATGCCTGTTTGACGGCCGCGATGAACTGGTTGGGGGTAGGGGCTAAAGTTCAACAAGATACTGATCAGAAATAATCCTGATATTGAATACCACCCCATTCTCAAACTCACGGACGACGGCCTTGCCCGCATTCTTCTGCTCAGTGTGAATAGCAGTCTCCTTGGAAGGCTCGTGGACGCCAGGCTCGGCACCAGCGGCATGCCACTTCCATCCGGGGGCGTCACCCTCGGCGTCGAGAAGGTCCAGGAGATCGGCGGACTTGTAGGGCGAGTCGTCGCCGTCGCGGGGAAGGAGGAACAGGGTGATGGAGAAACCGGGCATCTGGAGGAGGTAGCAGCGAGCATCAGCTGCTGTTGGAAGAAATAATGGCGAGATAGCCGCTACTAACATTGAGGGAGGTCATAAAAGCACCGGCAAGAACGCGGCGCACGGTAAACTTCTTCTCACGAAGAACTTCGACGGCATTTCCGACGATGCCACCAAGCTCAAGCTCGCTTATGCCACCTATAGATATTCGATTCAGCTCCGGTGTCAATCCAGGGAGGGCTTTAAACAGAGACACGAACCGAGGTTGTTGACGAGGAGGACGACCTCGTCTTTGCCATCGTTCTTGAACGGTACGAACGAGCGATCCGGGTCCGAGGTCGAGGTAGTGAGATCGACCATCTTAGTGAGGAGCTCCCGGGTGGTAGGGGTGGGGAGAACCTCGAGTCCGGGCTCGTTGTGAATACCCATGCCCCTGTTGGGATGATCGAACGCTTTAGTGAGGGGCAGGGTTGTGGAGAAAGAAGGAGACACTGACAGCTCCATCTGTTCGGCAGACAGACGCGTCTCCTCCTTGGCCGTTCCAGGAATCTATCACAGCCCAGAAGATCAGTCTATCGATTACTAGGACAGACAGGCAGCAGGGAACTCACGTGGCAGTGCTCGAGTCCCATCGCAATTGACGCAAGCCGCTCCGAAACCCACTTGGCAATCCCGTATACCTCGTCAATATCAGCGCCCTTAGTCGCGAGTGCTCCAGCGATTTTGTACGTGAAGACGGTTCCGGCAAGTCCTCGTCGACCGACCATCTTGCCCTGAGCGCGACCGACCGAGACGTCGTCACCAACGGCGAGAAGTCGGAGTTTAGAGTTGGGGTTTTTGGCGGCAAACTGTTCTTTAGCGAGACCAAAGTGGAGGACATCTCCGGTATATTGATTGATTACGATGAGAGTTCTGAGAGGGTGTCAGCAGGGGAGGAGCGAGGTAAGAAAGTTGGAGCACAGAACGAACCCCTTTTCGTTATTGACGAGACGAAGGGCGCGCTCAATCTGTCCGACGTTAGGGGCTTGGCAAGAAAGGTCAGATAGGGAATTCCTGGCTTTTTGCGAAGGAACGCCGGGGCTGCTGCTCACAGGCAAAGACATTTCCACAGCTGAAGGCGATCCGGCAAACGACGGAGAAACGGAGACATGCGACCGGGTCAGCGTCCGGCCCCCTGCCTTCCTTACAACAAATGCGCCTCCGTCTAATTCTCTTGCTTTTCCTGAGGACACTCAAATGGAAAGAAAAAGAAAGAGATGTATAACTCACACAGCAGCGCTCAGAAGTCCTTCCCCAACGTAACCGGCGAACGACGGCTCATGGCCAGAACCACCGCCGGAGATGAGGGCGACCTGGTTCTTCGGGTGCGACGGGACGTGGATGACTGTGGGAGCGAGACGTTCGAGAAGTGGGAATGGGGAGAGATAGTGATCAGACAAATAAGGGGAACAACATCCAGCCTGCTCAGGCGCGAGCGGGCTAGCATCGCGCGAGGCACGGCAACAAGTGAGGCGCACCCTTGTACTCCTCGTCGAGCCGGACATTGGGATTCTGGTAGATGAGGCCGCGAAGAGAGTCAAGGACGATCGTCTTGGGTGTGTTGACAATGTGCTTCGCTGTATGTATTGTGCCGAGTGGGAGGGTCAAGATGCAAGCGCGGTCATTAGAATAGCGGAGCAGATGGGAACGGCACGGCGGGCGCACTATTGGACATGTTGAGGAAGCCAGAAGGGAAAGAGAGAAGAGGAAGGTGAAGGCTAGATGTTCGTTGGAGGTTAAGCAAGAAAGAACGCACAGACGTCTTCTCGGCGAGTTCGGCGAAGGAGGGGGTATGAAAGGGCAGCTGGGCGTCGTGAATCCGGCCGGGACGCTTGCTCCGGCCGGATTCAAGGGACAGATTCGGTTCTTCGGCCCGGTACCGAACCCTTTGCGCCAGTTTCTGGCAGGAAGTGGCGTTCTTTTGATGATAGGCCAGGCCACCAGCTCTTTTTCTTCTTCTCATCAAAACCATGCACTTGAGAGGAGATTTGAAGAGGGCGGGCGCGCAAGATGCTCTCCCTAATACTCACGCGTGTCGCGGGCGAGTGAAGGTCCGGAGCTTCCCCGAAATGCCCAAAGCCGGCGGCTCTAAGAGCAACGTGGGAGCGAGGGCAAAAAGAAAGCGCTTGCTGCTTCGGCTGAAGGGGTCTATTCCCCTTCTGGCCAAGCCGAAATTCCCGCTCCCCCTGTCAAAGCTGTCGACCTGTTGCGGTACGCCTCGTCTGTCCCGAGCGAGCGCGACATCCAAAACCTTGAAGCCACTAGAGAGAGAGGCAGACCCGAAGGACAACTGAAATCCGGGTAGTCTCTGGGTTGTCAAGGTGATGAGCTCACCCGATGTCACTTCCAAAGGGTTGATCGTCGCGCAGTCCCCTTCTATCGCGACCTTCATAGTTGCCTCTTACCTCCCCGTCGATGTCACAGAGGGCAGATCTTTCCTAGGGGCACATCAAGGTTACCTGTTCGTCCTTCCTCCTCAAGAACCACCTTCTAGTCTTGAGTAGCCTCCACAAGCTCTCTTTCGCCTATTAGACGTTTGACCATAATGCGACCAAGCCACTGGAACGCTCTCTTCTTACGGGCGTCTGACCCCCCGCCAACCGGTCGAGTCCAAGTAACATTGTGGATAAATGTACGACTTTGCCTTCGTCCACACGACGTGCCTTCGCTAGAGATGGTGCTGGTTTGCAGTACTCTGCGAGAGCTGGAGGGAGTCGCTCAGCTCGGTCAAAGATGAAACTCCTCGGAGTCATCCTCGTGATCTTGTAAGCTGAATCGTCGGGAGATCGTCAATTTCTATCCAGTGGTCGAACCTCCAGATGTTTTTTTTTAGCGAGACAGGAGCCGGATTCTCAACAGTGCGACCGCATTAGAGATCAAGAAGTTACGACCCCTAGTGAATGGCGAAGACTTCCCTTTCTGGTATGTATGCCACCTAGTTAAGTGCTGACGATCGACCGCCTGTCCTAGCTGTAGACATGAGAGCAGATGCCTGGAGGAATCAATATTTCATCTTGGCCCTGAGCTGCCTCGGGGCCAGTGCACGCCTATCACGACAGGTAAACCCTCTGCGCTGTCAGTTTGTCCAGGACTGACCATCAATGCTCCCCCAGCCTCCACAAAATGACTCTCTACCTCGTCGCTTGTCACTCAGTTCACATATCGGCCCGGATCTCGCGTCGTCTCTCGCAGGTCAGTCTCTTCGTCCTCGGCCTTTCCCTTACCCAGCTCCTTCTCCGACCGCGCTTATTCTACGGTCGACTAGTCCATGGTCATAACATATTTCAAAGCATTGTTGTCGGTCCCTTCTCTCGTTCTTTGAAGCACTCCCACCACCTCACCCCTTCCTCCTACGTACTCCAAACTTCACGCGCTGCCCTGCTGGCCTTGACGCACATTGGCACATTATAGCCTCCTCTTTTCCTTGTTCCGTTTGGACATCTTTACTATACTTCGCATCTACTTGCCGAAGACCCAAATCTAAGCAAGCGCTACCTCTCACCCCTTACTTCACTTGGACTCCTTGTCGCGGCTACCAAAGTACTCAAGCGCATCCTTCGGGTTCGCCTTGATCGTGTCCGAATTCTCCGGACTCCAGGATGCCGGGCACACTAAGATGACACGGTAACGGCAGAATAGATCAGAGAATGAAAGAAAAAGGGTGACGGGAGGAATAAGGACGCACCCTCGCCGTGCTTGTCGGTGAACTGGAAGGCCTTGACGAGACGGATGGTCTCCTCGACGGAGCGGCCGACGGGGAGGTCGTTGATGGTGATCTGGCGGGTGATGCCATCTGGGTTATGGTTGTCAGTACCAAAGCCAGTCAGCAATCAACATCGACAAGACGAGAAGCGACAGACGACGGGCGCACTGGGGTCAATGATGAAGAGACCACGAAGAGCAATACCCGACTCGGGGATGAGGACACCGTAATCCTGGGATATGTTGTGATTCTTGTCGGCGACGAGAGGGATCTTGAGGTCCGGGCCGAGACCGCCCTCCTTGCGGGGGAGATTAGCCCACGCGAGGTGGGAGCTGGAGTGAATTATATTGATCGTCAGTTGACATTCCTAAGAGACATGGGGGAAGAGCTGACGACTCACTACTCGGAATCGGTCGAGACGGCGAGGACCTCGGTATTGATCTCTCGGAATTGGGCGAGGGCGCGGTCGAACGAGAGAATCTCGGTCGGGCACACAAAGGTGAAGTCCATCTAGATGGCCGAGGGACGAAGAGTTAGGTAGTGAGACAGGCAGCAGAGAGTGCATCAGCGACTCACGGGGTAAAAGAGGAGGACGAGCTTGAGAAATCCGACGTGCCCGGGTCAGTCAGGTGTGCGCCATCAGATAAGACCGCGCTCCACGACCACGACCATTACTCACCCACTTGCCGGCAAAGTCCTCGAGGGAGACTTCGCTGAATTGGCCCTCGGTGACAGCGGTGGCCTGTTGGGGATGAGAACAGCGTCAGATCAAGATGGAACGACGGGCCACGAAGCGAAACGCGCCAATTCGGGCTCACGTTGAAGTCGGGCGCAGGCTGAATTGGCCAAGTGTTAAGAGAAAATGCATCATAAAAGTGCAGGCGGCATGTGAGAAGAGATGGAGCGAGGAGACACCGGGAACCAAGGCAAGAGGTCGTCAGCAGCGCGTCCTGCCGGCTTGTCTCTACAGCCTTCCTCTCGCAACGTACCATCTGGACGTGGACGCGGCCGGGCATGCGAGGAGGCATGCGAGCAGCCATGTTCTGCTCCCAAACTTCATCAAAGTCCTCCTCGACGTCAATCTCCTCGTCGCGCATGGACGCCGGACGGAGCGGGGTGAGGGAGAAGGCGCGTTGGGAGGCCACGAGCGAGGCGCGTGCGACCGAGGGAGCGGCGACGGCAGTGGCGGTCGAGCGCGGGAACGAGCGGAGGGCGGTGCGGGCGAAGGGGCGGAGGAAGGACATGGCGAGCGATTGGGCGATGGTGATCGTTGTCAGTGAGGATAGTGACGTTGCTAAAGGGAGAAAGCGGAAGTGGGAGTGCGCACCGTTCTTGAGCGGCCGTTGTCCCACTTTTCGGCTCGACCGCTCCTTGCCGGACAACCATCATCATCACTGTAATCGTATGTCTCGCTGCGCACAATCGAGGCTCGTAAGCGTCGTTGGCTAACAATGGTGCTTTGTTTTCCAGACCATGGCCTCTCGCATCGCCTCTGCCGCTCGCTCCTTTGCTACTGCCGCCCCCGGCAAGTACGTCCCGATCTCCCGTCGCTGTGTCCTTGGGAGAGAATGCACTGACATTCCCCTACTCGTCCTACAGGAACGTTTTCGTGGGTGTTTCGAGACCTCACTAGTATGCTGCTTCATCGTCTGATCTGACTTCGTCCTCGTCCCTTTCGGCTCTCCAGTTCAACGTCAACAGTGCGTCAGACTGTCGGCTTTCGTCTCGCTCGTCCCCTGATTACTATCCCTTGTGACTCAGTTGGAGGCCAGCCCGCTGGAAAGATTACCTTCAAGCTCTACGGTGCGCCTGCGTTTTCCGTCCCTCCGAGGTGTTCCGCACTGACACTTTGCCGGTGGTCTCTTCTTAGACGACGTCGTCCCCAAGGCCCGTCCCTTCGGCCTGAATCGCTCCTCTTTTCATTGCTGATGCTAGATACCATCTTTCGCTCTAGACCGCCGCCAACTTCCGTGCTCTCTGCACCGGCGAGAAGGTTCATCTCGGCCTTGCTCCCGAGCTGCCGACCTTGATCTGACTTGTTCGTCTGTCGCCGATGCCTTTCTTCTTTGTCACTAGGGCTTCGGTTACGCTGGATCTCCTTTCCACCGTGTCATCCCCGTGAGCGCCATACCTTGGAGAGACTGCATCGCTCGCTGCTGACTCCCTTCTCGACCTGTCTCTTTCCTCCTCCAAGGGGTGCGTTGCGCCTGGACCGTCTTGCCAGAACGTTCGCTCGTTCGCGCATTCTTGATCTTGATCTGACGGCAATCTACCTCGCGACGTGCTTGTAGCTTTATGCTTCAGGGAGGCGAGTCAGCGATGTTGCTTCCTGATTGTCTTCTTCAACTTATCACTCGCCCACGCTTCTTCAGGTGACTTCACCCGCCAGAACGGCACTGGTGGAAAGTCCATCTACGGTGCGTATGCGCTTTCAAGTTTTGTCAGCTTGCCAATGCTGACTAAGACGATATTATCCACAGGCGAGAAGTTTGCCGACGAGAACGTTCGTTGGTGTGGCTAGGCCTGCCAACCGCTACGCCTGATCTAACCCTCCTCGACTCCCCGCAGTTCAAGAAGCGCCACGATCGCGCTGGCCTCCTCTCCATGGCCAATGCCGGCCCCAACACCAAGTACGCGGCTCAGCTCGTCTGTCGTCGTCGGTATGTCAGCTAACTCGTCCCCAACTAACAGCGGCTCGCAGTTCTTCATTACGACCGTCCCCACCCCTCACCTCGACGGCGCTCACGTCGTCTTCGGCGAGGTGCGGCCGTCTACCTCTCCTACATAATAATCCCTTTTCGCTGACACATCTCGCAGGTCGTCGAGGGCATGGATGTCGTCAAGGCGGTGGAGCGCGTCGGATCCGGTTCGGGCCGCGTCTCCAAGCCCGTCTCAGTCGAGTCGTCCGGCGAGGTCAACTAAAGAGTCGTTCGCTCGTGAAGCTGACAGTTGTTGGCAAATGATCTATGTATCGGTTGAAAAATGGCACAAAGAATAGAAAAGCTTCAGGAAGCTTTGGAACTACCGTCACACAACACCCAGCTTCCCTTGCATGACGCTGCCTAGCTTGATCTTGATCGCCTCCTTGTGCTCATTGCCGCCAGTACTCGGCTTGAGCAAGATAGTCCTTCCTTGGTCCTTTGACCGTCGTCGTCGTCCGCCACGCCCTTACCACTACTATCGCCGCTTCAGCATCTCCAGTCGTCTCGCTCCTGTCTTCACTTGCAAGGTCGAATTCGAAGACCACATTATACGTGTCGGGGGTACATAAATGTGTTGCGCTGGCTGTGAGGGTTTGCGAACGTCTTGGGAATGTGTCGTCGAGGGCTGCATCGTCATTCGACAACGGCGGGAATAAGAGCAACGCGTAGAGGACCAGCGGGGCCGACGGCTTCGGTGGATGGAGGTAAACTTCGATAGATTGCTGATTTGGAGAAAGTCGATAGATGTACCTTGGGAAGGGAGACATCAAGCAGAGGACCGCGTGAATTCAAGAAGGACGCGCCGCTCTCTCCCCTCTCTACGTACGCACCTCTGACTTGCCTGCATCCCTTGACCTTCCTGAGCCCCATCGAGCACGAATAACCCCTTCTCCTCGTACAATATATCTCCTCCCTCTTCCTCCGCCTCCACAGCGCCTCCATCCGAAGCCATGCCCATCGACCCAACAATTACCGACGCCGTAGTCGTTTCACTACGAGAAGTGAATGTCGCCTCTCCGTCAAAACGACCAGATCCTGGTCCTGGACGGAAACTGTCGATGGTGCGGGAGATGCTCCAGACTGCATTGTTAAGGGAGTGGAAGATGGCAGACGCTGCCGAAGGAGAGGACGGGAAAGACGATGTTGATGCGAAGCGTGGTTGCTGAGGCGTGGAGGACATCGGCCAAGATGAGCGTTGGCCTAGAGGGAGAGGAGAATGATGACGGTTGGAGGCACTCATATGCCATGGTCTCGGGGCAAAGGGAAGACGCGTTCTACGCGTTTGACGCACGGCCCCTGGAACCTGTCCGTCTGTCCCCCGCTTCTCCTTGCTCTGTCAAGCCCATGCTCATCAAAGCGTAACGACCTCCTCAATCATTGGCGTGTTCCCTTCTTCTGGCCCCTCCCCATCAGCTATCGCCGCATCTCCCTCTCCCTGTCCTTCACCAATCACCTTCACTCCACTAACCTCCCTCTCCTCGGCCTGCCCGATTCTGACCTCCACACCCTCTAGGAGGTTGTTCTCGCAGAGGAACCGTACGACTTGGGACAGGTCTGAGATGGTGTGCCGGATGTCCGTCTTGAGAAGGTTGAGGAGGAAGTTTGGTCGCGTCGAGCCCGGGCGGACAGGGGTGGAGGTGACGATTGGTGGTGGGGCTCGCGCGCGAGGGAGCGCTCGGGGGAGGATGGAGCCGGGGTTGGTCTGGTTGATTGAGAGGAGGTCAGATGAGAGCCAGCAATGATCAAAGCGGACGTGGACGCACCGATTTTGGCAGGAGCGAGCTGTCGTGTGCGAACCGACACGCATCGCCCATCCGGCATCCCTTAGGCGTGAGGAAGTACGAGCAGGGAGGACGGCTGTCCGCTGCCTCTGTGAGAGGAGGGGGACCCTTCGAGGAGATGGCGTCCTTGGTAGGATCGACGTCGCCCCCGCCTTCGGAATCACTATCACCGTCCGAGTCCGACTCGGCCGACGATGATGACAGCGGGTCCGAATCGTAATCATGGACTGTGTCGTCTCCCGGCTTTGTGGTTGACGAAGTAGAAGCAGCGGCAGCGGCCTCCTTGTCCTTCCATCCCCCGTCGCTACCTCGTGCAGAATTTCCTCGTGCTCCTCCTCTAATGCTACCACCGCGGAAGTCTCCCCGCCCTCCACCACGTCCTCCTCGTCCCCCTCCCCGCACGCTGTTCGGGCGAAGCTCCCCACGAGCGATGGCCTCTTCCCGTACTTTGGCCTGAAGGAGGACCAAAAAGAGTCAGCTTCGTTTCAGCCGCGCCAGTCAACCTCAGTGTTGGCGCACCTTCTCCTCAACGCGCTTCTTCGTCGGCCATCGCTTCTTTCGTTCTGCGATCCATGCAGCGATCTGCTCGGGTGTTTGAAGCGAGATGCCCGTCCCTTCGATGACTGCCGGGCCCTCCCTGTGAGTGCAGACATCCGCTCATCAGTACGTCTCTTCATCTCTCGCAGTATCAGCATACTCACGCATCTGGCTTGCTCGGCTTTTGCTCATAGCCAGGCGGGAAGATCAAGTGTCTGTCCATCTCGTGGACCTCGACGTCGCGGTAGATCCCGATGAACGAGCAGGTCGCGAGCTGGCAGTTCCGCATCGGGAGATGGGACGTTGCTGTGGGATTGAGGCGGGCACGCTTAGCATTATTGTTGGGAGGTTGAGATGAGGAGAGGCCAACGTCGGTCGAGGGAGCAGGACGATGGCTGGAGGCTGGCGGAGGAAAGGAGGCTGGAGCCGGAGGAGCTGTCGGAATCGCATACGCCGCCGGAGAGAGCGTGTAGCCCTGAGCATTTGCCTGCGGGTGGTACGTGGTGTATCCCCCAAAACTCTGCTGCTGGGGCATGTAAGCCCCGTGTGCCTGGGGGTTGTAGTGCGGGACAGGCGCGATACCGCTGCCGCCGTGGAGCGCGCCGAGAGCGGCAGCCGCCGCCATCGCTCCAAGATTTCTAAGATTCCCTGTTTGTTGCTGGGGAATACCCCCGTAAGAGTAGTTACCGAGTGGCTGCTGGGGTGGGTAGCTTGGCTGTGGAGGCTGCTGCTGGTGCTGCTGCTGGAGCATCGGGTTCATAGGTAACGCATGCGTCATGCGCGGTGGGGGGGCCGGTTGGTGAGAGGCAGGCTGGTGCTGGTATTGAGGACGGGGTGGACGGTTGTGGTTCATCTCAAGATCTCTTCTGAGACGGGAGGACAGCTGGCTGGTTGGTTGTATAGAATCGAGGGTGGAGAGCCGCGCGAGCAAACTACGATAACTGGATTCGCCGGCGGCAGTGAGCTCGGACAGCAAGCATCAAGTTGGGCGAGCACTCTAGCCGCTTACGATGTACTACTAGCTCGGATGAGGAACAGAAGGGTCGACGAAGACAGGAAGAACGAGAGAAGCCGAGAGTCTGGTGGGTTTGTTGTGGATTCAGCGGGAGTCACGCCCGGGTGAGCATTATCCACACGACCGACCTGAAGAGAGAAGAAGCCCTGGGCCTAGCCGTACTCGTTGCTGCTGGTGGTGGTCAGGATGAGGATAAGGAAAGAGACAGAAGCCTGTTCTCGAGAATATCACGCACGGATTCCTTCCACAGCGAGCCGCACACTGGATCGTGTCTCGAGACGAGCGGGACGTGCTTGTGTGCCCATAACCATCTCGATCCCCCTTCCTTCCTCCACCCCCTCCTCCCCCTCCCTTTCCCCTCCCCACCCGTCGCGATGGATCCCGGACAGGCTGTTTACACGACTGACGAGGTGCGTCGTTGCCCTCGAAACCAGCTGCCGGCGACCGGCCACTCCCCGCTTTTTCCCTGTCGCGCCGGCTGACTCTTTCTTCGCGTCGTTTCGCTTCTTTGCAGTATGGACGGTACGTGTCCCAGCTTGACTTCTGAATCCTAGAAGGGTTTTGCGGGCTCTATCCGACTTTATCCTCACCTTTTTGCGACGCGTTTCTTTCGGCAGGCCGTTCATCATCGTTCGCGAGCAGGCCAGGAAGACGCGGCTTCAGGGCACCGACGCTATCAAGGTGAGCTGGCGATTTCTGTACGCGTTTAGAGGATACGCGTTTAGAGGAAGGAGGCTATTCAAGAGGCAAGCAGCTAGGGCTGGGCTCGTCCTCTTCGCGTGCTGGACAGGGCAGAGGGCGGTCGACCTTGCCTCCACCTTATGCGTTCGCGAGGAACGAGCGCACGCGTACCACGCAGATTGGCAGGCACCCACCTTCTCCACACGTGTTGTCGAACTCTCGTTTTGTCCCATAGACATGACTAGGTTTGGCTTGGTTGGTCTTCCCCGGTACGACGTGGTTGCTTGTCGCGCGCGCCAGGTCTGGGAGGGCAACACGCGCATGGAACAGGCAGCCGTGCGCGCGTGTTCTCGCTCTTTCTTTGCGCGTCTGGCTGGCCACAGCGCGCCCACGCACGGCTCAGTATGGAAGGCACCCCTGGACAACTAGGACCAATCTGCAGCCGTACTATAGAGGCTCTGGGGTGGAAGCTTTAGATGAGACTACGCGCTCGCTGTCTACTGCCAGATCTAGACAGGCAGGATGAGCGCGCGCCAGCTGGGATCCCCGATACTGCTCGCTGACAGGCAGAGGCTGCCGCGGCTTGAGACGATCTGGACAAGATCTGGACTCCTGTGGTCTGGCTCGAGAAGAGAACCACCAGGTCGATAAGGGAACGCGCTCTTTGAGCCTTTCATTGATTCCCCACCGCCCCTTTCCTGCATTCAGTCCCATATCCTCGCCGCTCGCCAGGTCTCCAACATCATCAAGAGCTCCCTCGGTCCCCGTGGACTCGACAAAATCCTGATCTCCCCTGACGGCGACATCACGGTCACCAACGACGGAGCGACCATTCTCGGCCAGATGGAGGTCGAGCACCAGATTGCCAAGCTCCTCGTCCAGGTCTCCAAGTCGCAGGATGACGAGATCGGAGACGGAACCACTGGAGTCGTTGGTGAGTGTGCTCTCCCTCGAGGCGCGACGACGATAACCAGGACACTGATGCGCAGCTCTCTCCCCCAGTTCTCGCTGGTGCCCTTCTCTCCGCCTCGGAGGCCCTACTCGACCGGGGAATCCACCCGATCCGGATCGCCGACGGGTTCGAGCGCGCTTGCGCTGTCGCTGTCGCAGAGCTCGACCGGACGGCGGACCTGATTGAGTTCTCCAAGGAGGACACGTCGAACCTCCTCAAGACGGCCATGACTTCGCTCGGATCCAAGATTGTCTCCAAGGCGCATCAGAAGTTTGCCCAGATCGCTGTCGACGCCGTCCTCTCGGTTGCGGACCTCGAGCGCAAGGACGTCGACTTTGAGCTCATCAAGGTGGACGGCCGCGTCGGTGGATCTCTCGAGGACACGGTCCTTGTCAAAGGTGTCGTTGTCGACAAGGACATGTCGCACCCGAACATGCCCCGGAGTATCAAGGACGCCAAGATTGCGATCCTCACCTGTCCCTTTGAGCCCCCTCGTCCGAAGGTGGGTGCACTTGAGGTTCGTTCGGGAGTGCTTCGCGCTGACCCACTTGTTTTTACAGACCAAGCACAAGCTCGACATTGAGAGCGTCGAGGAGTACAAGAAGCTTCAGGTCTACGAGCGAGAGAAGTTTGAGGAGATGATCAAGATGTAGGATGCGCCCTCTTTTCTCGCACCATTCATTACCCCTTCATTGACGCTGTTCTTTGCTCTCCCAGGGTTAAGGACACCGGCGCTAACCTCGTCATCTGCCAGTGGGGTTTCGACGACGAGGCGAACCATCTGCTTATGCAGAACGACCTCCCGGCCGTCCGATGGGTCGGTGGACCCGAGATTGAACTCATCGCCATTGCCACCAAGGGCCGCATCGTCCCCCGGTTCGAGGACCTCACGGCCGACAAGCTCGGTTCCGCCGGTATCGTCCGCGAGGTCTCTTTCGGCACGACACGCGACAAGATGCTCATCATCGAGGAGTGTGCCAACACGCGGGCTGTTACCGTCTTCGTCCGGGGTAGCAACAAGATGGTGCGCTGCTAGCGTCGTGTCACAATTCCTTGCCCTCGCTGTGCTGACCCGCCCGCCCGACTTTAGATCATCGATGAGGCCAAGCGGGCGCTCCACGATGCCATCTGTGTCGTCCGTAACCTCGTCGTCGACAACCGAGTTGTCTACGGAGGAGGCGCTGCCGAGATCTCCTCCTCGATCGCCGTCTCCAAGGCCGCGGACGACATCGCCTCGATCGAACAGTACGCCATGCGGGCGTTCGCCTCTGCGCTTGACGCCATCCCGCTCGCGCTCGCGGAGAACTCGGGCTTGAGCCCGATCGAGACGCTCGCGGAGGTCAAGAGCCGTCAGATCGAGGAGAACAACTCGCGGCTCGGCATTGACTGCATGGGCAGGGGCGAGAACGGTGCGTCGGCGTGTATCTTTCGTCAGAGTTTGATTCAAGCGACTGAACTGACGCGGACATTGTGCGAGCCAACAGACATGAAGGCCCAACATGTCTACGACCCGCTGATCTCCAAGAGGCAGCAGTACCTCCTCGCGACTCAGCTCGTCCGGCAAATCCTCAAGATCTCGGACGTCATCGACGCTTCGACGTTCGCTGCCGAGTAGGGAGGAGGAGCAGGTTCTTTTGTGAAACGAAAAATGGCTTTGATAGAGCAAGACTTAGGCCCGGTTCTTCATTTCCCTCAACCTGCCAACGACCTCTGCATCCGTCGCCTCCACCCCACATCCGGCCGCCTTCCTCACGACATCTTCCCCGATTCTCACGAACACGTTCCACTTCATCTCGTCCCCGATCGTGTAGCCGCGACCGATGGTGTCCCCCTGAGCGGCCTCGTGTGCGAGCCGCTGGAGGTCCGCGTTGTGAGGCTCGATGGAGAGGCCGAACTTGGCGGAGCCGGCGGTGTACTCGTGACCATTGTAGACGACAGTTGAGGGGGGGAGTTTCATCTGTCGGGAGCGGAAGGGGTGAGAGGGTGGAAACTTAGAGGGGGACGGGGGGGGGGGAGAAAAGGAAAAGGGGTACGGACAAGCTTCTGAAGCGCCGCATGCATCTCCTCCGGCGTGCCCTCAAAGAAGCGACCGCAGCCGGCTGTTAGGTTGCGTCGAGTCGAGACCCGTTAGTCTAGTCTAGTCCAGTCCATCGCCACTCCGTGCCCTTGAGGATGGGGCCAGTCTCGGCAAGGCCGCTCACCAGTAAACAGCGTGTCCCCCGTGAAGACCGCCTTGTCCCCCGTCTTCTTGTCCGTGACGAAATATGAGATCGAGTCCTGCGTGTGACAAGGGTTGTGGACGCATTTGACGTCGAGGTCGGCGCCGATGGTGAAGGTCGAGTCGTCGTGGACTTGGTTGGTGAGGCCTGGGATGGTCGAAGAGCCGCCATAGCAGGGGACGGGGGTAGACTTGAGCTGTAGGATGGGACACGAGGGTCGGGTGAGACACAGGGTTCGCCAGGACAAGAAAAAGAGCCAGTGGTGCCTTAGGAGTGGCAGGGGAAGAGAGACGGACGAATTCGAGGTTCCCGCCCGAGTGATCCTGTAGAGAGGGAGAGACAGGTCAATCGTGGGACCAAGGTGAGCGAGAGAATATCTGGTCTTACAGCGTGGTGATGAGTTGTAAGGAGGTGGGTGACCTGGAAGGAGAAAGAACGTCAGGCACGTCATTGGCGAGAGAGGACACCGACTGTCGGCGAAGAGCGAAGGCCGAGGAAGGGACGCTCGCTCGCTCGGCGACCTGGCCTGCGAGAGTTGAATGGCACGAGAGGACTCCTCAATGCATGACGAGCTTCTCGCGCGACCAGAGCTTGGGCTAGAGCTTGCTCGATGGTGTTTCCGGCGGAGGACAGGAAGAGGGACAGACAATCTGCCCCCTGGCCGTCTCCTCCCAGCTAAACTTGCCCCTCATCTCGCCTCTCTGATCTCCCTTCTCGCTCTTCTCGCCAAGAGGAATCCTTCATGTATATGCTCACCTTGACGCCCTTTGACTTGGCCTCCTGGGCGATTTTACTTGCGTTGAACGGGTCGATGACGGCAGCCTCGTTGGTCGTCTCGTCCGCGAGGATGTACATCCAATTCTGGAGAGGGTATCAAGTCAGCCTAGGGGCACCAGCGAGAAAAGAGCTAAGCCTGATATGAGGTGCGAACATCGGACCGAGCTAAGGCGAAGAGAAGAGGGAAAGAGACGCGTCAGGTCGAGATCGAGAATGGTGCAGGGGGGAGGGGGGGGAGGGGGGAAGACGACGACGACTCAGAAGACGCACCTTTGACGGGGTAGACCTTCATGGTGCGTTTGGCGAGGGCTGTTGGACTGAAGTGGGAGTGGATGGGAGTGTGTCGGGAGAGATGAGACCGGGAGAAGATGTGCGTGCGAAGGAGGTAGGCGTTCATGGGGAAGACGATTGGCGGGGGGAGGGCCTAGGGACGCGGTCCGACGTTGATGACAGCACGCTCACAGAGTTACAAAGCAAGCGAGCGGATCCACCTCCCGCTCCCATCTCGCTCTAAATTAGAAACGCAAGAGATCCTGCCTGCCATAGAAATCAAAAACTCCAGACAACGTTCGAGAAGAGTGGCCTTATAGGAGATCGGTCATCTCGCGCAGGCCATCATACACCGCCTGAATCGACACCGAGTCGCCATCCTCCACTTGCCTACCATGTCATCTATCGTACCAAGAACATGCTCTCTCGTAATTCGAGATTGAAGTTCGTCCTCTGGCAACGTGCATCAAGGCCCTCTCGCTCGAAGCAGACGTGGGGTGCACGCGCGTCGTCACGTGACGAGTCGACCTTGTTCTCCCCCTCCCATTGTTGTCCTCCTCATCAGGACCCCAGCATGCTCGACATCGACTCTACTTCCATGAAGCGTCCTCTCTCCCCCCGATCCTACCTTGGCTTCGGCAATCCAGCCGCCGAGGACACCCCTTTCCCTTTCAACCCCTACCCGCCCAAGGTCGCCGTCCCCGCCGACGACCGCATCTTCACTGCCCGCTCGCTACCTCAAGCACCTTGCGAGGATTACCAAGGAAGGAGATGCTCCCGGACCTGCCTCTCATTCCAAAGAAGCTGTTTGATATCCCCATAATCCCATAGATTGTCTTCAGGGCGACGCGTGCTTCCTCACCTTTGTTCTGACCTTCTTCTCCCCTTCTCCTCGGCGCGATTGGCCCAACTACTTTGGCCGGCCCCGAGTTGGCTTTGGAGCTGGACCGGAAGTTGACATCAACTGATACTTAGGCGGTTCGGGTTTCCCGGAGAAGCGAACGAGCACGCGTCCGACCATTCCTCCATCCCCCCTTGTTCTTGCACGCCGACCCCCTCACATGCTCACTGAAAAGAGGGCCATCCTCAATCAAGCCGCCGTTAATCTTGGATAATAAAAAAACATTCCCATATTCACCGCAGGAGCCAAGGCAGCCGCGAACAGGAACAAATATCCTGGGGTCAGGATCCTTGTGTCCTCGAGGACCAGGAGAAGGAAGATGGGGAGGAGGAGGAGATGGAGGTAGTCAATGGAAGCAAAATGGCCGCGAAGAGGGTGATAGGACCTGTAAGTTGGTCGCATTTTCTCCTGCGGAGTAACGAGGCTAACGACGACTCGATTATTGTAGCTTGCTGCGACGACGATTCCTGCATCCAACGCCGCACAGCCAGCCGGAGGTGGAGATGGAGGTCGTCGCCGCCGCTCCTGAGGAGATGACTGACAAGCCCGCTATCGAAGCTGTGATCGTTGCGTGTGAGGGTTTGTCTGCAAGGCTGAGTCTGACTCCGACAACGATCAAAATTTGTTTCCGTCGAGCCCATGACCAAGATGGAGATGGAGAGCACCGCCGACGCCAGAGCTGTGATATCTGTCTTTCTTACTCTTAGTAAAGTCAGAACACATCTCCTGGTGGACAGCAGGTTCTCAAAACGTAGCTGACAACTCGACGACCAAATCCCTCGTCGACCGAGCCCATGATGACGACGACCCCTCGATGCCTCAAACAGTCGAGCTCACAGCGTCCGGCTCTCCATCCGTCTAGGCGCCGACCCCTTGCGACGATCAACTAGAGGCCTTCTTCGGCTGAGCCCTCCGAAGCCAAGACTGGGGCGCTCTCGGCCTTGGTCTCTGTATTGGGCGGCATTGTGGGTGGCGGGCGGCGGCCGTCGGTTCTCTTGATCGCAGTCAGTCAGGCCGATCGCTTTCTCTCTGGGCTTGCGGAAGCTCATGACGACCTCCTCCACAAGCGCCGGTTGGGGGTCCGCCAAGGTGCTGGTTCGACCGACCATTTCGTGAGTTCCCACGGAGAAGGGGGTTGCAGGCGAAGGAAGGGAACACATGAGGAAGGAATCACTCCCCTCTCCTCACCTGATGTCCGAAGACGCCACACATAGCGAGAGAAGGTTGCCTCAAGGTATCTGATCGGCACCTGGAAGAGAAACATTAGTCTGCTGGTCCAAGGCTACCCTAAGATTCCAGCGCCACTTGGGAGACCCAGAGGTAGAAGCCAGGGGACATGGATGGACCGGTCAGACGAAGCGCCGGAAGTAAGGAATGCAATTGCCATTTCCAGCTCGGTGGTCGCAGCCAGCTGGCAGACCTCGACTGAAGAGGTGATTGATCCTGCCGAGAGAGAGGGCGGAAGGGATGGCTGAGATAGATGTGTGGCCTTGCAAGTATAGATGGCGGTGCTGGGCGAAAACAGAAGTTGCAGCTGAAAGAGAGGGACCCCACCTACCTACCCGAAATGTGGTCGACGTCACTTGTCGTCTAATTTCCCCGTCGATAAAGGGGCAAGAAAGGAATTTTATGCATCCAGATGCATACTCGACTTACCCAAAGAGAAGCGAGAAGGAAGAAAAGAACGACCCCGGTGAATCGCGGTACAGAAAGCAAGGGAAAAGAAGAGCACACGACGGCAGGGAGAAGAAAGGAAACAATGCACTTGATGTGTCAAAGGAGGGAGTAGAGGCGGAAAAGATCACGGAGCCAGCCGAATGAACGTGAGAGGCGAGGCGGAAGGGGTGGAGGAAGAAGGGGAACGGCAGAAGGACACGCGCAGTGCGCGCGCTTTAGCAGACACGGAGGTTGAAGTGAGTTCCGATGTCGTTTCCGTTGCGTCCCTGCATCCATCCATTGAGGAGTTCTGTCCCGGGAGAAAGTGTGAGGGGGTATGTATCAGTCTCTGAGGAGCGCGCGCGAGCGAGAAGGGCGAACGACACACGGTGCGGGTAGTCCAGGTTGTTCTGGCAACGGCAGCAGCCAGAGTAACGAGCAGCGGTGGCCCTGTCGACCGTAAGTCCCTCCGTCCAACCGTTGTACTGTCCGACGGCTGTGGGGATCAGAAAGGGGTTGGAAAGGACAAAGGCGCGGCGTCAGAGAAACGGACGAGCGATACGACAAACCCCTCGTCACAATTACAGCGTTTGACTCACCCTTGAGAACCGAGCCACCAAACTGGTTGATAGTGTCAGAGAGATACTTCATGGCGGTGTTCATGTTGTAAGACTGGCGAGGGAGGTGGGGTAGAGTTCGACCGTCAGTCAAAGATCGAGGGAATTGTCGCTGCAGCGCCTACTAGATTCAAACACCACTCACGACGTCCTTGCAGTTGCCACCCGGAGCACCTCCACATTTGTCCTGGGAGATCTGGAACATGCCCTGCTCTCCTCCGCCGCCGGTGACCGAGGGGTTGCACGTCGACTCCTGCATGGCGATCGAGGCAATGAGGATGGGCGGGATGCCGTACTGCTGGGCGACCTGGTAGAACTGGTCGATGTAGGGAGCACAGGGCTGGAAGGGCGAGTTGCCTTGTCCGATGACCTCTCCGAGATCGGCGTACTTAAGCTCGCCGAGGGAGATGACTGGGAACGAGAGAGGGAAAACGGCATCAGCCATCAGCTCCGTCGTACTTGAGCTTCCCCCTCTACCAGTTAGCCAGCCATGGGACACCCAGAAGGTCAAAACAAACACCACGAGAAGGTGATGCCTTATCTCGGCGCGCGGTGACAGACAAGCATGCCAAGTTCTGGGCGAGCGCGCGCCGATGTCTCACACCCACCCCTCCAAGCGAAAGAGGGCCGGCCGACATAGACTTGTCTCCCTTTTGCTTTCTGCGCCCCCGCATTCGGGCACGTCCCCTCCTAGCCAGCGAGAGAGATGCAAAGAGATGCTCACAAGGAGGGGTCCATCCTCCGCCCTGGAGACCGCAGGTGAGCCACGACTCCTTTCCGTTGGGTCCGCTGTCGTTGGTCGTCTCTGAAGTCGCGCCGGACCAGCCGCACGTGATGTCGTTGATGTTGAGAAGACCGTTGGAGCTATGCGAGACATCACCGCCGTTGTTGTTGTTGTTGGAAGGAGTGGAGCTAAGGTATAAGAAAAAGATGATCAGTCCGGTGGCGGGTTTGAGAGCGGCGATGAAAAGGGGAGGAGGGGAGGGAACCATCAGGCACGGTCGCCCGCCCGCCCTTGGCGTCTCGTCCTTCCCCCGCTTCTCCTCCTTCCTCGCGCGAAAACACGTACGTCTCCTTGGGCTCCTCCTTCTTGGTCGACGTCGGCGCAACGACAAGGACCGGGGCAGGGGTCGACGACGTGGTCGGGGCGGGCTCCTCCGCCTTGGTCGACGATGGCTCGGGGGCCGCAGAGGTCGTCTTCGGGGCCTCTGGCGCCTGGGACGACGAAGCCGACGTCGCGGCCGCCTGGGCCTGGGACGACGAGGGCGTAGTGAGCGACGAGTCGCGGACCTTGCAGCGCTTGTCGGCACGCTTGCGAGGGGCAGCGCCCGAGGGGGGGAGCACGAACTCGCCAAGGGCGCGCTCGTGTGCGAGGAGACCAGCCCTGCGGGCGGCGAGAGCCGCGTGTTGGTGGTGGCCGTGGGAGGGGCCGTGGGCCGAGGCAGAGACCAGGGAGGCAAGGAGAAGGGCGGGGGCAAGGACGAGCATACTGCTTTGAAACTGGGTGGACTAGTGGGGGTTGGAAGGGGAGGACGGAGAAGAGAGAACGGAGGCAAGGAGTGACGAGGCTGGTTGACCGCTCGGGGACCAGGGAAAGAGGGAGCGTGGAGAGGTGCGAGGGGTGGTGGATGGAGAGAAGAGGCAGGGAAAGGGGGAGGGAAGGGAAAGGGGAAGGGAAAGGGGAAGGGAAGGGGAAGGGGAAGGGGAAGCTGGGTGGGAGTGGAAGCGAGGTGAAGAGGGGGAGGATGAGCGTCGACGAGGGAAGAGGACAGAGCGGCACGCGGCAGAGCGGCTTGGCGGGCGGGCGGGCGGGCGGGCGCGTGGGTCCTTGCTGCGCGCAAAGAACACGCACGTCGGCCCTGGCCTCGTCTTCCGTTTGAGGCCGCCCACCCGCCCAGGCGGCGGGGAGCCAGTCCCCTCGGCGGACGCTGCGCAGACGGCATCGCCGGCCAGCAGCAGAGCAAGAAGAGAGACGGCAGCAGGCTGAACATTCTTGGCTGAGAAGCGTGGAGCCGTCTTGCCAGCCAGAGAATCAGCCCGGACGAGCGGGCGGCAGATGTGAGGACGCAAAGGGTGCAGGCCGCCCTCGTTTGAGGGCGTCGTCGGCCTCAAACTCGCCAGCAACTCGGCCCGGCGGAGCGAGGAGGACCCGGTGGCAGCATCGTGCCAGGAACCTTCCTACGGGCACATCTGGTCAGCAGCGACGAAGGCGGTGAGAGAGGGCAAGGGGTGGTGGACGAGAGAGTCTCATTCCTCTTCTTTTCTCTGTCTCTGGACAAGCAGCGGCCCAGCAGTTTGGGGGGCTTGCCCGCCGCCGCCGTCTCAGGCCCAGGCTGCGGCACGACGCTAGCCTGGCCCTTCGCCCGACCCTTCCTGCTCTCTCGCGATGCTATATCTGGCAGTCTATACGAGCGAGCAGGAAGAGTCTGGAGAGAAGCGATGATGTCCCCGTCGCAGCGCCACAGCCAGCGCGGAAGGCATCACCATGACGTCGATCCGCTCGCTTGTGTGCAGCGCCCTGTATCCGTCCACCCTCTCAGAGCCGGTCGTGGACCGCTGTCCTCCCCCTCCTCCCACGCTTGCTCCCTGCATGGACGTTCGCCTGCCCCTTCTTCAGCTCAGCGACGGAGTCACTCGAGTTCAGAGCGGAAACCCACTTCTTGACACTGCTTACACGGGAGTCTCAGGTGACTGTGGATGGAAGGCGTGGGGCTGGGAAACCCTGGGAGACCGAGTCGGCCAAGTCCGTGACTCGCGCCCAGGGCTTCTCTCTCCTCCCACTCCACCACCAACCCCCCATCACCAGTTCCGGGTACAATCTCACTCTCCTACACGTGCCTCGAATTCTCCCTGACATTCCCTCCCGTCCCCAGGCACCGCCAGTCAACAAGACTCCTCAGCTCTTCTCCAGCTCCATCCCCCTTCCTCCTCCCGCCCTCCACCCACCTGCTATCGGCTCCTTGGGTCTCCTTCCCTACCGGCTGAGGCAGATCAACGATGCTCCAACCCCTCCTCCCTTACCTTCTCCTCTCAGCTGCTGCCGTGGGGACCCTCGCCCAGGACACGCACCTCGTGTCCGAGCGCTGGGTCAATGCCCCTGCTGAGGCCAGAACCCCTGGCTCAGGCTCTTTGCTCGCGAAGCGACACATCGACGAGAACAACCACTATGTGAGATGGTCGATCCATGTCTTCTCTTGCATTGAAAGCTGGGAGGAGGACGACCCTGCCTCTCTGTCGCCCGAACCTCTCGCTAGCCACTGCCGCGCACCGAACTGATCCAGTGACTCCCGTCTCACCTACAGAACGTCACCTTCCTGCACGTCAACGACGTCCATGTCCGTCCTGTTGTCCTGGATCAGTTGGATGGGTTCGAGCGAATCTGATCAGGAGCTCTTCCGTCCGCCAGGCGCACCTCGACCAGTACCGCGCGTCCGGTACCGACTGCCCAACGGACGGCTCTGTGCCTTGCCTCGGCGGGTATGCCCGGATCCTCGATGCCGTCAGGGACGTTCGGGCGGGCGTCCAGGACTCGCTCTTGCTCAATGCCGGTGATGAGTTCCAAGGCGTATGTGGGCGCATATCTGCACTCCTTCGAAATAGAGCCCTGACGATAGACTCGACGCCGCGCTGCAGACCCTCTTCTATACGTTCTACGGCGGCAAGAAGATCGCCGAGACGCTTAACCGACTCAACTTTTCGTGTTTCACGCTCGGAAATCACGAGTTTGACGGTGGGGAGGCTCCACTGGCCGAATTCCTGAGCGACTTGACTTTCCCGACAGTCTCGACGAACGTCAGGAGCGAGTACCTGCCGCTTCAGAGCAGGCTGTATCCTTACATTGGTGAGCAGGGTCCAGTAATGAGACTCTCCATACGCATATTGTGTGTCTGAACGCCCATGTTATCAGTCTTCGAGGAGCACGAGCTCGCCGTCGTGGCGCTTACGACGGTCGATACGCCCGACATCTCCAAGCCGGGCAAAACGACTGTCTTCGGCTCGCCCTCGACGCTCCAGAGGACGGTCGACCTTTTGCTCGACGGGACGCTTGGGAACGGAAAGGTCAAGCGTGTCATTGCGCTCACGCACATCGGGTACGAGGAGGACCAGAAGCTCGCGAGGTCGACAAGGTGAGGAACAGGAGCACCTAGTCCTGCGTCCGCTTACTTATCTCCATACCTTCAAGGAACATCCATCTCATCGTCGGAGGCCACTCGCACACGCCGCTCGGTGGCGAGCCGTGGTACTCGCAGGGCCCTTACCCGACGATCGTCAAGAACCTCGACGGCGAGGAGGTCTTCATCGTCACCTCGTACCGCTGGGGCGAGCATCTCGGCCGGATTGACGTTGCCTTCGAGAGGGAATCGGGCAAGGTCGCTGCGTACTCTGGGGGGCCTGTTCGATTGACGGAGGAGTGGAAGCAGGGTGGGTTCCATTCCAGACTCCAAGGGGACGGCGGGATACTGAAGCGGCACAAATGCAGACAAGCCGACTCAGGAGCTCATCACGTCGTGGCGTAAACCGTTCCAGAAGTACGCCAACAAGGTCCTCGGCTACACGAAACACGACCTAGACCAGTCGACGTGCATGGACAAGGAATGTGCGTCCCTCCTCTCCCCCTTCCCTCCCTCCCCCTTCTCTCCTCTCCTCGCCCCTTTCCTCCTCGTCACAGAGGGCTTCTATCTGACTTTTGGGGCATCAGGTACGCTCGGTAACGCCGTCTGCGACGCCATGCTTTACTCGCGCTGGGCCGTCGGAGCGAGGCATGTCGACTTTGCGATGCACAATTCGGGCGGGATCCGAGCGACGATCCCGGCGCCCAACATCACACAGGGCGTGCTCGTCACGGCGTTCCCGTTCCAGAACGGCATCGTCGACCTCGAGCTTACGGGCGCCGAGTTGTGGGATATCTTTGAGGGCATCGCGTCGGGTGTCAACAAGGCCGGCAAGGTGCGTTCTTCCATTAGGGTCAGCTTCCTAACCTAACCAACCCTACTCCCGTCCACTCTATTCCAAGCCCGTGACCTCCTCCGCACAACTCTCAAAAGGCATCTCCTACAGCTACAACCCCTCCAACCCGCTCGGCTCCCGCCTCATCAGCCTCTCCATCGGTCTTCCGACACTCCAACCCGTCAATCTCACCCACACGTACACCGTCGCGACGCTCGATTTCCTCGTCACGGGAGGGGACTCGATCCTGCCGTACCCAATGAAGACGAGCCCGCCGCCGCTGGCGAGCCAGGATGAGGCGCTGAGGGCGTACGTGAAGAAGTTCAGCCCGCTGGATGTGAGGGTCGAGGGCAGGATCCGGAGGACCGGGGAGACGGTGCCGCAGAAGCCGAAGAAGGTGATCGGGGACGACGACGAGGAAGAGGAGTGGGCTGGAGCGACCGCGGGTCAGCAGCAGCTCGCGCTCGGTGAGAAGATTGGCGAGCGCTGGGGAGGGTGGAGGGCGTGGGTTGCGCAAAGGGAGCGCAAGATTGGCCAGTGGCTCTGAATCAAGGACGGAAGGAGGGGGACTATTCCAAACAGGAGCGACGTATCGCAAGACGCAAATTCATTATTTAGACGTTCATTATCAATATAATGAGCAATGCCCCGAGCGGAAGGTCCGGTTAATTCGTCCTTGACGTGCTCTCTCGTTCCATCTCACTCCATGCCGGCTTGCAAGAGAGGACTCTGCCGCTGGAGCAAGGACAGTGATACATGCAAGAGAGGGGAAGTATGTACGAAACCCATTCTAGGCCGAAAGGGAGTAGGGGGAGGTGATAGAGTGATGAGCCAGGATAGGGACGGTAGGGCGATCCCGATCTTGTTCCTCTGTGACCAGCTTAGTTACGCTGCAAGCTGATCGTAGCCGAGCTCAACCAGTCAAACCCCACTCATCTCCTTAGACTCCTTCTGATCCTCCAGGCCGAGCAGCATCGCGAAAGGGCCCCTCGCTCAACCCTCCCGCCCTGACCGGCTCTTCTCTCTCAACGCCTCAAAGTTCTTCGGCAAGTTCCCGAAGGCCTCCGGAATCCTCCTCGCCAGGTAGTCGATCGCAAGTCCCGACCGCTCGAGGACGATGTTGACTGCCCCGAGCTGGGTCCCGTTGGTGAAAGACTGGAAATACCGGGTGAACATGGACTCGACCGTTGTGAGGACCTTGACGGAAGCGTTGGCAAGCGCGAGGGCCGGTGGGTGAAGGGGAACGAGTTGGGTGAAGCTAGTGGAGAAGGGAATGAATGAATGTCAGAGAAGTGTGGATAGTTCGAAGGAGCGAGCGAGAGCGAGAGATCGATCACCCACTTTTCCTCCCCTCGCAGCCATTCTCCCACGAGCGGCCAGTTCCGACCTCTTAGCATGAGGGGGGCATCTTCGTCATCCTGCCTCTTCAACTTCTGCTGCTGCTGAAGCTTCCAAGCTACGCCCGCTTGCGCCTCAATGCCCTCCTGGTCCCCCGCTGCCAGCGGCGCCTCCACCGCGTCCACCATCCCCTCTCCTCCTGACAACGCCCAATCCCTGACCTCCTCCGGCCCGGAGACCAAGATCACCTCCCTCCCCTCGAGATCCCTCAGCCATCTCGCGACCCCCTTGCGCGTCTCCCGCTCGCAAGCCTCGGCGTGCGTCGGCTTCGTAACGCGATAGCAGATGGCGCGAGCCCTCGCGATGTTCGGTTCGTCTGAGTCAACGCCATGGTAGGCTGCGTGCGATTTGAATGGCGTTTGGGGCTCGTTGAGCCTTTGGGGGGGAGGGGGAGGTGGGAGGGAGGAAGAGAGGAGGAGGCAGCGGAGCGTCGAGCGCGGAAGCCAGGAGGACGAGTCGCCGTTGTCCTCGCTACCTGGGGGAGGAGGCGAGTCCGGATAGGTTGCGTAGGGAGTAAGGAGAGCCGAGAACGGGTGAAGCGAGGGAGGCTCGGTTTGAGGAGAGAAGTAGGGGATCTGTGGCCGAGAGGAGGAGCCCGTGAACGGTTCCGGTGGAGGGGGCGGAGCCGTCTCGTTGGAGGAGAACGATGGCAGAGAAGATGGGGTGGAAGCGGGGCAAGGGATCGGAGTGTTGTCGTCGGACATGCGAACGAGAACTGGATAGAGATTGTGGACAATCGGCAGCGGGAGAGAATGAATGGGTGTTTGGTGGAAGGGAAGGAGGCCGAGTTCGTGAGTGGCTGGTCAACAAGGAGCAAGTGGGCGGGTCAGTAGACGCAGGCCACTTCGAGAGAGCGGGGGGAAGATGGCGCACTCGTTCAAGAATAAGCAAGAGAGAGTGTGTGTGAAGGAGAAAGAGCGGAAAAGAGCGGGGAGAGTGGCGTGTGGTTGGGGGCAAGTGGTAGTTGAAAGAGGTGGGCCACGGAGCAACGCGGCCGGAGAGGCCGCCACGCCCGAGAGTGCACTTCCTTGACAACGACAATAAAGGGCAGCTCGTTGTTTCCAAATCCATATATCGACGACACAAGCACTCTAGCCACCCATGCCGTCTCCGTCCTTCGCAAACCGCCGGACGGGCGTCCGCCTCTTCCCCAGAAGACCCTTGGCGAGAGCCAACGGGCTCCGTCCGAGCTCGTATTCACCGTTACCTCCTTTGCCCCACCCACCCTCAACGCCAACCTTGCCCGTCTCTCCCCTCGCGGCACCGAACCCGATCTCCTTGGGAGGCCGCGACTTGTCCGGCTGCCCCGTCACTGGGTCGATCTCATACTCGACGGCATACCCTCCACGACCGCCGTGTGAGGCCGGAAGCCGCTTCCAATCGTGTCGAGCGAAGAAGGGGACCGGCTTGTGTGGGGTCACGATCTGTTGGGCGGGGAGGATTTGACCAGCCCACGTGCCAAGGAGCTCATGCCGGGGCTCGAGGAGGGGGCTGAAAGCGAAAGAGACCGTCAGCATACGCGCTTCCTGTCCAAGGAGGAGCGCTTACTCACCTCTCTGACGCCCGAATCTGCCCGTCCGTCAACCTCGACTCGGCCTCCCTCTCCTCTTCCATGAGCCTCTGCTCAAGTCGGACTTGCTCAAGCCATTGCGACGGCCGCGAGAGCTCAATCTGCTCCTTGCTCTCCGAGTAACCGCTCGCAACCCGGTTGTGGGCGACCTCTGTCGCCATCCGGCGCTGGAACTTGTCTTTGGCGAGTCGGGCATAGATCGTCGGCTCAGCGCGTTGAAGGTCCTGTGTTGACAAATGAACGTGGCGTCAGTCGAAGCAGGATGAGCGCATGAGCAAGACGAGACCGGACGGCTGACCCTGAACGCGCTAGCCTTGGCCCAAAACTCGCGAACGGCCTGCTCGTCCCGGAATTTCAGGGCCTCGGTGACCTTGGCCTTGAGCCGCCAGTTCTGGTCCTGGTCGAGGATCCGAGCAACCGACTCGGCGTTAAGGGCGACGATTTGGCGGCCAGTATCGCTGGAAGGGCATGCTCTTTAGTCAGTTCCCTCTCCCATGCCGCATTCAATCCGAGAATAAAGTCAACGTCTACTCACAGCTCATCAACATGGACCAGCCGCCCAACCTCTCTCGCAGACGTCTCGTATTTGAGATCTCCGGGCCCATCGACAAGCTCGAGAATGGCCGTCGGTACAGAGTCGCCTCGCCTGATTCCATTCCGGATGAGTCGGACGCACGCTCCGGGCCGATCGCGGTATCGCTCTCGGAGGGTAGTGAAGAGCATCGGGAGGGTGATATCATGGTTGAAGAGGAAGGCCTTGGCCTCCTTGTATGCGTAGGGAGTGCCCTTGCGGCCGTAAGTGAGGATCTAAGGGAGAAAGAACAGCGTCAATATCCTTGATCAATTACAGTGGGGGAGACGGGAGAATAAGTAGTGTCAGGTAGCGAGCTGGCCAGAGGCAATGAAAGAGCGAGCTTGAAGGATGCGACCCGTCCAGGAGAGAGCGAGTCTGGACGCCCAGGGTCTGAGCGAGAGAGCTGTCTCGTGGTCCACCTCAAGAGGCATGGCAGCTCTATCCTTATGCAAATATGTTCCCTCCCCGGCAGACAGACGGTGGAATGAACGGGACCTGGTCTGGTCCAAGTGAGCTATCCACTAGTCGAGTCGAAACGGAAATGGAGGGTCGATGCGAGAGGCGCAAGCCCGGTTCATTGCTGTTGCGCCTTCCTCTGCAGGCCCAGATCCTCAGTCTCCTGGCGAGATTGACGCTGGGCAGACTCCCAGAGCACTGCGACACGGGGCGAGCCCAGAATGTGTGCGCGCTCGCCCAAGCCCGCTGTCTCTTTGGCCCTCCGTCTCCGCTTCGACGGTCCGGCGAGACACGCGACCCTCCTCTCTCCTTGCATGCCTCCCTTCCATGGACCCAACCGTCTCTTCCAGCAACTCTGAGTGCTCCTGTGCCGTCAACGCCCTCGAGCGACGCGACAGGCCTTCTTCCGACGAGGGCTAAAGAGTAGCCACTGACTTTTTCAGCGACCCTCTGAGTGTCTTTGGCCTTGGCGAGCGTCGTTTCGATGCGGCCGTGCTCGATGAGGCTCGAGACAAGGTTTCTGGAGAGCGTGAAACCCAGGTGGGAAGTGAGGGAAGGAGAGGAGAACGATGAAGGGTAGGAGAAGACAGTTAGCCCTTTGCTGCTCGCGCGCGGAGGCGGTAGCCCGAGTCGGATAAAGAACAAGGGAGCAAGACGGACCGGAACATGGCCCGACGGTGGGCCGAGTCGCGGCTGAACTGGTGTTTCAACACCATGGTGAGCGGGGCGAGGTGGTGGAGCCGGAGAACGGGGGTGCAAGGCGGGCCGAGAAAGCGGGCAAGATGGTCGTCGGGTTTCAAGAGCCAGAGAGCAACGCGAGGAGGTGAAGGGAAGCGCGCTTGAGGGGTCCGTCCGCATCAGGCAGGAAGCTTGCCCTCAACCGCTGGGTGGTCAGATATATGCAAAAGTGCAGGAGTAAATGTTTATGTAGCCTATACAGTGGGTTCACGCGAGGTGGTCGAGAGTGGCGGGTGAGTGCCTCACTGCGACGCGCGCCGGTCGTCCCAGGCGCGCCTCAAGACAGCGAGACACGCGCGGCCTCGCATGCCCCCTTCTCCTAACCTTCATCCAACCTAAGGCGGCCTTTCAGCTATGTCATACTCCCAGTCGTCCCTCTCCTCTCATATCGAGCCAGACTCGAACTCGCCGCCCTCGACGCCCTCCGGCGGCTTCCCCTCGGGCAACATCGGATCCAGCTCGGACAACAGGCCCCCCGCACCTCGCGAGCAGCTCCTCCCGACCAACACGGCCCAGCCTGGTGCAGCGGGTCCCCAGAGAGGTATCGCAGGCGGGGTAGAATCTGAGGATGAGGGCGTCGTTGGCATGTTCAAGCAATCCAGCCATCCTGTACGTCCAAACATCCTTCCGGCCGTGCACGTCTGGGCGTCGCCTCTCATCCAGGTTTGTAGGCTAGCCTCCACGCGGAGGGCTTATTTTGGTCCAGGCCTCTGCTGAGAGGCTAGAACTTCGACCTCGAGTGATCGTGAAGAGGAACGCCCGGTGATCTGGCAGCTTCGGGACGACGCGTGCTGATGGCGCTTCGCCCTTCTCGGCCACCTAGCTGGTTCTCCTTTCGCTCTACTTCTTTCGGAGCGCAGCCATCGCCGTCTACGTCCTGTGCGGCCTCTTTACAGACAATTATGTCCTCTCGGTGAATATGGAGTTCGAGCGACGCGTTCAGCCCCGCGCGACGCGAGATGACACTTGCCTTCGGCCTGGGCCGCGTCGTTGCTCCCAGCTTGCTGACCCTACCGGCTCTCCTTCACCAGATCGTTGTCGTCGTCGTCCTCCTGTCTATGGACTTTTGGAACACCCGAGTACGTCGTGCAGTCGCGTCAAAGGATCGTGCCTCGGATCTGACTCGCGCTCTTCTCACTCGCGTCAGAACGTCGCCGGACGCACGCTCGTCGGTCTCCGCTATTGGAACCAGGTCGACGAGGACGGCGAGTCGTCTTGGGTCTTTGAGTCCCGCGACGTAGGTCCAGCTCGCGTCATGAAAAATGCTGCAGCCGAGCTGAGATGTTCGCATTCACACTCTTCAGCCATCTACGCCCGCCAACCCCGTGGATGCCAAGCTCTTCTGGACGGCGCTCTATGCGTACCCTGTCGGATGGGCGGTCCTTTTCTTCTTTTCGCTCATCAAGTTCAGCGTCTCGTGGGTAGTTGCCTCTGCCCCTCTCCCTAGTTGTATGCATGCTGAAATCGGGCTGTGCTTTCATAGTTTCCTCCCCATCGTGGCACTCGCGCTCGTGTTCAATCTCTCCAATGTGCTCGGCTTCACTTGTCTGTCCTTCCCTCCTGTCCTTCTCTCTCACTACCTTCTCCCGTCTGATATTCCCTTTCTCCCTTTCAAGACGCCGATCGCGACGCCAAGCAGCGCTGGGCGACCGGCATGGCATCTTCCTCGTTCGGGCTCGGCTCGATGGGTGGGCTGGGAGGACAGTTGCTCGGTGGGGCTGTGAGGAGCGGGCTGGGGAGGATGATGGGCTAAGATTTGGGGGCACTAGTGATCAGAGGGCGAGATGACAGAGAAAAGAGAGGGTCCACAGTAGTAGAAGGAGGAAAGGCAGGAGATCAAATGATGCGAACTTTCGATCTCTTCAGTTTCCGAACGTCTTGACAATGTTTATCTACCTCATCTCACCATCCTCTCTCCATCCCTCTCAACATTTCTCTCCGAGAAGACTTAACCGCTCTCCATACCAGCGCGCATGAAATACCCATTTGCGAGGAAGAGCCAGTGAGGGAAAGAGTGAGGCAGACCTCCGAAATGGCGCGGGAAAAAACCGGAGGGTCCTGTTTGGTAATTACGTCTCGTTTTCTTGCCTATGATGGCGGTTCTTCGATCTCAGCTTCCATTCGTGCTCCCAGCCTGAGCCGTCGTTGTTGATATCAGATTATCCCGGAGAGACGGAACCTCAAATATGCATGGGCGCTGTGATCTAGTGTACTGCTACCTTGTTGTGGTTTTTGAAATCCTGAGCCCATGGGACAGACAACAAGGCACGGTTGACTCGCTTGCTTGACCAAGAATCACTTAAATACCGAAGGTCAAGCGCGCATTTAAACGAGATGTCTACGAGCCCCTCTCGCTAACGTACGTTAAAATGTAATATTTCGACAATATTATTATTAATCGAATAATGGTGCCGGGAATTGAACCCGGGCCTAGTGCATGTTGCGAATGGCAAGCACCAATGATAGCCACTTCACCACACCATTGACTGCTCTTGGAGAGATTGAGCTTTGCGGTGTCTCTAGAGGCCCAAAATAGTTCTCTTCGCCGATTTGTCAGGGAGCCACCATCCCGGTGGTTCGACCAACCCCCCCCTCACGGCGCCCATCACGCCGTCCGGCCAACCATCCCCAGTGGTTCGGCCAACCCTCTTCCCACGGCGCCTCGCCCGACGATCTCGCGCTCGGTCATGTCCGCTCTCCCTCTATCTAGCTACAACTCGCTATCTCTCATAGGGTTACCTCGTTCTCCACGTATAACTCATGACTTACATACAAAAAAAAGGAGCCCCTCCCATCCTCCCTCTCTCCAGACGCTTGTCTGCCCGACAACGTCGCCGCCGAGGGCGGTCTTCATCTTCCACTGAATCTTTGTAGCCCGGACATGGCGATTCGTCCGAAGGCGGAGGTACAGCAAGATCGCAGCCCTCGACCCTGTCATGGACGAGGAGATCCGCAAGATCGCGTCTACGATCCGGCAGACACACTGGCAGTCGAGCACGAGGTGGATGGCTGGCAGTAGCCAGATGGCTGGTACTGCTGTCGGCGCCGCCATCGATCCCGGGTGAAAAGCAGGTCAGGGGTGGGGACGTATGGTTAGACCATAGATTATAGCCACCGCTCGACATAGCTGGTCATCTTGATATGTGCTTTTAGATCTCCCCTACCCTGCCCCCTCTTACCTCCTATATCTGTCGTCCCCGATCAGCGCTATTTACCATGGACACTCTACCCGTTCTAATGGGCCTATGTCCATACCCACATTTTGCTTTCCTTACACCTCTTCTTTCGTTTTCGCTCTCCCTCTATCTAGCTAACGACTCGCTATCGCTCGTAGGGTTCCATAGTTCTATACATGTAACTCTTGAATTAGATACAAGAAGAAAAAAAAAACTCCACCATCTAGTCATCTGGGCTGCCGGACCTGGAAGAGTATTGATCAGGCCACTGTCTGTCTCCGTGAATATGGGAAAGCCGTGGCGAGCAAACTGAACTACCAAATGTCCAGACCGAGTCGTTCGAGTTCCTGGGCGCCCCTTATGGGCGTGATGCCAACCCGGATCTCGTATGATCTCTGAACGAACGCCATCAGAACCCAGAAGATGCGCTTGGCCCGTATCCCATTTCACGACATCCCGCTTACCACTCGATGCAACACCATCAGCCAGTACATCTACTCGAAGGCGATTTACCTGGACCGCTTCCCACTATGCCCCAAACCCCTCCTCGACGACTTTGAGGACACAGCCCACGATACACTCTGGACCTGCGGGCGGCGCGAGCTCGAGAGACTTCGCCTGGAGACCCCGTCCATGAGCATGGCAGGTTCGGCTTCGTCCTCTCGCTCATTTACCGCCCCCGTCCTGCTCGAGCCCAGTGGACCTAGGACGTCTTCCGACCAGAGGTTCCAGCCTAGACCCGCATCCGGGCCCGCTTCATCAGCACGATCCGGAGTCAGCCAAACGATCTCACGTATAGATAGCACCATCGTTCGCACGCCAGAGAACCCATGGTGCCTGGTCCGGACGTCACTGTCATTTTCCTTCTTCGGATGGGCAGACGGACCTCTCCGCTCTCATCAGCGCCGACTGGAAGCAACGCTGCCGTCAGCTCACGGCCCTTTTCTGAGCCTCACCTGAGGACTTCGTCCTCGCCCATCACCTCTTCCTCTTCACCCTCCATCCCGGGTGTCACGTCGATCATTGGACAACTCACTCGCGCTCGTCACAACGCCTCCACCACCTACATCTTTTGCCTAGGTCGGGCCAAGGGGGAGATTCCTCACCTCCTCGTCGAGTGCTCAGGCGCGCGAAAGATCTGGGCTGCCGCCGGAGCGTTCGTTTACCCTCCCGCGTCGAGTGAGCCGCCTCTGCTGCGCGACATCGTCTGTCCGCCGGTCGCGGAGCGCTCCCGCCACAACATCCTTTTCAACATCATTCATTCTACCGGATCTACCACTTCTGAAAAGCAAGGGATCCATATATGTGGAGGAGATTAGAGAAATCGGGGCCGGTGACATCGCCGAGGTTGCTCTGGCTGGTTGGAGAACGTTCCAGATTCCATAGTGTGCACGGTAGGGTCGCGTGCGGGCAGAGAGAAGGCGTGTAGGGCGGCTGAGGTAGGCTGGGGTCTGGGTCCCTGGCTGGTTCGGTGGTGGTGCTGATCCCGGTGCTGGGCTGGGTGTTCTGGCCGTGACGGGGCTCCTGTCAGAATCTCGCGGACTCGCCACCTCGGCTCCGCGCTTTTAGCATCTCCTTTGCTCGCTCGGCTCCCATATATTCGGCCTCTCTTCAGCCACACTGTCCCAAACTCTTTCTTCTCTTACCCTTAGTGCAGCATAAAACGCTACGTTCATCGTAAAATGTTACTCTACACTCTGATTCTCACCTGGATTCGATTAACCTGCCCAAGACCTTAAGCGAGCCCGGGCCACTACCAGCACTTCAGTTCCACTCCGCCACCTATGGCCCTCTTCTCACCCATCCTCCCCCGCCCTTGACCTTCGGGTCAGTCCTAACATGGATGACCGTGGAGATGCACGCCTGGTGTTTTTCTTGTCTCATTTCCTTCCTCCACCGTCCATGCGCGAACGCGCTCTTTCTTCCTCCCTTCCATTCCCTCTGGTTGACCATGGTCGTTCTACTTACAATTGGCTGTTGATTCGATGATTAGAGTACGAAAATAGGAAGAATGAAGCGTCCGCACGCTATCACTCTTCGGTCCCCAATGCTGAAATGTTTGAAGAGTCCAGGCAAATATTAGAGTCAGGTGTCCATCTCCTGGACCGCGTCGGTATGCGCTAAACAAGCGGCGTCCGGTCGGCGCTTCCGCAAGCAGAACTAAGACTCGACTAGAGGCGGCCGCCGTCGCAGAGGGGGGAGTCACTCGATTGTTCGCGTCCGACCCGCCAAATCTTGAGGGTTCTTCTCGCTTATCCTGCGAGATCGTGGTCGCTCCTATCATGGATACAGTTAGAACTACACACAAACACATATCCCCCCCTTCTTTCCCACCCCTTTTTTCTCCCTCCCTCTTCCCATCTAACGCCGCGAGGCCAAGAGACGAGAGGCGCCAAGCCGCTTTAGGGCGTCGTCGTCGTCCGCCGCCGCGCGCGTTCTTGTCTTGGAAGTTCGGGGCACGCCTCCCTCGTCACGGACGCCTCTCGTGCTCCTCCCCTTCCTCTAGCCTTATCATGCGTGTATCTTGGGTGTTACTGGCTGGCGAGAGACGATTTACTGCCGGCGAGAAAGGCCCCATCGGGAGGCCCAGTGAGCGTGCTGACGGGCGCGCTCGTCGTCCTGCGGGGACGGAGCCGAAGGAGAATTGGAGGAGGCTGACGTCGACGACGGGCTGCTGGAAAGATAGAGGGAGGTCCGAGTCAGAATGGGTGGCTCTCAGAAGGAGATAAGGAAGGACACCAGTCTGCTACTCACTTGACCGAGGAAGCAAGGGAGGAGGACTCGAAGGCAGTGGAGGGAGACATGGCTGACAGGAGAGGATGAGACGGGGGTTTTCGGGGGTTTGAAGAATGAATGTGTAGGTAGGGGTTGAGAGGTGCGGCGAGAGGCTGGCTGAACCGAGTGGGTAGACGAGGGGTAATCTTATTGGTTGAGAAGAGGTTGGTTGTGGTTGGGAGGCAACCGAGTCAGCCACGCCGAAGCAAGAAGATCAGTTCTGGCAAAGCTGTCAGCAGGTGCCGGGCAGGCCGACCGACTACACGCGCGTGCGTGCGGCCGGTCCGTCGGTCCTTACCCCGCCGGCAACTCGCGAGGGAACAGGACGTGAGCAAACCAGGGTGACTCAGGCCGAGACTCCCCGGAAAGACACCAAGGAAACGGCGCTCTCAAGCGAAGGAGGAATCAGCAGCCTTAGTCAGTCTCCAGGCCCTTGTCGACACGAGGAGGGAGAGGGGGAAAGTGGCGAACCGGACCATCAGGAGGATGCATTTAAGTGTGAAAATAAGAGGGTGAGATGAAGTAGAAACAGACGGCTGCGCGCACGTACGCATGAAGCTCGCCGAACGCATGACGTGGCCCAGCGAGTTAAGCGACGAAGGGAGCAGCCCGCGTCCATCCACACTGCCCGCCGACACATCGTCCACCCATCCACTCACTCCTCTTCACCTCACCATGACCCCCCCTATCTCACCCAAAGAACTGCTCTCCCGCCTTCCATCACTCCTCCCGCCGACGGACCCCAAGCTCGCCTCGCCGGGGGCCGCGCTCGCCGCGCTCCTCCACACACTCCATGTCGTCCTCGGCTTCCGGTTTGCGGCCTCCTCGGCGTACACAAACTACGAGGTCCTCTCGGAGGGATGGTGGGCGGAGAACAACACCTGGACGGGCGAGTACAGGCATGATCGGAGCGGCATGAAGTGGCTCGTCCGGGTTGGCGTCCTTGGAGGGAGGGGCATGGTCGATGTCCTCGCGGTAGAGGTGCGCGCACACGCGTCGTCCTCCACTCTCCACCCTCGCCAATGTCTCTCGATCATTCTCTGATTCATCACTACTTTCGCTTCCAGGATGATAAGCCTAAGTCGCTCTCCGTTCAGCTCGCTTCCCACTTTGCCCCCTCCTCGGCTTTCCCCGTCGAAGTCCCCGTCCCCATCCACCCAACGTCGCCGGCTGAGACGTTCTCTCCAGACCCGCCGACGAAAGAGCTCATCGAGGTCTACGTCTCAGAGAGCAAGCTCCAAGAGCTCATTGATCTCTACAAGAAAGAAATTCTCCTCCGGTTTGTTCCAGATCTCATCAAGGAGGGGTACCAGACCGAGTTCGTCATCATCCTTGCCACCAGTTGTCGTCGATGGGAAGCTGGCTGATTTGCTTCGAACTCAGGTCCTCTCGCTCCCTTGAGGAGCCCAACAACAATGATGGTGGCCGTGTTCAGGTGAACCCGCCCGGTCACGGAGGGAGTGGACGCCGTGACGACGGCCCTGCGGCTGCCGGCATACCAACTTTTGTCGGCTCCAACTAGTTCGTGCCCATCTCCCTCTGCCCCACTTCTCACCTCTGTGCTGACCTCCAAACATTGTCTAGCCCCGGCCGCTTTCCCTCTGGCCTCGGTTCTGCTGATCTTGATCCCCTCGCCGCCTCGCCCAATGCTTTCCGCCCGCCGTCTCTCTTCCCCGGTCAGGCGCAGCCGAGCTTCCCGAATCCGCAAGGCGGGATGTTCATGGATCCTTCTCAGTTCACTCGACCTTCCCCCGGCGGCGGTGGCGGCATCCCAGGCTTTCCAGGCCATATCCCCGGAGCTCGGTTTGACCCTGTCGGACCGTTCGCCCCCCCCGGTGGAGGTGGAGGCGGGTTCCACCCTCATGGTGGATCCGGTGGGATCGGCGGGGCTGATCCGGATTGGGACGAGTTTGCGCCACCTGGGATGAATAGCGGGGATATGGGGGTGAGGTTCCCGGGGCAGTATGGTGGTGGGAACAATGCTGGTAGGGGAGGAGGGCGAGGGATGGGAGGAGGGTTCGGTGGTGCGGGTCCATTTGGAGGGGGAGGATATGCTTGAGGGGAATGGGGCGTGAAAGGGCGGGGGGGGGCTTGTTTCCGGCGTGCTTGGCCTTTGAATACATGACATGTCACTTGTTTTATCGTGGTGTTTGGAGTTTCAGAGCAAGAAGTGAGGGAGGACACGGAGCCATTGGGGGGCTGCACCCTGCCGGGTGCAGCCTCCGTCTCCACGTGTTTTGCAACTTGGGCGGTCTGTCTCTCGGACGGGAGACAATTCCTAACCCAGACGGCCTAGTCCTAGTCGAGCTATTAGGTCGCCAAGGAAGAACGCACGAGAGGGATTCGATCGCGGGAGCCTCCTTGCAAGCAACGGCCTCTTAATGTTCTTGTTCGGCCCATCTGGAGCTCTCTCAATTCAGATGGTAGGCTTTTATGGGGTTTAGAGAACATCTGCGGTGTGGTGTTCGCCGAGGATCTTGGGGAGAGAACGGAGGGGCGGAACGACTGCGGCGAGTCGCGATGGCACGCGCAGCAGTGTGAGGGATCTAGGGCCAAGGAGAGTGCATACAAAAGAAAGCGAAGATACAGAAAATCAAACAGAATTGGAGTTGTCACTGCACGAGAAGGGTTTTCCATTTCCTCCAGACTCGAAGAGATCCTTGATGCTCTTGATGGCACCCTGAAGAAAGAGTAGTAAGCGAATGGAGTCAGTCGGGAGTCCACGCCACCACCGAGACTGGGCAGAGGCACTTACGTAAAGACCTCCAACAAGAATGAACAAGCCAACGACGACCATCATGACGGCGTTGGCGTAGAGGAACTTGTACCGCAAGCTCGTTGGGCCCTCCTTCCGTTTGTGGTCGTGCTGCCAAATCCAGACAACGCCCCAGAGCGTGATGCAGTACATGGACGCAAAGACGGCTCCGATGAGACCAATGAGCTCGTTGAAGAAGGGGATGACCTCAGCGATGACGAAGCCGATGGCGGTGATGCCGACGACAGTCGAGAGCCAGGTTATCCAGTGCGTTGGGGTCGAGGACTGGAGGTGCTTTGTGCCGCGGAGAAGGCGGACGAAGATAAATTTGGCGGTGCTGTGGGTGACGATCTGAGAGAGAAAAGCTGGTTAGCTTTGCAGGGGGGATTGTCCTTGGACTACAGACTCACGATGGGCCCGGCAACGAGTCCCGGGATGGCGATGCCGTAGGCGATTTTCTTGATGGTCGGTCCAGCCGACCCGAGGGCGGGCGATGCGACGTACTGGCCAGTGTCTAAAAGGACAAGCGGAGTCAGAGAGACATCCAACAGTCCACCACGTATATAGGAGCGCTCACAGAACCAGACAACGACCGAGATGCAGATGTAAAGGAGGATGCACGTAGTCTGCGCAGTAAGCATCGACCGCGAAAACTTGCGAGGCTCCCGCATCTCAGAGATGACAGAGAGGAAGGCCGGGGTGCCTCCATAGGCGAACAGAACGTTGACGACCGAGAGCATGGCCGCAGAGAAGGAAGCGTCACCGTTGAACGCCTTGAGCTGCTTGTCAAAGTCGCCAGTTGGGGGAGCGTCGGCGGGCCGGTCGATGACGCCGACAGCGATGACCTGGAGGACGCGAGCACGAGCGTTAGTTGCCGAGTGGCGAGATCGGAAACTGAGGGTTCTGGACATACGACGATGAAGATGGCCGGGAGAATGAAGCAGACCCCGACCCATCCGAGCCATGAGATCTGTTTGAGCGTCCGTGGGGAGGCTCCGATGCCGATAATGAAGGCACCGCACACACTGAAGGCCACCGTGCACGTCGCGTGGCTCGTGATGGCATTGAGGGCAATAGAGCAAGCGAGAATACCAGCGGAGACAATGAAGATCCTGGGGAAGGCCAGGTATCAGGGAATCGTCTCTCGCCATCGCATACTCTGCTGTATACCGACGGACTCACATGAAGATGGCGTAGGAGGCCGCAAAGATCTCCCGGCCGACGACGCCGCCCATGATGTAGCCGATGTCTGATACGGAATGAATCCCTGGGTATTCGAGAGCAAACTGGCCAAGGACATAGTCGCCATACGTCGTGAGGATACCGAGGACGATGATGAGCAGCAAACCGGGCTGGGAAGAAGAGGGAGTCAGTCTTGGGCTTCTCCCTTCCTTGGCTTGTGACAGGAGGATGGCTCTGCGGTCAGGACTCTCAAATAGGGAGAGACAGCTGAAGTTTGGGTGAGGAACCCCACTTTCACAGCCTCTCCGTACTCCTTTCCGGAAAAGGAAGAGAGGAGATGGGCACGGCCGCCGTGTCCCAAAGCTAACGCGGCCCATCCTCCCGGCCTATTGAGGAAGAACAGAGATGCTCACCACCAGGCCCACGGTGTTCATGACACTAGGGAGCGAAAGGACTACGATGCAAGGGGCGAGTAGACATCGACCTGTCAGCTTGCCTCCACCCAAGTTTTAACGCGGGGGAGAGGAAGGGCAGAGCGCGCGGCATGTCATTTGACCTGACTGAGTCGCCTGCACTTTCTCTTCCTCCCCTTGTATCTGGCAGAGAGATCTCCACGCACCTCCAAGTCCAAACTGCGTCTTGAGCAAGAGGACCGTCGCTCCAGCCGAGCCAACGCCTCGGAAATCTGGGCCCTCGCCTCCTTCCTCGGCGACAAAGACGTCGTGCGAGACAGCAGCCGCCCGTACGTCCTTCGCGGAAACACCCAAGCCGCCCTTGGTTTTTGAGCCCTTTTCAACGTCCCCGTCGATGATGGACGTCGCTTTTGAGGATGGTGACATATAAGGAGGAGGGGGAGAGGGAAGGGGGAGAAGGGAAGGGAGTGGACGGATAAAACCGAACGGGAACGGGAACGAGACTGGAAAGAGTGGATGTGGTGTGGTGGTTGCAGGCGAGTCACTGAGGGTCTGACAGCTAAGCTCCTGCCTCGGCCAACGTCAATCAAGCTCTGTCTAACCTATCACCGGATCGGCCGACCTTGTTCGGTCATTCAGGGAGGCCAATTCCCACGGGAGAAGTGGAGACTCGATATTTCCAAGGGCGAGCCGGAGAATTGGAGAGGATGAGGCTCCGCAGACGAGAGGCCGCCGGAAGACCGCCGGCCGCAACTGAAACCACTGAGTTCATTTCAACGCCCAAGGAAGCTCTTGGTCCTGGCCATTAGCTTCGGCCGATCCTCTTGTATCGCTCCCTCGCTTGCTTGACACACTGACTTCAGGAGGAGGGGGATTTATCAAGGACCGAGAATAAGAGCCAAGGACCGAAAGAGGAATGTTGGTAAACCTAGAAGCTTGACTGGTTGAGCTTCTCGTCGACCAGACTGGAGGAACAGGTGGAGTTGCAGAGACGGGCTGACATGCGTGTCTTCAGCGATGACGAAGTGCTCGCTTTAATTCCATTTTCCGCTTTGGGCGGGCCGCGTTTCTCTCTTGCCTCCGCCACCACCACTATTGCCATCATCACCACCCAAAAAAGAAAAAAGAAAATTCTCCTACGCAAATACCACTTTGGCCTCACCCCCCCCACGCTTGATCGCCAGTCCGCGCTTGCCGACACCCCAAAAGATGGCCTTGGTGACGGCTCCTTCGTCGGTCCCCACGGCGGCTGCGATACGCCGCTTGACCTCGCCCATGGGGAGTGCAAAGTGATTGTCGTCGCCCATCGTTGAAAGGAGGAGGAGCCGGATGAGATGCGCAAGAAGAATGCCCTGCACTGTGATGGGGTACACAGGCGCTGAGGTTGACGCGAGGGAGATCGAGGAGGAAGGGATTGCGGAGGGGATAGGCTGTGCGGCGAGAGCGTCGAGGAGAGCACTGGGAGGCAAGTGTACATCGAGGCTTCAATGAGGGCAAAAAGGGATCAGACGTAAAACGCAGTACTTCATCTCACAAGGTCTCGGATGGAGGGAGCGATGTCACGTCTGGGCTCGCGGACGGGGACTGCTTGAGGATGTCGGGGAAAGTTTGCCAGAGTTTGATCTGGAGCACGAGTGGGTTAGAGAAACGCGGCGAGAGAACAATTGATGTAAGAGACTACGCGTACCAGAACAGCTTCCTGGTTGGGCGTCAACGCCGCCACAACCGGCGGTGCTGGATCCTCCACCGCCGGCTCCTCTTCGACCGTCAGCGGCTCCTTGATGGCTGACGTGGATGTTTCTTCTTCCTCTTCCCCTTTCTCTTCTTCTCTCGCCGTCAAGGGCGCCCGGATCGTCATATCCTCCTCTTTCTCTGCTCCCGCCGTCTCACCACCAAGAGCCGGCATCGTCATCTCCGGCTCGTCCTCATGCCCAATCTCCTCGTTTGGGTCGTACGCCGATGCTCGCCGACTGTTCTGCGACGACGAGAGGAAGCGCGTAATGAGGGGTGTCTCGAGCGGGTAAGGCTCGACGCGGAGGGGAGGTGTCGGCGGAGGAGAGGCAGTGGCTACCGCTGCAGCACGGGCTTGACTGGAGGAGAGGCTGGCAAGAGGAACAGGGGAAGGAGCCCGCGCGGCGGCGGGAGGAACTGGGGGGGGTGTCGCAGGGGCTGGAGGGGCAGGGGTAGGTGCCTGAAGGTGGTGAGCAATTTCAACGACAACGGCATTAGCTGAGAAGGCTGGATTGAGCGAGAGAGAAAGAGAAAGGGAGAAAGAGAGAACGCACCGGCGCCACAGGCTTGCGCGCCTTCCTTGCGAGCTGGAGCTTGCGCTCAATCTCCTTGATCTCGACCTCCTCCTGGCGGATAAGATCCTGGACGGTCGGCTCTGCGCTCGCAGCAGCGTCTTCTTTCTCCTCCACCTCCAACTTGGCTACCGCTGCTACTGGCGGGGGCATGTCCATCTGTTGGCACCTGTGGGTCAACGATCCCGCTTCTGATTCTTCGAGGTAATTAGACCTCTCTTACGTTCGCAAGGGCATCCTCGAGCTGAAGAATTTGCTCCCGGAGAGTCTCATACCGTTCAAAGCTCGAGAGGATGAGCTTGCGCTTGCGCGGCATCGGCCGGCTGATGACGAAGGGTCAGGCCATGGGCTCGCCACTGACTAACATCATCATGCACTTACTAGCCATCGACGAGCTTGAGTGCCGCCCCAAGGAGGACCTCCGGGTCCGTCGTCGGCTTCGAGGAACTGTTGTGCGCGGGAGCGCGAAGTGGTGTCGCTGGCTGGAGGGGGTTCGCTTCGAAGAGAGGCTGCTGGGTCTTGGAGGGAGGGGCATGGGTCGTCTGCGCTGAGGTCCGAGGCCTGGAGGGAAAGCAGATGAGTTGAAGCAACAGAGACAAAGTAGGCTACGGGCGAGAGGCGCCACACCACGCGTTGAGGAGAGACCCGCCGGACCCACCCGACATAGCGAAACATCTCGCGCTCGCCTGGCTCGGCATCACGAAGGATCTGGTCGAACGGTTGGAAGGAGGACATGGTGAAGGGTCCGACGGGGTTTGCCATGTGGGCCTTGTAAAGGGAGAGGAAGGACACGCCTCAGCATGAACTCAACGGGCATATCCGGCTGGCATGTGGTTGTAAAAGGAGAGAACAGCGTACCGTCTTGTCCTTGAGGCGCTGGAGAGCAAGCTCCATGCGGTCCATTGTTTCCATGAGGGCCATGGTCAATGTATGTGATTGTGGAGGCTAAAGGGAAGAGAGAGGAGAGAGGAGAGAGGAGAGAGGAGAGAGGAGAGAGGAGAGAGGAGAGAGGAGAGAGGAGAGAGGAGAGAGGAGAGAGGGAGAGAGAGGCAGCCCTCAGTCCTGCGCTCTTCTTCTATCACAAGCTGTTGCTGAGCGGACCTAAGATGAAGGAGGAATTCGCTCGAAGGTGGATGCCAAGGGTGGTGGTGGGTGTGAGGTGTGTTGAAGGGGGGAAGGCGGCTGCTGTGGTCAAGGGTGAGCGAGCGGGAGGAGGTCAGTCGCGTCGTCACGTCCGTCGCGTCCTTATCCGTGCGCGAGTGGGCGTCCGTATGTTGTCGGTCGTCCTTGCTCCCCCCCTCCTCTCTTCCCCCCTCCGCCTGTCGCTCTCTCTTTCACTTCGCGACTTTCTAACAACACAGAATAGCGTAGCGTTAAAACAATCCATGCAAGAAAGGGGGCATCTCCTCTCCTTCTCTCCCCCTACTGGGCCGCTAACTACCTCTCCCTCTCTCTCTCCTCCTGAGCAACAATCTCCCTCAAAAACTCCCACATTTTGATCGGGCTCGCGACAACAGACGAGACAGAGAAGTCGTACTCCGTTCGGGCGAGGTCGTGGAACGGCCTGTAGGCGTCGACGATGCTCGACTGTAGCCTCGAGGAAAGGGGGGGGGGGGTTCAGCTCCTTTGTTCATGAAGAGGGAAAATAACGGAGGGCAAGGAAGGAGGCATACGGACCTGCATCGGCGGAATCAACACCTCCACGGCCTTCCCATCCTCCAAATAAATCCTCAGCTTCTTCACCCATTCCCTCACCTCCGTACGAACCCGCTCCCGGACTTCAGCGTGCACGGCGAGGACCTGCTCGGGGGTAGCCCAGGGTTGATCCGTGAGTTGAGGCTGTTGATGTTGTGCGCCGGCGGTTGAAGCAGGAGGGACGGAGGGATTGTTCGCGAGGAACGCGGAGGCTCTTGTGACGAAGGCTCGGGCCGGAGTCGTGGATGAGACGGAGACGAGGGCGATGAGCCCTTCGCAGGCGGACTTGAGAGCTCGATCGAGGTCCTGAGTAAGCAGCGGGGACCGTCCGTTCGTCAGTTCGTTGAGCGAGGTCTGATCGCAGGATGATAAGACTCACGGCACGAGAGGAATCGTGCGAAGAAGTGCCGCCATGGATGGCCCCTCGAGGTATTACCGAGGTGGTTCCGTACCCAAAGGTGAGTGCGTTGGGGAGGAAGGAAAGAGCGCTAGCTAGGAGGGCCGAAAATGCCTCTTAATGCAGACAATGTTTCGTCAGCCTTGGCCCCTTTTCTGCTCAGCGTGGACGACGAAGAACGGACCCGTGAGACCCAGCATGTCCCTTCCCACGATGTCCCGCTCGATGAGCTCCACACTCGCCATCATCTCCTTGAGTATGAGGAGGTGTCGCACGAGGAAGAGCGAGCCGTCAATTTTGGTCGCCCGCAAACCGACGAGGTCTGAGGCTGCGAGGAGAGATTGGCGACATAAGGCGACGGCGTCTTGGGCGATGTCTTGGAAGATGACGGGCTAGAGAACAACTTATCAGTTCTCTTCTGCAAGATCTAGCAGCCGTCCTACCAGACTCACATCGATGAACGAGTGGAGCTCGTTGAGCACCCAAAGCGTCTTCCGGACTGAAGGGTACCACGTCTCCTGCACCTCGAGCGAAGGCAGGCGGAAGAGGCCCGCCGCATCATCCTCGTCGTCTTCTCCCTCAACGCCGTCCATCGAAGGAGCTGACTTGAGATCAACCGTCGAGCTGACCATCGAAACGGGCTTGCTTGTAGTCTCCGATGTTGGCGACTGCTTCTTATTCCCCGAAACAACACCGAGCTTGCTTGGATAGTCGAGGTCAGCGTCCTTGGGTGCGTATCGGCCGATAGACGTCTGAATGATCGCTTGTGCGCGAAAGACGAGTCTCGTCTGAGCGTCTTGGAGGACCGGCTGGAGGAGACCGGAGAGATGGACTTTGCGTCGCTGGTGATCGGGTTGGTGGTTTGCCATGACCAGACTGGTCACGATGGCGTCGTCATCATTGGTATCGGATTCGTCGTCGTCCGTCGTGTCGAGGACCATGAGCGCTTGGACAACGGTACAGACTTGGCAGAGCGTCGTGAGCGAGCCTTCATGGAGGATCCGAGGGCGAAGGTTGTCGAAGAGGTAGTCGCACATCGTCTCGAGGAAGCTGTGGAGTCTGTTCTCGCCGGTCGCGAAGAAGAGCCGGAAGAGGTTGTCCTCGTCCGTGCAGAGCTGTTTGAGGTAGCCACACCCGGCTCGCGTCTAAAATTCACTCCGCCGGTTAGCTAAATACGCGATACGGAAGTAAGGACCTGGGAGACCCACGAGCTCAACGATATCCCCCTTCGCCGGATTCAACCTCATCACCTCACTCGCCACAACTGCCCCGAGCACACTCTGACGCATTCCGACCCAGACGGCATGGCACTCGCCCAGGAGCGAGCTCAGGTCGTCCGACGAGGGGTCCCGAGTTCGATATTGGTGGTCGAGACCGTTGCTGCCGCCGGAGCGGATCTCGAGCTCGTGGAGGAGCGGGCGGAGCTGGGTCGCGAGGGCGGCGACTTTGGTGTAGAGGAGCGCTTGGAGGGCCGTGTCGGAGAGGTTCTGAGGGAGAGTCCTCGAGTGTCAGACCTCACGCCTAAAGAGAGGGGGAAGGGGGGGAGGGAATCGGGAAGCGGGAAGCGACTGACTCGGTCGGCCATCTTACGGCTGATCTCGGCCCCAAGAAGCTTGATCTGTGTGACAAAGTGCATCTTGACCAGCGTCATGCTCCGGGTGAGACACTGCTGGTAGCGAATGATGTAGAGCTCGGAGTCACGGAAATCGCGCTGCATAGTCGTCGGAGTACGATCAACGTTATGCCAGACGACGAGAAAAGAGTCAGCTGCTGCGGCGTGCTCACGTGTGACTTGAGGTATTGTAGACATTCGTCGATCCGCTCGACCATTGAAACGAAGTTTTCCCCTGTGACGAGGGCCTCGCCGGGCGAGTTGAGGGTTCGAATGGCCGGCTCGAGTGAGGAGAAGAAGGCGAGCCTATGCGCGAGGGCGTCGGATGTCTCGAGGAGTCGGTTCTGAAGGCAGCGGCAAGTCAGGCGCGTCATTCTAAAGCGCGGCGCACACGCCGAGCAAGGGGGAAGAGAGTTGACGGACCTGTTCCTCAAGCAGCTCTTCACTTGCCAACTGGAGACTCTTGCTCCGCTCCTCGACGAACCGGAATGCTTCGGCCATCTCCTCGCAGACACCCTCGGCGGCCTGGCACTCGCCAACGAGTCGGTCGCACGCTTCGCGGTACGAGGCAATCTCGGCGAGGTGATCTCGGTAGAGGGCGTCCTGCTCATGCTCGAGCGAGGAGGTGAGCGTCGAGAACCAGTCGTAGAACTGCTGGGGGGTCGAAACGGAGAGCGTCGCGGCGGTAGAGGAGACTGTCGATGCCGCCAAGGGTTGGGGGGTCGAGGGACGGGAGGGCATTGCGGACCGGGCGGAACTTGGAGAAAGGATAGATTGGAGGAGCGAGTTACCGCCCGGGCCCTGGCGGCGAGCTACAGGTGTCGAGGGTCTTGAGGGCGTCGCTGGAGCTGTAGAGGCGGCGGTAGCAGTATACTAGAAGACGGTACCGACAGAGGGGGGACGCGCGCATGTGCGAGATGTCAGGCCTCAAGCCAGCAGCTCATCGCCCACCGACTCGGACTTAGGTTCAAAGCTCACTTTCGCCGGCAGTTTGCGCTCGCTGCACCGGTCCTTGGTCTGGCTAACGCTCTGGAGTTCGTCCTCGCGAAGAGGCGCCTTGGCCTCCCAGTCATCGAGCGTCACGCCTCGGGGGACGATAGAGAGAACCGGGCGGCGGGAGGCGGTCGTAGTAACAGCCATGATGTTTCAGCAGGAGGAGGGATTTAGTTGTGGAATGAAAGTGGGATGCGACGCGTGTATGGAGAGTTGAAGATGGGGGAGCGTCGGACGCGTCGAGTTGGAGTCCCGGGGTGGGTATAGAGGGAACGGCGAGAACGCGTGCGGATGACCGTGCTGAGGGCGTTAGAGGGCAGGCGGCTGGCTGACGAAGCAGGGGCCGTGAGATATGAGCCACGAGCCGTACGTTGTCGTCGTCGTCAGGGTCGTTGGGCGAGACGAGGGAGATCCTTGCTGGCTTCGCTCATGACCGCGCCCGTTGGATTTCCCACGGTCACCTCCCTCGAACTTCCCTCGACTTCTCGCGCTGCACTCACCCACTTGCTGAACTCGACTCGACCAGCCTCCCCCACGCTTCTCTTCTTGGCTCCACACTACCACCCCATCTTCCAGCAGCGGCATGCAGCCAACCACCCATCATCCGGTGGACCCGCCGCCTCCAAAGCTGGGCCACCACCGACCCAGCCCGCCCATTGTACAGCCGGACTTCGGTCTCCAGCAGGGGGACACCGCTAACGAGATTAGCGGCAGCGCCCCGACCCTTCAGCCCGCCGTCGCCGACGAACGCGCCGCTCCTTATGTCTCGTCACCGGTCGCTGCCGCTGCCGCCAAAGCTGCGACCTTGCTAGCAACAGCAGCAACCAGCCGATCGGGCTCTGTCGTGAGTCGAGTGATGCATTTTTCGATGATGCCGGAAGACGGAGGCTCTCAGCTGAATGACGCGCGCCACTCTTCCGACTTCGTCTCAGCCGGTGGGTTCCCACTCGAGCCCGCTTTCATCCACGACGTCTTCGAGGCCGTCGGCCTCGGCCTCGCTCCCTCCGGAGACTGGCACCAGCAGCGGCGGCTCAGCAGCTTTCAAGACTGAACCGCTGCCTGCCGCTGCTGCTTCGCCTGTCCCCGCCGCCGTCGTCCCGGATGCTCCGCCGTGCGTGCAGCCGGCGTACTTCTACCCGTCGGAGCACACCATCGACGTCGACCGGTTTGCGGGCGTCCGTGGCAAAGTCGACCGATGGCTCACTCCGGACGAGGACGAGCATGCCAAGCGGGGAATTCCTGTCTTTGAGCCTACGATGGAGGTGCGTTGGTCGTCGTTCTCGCGCGTTGACAGGGAGCGAAGATGGGCTGACTCGGCGCGTGTTTGACTCCTTCTGGTCGGTGGGTCGCTTGCCCTTTCTACCACAGGAGTTCGCCGACTTTGAGGTGTGCTTCCTTCTCGTTCTCACTAACGCTGGGCGCCTGAGGCTGACGGAGAAAGACCCCTTGCAGGAGTATATGCACAAGATCGACCTCTGGGGCCGCCGGTCCGGAATCGTCAAAGTTATCCCGCCCAAGGAGTGGTGCGTTGCTCTCTTCTCTTTCTTTGGTTACAGGGAGGCAGACTAGAAGATGGCCCACTCCTTCCTGGGCGAGTGGTAGACGTCTCGAGAGAGACAGCCATGCGCACGCGCCTTATCGGGCCCCGGGGTTCGGACAAGCCCGCCTAAGGAGGGTTGGAGAGAAGGCGGAGGGGGGAATGTCGTCCTTGGTCATTCTTCTACTCTCGTTTATTGATTGCTCTCTCTCACTCGATCCTCCGGCCCCGACTGACTCATGTGCACTTTCCTTCAGGGTCGACGCCCTCCCCCCCATCACGGGCGAGGCTCTCACGAGAATTCAGATCACAAGCCCGATTCAGCAAAACATGATGGGCACCGCCGGTCTCTACAGGCAGAACAAGTGCGCCATCACTTCGCCATCAAAACGGACTGTTCTCGTCTGACATCGTATTTCGTATTTTTCTGTTCAAAGCATTGAGCGCAATAAGACGAGGCCGATCTCGGTCGAGGAGTGGTTCAAGAAGTGCACCAAGCCTCAGCACGCGTGCGTCCTCTAACCATCGACCCCTTTACCTCAGCCCTGCTCTTCACTGACAATTGCCTAAAAGATCCCCGAGTCTCAAGGAGACCGACCGGAGCGAGCTTCCGACGCCCTCCGGGCCCTTCCGCGGCAGGAAGCGCAAGCTTGTCAACATCGCCCTCTCCTCTTCCGCTTCCGCTTCCGGCGTCGTCGACCCAGCCTCAACGCCTGGGTGCTCCTCGTCTTACTCCACTGACTCTTCCATCACCACCACCACCGTCACCGCCGACGCCGACGATGACGTCGAGATGGCTCTTGCCAACAATCCCTCCCCTCAAGCGCTTCGCGAGGCAGCACTCGCCAAGATTCTCGAGGACAAACCTTGGTTGCCCGCAGACACCAAGCCGGAGGACTACACACCCGAGGCGTGCAGGGAGCTTGAGCGGAAATTCTGGAGGACAATGGGGCTAGGCGAGCCGGCGTGGTATGGGGCGGATCTGGAAGGTGAGTGAGCTGAGCTTGCTACTTAGTTCGTTCTCTGATTGGAACTGTCTTCACAGGGAGTCTCTTCACGGAAGAGACCAAGCTCTGGAACGTCGCTAAGCTTCCGAACTTGCTGAACCGACTCAAGCTCAAAACTCAGCTCCCGGGAGTCAACACGCCGGTACGCTCTGCTCCTTTGCTCGGCTCTCGTCCTTAAGGAGGCTAATGACCTGCATGTGCATACCTAGTACCTCTACTGGGGGATGTGGAAGGCTTCCTTCTGCTGGCATGTCGAGGATATGGATCTTTACAGCGTCAACTACAGTGCGTCAGCTTCTCCCTCTCGTCATCGTGCCATTTCGAGACTGATTGCTGCCAAACTTAGTCCACTTTGGCGCCCCGAAGAACTGGTATGCGATCCCACAGTCCAAGGCCGTCCAGTTTGAGCGCGTCATGAAGGGTACGTTCTCCACCGAGTTGAACTTGCATTTCCGCCTGCTGAAATCGTTTGCCCTCGTCAGGCTACTTCCCGGGCGACGAGAACAGCTGCGACCAGTTCCTTCGGCACAAATCGTTTGCGGCAAGCCCTCAGCGGCTTGCAAATGACTCACTGCGGCCGAACGTGCTCGTCCAGCACGCGAACGAGTTTGTCTTCACTTACCCGCGTGGTGCGTGTCTCTTCCTCCATGTCTTGCTTTTGCCCTTTTGACTGAGTCGTTATGTGGTGTGCTCGGACAGGATACCATTCGGGCTTCAACATCGGTTTCAACTGCGCCGAAAGTATCAACTTCGCCATCGACTCGTGGGTTGAGCTTGGTCGTCGTGCGAAGGCATGCGACTGTGTCGGTGACAGCGTCAAGATCGACGTCGATGCTATCCTTGCAGAGAACGAGCTCCTCACCAAGATCAACGAGGAGAGGGCTTCGAGGGGGGAGACGCCCGTGACGGATTATGACGCAGCTGTGGCAGCTGTTCAGGCTCAGACTGCTGCGGCTGCCGCTGTGACGATCCCTGTCTCTGCCTCTTCGTCATCCCTCTCCTTGTCCTCCCTCAACCCCTCGAACTCAAGTTCCTCCTCCGGCTCCAACTCCGCCCGCGCATCCGTTGCTCCCTCCGAAGGCGGCACGACGACCAAGCCGAAGAAGCGCAAGCTTCTCGCCAGTGGAGGAATCGACTCCGCCTTTCCGCAAACTAAATCATCTGTTAAGCGAACCAAATTGAACCTGCCTCCACCTCCTTCACCTCACCCACCTCCGCCGCCCGAATGGCCGTGCGTTCTCTGTCCGAGCACGGATACGGAAGATCTTGTGGAGCTCGCGACAGTCCCGGCGGGTGTGAAGCTTGCGGCTGCGGCTTCTGCGAAGAAAAATAGAAGCACGAGCAAGACGCGGTTCGAGGCGCACGAGCGGTGCGCGATGAATATACCCGAGGTGAGCTTTTTCTCTCTCGCCTTAGGCAGGTGGGCAGAGAGGTTGGGGAACTAATGGTCCCATTTATGACGGCTGCAGACGTATTTCATCGATGTGAACCGACCCAATGACCAGGGAGACTTCACGCCGGTTCGGCTTGTGGAGGGTGTCCAAGGGATTCCGAATGCTCGATGGGCGCTAGTGGGTCCTGTCCTCATGAAGAAGTAAGCAACGCACTCTGACTGACCAGCACTTACTTGTCTCTCCAGACATGCGCCGCTTGCACGATGCCTGCGCGCAAGATGGGTGCCAAGACGCAGTGCACGCAGGGCAAGTGCTCGGTGTGTCTCCATTGCCGTCGGTCAGATCTCCTCTATTTATTCGTTCACTGAATCTTCTTGTCTTTGCCCCAGCGCGCCTTTCACGTGACATGCGCGCTCGCGCACCCAGATGTTGTTCTGAGGGACATCGAGCAGGTCGAGTGGGTCGTTGAGCCGCCATCGGAGGCATATCCTTCTGGAAGGCAGATTAAGAATACGACGTTAAAGGTCGAGTGTTTATGTGCGATTCATAACCCGGTGTGTCTCCTTTTGTGATTCAGGCGGCAACAGAAAGATGGCTCACTTCTTGCGCTGCAGGTCATCAAGGAACGCAAGAAGCGAGAGGCCGCCGAGGAGCGCCACCGTCGACTGCTAACGATCACCCCGCCAGAAGTGATCCGCATCAAGGCCAAGAACAACGGGCAGATGTACGAGGTTGTATGTTTGAACGTCCACGAGGAGACCGAGTCGGTCACGGTCGCCTGGGAGCAGTGCGTTGCGCGTCTATCTGCTGCTCCATTTCGTATTGGTCAGGCTGATATGATCGCTTCTCCTTTCCCTCCCACTTCTAGCGGCAAGACGCTCGACGTTCCTTGGCAGAGCATCGTCCTTGCGGCTCCGACCTCGGCGACTGCTTCGGTTTCGGCTGCTACTCGCGTCGAGTCGGCCGCTTCAACCTTTAAGTCCGACTACGTCTACGAGGGACCTCAGGTCCAGCCTCGGCAGCGCGGGGTTCTGTCTGTCGGCCCGGCCGCTGCGACCGTCGCCGATAACGATCTCGTCGCCCAGCCGTCACAGGATAGCGCTTCTCTTCCTCTTCCTCCTCTTCCATCTCCCGCCACCCCCAACGAACCCTCGACAATTCCTTCCTTCGGACGTATTAAACCTGCCCGATCGCCTCGGACCGCCTCTGCCATCCCTGCCGGCCAGCAGCCTTCGAACCTTCCCACGCCCGTCCACCCCCATCTTCACCTCGTTTCTCAGGCGCAGTGCGTAGGACCACCTTCGGACCAACTCAAGCTGGCCCAACATAGCGCCAGTGGCGCCCATTCGAACTCTACGTTCCACCAGCAGCCCGGACCGTCTTCGGCCAAACAACAGCTTCATTTCTCCCATTCGGCTCCACTCCAGCGGTACCCTCAACAAGAACAGCAGCAGCGACTTTCCTTCCCTTCTCATCAACAGCAGCAGGCTGGCGCTTCCCAGCCCAACCAGCCCGCTTACCCTTCTCCCCAACAACAACAGTGGCAGCAGCAGCAGTCCAACCCCGACCTCACCACCAACCGCGCAAGGGCCTATCCTCCTCTTCGTCCTCACGCCCAAGCTCACCCCAATCCCTACGTCAACCAGCTTCTCCAGGCCATGCCTAAGCTTGAGCCGCTCAAGGGCCCGAACGGGAAGCTGCAGATGACGCCGGGGATGTGCGAGCTCGCGCGACGGAACCCGGCGATCAGGGCGGCATTCGTGAGCATGGGGTGGGAGATGGGGGAGCCGCAGGGGCAGGAGGTGCAGACGCCGCAGATGACTGGAGTGATGGCGGCGGCGCCAGGAGGAACGGGGATGGGCGTCCAGGCGGGTTGATTGTTGTTAGCCGGCACGTAGCAGAGGGAGAAAGCAGGACTTCTTTTCTTGAGACGTGTTGGCCCTTCTTTATCATTAATCATACGACGCTTAGCGCTTCTCCCTTTACTTCTTTCTAAGATCATGGTCTCTGAGTTTATATCATCTCAGATGACGCCCATTCTATTGCTGCGCGCACTGGGGCGGCATGCCCGCCTCCTCCTCGTCGAAGAAGCCTGACGGCCCGCTGTCGGCGTAGCCTGCGCCATACTCAGGCTCATTGTCGTCGTACTGGTCCTCCCCATAGTCATTGGTCGTCGGGCGCGGTTTCTGAACGGAAAGATCAGTGAACGAAACGAGAGTCATTGGGAGGACGTTTCACGCACCGGAGCGTTCTTGGCGAGAGTGTAGGAAGCCTCCTCGACGATCTCCGGCATTGGGACGGGGTCGCCACGCTTGGGAGGAAGGAGCTTCGCCAATGCCTGGCATCCACACGATCTGATGGATCAGTTCTCGTTCTGCTGCCTCCTCGGCAAGAGACCCAGACCCACCTCAAGATCGACACTCTTCAGCCAGTCTTCCCCGATCTTCTCCAACTCGCACCGAACCCAGAGATCGCCCTTCCGCCTCGCGCCCTCCTGCCACATGCCCTCGCCTGAGATCTTGAGCGTGTCGCCATGGTTCACGACCTTGCCCCTCGGAACGGTGAGCGTGATGCCACGGCCATCGAGATGGGTGAGGACAATGCGGGAAAAGCCCGTGAGGGACTCGGAGAGCGTCAAGGTGATGGTCGTCAGGAGGTCGCCGGATGAGGCTGGCTCGGCAAGCTTGAAGGTTGGATGGGGGACGAGGCGGAGGATGAAGACAATGTCGGGAGTTTGTTGACCGGGCTATAAGAGGGAGGAGGGAAGGAGAGGAGGGGAGGGGGTACGTAAGCAAGAGAGTGCGAAGACAGGCTCTCCTGAGGACCTACATATTGGTCGCCGTGCTCAGAGAGAACGATTCGCGATCCGTCGCGCATGCCCTTCTCGATGTGCCACACGGCCTTCTTCTTCTCCTTGATAGTCTTCTCTCCTTTGCACTTTCGGCACCTGCAAAGGCGAAGAGTGCTTGGTGAGCGCATGGCTTGCAGTCAGGCCTAACGGGTATACGCACTGGTCGACATCTCGAATCTTGGTACCCTCGCCGTTGCATAGCGGGCAGACAGCCTGCGAGGTCGCCATCATCCGGCCGGAGATCTGTGGAAGAAGATTAGTCAGGAGGCCTCTCAATTGATGGCTGAGGGTGGACGACCTACCATTCGGTTCACAGAGATCCGTCCCTGGTCAAGTAGCTCATTCGTCAGCAATCGCCTCTCTGAGAGTAGGAGCAAGCAGACGCACCTTGCCCATGCACTTGACACACTGTCTTGGCTTGGCATTCTTCTTGCCTCCCGTTCTGCAACGAAAGAAAGTTAGCTAAGCCTAGCCAGAATGCCAAACCTTCGACTCACCCCTCGCAATGCCCGCAAATCCCCTGTCTTTCGAGCCCCATGACGACCTTCTTCCCATTGTAGAGGTCCTCGAGCGTCACGTCATATCGGACAAGCGTGTCCTGCCCGCGCTTTGGTCGGGGTGGCCGGCCGCTTGTCTGGGAATAGGACCCGTAGCCCCCACCATAGCCTCCTCCGCCACCGCCGCCGAACATAGAGGCAAAGAAGTCATCTGCTGATGGACCTGGTGAGAAGGCAAGGTCTCAATCAGTCCAGTGAGAGAGGTTAAAGGCGAGAGGAAGGAAGGCTCCTCACCGCTTGGGTGTCGGCGATCGTTAAAGTCCGGTCCGTGAGCATCGTACGATGCTCGGTCTTTGGGGTTGGTCAAAATCTCATATCTGGGATGCAGTCGTCAGCTGAGGCCAGTGTATGGAGTTGAAGCCTGGCGGACGGGACAGGCGGGCAGGACCCACGCATTTTGGATGTCCTGGAACTTGGAATGCGCCGCATCGGGGTCGTCTGTAACGTGTCCAATGTAAGTCGTCTGGGAGCAATAGGATCGAAGGAGAGCGACGCACCTGGATTCTTGTCAGGGTGGTGTTGCATCGCCTGGAGTTCCGCAATGTTACCAGGTCAGCGCCTAATGTCCACTGAGAGTGCAATGTGGAGTACACTCACCTGCTTGCGATATGCCTTCTTGAGTTCGGCATCGTCTGCATCTGGGGAGACGCCAAGGAGGTCGTCTGGGGACATCGGAGAGCAAACGCAGCAGGAAGGGAGAGGAGATAGTTAGCGACAAGAACCCTAGACGTAAGGACGATGTCTTCCACATTCAGTAAGTCCACTTCCTCTGAAAACATCTCTGAGGAGCTGGTCAGACAATCCAGATCTTAGTGCGGTCATAGACATCCTCGTCGCTGAAGCGAAGGGAGGTGACGACAGGAAGGTCTATGCGTAGAACGTCGTCGACTCCTCCCTCCTCCTGCGTCCATGCAAGCGCGACAGCAGAGAATCTCTTGACAGAAGATACACTGGGGCCTGATACGAAGCCAGAAAGAAGGGAGGCAAGGATGCCCTGATCTGAGTCTGAGGACTCCGCCTGACGGGCGTTGGTCCAACGAGAAGCGCGACAAGGTGTCTCTTCCCTTCTGAGGCCTGGGAACGAACGCTCTGCGGGCCCTCCGGCCAGTCCCCTAGCGGGCGATCCATACGGAGTGAAGGCTGGAGCCAACAAAGGGGTGCTTCCCCTAGAAAACTCGGGCGATCGAAAGCCCTCTTGGCAAGGATAACTGGACAGACACGCTACGTGACGCAAGCGTTCAAGAGTGGAGCAGGAGGAGACTGACAAAGCTTTGTGTCGGCGACCACTGTGTAAGGGCGAAGGCGTCAGCTACATGACCAACGTGGTCTGGTGTCCGGCGTCGAAGGGAGAGATCTGACTTGTAAGGGAGAGGTGTAAATAAAGAGTGGTCGTTGGGTTGGTTCGGTCAAGTCGGAGTGCCGCCCGCCGTCGTCGCCGTTCGGCTTTCCCGAGAGGGTCGTGCCGCACATGCCGCCGGTGGCACAAGCCTTCTTAACGCTGCGCAAAATCCATCTATGCATCTAAAAGACAATCTCCCCCGCGACCGCCACATGATCACTCGCCGACACGCCCTTGCGCGGCAAACCCGGCTCGAGGTCCTCCGTCTTGTGTGCCTGAAGGAAGGCCGTCACCCGCGGTGCCGGGCGGGCAGAGCCGCTCGCAGGCGGGACAAGGAAGAGGTAGTCTGTCGATGAGAAGAAGGGGTCAGAAACGACAAGTGGAAGAGAGTGGAGGTATGGACGACGAACCCAACGTCAAGTGCCACAGCGGCGTGTAGCTCGTCCAGTTCGGCTCGTTCGCTCCCGAGAAGGGCCTCTCCTCACTCTCCTTAAGCCGCTCACCAAGCGTGCGACCCTCCATACCCTGACCTTGACCAAGCCTCCAGGCCTCCTCGTATAGACTGACGATCGCGCCATCCGTTTCGCGCTCAAATATCCGTCGAAGCTCAGCCGCGCTCAGGAGGCCGTCTTCGGGTGCCGCGAGGCGGGCATTCTTGATACCTGAGGAAAACCCTTCACCCTCACCCTCTCCCTCGCCGTCATCAGCGTCATCATCCTCGTCGTCATCTGAGTTGCGCGCGCTGGAGTCGGCCGTTGTGTTTGTGCTGCTGCTGTTCAACGCTTGCTCCTTAGCCGCGTCGGGCGAGATGAACTTGAGCTGGGGGACCGACGACTTGTCCCGCGGCTTCTTGGAACAGACATTCTTAAGAGAGTCATGCACGACCGAAGCCTGGGAGAGGAGCGTTTCTTGGAGAGGCGTGAGAGGTGCCGTTGGGGTGGTAAGAAGAGAGTAGGAGGGCTCGAAGGGCTGAGTGTTGAAGTCTGGTGGCGCCGGAAGTCAGTGGGCGACACCCACAGGATGCAGAGGAAGTGACCACTCACCTCCTGCCAGCACGCAAGGCCACTCATCGTGACCCAGCTCGGATCGGAAGCGCCGGACAGCGCCGAGGAGAATGGCGAGCTGCCTGGCGCGCTCATACGTATAGAGCGGGTGCCAGAAGAGGTGCGTCGTGAGGACAATCTAGCAGGTGGGTCTGTCAACTGACGAAAGAGCAAGAAAGACTAGGGACGACTCACAATGCCTCCCTCGTCTCCCTTGCGCTTCAATGCGACCATTAACCCGATATTGCGCGTTTCCCTCGATCCAGCGCGTCTCCACCGAGGCTCTCCTCCTTCCTCTTTCTCGTCCCGTATCTCTGCCTCGTCGAGCCGGAGGACACGCTCGCCGACCTTGTCAAAGTTTTCCCGCGCGTGGAGGATGACGAGGCCGTGCTTCTTGCCGGGACCCTTAGCGAAGGTCGCTTCAAGGGTAGGGAGGTACGGAAGAAAGGCCTCGAGTCGGTCGCACTCCTGAAGACAGAGGATGTCGGTTTTAAAGGAGGTGATCTCCGAGATGAGCATCTGCTGTCGGTCGGCCCACTTGAGGCAGTCTGGGTGACAATCGGCAAGAACGATCAGCCATGGCAGCCTCGACGCGACGAGATAACAGCAACACGCGACTCACCCGATCCGGGGAAGAGGTCGCGCCCTGAACGAGTTCAGAATAGAAGAGAGAGATTAGGACGAGTCGAGGCAAATGTATCCGCCTGCTGGACTGACGGACGAGCGTCTGGGCAAGCATCTAGGCGAGGAGTACAGACGATTGATCAGAGAGGACGACTCCATGTTTCGGATCGCTCGCGTCCGGCTCACATTCCAGCTACCGATCCTGAGAGGCTTCCCGCCGCCCTCAACATCTCTTCTGACCCGAACCCATTGTCTTTCTTTGAACTTGCCCGATGCAAGCTGCTCCTTGGAGCGCGCTCCGCCTGGCGCGCCGTCGGTGCCTGGAGGAGGAGCAGCGGCCTTCTTGGCTGCGCGGGCTGCCTGCTTGGCGAGCTGCTCGGGCGTGAGCTGGTATGGTGCTTTGGGCGACTTTGTGGCCATAGCGATCGAGCGGACGAAAGAAAGAATGACTGATGGTTGGGAGAGAAGCTGGTTGTCAACAGCAAAGCGCCAGGCGTCTCGATTGCATCGAGATACGTCGTCGCCGGGGATGTCAGATAGGCAGTCACACATATGCATCGTGGCGAATACCCTTCAAAGTAAGAGATAATCCAGAAGCTCGTGTAAGGATTCCTTTCAGTCCGAAACGGAGTTAGTCAGGTGCGAAGAACTCCTGCCTAGCGACGGGTCCCTCGGGACCAGGGCCGCTCTACCGAGAAGGGCGATTCGCTCGTCTCCTTGCTCTCCAACACCCAACCTCCTCCCTCTCTTGCCCTTCCCCCCTCGCTTGTCCGAGAGACTTCCTCTCGTCATGTCCCTTCTCCTTCCCCGCCGCACTCTCTCTCAGCTCATTCGCCCCGCGGTCCGCTTCTCGTCGTCTGCATCGTCCTCCGCTCTCTCCCAGACCACTCAGACCCAGCCCAACACGGCGACGGGTTCCCCGGCGTCCATCCCGACCGACCTCTCCCCGACGGAGGCTCAGGCACCCAATAGGGCCACAAAGTGCGTATACGCCTTGCTCATGGGCTCTATCTGAGAGGCGAGAGCTCCGTCTGCCCAGCTGGTCGACGATGGAGGGCTGACCGGACCGGAACCACTTTCGTTCTCTGGCTCCCATTCCTCTCTGGTTTCTCTCGCTGCCTCCACCCCCCGTACCTTATTATCTGCACACAATCACTTTATTCACAGGTGGTCCCCCTCCCAAGCCGTCCGCGCCACCGCCATGACTGGCGCCCGGTTCGAGCAGACGGCGATGTCGTACCAGCCCCAGCCGCTCGCGGCCATCGAACTCATCGCCAACACGCCCGTGGTCATGGTTGCTGGCCGGAAGGCCGTCTGCGATGGAGGTCAGTACTGTCATTGGCTGGCCGATGCAGAGGATGGGTGGGATTCTGGGTGAAATGTTGATACAGAGAGGGAGAGAGGCACGGGGGATTGGAGGCCCTCTCGTTGGCTCGCCCGCCAGCTCGGGCCGAGCGCCGTCGTCTGAGTCCAGCCCAGAGTGGTGTCATGTTGCAGAGTTGGGCGTAGAAGTCGGGGTCGTCCTCATTCCAGGCGTGAGACAGAGACTGAGGGCCTTCCTCCCCCAACACGTGTCTAACGAGAGAAGCTTGCGGCGTGTCTTTTCACGTGCGCGCGTGTGCATGTAGTCTTGTCGACTCGCTCTAACTCTTCCATGGACGACAAGCTAACGCGTCCCTCCTCGCTGTTGTTTATCAGGAGGAGGATCCCTCGGCCACCCGAAGGTCTACATCAACCTCGACCAGCCGGGACCTCGGAGCTGCGGTTACTGGTCCGTTTCGCCCCCATCTTCCTCTTGTCTGCCTAAACATCTGACTGACTGCCTATCTTGGCGAACTTGTAGCGGCGTCCGGTTCGAGCAGGAGCACCACCACCACGACCACCACGTCGCGCACTAGATTTGGGGAGAGAGAAGAGGAGAGAAGGAAGGATGTATTTGCCTTTGGTTCTGGATTCTTAAGACTTGTGACTGCTCCTCCCTCGCTCTCCACCCCTCAATCGATCTGGGAACACATGAGATCAGACATCTAAGCCGAAAATCCCGTCCGATCCCCCTCGTTCTCGTTCTCATCTTCTTCCCTGACCAAACTCAACCCCGCCATCTCCTCCTCTACCTCCACCCTCCCTCCTCCCATTTCTCCCTCCTCCTCCTCCCCCTCCTCCTCCTCCCCCTCCTCCTCCTCCGCCTCCTCCGCCTCCTCCTCCGCCTCCTCCTCCCCCTCCTCATCGTCAGGCGCCTCAAACACCAGTCCAAACGCTCCCTTCTTCGTATCTACAATGCACACCGCTCCCGACCCACCACCGGCCGCAGGCGCGCACGAGATGGCGTCGGCGGTGAATCCCGGGGTGGGGACGCCGATACATTCCGCTAGGCCTGAAGTCTCTAAAGAAAGAGAGGAGGAGGAAGAGGAGGAGGAGGTGGTGGTGGTGGTGACGGAGGGAATCCAGTCGGAGGACCAGGTGTAGATCCCGTTGGAGGCCGTGACGAGGGTGAGGCGGGAGTTTGACGAAGCGGATGGGAGAGAGGAGAGAGAGGAGGGGGGAGGAACAGGGGACCAGACGGCCGCTAGGACCGCCCCCGAGGAGGTTGGGGCTGAGGAGGGAGAGGATGCTGTGGTAGGAGGGGTTTGGAGGAGAACGGTCGTTCCGGAGGAGGAGGCGGGGTTCGATGAAGGAGGAGGGAAAGGGTGGATGAAGGTCGCTAGTGGGGCGTTCTCTATTGGAGATGGTTGTTGGATGAGCTTAAGATAGCCAAAAGGACAGCAGAGAGAGAACACACGCACCAAGTCGAACAAGCAAGTATGACCCCGACCCAGGCGAGAACGCCAGTTCGAAGACGCCGGCCTTGACAGGTGCTGGGCGGACGGGGTCGGCTTGGGCGAGGGGAATTGTTTGAGGTGGTGACAGGGAGTGATCTAGCGAGGGAGTGGTAAGCTGGTTGACGAGGCCTCTCTGTAGTTATATCATACGCACAAGGAACGATCCCTCGACCACGCGTCTCGGAAAGCCAGTTGGAGGGTTCCTTCCAGATCATCTTCGAACGTTCTCTGTGTGTCAGTTCAATGCCGTAGCATTAGAGGGAAGACGGGTCGATAAGCTTACCGTTCCCGGCCCAGCGACCCTCAACGGCTCAAACGACCACCTGCACCCCCAAGTGACATCCTCCAGCACGCGAACAGAGCCATCCCATCCCCCGACAGCGAGCCACCGCCCGCTTGGATGCCAGGCGACGGCGCGGACGCCCAAACCGAGCGCCTCGGCAGTTCGGGAGGAGGAGGCGGAAGAAGGGAGCGGGTCAATGAGCGGAGAGAGAGCAGCTGGCGTCGGAGGTGGGGGAAAGGTCGCTAGTGGATTGGGAAGGGGTGGAAGGAGGATAGAGAGGGAGTACTGGAGGTCGGAGAGATCGATCATCAGATATGGATGTGGTAAGTGTTGATTAAGCCAAGGACACTGCGCACCACGAGCGAGTGATCCCAGACTGCGAGGTGCGAGTCGCGCGGAGAAAGGGCGATCCCCTCGAGAGACGTCGTGTTGGTTGCCGACCTCTGAGAAACATCCACCGAGTGAGCTGTGATACGGACAGTCGTACGTGGGGGAGGGGTGGGGGAGAGAGAGGGAGAGGACTAACAGCAAGCAGTCGGAAGCCGTCATGAGCGTCGTAGACGGCGACCGAGTCTTTCGAGGCATGTCGTTCCGCCACATAGAGCTGTCGACCATCGGAAGACCAAGCATGTCCTGGGGATCGATAGGAACACAGTCAGTTCTGAAAGTATCTACAGCATGCAGCTTGGGCGCGTGAGCGGACCTCGGGCGAGAGGCTTATAATTCTGAATGACGGTCCGTCGCTCCGGATCACGCAAATCCCAGACAGTGATCCGAAGCTGTCAGAAGCGATCGTCAGCGGGTAAACAAAGGCAGCCAAAGAACGGACGACTTACGCCCTCGATGCTCCACCCCATGACACGGTCATCGCCGGCCCACTCGACACCCGTCAAGCCCTCGACACCCGGTTCAAGAACAAACTCTGGCTCTCCACCGGCACCGCCGTCTTCTACATTGAGGTAGTCCTCCGCGGCGAGATCGTAGATGTACGCAACGGTGGCACCTTTGCTCAATGGGGAGGCACAGAAGGCGAGCAGTCGACGCGAATCGGCCGAGAACCCTAGCCAGGTCACGTCTGGGGGAGGTTTGTCAGCCAATGGAGCAGAGGCGACGCGTCTCCTCATGTGTCCTGAGGATGAGAGAGTGCTGGATGAGGAGGGCGGAGGGAGAGATGGTGCGAGCGAAGGGAGGAGGTAAGACCGGAGGACGGCTAGGGTCGCGACCGAGCGGACGACAAGACGCGTCCCGACGGCATTGGCGATGAACGTCGCTCCGGGAGAGAAAACGGGGCGAACCGTCGTTGAGTAGAGGTCGGTGAAGTCCATCGTAGCTGGGGCGGACGGGTGGCTGGCCTGGCTGGGAGGAGGGTGAGTTGGTGTTGGAGGTCTCGCGCGTGGAAACAAGGGCAGGCGCGTCGAGGCCGCGCGACTGTCTTCTTTCGTCTGTCTGCACTGCCCGCGAGCTGTCAAGGTCGCCTTTTATCACTCGCCCGCGCGTCAGCTCGCACGCGCCTTGAGCAAGGTACTGGATCACAAGCGATGTCCCCCTTGCTCTTGTTTGCCTGCCAGTCCCAGCGACCCGGCGGGGTGTGCGAGCGATTTCTGCGCTGTCCTCGCTTTGATCTGGACGCTCGCAGAATGCGCTCCTCTGGTGCCAGCATGGGCACGAGGCACCTGGCTGAGCAGCAGCGAGCAAGCGAGAAAATGACAACGAGGGCAAGAGAAGAGCGACGACAGCAGCGTGCGCCCGGCCGAGGCCCGTGCCTCCCCTTTCTACCCGCCCGCTCTCAGCGCGCCCGTCTTTCTTTCGACCGCTATCCCCTCCCTCCCCCTTCCAACAACACGCCCCCCGCCATGTTCGAGTCAGAGTCCGCCCCCATCACTCGCGAGGACGACGACACCCTTGCCATGCCCGTCTCCCCTCCTTCTCCCGCCTTCGCCGAGGAGGAGCGCCTCTCGGAGATCGACGCGCCTCTCTTCGATGAGAATCCCCTCGATCAGCAGGAGCCATCTCGCCCCGCCGCGGACGACGAGCCGGCGACCTCGGCGGCGGTGTCGCTTCACGACGAGTCGTTCGACGATGCCCCCGCCTCGTCGCCCTTCAAGCCCCTAGGGGGCAATGCTGCCGGCGCCGACGAGGAGGAGAGCCTCATGGACGAGAAGCCTCCCGTCGAGGGCGCCGACGAGGACGACCACCGCGACGAGGAGGCGGACGAGGTCAAGGCGGCGACGGCGCCGGAGAAGGGGGACCAGACCCCGGCGCCCATTGCTGCTGAACCTGCCTCGCTGGCCACGGAGGCCCAGGCCAACGGGGTTACTGGCTCACCAGTCCGTGCTACTACTGCGGCTCCTGCTGGAGAGAAGGCGGCGCCGACGGACGAGGCAACTGCTCCAAAGAAGAAGATCGGGGTTGTCGGAAGCACCGTCGGAGCCACCAGGCGGGCGCTTGATGCTAAGGCTGCTGGTGAGTCCTGGGACGATTGAGCGAGCAACTGTGTGTGGGAGATAGATACTCGTCCCAGACAATCTGGAGGAGCTGCCTATCAAAACCAGGTCGAGCAAGCGGCACACCGGAGAGAGGAGAGGAGCGTGAACAGGGAGAGATTCCGGCAGCGCGTCGTTCCCGCTGCATGTGGTCCTTGCGTGTCTATCTCCGCCTTCCTTGCTTGCTCTCTTCCTCAACCCATATATACCAGGTGTTCATCAAAGATCCTGACTGACCTCTCTTGTCCTTCCTTTTCAGCTGCCACCACCAAGCCAGCCGTGCCCCGCGTTTCGTCCATCCGCCCGATCACCGCCACCGCGTCCTCGGTCCGCGCCCCTGGAACCACTGCCACCACCGCTGTCCGCAAGCCGTCGACAGTCGCCGCCGGTACGAATTCTGCCACACGCGCACCGCTCTCGTCGAGGTCGGTCTCGGTGACTTCCGCCCCGCCAACCACTCGTCCGGCCGCCACGAAGTCGGCAGCCACTGGAACGACCGCGACCTCGACAATGGCTTCGCGCCGGTATGTCATCCGCCTTGGTGGATGGCGCAGCATCAGAGCTGATACCAATGACTCTCTTTCTCAGCACCTCGATGTTACCGCCCTCGTCGACTCGGCCCCTGAGCGTCTCGACGACGACGACGGCGGCCCGCAAGGCCGTTCCGCCTTCTGCCACTACCGCCGCCCCTGCCTCGACAATGGCCTCTCGCCGTGCCTCTGTTGCCTCCTCCACCATGAGCGCCGCTCGCCCCACCGCAACCACTGCCGCCGCGGGCGCCGCCATCAAGCGCGCCCCCTCTGCCACGGGCTCCGTCACTTCCTCCTCGTCCAGGGCTGCCTCTAACAGCACCACCACTACCACCCGGCCAGGCCACGTCCGCCAAAGCCTCAGTGTCTCCTCCTCAGCGGCTCCTCGCACGACGCTCAGCAGGAGCGTCAACTCGGCCGCCGCTGGCGCCGGGCCCACCGCTAGGGTGGCATCTGGAAACGGGGCAGGTCTTCCTGGAAGGAAGGAGCTCGAGGACAAGGTGATCTCTTCATCGTAGTCTTTTTCTCTCTCTCTGCGGATAGAGCAGGCGCTAACGATCGATCATTCTCGTTATCAGATTGCCGCCCTCGAGACCTCGCTCGCCTCCCTTCAAGCTGAGCTCGCCACCCAGACCTCCACCGTCTCCTCTCACGAGACCGAGCTCGCCTCCCTCCGCACCTTGAAGGAATCCCTCGAGCGCGACCTCGCCGCCGCCTCGGAGGACAAGCTCTCCGTCACCCGCCTCGAAAGCGAGCTTGCGACCGTTCGAGAAATTCTTGACCGGGAGAGGGGAACGGCTGAGCAGAGGGAAAAGGAGCTGATGGAGACGAGTGGGGCGTTGGAGGTGACGTTGGGGGAGCTGCAGGGGCAGTTGGCTGAGAGGGATGAGGAGCATGCAAGAAAGATCCGGGAAGTTGAGGCACGAGAGGCGGACGTCAGGGGTGAGGTCGAACGCCTGAGGGCAGAATTCGAGGGCGGATCGGATCTGGCTGGCGAGCTCCAGGAGAAAGTTGAAGTGCGTTGTTCATGCTCCGATTGTGGAGGCTGGGAAAAGGGGAGAGAGAGCTGACGGACCGGGCTTCACACTTGACAGGCCGCCGAAAGGCGCGCTCGGGAGGCCGATGTCGAAGCTCAGTCGTCCCAGGAGGTGCTCGCTCGGATCAAGTCCGAGATGGAGGCAATTCAGGAGGAGACACGGGCGCTCGAGGAGTCTCGTCAAGCGCTCGTCGCCGACCTCCAGAGCAAGATCGACAAGCTTGCCGCCGAACTCGCGATCGCGAGGGACGAGCTTGCCGCTGTAACCGCTGGTCAGGAGGACCGCGAGCGAGAGCACCAGGAGGCTCTCATTCGGCTTGCGGAGGAGCACGATGCTCGTAGGGCCGAATTAGAGGAGGAACACGCCAAGTTGATCGAGGCTGCTAGGGAGGAGGCGGCCGCTGCTACCGCGGACGCATCGATGGCCGCTGAGGAGGGTGCCGCTTCGGAGCATGAGGAGAAGCTCGCAGCAAAGGAGGCGGAGCATAAGGAGATGTTCTCGGCTCGTGAGGTGGAGCACAACGAGGCGCTCTTGTCCCGTGAGGTCGAGCACGGGGAGAAGCTTGCTGCCCGCGAGGCTGAGCTCCGTGCGGAGTTTGAAGCGCGGATCGCTGAGCTCGACAAGGAGCGGGAGGAAGCCAAGCGGGACCTCGAGGCTGCTCAGGGAGACCTCGACGTAGGTGGTCGCTCTTCGTTTCTTGATTGTGCGGAGATCACAATTTGACTCAACGGATTCTGCGTTGCAGGCGATCTCGTCGAGGCATACCGAGGACATGGATGAGCTGAGGTCGGCGCAGGCACTCGAGACCACCAAGGCAGTCGAGGCCGCCAGGGTAGGTCGCTGTTCATCGAAGCACCATTGAACGTTCGATGACTGACCGCGGAGCCTTAACGCACAGAACGAGGTCGGCGTAGAGCAATCGATCGAGCTCCGCGGCCTTCGGGAGGAGTATGAGCGGACTGTCAAGGAGCTTCGGTGTGTCTGTCGGAGGAGTCCAGTCTTCTCGCGTTCTTGTCAGTTGACGGTCTCCTGTCTTCTAGCGACGCCCACGCGAGCGAGACCGAAGCCCTCCGCTCCTCGCACGAGACCATTCAGACTTCACAGGCCGGCGACCACGCCAATGAGCTCTCGAATGTTCGCCTGGATCTCATGGGTGAGACAATCGCTACTTCTCCTCGAACGTTTTTGCCGGCTCGAGGCTGACGAGGACCACCATCAGCTCACAAGCAGGACCTTGCCCGCTCCAAGGCCGAAGTGGAGGCCAACCAGACCGAGCTCGAGGCTCTCCGGGAGGCCCTTGATGCGAGCCGACAGGCTTTGGAGGAGGCCCGCTCGGTGCCGCCTCAGTCTGAGGAGGACTACTCACAGGTTGATGCGCTCCGCCAGCAGGTCGCAGAGCTCCAGGAGGACCTCGAGGTAGATACATCTCAGCTCATCCTTGTCAGGCATAATGAGACGGCGGTGAGCTGACCCTTCTCTCACCACCCATCCAGTCCACCCGCGAATCCGCTCAAATGACCAAGGACTCGCTCCTCCACGAGCTCGAGGCCGTCCGCGCCAACCAGGCTCGCGACGCCGAGGACTCTGCCCGCACCCGCGCCGCCGATGCCGAGGCGGCCCGCGTCAAGCTCGAGCAGGAGCTCGCACGTGTCGAGCAGGAGAAGCGACAGCTCACCGAGGAAGTTGAGACCGAGCGCGAAGCTAAGGACCGGGGTGCGTTGTTAACCCTTCTCTTGCGTGAAGCGTGGATGGAGCTGACATACGGTCATTTACGATTCAGCTCTCGCCCAGATTGCGGAGAAGAACAACGCAAACCTCCGGACGCCGCCGGCAAGCCCGAGGGGGGCCATCGACAGCGAAAAGGACGCCAGCCTGCGACAGCTCCACGACGCTCACACCTCCAAGTGAGTCATCTGCTTGTCTCTTCCATCCTTGTCTCCGACTGACAGTCCTATCCTTCTCCACAGGGTGTCTGAGCTCGAGAGGTGCATTTTACAACGCTCCCTCTTCTTGATTTTTCCAACTGACTCTTCGTCCCCTCTCTTGCATGACAGGCAAATTGCTGATCTCCGTGAGCAGGTCGCTGGTGCGACGGCCGAGCGCAATGACACAGAGTCGAAGCTCCACAGCAAGGCCATGGAGCTTGACCTGATGATGAAGGAGTACGAGGTGCGTAACCTTTCCCTGACCCTCGCGAGCTCTTGGATCTACTCTTAACGTCGAGACGGTCTCTTTCCCAGCACCTCGAGGGCGAGTTAGACGAGACCAAGGTACGACAGTCGTTCACTTCGTAGTTTCATTCAACCCCAATCTGAACCGGCGTCCCTTCTGGTTACGTTAATCAGGACGCCCTCAAGAAGGCCCAGGACGACCTCGGCATCCATCCCGAAGAGTTTTAAACTCCTTTACCCCTTCCCCACTTCCTCCATCCTTACCGATCTCCCCTCGCTTGTCGACCCCAGTGCCGGCCGGAGCCTGTCTTATCCCTACATCATCATCATCCGATTTCTAGCTCCTCTCTCAGCTTCGCATGCCTCTTTCTCCAGACTTGATTCCCGCTTAGCATTTTCTCGCTACCCTACGTTCGCCCCAGGCGAAATTTACTTGTGGAATGCTCATGATTCGACAGCACAATGTAGCAAATAAGAAGCCGATCGCTGTGGCATTGACCAAACAAACAAGCTTTCAACTCAGGTGCTTCCCATTTGTGGCGCTCTAAGAACGGCGGAGGAGGGCCGCCCACCACCTTCCTCCCATTTCCCGCTGGTGACGTTTCACCCATCAAACATCCATCCCACCTCAGTTGGCCGACTGCCTACCCGCTCTATCTCACGCACGAGAACCTCATGCAGCCTCTCCAATCCGCTCCTACCGCCTCCGGCTTCGAAGAAATCGCCGTCGCCCAACAACGTCTCCTCCGTGCCCTTGCCGATATCGGGCAGCCCGGATTGTCGTCGCCGGCCGACCCAGATACAACAGCCGCAGGTATCCCGTTTTCCACCCGACCGCAGGGCCTTGGCGCAGTCGGTCCTCTTCAACAAGCCCGGCCCACGGCTGACAGGAGGAGCAGGACCCGCGGAAGGGCGAGGGAGGGGGAGAGGACGAGGGCATGGCAGCCGGCTGAGGGCAACAATGTTGACAACGGGCATGGTGGATGGGGAATCTCGCGGGTCGATGTGCCCCTGTCTGCGAGTTCTATCGGATGGAAATCGACACCTGCGAGGTAGGGCAAATTTCTTTGGAGTTGATAGAGTCTTTACACTGAAGACTTGGGATAACGGCGGGTCGGAGCAGGAGCAGGGCGAGCAGCGTGAGGAATAAAAGTGGAGCGAGGCCGCAAAGGAGCCTCATCGTCACAAATGGTGGCAACAGCGCTGGTCTGATCTCGGGCCTTCGTACACCCGTTGAGATGTGAGAACCAAGCTATACGTGTCAATGGAGGGAGGAAGGACCTGTAGGCGGGAGCGTTCGTAGACCACTAACGATGGATTCCTGCCACTTCTTCCTGGCAGGTGGTCGGACCAGGATGGTCATTCGTGAGTGCTTCTGGACAATTCATCAACCTTCTGAAGCATCGTTCAAATCCAATCCTTCTTCGTCATAGGAAGCCGTCGAGACGCAAGCGGTTGTTCCCAAACAGAGGACGACCGGCTCACGTCGCCCAGTTCGTCCGCTCCCAGTGTCTTCTCCACCTAAGGGCTTCCCTGACACTTTTGCTCTCCGCTACTTCGCTTAGATCGGACAAACCCTTAGGCCTATCTATGAAACTATCTACCGAGCAAGATGGCACTGGTTGGACGTGCGTTCCTCGGACTTCAAGCCTTCTTGCTCGGCGGCTTATGAGCGTATTTCTTGCTCGTACAGGCTCCCGGAGAAGAATGAACTAAAGGAGGAGAAAACTCCTTGGAATCTTGTCGAGGATACTGAGCGCGAGCTGAGAGAGCGAATCCACAATGCCAGTCTACCGCCCATCTGTGCGCTTGGCCGCCCTAGATATCGCTGAGTTTCTCCCCCTACTCAAACGCTAGTGGCTTCAAGGTACTAAAAACGCCGAAACCAGGAAGGAAGAGGTCGACCGCATGCTGCCGAGCGGGGCGGCCGTCGAGCGCCGGGCCATGATTCGAGGCGAAGAGGTCCCAGACACCATGGTGCGGTCGTTCCTCTCGGACAGGTTGGGTTGCTGATGAGGACTAGACGAAGCGAGAGCTTCTTGTTGTTTCTTCTCATTGTGTGGCTTCGTCTTTTGCCTGCGGAACTCTAGGTTTTTTCGCATGTCATTTCTTGAATCACAGCTTTGCGATGCTACCTTCAGGCTCCCGCGCGGACACGCCAGGTCTTCACGCCAGATCGAAGCATTCTCAAGATTTAATGAAAGTCTGAATTTCATTATATAGCAGTACACAAGCAGTATGAGGTTGTGCATCACGGCACAATCCGAACCTCGCTAAACCTCAAGCCCCTCGGATCCCGCCGAGCCGGGCTGCATCCCAACGACCACTTCCCCTTCGCCCGGCTATCCGTCTTCGACGCTGCTGAAGATGGCCCCCACTTGCTCCCCTTGGCATCTCAACTATGCCGTTTCCTCCTCCTCCTCCAAGCGAGTAATGGTCGTTCTTTTCACCCTCCAACCGGGCTATACTGATGGACATGCACCCACGCTTGCGTACTCATCCTCCTCGATATTAGAGCGCTCCAGCTTCCTTCTCCCCCAGGAGCCGACCTTTCGATCTCCAAAACCCACAAGGTGAGCTGTACCTACTTGTGCTGTCGTCAGAGCCTCTCTGGGCTTCTTCATCTGACTATAACACGGCGCCGCTTTCCCGATGCACAGAGCGTCACATCCACTCGTCCCAAAGCCGCCCTAAACGCGGCTATCAACCCAATGGAGGATCCTCTGGCTGCCCTTGGCTTTGCACCGTCATCGTTGAGGATGAAGCGGGCTTGGGACTTCGCGATCTCTCCGGCCAAAGTGCGTCTCGTCGCGCGTTGACGCGCTCGCTGGCCGCGTGTCCCCGATTCCATTGTCGTCTGCTGATCACGCCGTCTGCTCTCCTTTAATTGGGTATTGGGTCAAACGCTCAGAGCTTGCCGATGCAGGCCTTCATGCTCTATATGTCTGGCTCAGGCGTCCAGATCTTCTCGATGGGCACCGTCTGGATGCTCCTCAGCAACCCAGTCACGGCCGTTTCCAAGCTCAACACCGGTGAGTGGACATTATGAAAGCGTTCATTATGTCTCGATTTCCTCAGAGACGCTTTTTGGCTGCTTTGTTGAGATGCTTCGAAGTTCACCCTATTGCCTCACTTCCTCCTTCTCTCACCGGGACTGACCCGTCCTTCTCTCGCTCATTCTCGCCTTCACCAGTGTTCACTCCCTTTGAGCGTGGCCCGACAGCTAAGGAGGACGAGGACACCGAATCGCTTCTCATGCCCAAGCTCATGTTTATCTTCTGCCAGTGCCTCACGTGCGTCTCTCTCCGTTGCTCGTCGGGCACAGGCACCGGCTCATCGTCGGCTGACCTCATACCCAAACAGGCTGGCGCTTGGCCTCTGGAAGTGCAACCAGATGGGCCTCATTCCGACGGGCTCGGCGGACTTTCTCGCCTTTGAGACGCGTGGACCGGTTCGTTCCTGGCCTCTGGGGAGTTGATGCTGTCGGAGATGGCCGGCCAGCTGACAGTGTTTGGTTTGTTGTGGGTCAGGCCCCGGAGAAGGCTTACTTTCCAGCCACCAGCTGGGGGCGATGAGCGGAGTTCTTGTTCAGGAGGAAGAGATAGAAGGGTATGAGCGGGAGGGGGCGGAGCTGGGCGATATCGATCACGCGCTCGCATGCGAAGTAACAGAGGCGCAAGAGTCGCGCTGTACGATGATATGTCTATCTGGACTTGAACATATTGTCTCCCCCCTTGCCCCCGAAGGATGGGGTGAGCCCTTGGAGAGAAGCCCAGCTCCCTGTCTCAGGGAGGTCCGGGCGTCGGCATCGGCCCGCGACGTCGCGTTGTCGTCACGACTCCTCGACCCAGCTGCCCCTCAACCATCACCCACCTTGGAGTCCTTCCCCCCTCCGGCCCATCCCCACGCCCAAGCATGGCGCCCGCTCTCCCCCAGCTGCCAGCAGGCACCATCCCCGGTGACACGTACCTCACGCAACTCTCCGCCCGCATCCAACGCGACGCCACTCGACTCTCTCAGCCGCCCTTCCCCTCGCGGTCTCGTCGGCCAACGCCAGCCCCCACGTCCTCTCTCTTCGGTGGTGGAAGCAGCAGCCGACCAGGTCCGGCGCCGCTCCCGCTCATCCTCACGCCGCAGGAGCTGTTTTACCTCCTCCTCCGGTTTCAGGCCATCGGCATCGCCGTCGGTGAGCTCGACCGCCGGATCGAGGCTGATGCGAGAGCAAGAGTAGCCGTTGTTGGCGGCGCCAACGACCGAAGCGAGACCGCAAGCTTCCGAAGCGTCGCTGCGAGCGTCACAGGGAGCTTGAGCAGTCTTGGTGGCTGGTGGGGGAGCAGCAAGATTAGGGATCCAGGTGAGGACAGTCAAACGCGCTCTGGCCGTGTCCGCCGACGACCAACCCCTCGCCGGCGCGTGCTGACTTTCAAACAACTCTTGACTTGGGGCGCACTCAGATACCGAGCTCAAACTAATCTACTCGGCCTTAACCAAAATGCCATCACTTCTACTTCGTGCGCCAACGCTTGGGTCGCCGAGGATCCTCGAGATGGGCGTTGAGGCATCAACCCCTCTCGACACGGCGCTCCCACTTGTCATCTTCAAGAACCTTCAGTCGTGGGTCTTTTTGAGGGCAGACTCAACTGTGCTTGGCGTCTCATCATTGACATGACTTGGCCCTGCACGTCCGCCTCGGGTGCTTCTCGTCCCACCATCAGTCTAGAGCTTCAAGGCGTCCCTGTCGCCGGGCTCCTGCTCTCGGGATCCTACAGCCTCCGCGGACTCATAATCAAAGAAGTCGATCCTCCCTTAGAAGATGCGGACGAGAATGGTGGCTGGCTCGGCGTGGCACTCCTCATCCCAGAGGGCGCGACGGACGAGGAATCCCTCCTCGCGAGTGCGAGGCGGCGAGGCGCCCAGCAGCTTGCGCTGGGCGGACAGACGACGCGGTTAAGACAGCCGAGTTCGGCCTCGGCGGTCATGGCTGCGTACCTTGAGGAAGGCGAGGACAGTGGAACGACACAGTCGTCGACGGACCGCGCCGCCGCCGCCAATGGTACACCCTCGCCGACGCCTGCGCCGACATCTGTCAGCGGAGACGCCCCTGCCATCTTGCCCAACCAGATCCGACTCGTCCCGAAATTCCCGCACCTCTCTCATCTCGCCCTGCCGGCTCTCTCACTGATATCTTTCCCCGCGCTCCGGCTCCCCTCACTCGTCTCGCTCGACCTTTCCAAGAACCTCCTCGTCTCTCTCCCACCAACGTTCGCCCTCCTTCCGAACCTCCGCTCCCTCAACCTCGAGGGAAACATGCTCGCCTCCCTCCGTGGGGCAGCGGACGTCCTTCCTCCCGTTCACCTCCGGGTGCTCAACCTCGACGGCAACCGCATCGCCAACCTTCACGGTCTCGCCGATCTAAGCGCACTTGAGCGGCTCAGCGTCAGAGACAATGAGCTCGACGAGTCGCTCGAGCTCTCGCGGCTCGTCCCTCTGACAAACCTTCGTGAACTTCATGTCCGACCGAACCCCTTTGAGGAGAACTCGCCCGCGGAGGACGAATGGCGCGTCCGGCTTTGGGAAGCATACGCCCGCGAGGGTCGTGCTGAAGCAGAATGTCCCAAGGTCGACGGCGAGAACATCAGCTGGTCAGAACGTCGGCGGATGAGGGTCCCCTTCCGGAGCCAACGGTCGATGCCGCCGCCACCTCCAATGGCAGCTCAAGCGGCACCTTCCCCAGCACCTGCCGTTGTCCGGCATGCCCACTCTAGACCTCCGCCTCCGGCGCCTGTCGGCCTGAAGAAGCCCAGCGGACGCTCTGCTTCTCCGGCTGACGCGGACGTCTTTGGCTCGTCGCCCATTCCTGGAGCGACAACTTCCTCCTATTCATCCGCTCGGGCTCGCGCTTCTTCAGGGGGGCAACGTTTCAAGTCCCCTCCTGCTAAAGCGGCCCAAGCCCAGACTGGCCCCATCACCACCGGCGTCTCCTCTTCCAATGCGACTGTTTCGGGCGGTCCGCTCATCGTCCCGACCGCACCGAGACGTAAGCGCCGCCAGAAGCGGATTGTCGACCTCGACGGCGGGGCAGCTGGCACTGGCACTGAGGACAGCGGCACGACCGACCTGTCAGGTCTCTCGGAGGATGATCTTCAGTCTCCGCCGAGCTCGAAGACGGCAGGTGGAGCCCGACGGAACAATCGCCATCGCCGGGAGGCGAGCGCGCGTAGCGTCGCGTCGTCGAGCGCCGCCGGCGGTATGAGCAAGCGGACGTCTTTGCTAATGGAAGCAACGACGAAGGATATTATGGTACCGACCGCTAAGAAGGCTCTCAACGACGACCCCTGCTCTTTTGCCTCTCCTGTCGCTGCAGCCCCGCCTTCGTCGTCCCCACCTCCCGACGTCTCCGACGCTCATATGACTCGTCATCCAACAACCATCACAGAGCGATCTGAGCCGTCGGTGTCCTCCCTCTCCCTCGGCCGTGCAAGCGGGTCCAAGCTCCGGTATCCTCCCTCGTCACCCTCGCATTCATCTCTTCGCGTCAAGAAGTCTTCGTCCGAAGCGAGGCGGTCCCGGTTCTCTGCGAGCGTATACGAGCCCAGTTCGTCAATGCTGCTAGAGGTTCGTGCTATTCTTTTCTCCTCGCTTTCTTTCTTGCTCGAGGCCCACTAAAGTTTGACTCCACCTACCACACGTAGACCGCAGACCCGGCTCTGATAGCCGCAGGCTCAGAGGACGTCGAGTCACCTGAAGCCTTCCGCCGTCGGCTCGAAGCCATGCGCACCGAAGTCGGCGACTCGTGGCTTCGCGTCCTGAGCGCAGGCGGTCAAGACACATCGACGGCGACAACACCGCCTCCTTTAGCAAGAGGAAAAGAAGAGGAGCGCCTTTTGCTGCCGAACGAGTCTTCTGCAATCTGGGAGGAGGAGGAGAGCAACAAGGAGCAGGGCGGGGCTGGGTCGATCAACGCGGGCGTTGGAGAGGGTGTTAAGATTACGAGGGTCGAACCGAGGCGGAAGACGGGCAAGGGGAAGAAGAAGGGGCGGGCTGCCGTCTGAGTCAGGGCAGGCTGGGGAGAGACGGGAGGGAATGTCATGACAGCGTAAATGGAAAGGTGTCAACATTGGTTCCAAGCTTGGGATGAAGAGATGAGAAGAAGAAAACGGCATCGCATAAAATCCAGCTGTGAGAACTTGTGTCCCAAAGACCTACGCTACCCGTTGAATCAGGACTGTGTGCTTCCGGGGACGAGCCCAGTGAGGCGCTTCACCAGGATTTGGCCTGCGAAGGCATAATTGCCGAGGTATCAAGAAAAAAGTGCATCGAGAAGCTTGTCCGGAGATGTCCGACTCTCAAACACGACCTGTCATCAGAGACCATCCGTTTCTGAGTGTGTATAGATGCATGAGACCGAGGCGAGACGCGACTCACAGATCTGAGCGCTGACTTCCTCCTTCCCAGTTCACCTCTTGAGGAGCCATGTTTCATGAGGCGCAGAGAAAGATTCCTTGCGACTAGATCGTGCTCGGGAATCAGGGGCCAGTTGCTCATATCAGTGGTATCTTGGCAGTGGGTGTGTCGCTTAGGGAGGAAGAATCCTCTTGAAGTGGTGACCATTGTCGATGTGTTGACGAGAGGCTGGTTGTGCGAGTATTGAGGGACGAGAAGGCAAAGGGAGTCCGCGGTCGAGTGACCGAGGACCTTGGAAGGCTAGACTGTTACTATCTGGAGATGAGAGGGGGAGCTGCGACACAGCTCACAGAAGAAGATAGGGTAGGAGACATTCGAGATCAACGGGTGCTTCACATGTGATGCAGTAGCACTTGAAGCTCTGCTTTCTGTGTCTGGTCTCTGCCACCCTCCCTCCTAATTCCGCAACTCCTCTCCTTCTCTTACCCGCCGTCGATGTTGGGGGATAAAAAAACAGCAAATCCATGAAACCCAAGATAAAAACCCGAAAAAGCAAGCAACCGAAAAGCACGCTGTCCATCTTTTCCTCTTCTTCCTCATCAGGGCGACAGCCGCCGAGGACCTTGCCGTTCCTTCTTCACTCCAGTGGGAGCGAGAGGCAGCCCTCCCTCCGTGCCATCCGCCGGGAGATTGAGCTCGATGCGGTCGAGCATGCCGACGAGCGCCGTCTCGCCTTGGTTCCAGTCGATGACCCTTCGCTTGGCAAGGATGCTCACTGTGGCGCAATGCGAAGTAGAACATCAGTCAGCTCTTCTCCCGGTGACACAAAGAGAGAAGAGGGCCCACTCGTGCTGTCTTCCGTCCCGACGAAGCCCATACCGAGGGAGAGAACGACGTTGTCGACGAGAGTCGCCTCCCATGGCCCGTACTTCTCGGCCGTCTGCAGCTTCTCGTGGTCTATGTAGTGCCATCCGAGGTGATGAAGGTTCTCGAGCATCCTGCAGCGCAGGCACACAAGAGAGGGAGAGAAAGAAGAGTCAAAACAGGCTAAGGTGGCACACGACGGGCGGGCGGGCTGCGCACTTGGCCGAATTGTCATCGGTCGCGACCAGGACCGGGTAGGTGTCCACGTTGGTGTGACCCCGAGCTCGGAGACGCTCGCGGATCGCCTTGAGGCGGTGGGCAAAGTAGACGATGTCGAAACTGGCGGGCGGAGGGCGACGTGTCGTCGGTGTCTCGTCAGCGGTCGCTTCAAGTCTTCTCTCGCTAGCAGCATATGCGCGGCACTCACCAAGGCGAAAGGTAGCCAGGGCAGCCGCTGTCTAAGACGCGCCGGAATTGAATAAGTTAAGAAGTTCAGATGGAACCACTACGAAGGCTCAAACGTGGCTTTGAGACTGACTGGAGAGCAGGTCGCCGTGCCGGAGGTGAACCGTGAGGATCGCCGGATTAGCCGCATCGCTGCGCATGCCGAGAACGCTCTTAACGAGGTTCCAGGCCGACGTCTCTCTCTCGCGGGTAAACCGAAGGTGCTTTCCGACGGTGAACCACGGGCCAAACTCTGTGGGGGGAATCGATGAGCCTCGCGATCCTACCGAACCAAGCGAGCGAGAGTGACCCACCGTTGTTCCAGTGTCCCCTCCCTCCAAGCTCGCCCTTGTACATCGACCGCACCTCCTCCCCGTGCGTGCTTGCGAAATACAGCAAGTCGAACGCGACGAGTTGGCCCGGTCCTCCAGCCGGCGATATCCAGTGACCGTTCGAGAAGCCGAGGAACTCGTCGGCGGTCTTGTTGGCGACATCTTTGGACTTCCAGCCGAGAATCTGCTGGCCGAGCATGCTCTTCTCCACTGAGTCGGCATCCTTTGGAAGATACGTAAGGATGATGTTGTTATCCGGCAGGGAGAGCAAGTTGGCAATGGATGGGAGGAGCACGTGGTTCGGCGAGTAGTCGGACGTCGAGAACAGCGAGGCAGGGAGGGGGGTGTAGATGGGTTCTGCAGGTGGCGAGAAAGCGTCTCGTTAGCACAAGATTCTCAGGCCGTCGAGCGCCTTGTCCTCGCTTCGACTCACCCAGGTCGTAGTACTTGAGCGCGGCCAGGCCGAGCTCGTTCTGGTGGGGCGGCATTCGCTGTCAGAGCAGGCCAATGATCCACCGTGAGCGCCACGGACTCACGCCCTTGTATTGCTGCTGCCAAATACCCCACACCGGGATCTTCTCCCTGTTCGTGATCCGGTCGACAGCATCCGGCACAGGCTTGCTGTTGTCCCACTCATCAAGCCACGTCCCTCCCTCACCGTCATAGCCCGGCACGCCGTCCTTGAGCTCATGCCACTCGACGACACCCCAGCCCATGGTCGCCGCGAACCTGTCGAGGTCGTACACCTGCGAGGCCCGCAGGACAGGCGCATCCTTCGACCGAAGGTGGGCGAAGTGGGGGGTGAACGGTGGGAGGACGGGGATGTGCTGGGTGGTCGTGGTAGAGAGAAGGTGGGCAAGGTGTAGGAGGTTGAGGAGCTCAAAGACTTGGTTGTTCCAGCCGGAAGCCCTGAAGAGGAGGGAGAGAAACGTCAGGTGTCTGTCTGATGAGAGGAAAGGGACAAGAGCATAGGAGGCAAGGCGTCGGCGCCGGCCGAGGGGGGGAGAACGCGCCGTCCCGACGCGACAACAGAGAAAGGAGAAGAGAGGCGACGCACTGGAAGCCCGTAATGTAGTGACGATCCGGGAGCTGGCGAAGACATAGGTAGGCCTCGTCAGCACATAAAGATAGAAATGCGTTGAAGAAGAAGGAAAGGCCGCACTAGGTTGTCTTTGATACCGTGAGGCGCGAGAGTGAGACAAGCAAGCGAGTGCCGGATTAGAGCAACCGTCAGCCAGAAGAGAGCAGACGTAGTCGAGTGCAAAGACGGCACCTTTGTAGCTCTTCGGATGTCTTGTGCTGTTGGATCTCAGCAAGCCCTCGCTCGCCTTCGGATATACCTTTTCGCCGCCGCCGAGGTGAAGGAAGTCGAGGGACGCCTTGACTTTCTGTTGGCTCGTGGGTGCGGTGGCGTATAAGACGGCCGAGAGCGCAAGGAGGCCAAAGGTAACGACGAGCCAGCGCCGGGGGACCTTCATAGGGCCGGTGGGCGAGGACAACGTCGGCGAGGATGGTGGAGGAGACCTCCGGCCACCCGGGGTGGTTGGAATGCGGGTGTACATGGCGTTGAGTAAGGCGGACAGGGCAGGGCGGAGGAGACGGAGGCTTCCAGCGACGGCGAAGAGGGCAGGCGGGCAGAGCAGGCCAGCGCTGGAAGAAGCGGCGATCCGTTCGAGCAGAAGCTAAAGGAAGGAGGGGAGCGTGGACGTTGGGCGACGATGCCGAATTGGCACGCCCGGAAAAGAGAGAGAACGAGGGGGGAAAACGAGCGAGAGGAGGAAGGAGTTGAGAGAAGAACGCGGCCGGGGCCAAGCTGATCGACAGGCACACGGACGACGCGCGCGGCTCCACGCGAGCGCGGGGACAACGGAGGGAAGACCAGAGTTTATTTCGACGGGCGATCCTCGCCCGTTGCTTCGCTTGGTCCAGAGAGGGAGAGCAAGCAGCCTGCCTGTGGCTGGTCTGAGTCCGGTAAGTTGCACTCCGTACTCCGGTCGACGCCAGCTCTCTCTGTATTTGGGGTTTGGCCGTCCACTGCGTCTGGTGTGGCAAGGGAACGCCACCACCAGGGCAAAAGAGTCCGGACGACTTTGAGAATGAGCCATCAGCTAACTCTTTGAAGCAAGCATTTGAAGCAAGCATGCCATCTCATGCGTGTGGAGTCCGATTTGCAGCTGACGCCGCAATATCTCGCTATGACGTTCTGGTGCAGAACAGGCAGGTATGCGTTCGGGACGAGGTGATGGCAGGCCAACAACTAGTACCATTAGCGTGTCGCTCAGGCACGCTCTGATCACTAGCGCCCGAACCCCGTCGGCGCCGCCGCTCAGGGGCCACTTGTCCCCTCCCCAAAAGCGGAGCCCCAGCCAGCATGAGAAATCCAGCCATGGATAAGGTCGGGGAAAGCATGCCTCTTTGCCGACCCATGCGCTATCGGGTGCGAGCTAGCGTCGGGTTGCAAACGCGCGCGTGCGCGAAGCGTTCCACGGCTGCGTGCTTGCCTCGAACTCTCTGCTCTGGCGAGCTTGCGTGTCTCTCTCCAGAAGAAGCTTGTCGCTGGGGCCTGCAGTGGACAAGCATGCAAAGCTCGAACCGTCATGATAGCCTCGTTGTCTCGTCATGCTCCTCCCCCTCCTCCCCCTCCTCCCCCTCCTCCCCCTCCTCCCCCTCCTCCCCCTCCTCCCCCTCCTCCCCCTCCTCCCCCTCCTCCCCCTCCTCCTCCTCCTCCCCCTCCTCCTCCTCCTCCCCCTCCTCCGACCGCAAGTCGAGGAGCTCCGTCCCCAGCTGCTATTCGACTACTGCCGCTTCTGCGTCCTTTGCTCTTGGCGTCTTTAGGAAAAGTCAGGCGATGTCAGAAGGAGACAATCTCATCTTCAGAGCTACTTCGGGTGGAAGTACACGAACCATCGACAGCCTGAGCGAATCTGCCAACGATCATACGCAGGCCCTCCATCTCAAGCGCAACGTCGATATCCTCCTCGTCCTTGAGGGCGAGGACGGCTCCCGGGTCGTTTGGGTCATGAGACAGGGAAGCTTGGGAGGAGCCCCCGGCGAACCAGCCGATGACTTGCAGAAAATGTGACGAGTCAGTATGACTAATGAGCGAAGGAGAACAAGGAGATGAAGACACAGACCGCCAGCCCGGAACCATCCGACTGATATTTTAAAAGGAGCGAGTGGTCAGCCATGCTCGTAGGGGTTCAATGGCATTCAGCAACCGCGGTACCCCTCAAGGCTCAGAACGACACACCATTGTCGCGATACCCAACAAGCTGCGTCCGCAGGTCCTCCATCCCCCTCCGAAGATCTCTCAGCCGGCTGACGCTCTCCTTTACAAGTTTGAGATCGCGCTTCACCACGGCCCGCCTCTCGAACCCTCCAGACTTCTCCAATCCACCCTCGCTTGTCTTGAGGACACCCAGCTCCTTCTTCATCCCTTCAAGGAGACCCTTCCAGATGGGCTCCTTCGCGAGCTCCTGGGCGAGCTCAAGTCCTTCCGCGAAGAACTCTTCCTGCAATCGGCCACCGAGGGAGGACGCTCGGCCAGCGAGCGGAAGGGCTTGCTCGATCGATTGCTCGAGCGCCGTCAGAGACGTTGAGAGGTGGGAGATGAGCGAGTTGAGGGAGGGACGAAGGTGGGCTGCTGATTCCGGAGTTCGCGAGGCCACGAGTGAGGGGTCGTCACTGGATGGGGGGGAAAGGAGAAGAAGCTGGGATTCGAGGCGGGTGAACTAGAAGGGCGGGAGGTCTCAGCACCGATAGCAGGTCTGAACTCAAAAGAAAGACAGAGCAAACCTCGTGGACGATCCAGGAGAAAGAGTTGACGCCCTGGGAGTTGATGGATATGACTGTAAGGGATGGCGAAATCAGCAGGAGGGCAGAGAGCGGCTGCTAGAATTCCAGACCGGCGATCCTCACGCTTGTCCTTCATGTCACGCGTCATATCACCAAGATCGACCTTAATAATGGTCGTCGCATTAGGAGACACTCTTTGGCGCATGGCAAGAGACACGCACCAGCTCATTGGCGAGGATGTCCCTGTCGGCGAGATTGCTTCCTCTCTTGACGGTGAAAGCCAGTTCCCAAATCTCAGTCTGACCAGACATAGATCAGCCTTTCCCCCCAAAAGCAAGGTAAGGCTGCCAACACCCTCACTTGATGCAGCATCCCCATCGCATCAAGATCGCTCAATTCGACGATGCTCTGAAAGATGTCCGACGCTCTACCAGCCTCCTCGCGAAGGCGGCGGGCGACAAGGCCCACTTTAAGATCCGGCTCCTTGACTGAATAGCCGGGGGGACAGAAGAGGTGGAGCGTCGTACAGGTGAGGGCGGTGATGGGTGAGAGGAGGGAGACGGAAGTTGCCGATTGAAGGACGGAGAGCGGGAAGATGAGCACACTCGTCACTGTAACAGGAGCGTACATCATCAGAGTCAGAAAGCGACATTCCTTTCGTCGACAAGTGCGAGGGACAGTGGTAGCCCTCTCAGATCCTTGCGGACGTCGACCAGGCGACGGCGAGTTCCAAGTAGAGGCAAGACGGACGTCGCGCGGACGAAGCCTCGGCTCAGGTCTTCATAGCGTCCGTGAAGCTCTCATTGATACCGGCCATCCATAGTCGACGTCGGCACCGAGAGATTCGACGAGTTGAGCGACAGATCGTTCGTGTCGCGTTGAAAGCAACCGGCCTGTCACACCGCCGCTGCCTTGTTCATGCGTACAATCCAACTCACAGCTCGAGAGACTTTGATAAGCTGACCATCCGATCGAGAGGAGCGGTAGAGCCACCAAGAAAGCGAGCAATCCCAATAGGATCGGCTGCCAGAATGCGATCAAGACGAGGCCGGCCCCACGGAAGAGAAGACGGAAAAGGTCGCTCGTCTTGTGAACGAGCCGGGAAGCGACAGATGGTAAGACCGCTGCAGCTTGTGGAGCAGGGTAGGCTGCTTTGGCTTCTTTGGCTGGAGGAGGTGGGGTCGGCGTCGGCAACCGGATGGGGAGCGGCGCTGGTGGTGGAGAGCGTAGGCCGCCCAGGTGTTGAGGGGCCTCGACGGCGAATCGGGTTGGTGTTGGGAATGCTGGAATAACAGCCGGCTGACTCGTCGAAGCTGACGGTGGCGGATTGCCTCCCTGCTTGGCTGGGGAGGATGCCGGGGTGAATGCTGGTGTCTTCTTTCGTCTTGTCATTCCTCGTCGTTGGAGTTCAGGAGGGCGATGAACGCGCGAGGAGATCGGGAAGCCTCAAGGCAACATCGACGTCATCGAGATCTGGCGTACCAGTTCATCGACCATAACGCATTCGTAAGGAAGATCCTACGCTGAGACTGCTGCAGTCGAGCAAAGTAGGTCGAAGTGACGCGTAGAGAGAGGAGTAGAGAAGAGCAAACGAAAAAGGGTGCATCACACCGTCACTGGCCGAATGCGATCTTTCAAGGTTGCCTGTCACGCGCACCTTCTAGCCTCACGCTCTACTCGTGATGCAAGCGGCGATCACTTCGCTATCCTCCCTAAGAGACGACTAAGGCCCCTATGCGTTTATCCTCTCTATGCAGCCAAGCCGCTTGACATGGTATCGGAGGTACAGCTCACATTTCAACAAACCCAGGGAAAGTAGATGCACATGCCGAAGACAGCAAGGATAAAGGCAGAAGAAGAGGAAGGGAACGGGGGCGGAGATTACAGAATCAAAGTTGAGGCAGAAGGGCAGGATATCTTGCCAAAAGCGAGATTGCGTATTGAACGTAATAATAAAAGATGAAAATGGGCGCAGTGTGATATCAGCCCCGGTAGGAGAGCAGGGTAGGGTGGATATGAGGACGAGATAGGGAGATCATCCGCGTCATGTTTCTGTGAGTTATGTTGGAGAGACGAGATTCGAGCTCATTCTGTGCTCTTGTCCCTGACTTTCATTCTGACGCCCTCGGCTCGAGCTGAAACACTAAGTCAAATGGCGAACATGAAGCTGATGAAGCGGGCCCAGATGCGGGTCTAGGCTGGAACCTCTGGTCGGAAGACGTCCTAGGTCCACTGGGCTCGAGCAGGACGGGGGCGGTAAATGAGCGAGAGGACGAAGCCGAACCTGCCATGCTCATGGACGGGGTCTCCAGGCGAAGTCTCTCGAGCTCGCGCCGCCCGCAGGTCCAGAGTGTATCGTGGGCTGTGTCCTCAAAGTCGTCGAGGAGGGGTTTGGGGCATAGTGGGAAGCGGTCCAGGTAAATCGCCTTTGAGTAGATGTACTGGCTGATGGTGTTGCATCGAGTGGTAAGCGGGATGTCGTGAAATGGGATACGGGCCAAGCGCATCTTCTGGGTTCTGATGGCGTTGGTTCAGAGATCATACGAGATCCGGGTTGGCATCACGCCCATAAGGGGCGCCCAGGAACTCGAATGACTCGGTCTGGACAAGCCAGTCGCGGCGTGTCGGTGGTGTGTCGATACACCGGGCTCCAAGGGGTACAAGAAAGACATTTGGTAGTTCAGCTTGCTCGCCACGGCTTTCCCGTATCCACGAAGACAGACAGTGGCCTCGTCAACATCTCCCCAGGTCCGGAAGCGCATGCTGAGGTCGTTGGAAAAGAGGAGAGGCTTCCGGGAGTGTATGCATGGGAAATGGTGGGGGAGATTTGCTTGGGAGCGTGCAAGTGAGTGGCTCTATGAGGCTATGAGGATGACTCGAGCAGCAAAATCGCCCTGGCAAACGCCGGACGGAGATGAAATGCAGTCAAGGCTTCATCCATTGATCATGAGACGCGCGTTCTAGAAGCTCAGCGTCTAGGCCGATCCAGGCGCCGGGTTGGGGCCCAGAAGTCTATTCGGCCGGGGCAGGGGCCGACAGGTCGTGAGAGACCCTGTCGTACACCTTCTCGAAATCAACCTGGATGAGGATCCCGGATATAAGATTCTCGTCGTCGATGGCGAGCTGAAGGGCGGATATGCTGCGGCCAGATATGGGCTGACAGATTCTCACAGGTGGAGCGAGAGGAGGTAGCGGTGGCGCCGGGGGAGAGAGGGGGGGGGGGTGGGGGGGGGTGGTAAAGGGAACGTTCAGCCAGCCAAAGGTTCGCGTGGGCAGGCTGGAGAGGTCTCCGCGATTGGAGATCTGTATCGAACGTAGAGAAAAACGTCATTCCAGTAGTTCGTATCAGATTTGACTTCTTCGTACCGTGCCCAGAGGTAATCCTGCCATCTCGCAGGGAGAACTCTTTGGAGCGTTTTGATGGGATACCACCATCTGCCTGGGATGAATCACTGCCCATTGTATGGGGCAAAGAACACATACCCAGCTTAGATTGGCGGGCCGAGGTCCTCTAATGAACTCTGAACCCTCCAGGTGCTCGGAGCTCCGTTTTATAAGCCCTTGGGTCGAGGCTCATTGTATGGATGATCCGCTTGCGAATGCGGATCGATGCGGGAAGCTCCGGTCTAAAGTGCACATCGCCAGCCCACTGAGCTCGCGCTTTGATCAGCCGGGATCGGAATAGCGTGAAGCCGAAGTCACCGAGGTCTCGAGGCGTTCCCAGACGCTCACTGCTAACGTCTTTGTGTTCTGATATGTAGTTTTTTTTTTGTATTTAAGTCATGAGTTATACGTAGAGAACGAGGTGACCCTATGAGAGATGGCGAGTTGTAGCTAGATTGAGGGAAAGCGGACATGACCGAGCGCGAGGACGTCGACAGAGGCGCTGTGGGAAGAGGGTTGTTCGAAACCGGGGATGGTGGTTGGCCGAACGTCGTGGTAGGCGCCGTAAGAAAGGGGGTCGGTCGAACTACCAGGGATGAGTCTGAGGGAGTTGTAAACTGGGCACTCGAATAAAGTTGTGGACCTGAACAAATTTGATTTTATAAATTTACGTGCAATCTTCCGTACATCAAGTCTTCATTGGGGGTTTAGCTCAGTTGGTAGAGCGTTCGCTTCGCATGTGAAAGGTCATGAGTTCAACTCTTATAGCCTCCAAATAACTTTTGTTGTGCGAGATACTCTCATCTTGAGCACTTGTGTTGCCCCATTTGGTAGCAACCCCTGTGACAGGCATTCCCCTTCCTGCTTCTTGTCCTTGCCGTCCATCATAGACACCTTCTCATCATTTCTGTCTCTGTGAGTGTTGTCACACCTGTCCATTGCGTCGTTCTGCATGGGAGTTACGACAAATTGAGCGAGCGTCAACCTTGATTTCTCGGCCCTCATCAAACGCGCATGCCTTCCACTATCTAGTGTGGCGAGGTGACATGACCTTGCGCGGCAGCGGTCATCTAGACCCTGCAGTAGTTCAGCCAGTCTGACTGCAGGAGCAATTGCTCGCGCAGCAGCGCACCGACTTCGACGAAGCCTCGAAGGCAGAGCACGAAAAGACATGCAATCTTACAACGTCCGCGAGCTCTACTACCTCTTCGGGCTCTTCTTGCCATCTCTTCAATCTCCTTTGCACTCCAATACTGCTTATGCGGCCTCCTGCTTCGCGTCTTGACTACCTGAGCCATATGAGTGGCCAGGGCTGGACGGAGCCGAACGCTGATTCGGCGTCTTTAGAAGAGAGCAGGGGAAGTAGCTGACGCCCAGCCAATTGTCCGGTCCCAGCGCTCAGTGTCCTGCCCCAGCCAGAAGATCGACAGTTTCGCTCAATCGAAAGGATTGGACTGCCAAGGATCGGGTCAAGTCTACTAAAACCAAAGCGTGGCCGCCAGATTGGACAACATATGGACCCACGAGGGTGCTTCGAAGAGACACAGGGCTGATGGTGCGCGAACAGCGTGCCTTAAAGCAAGAATCAAGATGTCGGACAAGCTCATGAATTGAAAATTCAAAGACGGTTCGCAGACCAAGAACGGATAAAACTTGACAGCGTGAGCCAGGAAGGCAGATTCGTCGAATGGATGGCGACAGATCATCGGTGGTGGTCGCCGTAAGCTCGCGAGGAGTGGAGAGAGAGGGAGGGCGCTCTTGGAGGCTGAGAAAGCAAAACGCCGGCGAGTTGGGCTTGGAATTTATCTGATGATGAGATCAAACAACTCACCCCACTTTGACGCCTCTCGTCCGCCCTTCCCAATCTGAAAGATTAGCCGTGTGGACCGTTCCTCGCTGCACGAACAAGGGACTCACGGGGGAGAAACAGCTTATATCCTCCTATGGCTGCTGACTGTGGCAGCAGTGCGAACTGTCGTCCAACTCCCGAGCGAGGACGATGCAGGCCCTTTGCCTGAAGGTCGGCCAACACCGCCGGTTCCTCGTGCCGTTCCACAAACCCCAAACCCCAAAGCGCGTGCCAAGCCGCCAAGTGGATGAGAAACCTTGTAGTTTAATGACGGCAGAAAGAGGATGGAGCCGAGCAACACAGAGAAAGTAGGTTCGGAAGTGCTTTCAGGCCTCTGAGCGAGAATAGCAAGAGCAAGATCGGAGCAGCAGTGTGAGGTGGCTTGAATCACCGACCTGTCTCCTACGTCACGTCTGGCTCGTCTCGCAAGCATGTTAGATATATCTATGAGGTCGCCATCAAGCGCCTGAGCTAACGGGGAGATGAGTTTGTACTTTACCCATTGATGTACATGGGGCTCCAAACAAGACCCGAATAGTCATTGGTCCTCACCGCTACTTGCAAACAACTTCAGGCGAGTGGAGTGTCGCCTCTCTCACCTCCCCCTCCTTTTCATTTGCTTGGCAGCCGCAGCAATTTGGTGGTAAAGTATCTGATTGCGCGAGATTTTTATGTCCGCTAAATTCCCTCCGAGGTTTCCTTCTGTCATCAACTCCATTCTCCCCCCTGCTCTCTTCCATCCTATCGTTACAATGCCCACCTTCAAGCAATCCAGTTCGGATGACCTTCACGACGAAAAGACCGCATCCCCTCTGGCATACCCTCCTAACCTCCTAGGGGATGAAAACCAGACGGCAGCGGTGGTAGATGATCCGGTCATTCTGGCCAAGTCTCGAGGAGTCATCAAGGTGAGAGAGAAGGCCACCGCGATATTATTGATCGAGCCTTCTCTAATACATCGTCAAATAGATGGAGCTCCTCGTTTCACGCCTCAATATGCGCTACCTGATACTCCTCTACGGTTGCTTTGCCCTTCTCGCTTACACCATGGCGCTTGGTGAGTCGTCCTTTCCTTCAGGCGGTGAGAGAAGCATAAGCTGACTCGTCTTCGTCCTCTCCTCCTCCAGACCAGTATAGTAACAGGGCTTACCTCACCCAGGCCGTCTCGTGGGTTTGCTTGCTCTCACTTGTCGTCGTAGACGGCCTTGAACTTTATGCCACTCCCTTTTATTGCTTCTAGAGTATCGTTCGGGGCGCACGCCCTCCAGGCTACCATTGGTGTTATCAAGAGCGTCTGCCAAGCGTGAGAACCTGTCTTCCTACCACTCACAATTGAATTGTCGCGAACTGGAACCTTGTTCGTCCATCAACAGCATTTCCCAGCCGCCCATCGCCAAGGTGGCTGATGTCTTCGGTCGTGTCGAGGCGTGTACGTTGCTCACCCATCCCCTCGGTCTATCTTTGGTTTGGATTCTGACTCGATGAGTTGCAGACTGCATGTGTGTTTGCCTCTATGTCATCGGGTATATCATCGTCGCCTCCTCGCCCTCGCTCCTGGCGTATGCTATTGGCAACTCAATATACAGTGAGTTGGGGAGATTGCAAGCTTATGTTCTTCCTCTCCCTTCTTATTGGAAGACTGACAGGCACGCCCCTCAGTTCCTGGCATCACGGGACTCTTCCTTCTCCAAAACATCATTATCTCGGACATGTCCTCGCTTCGTAACCGTGTCTTCTGGTCGATTTTCCCCTCACTCCCTGGTACAATCAACGTATGGGTCTCAGGAGATATCACTTCTTCTTTCCTTGCCCATAGGTGAAGTGTTTATTTCCTGCCGCCTTTTCCCTGCAAAGATCTTATCACTGACTGCTTTTGACTCCCATCTAGTTCATGGAGATGGTAAGTGGACGGTCACTCTCCCGAGATATTCTGGGGCTCCTCCTCTGACCATATCCACGATCACTTGCATCAGGGGCATCGGCATGTTCTGCATCCTCATTCCGGTCATCGCCACCCCAATTATTCTCACTCTCTACATCCTCATGCGCGAGCAACCTTTTGACTCTGAAAACTGCGAGGAGCGGATTGTCATTCCCAAGGCCGTCGGGTCTTGGAAGGCCTCGACCATCTCGGTCTTCTGGCAGCTCGATCTTGTCGGTCTCGTCCTTCTTGTCGGCGGCTTCGGTCTCCTCCTCGTGACCATCACCATGGCGAATTCGAAGTCGACGACTTGGTCCTCTCGTGAGTGACCTGGGTTTCTCCAGGCGTCGGGCATTGAAAAACAGCAACTGATGTCCGGCCATCGTCGCCCCAGCACAATCCATCGCGATGCTCGTCGTCGGATGCGTCTCGACTATCGTCTTTGTCGCTTGGGAGAAGTATGGAGCCAAGCACCCTCTCATGCCATTCTATCTCTTTACCAACCGGACTGTGTTAGTTTCAAGTCAATGGCCGCTGCGGCCACTGTCGGCGCTGATAGGCCGGCCCATCCCCTTTTAGCATCGCCTGCATGATCATCGCGCTCCTTCACCCTCTCGCTGGTGGTGTTGCTGGGTACTTCCGTTCATCCTGGGGCGCTGCCACACACAGTCTAACACTGTCTTTCGGTCCCTCCAGTGGTTACCTGTACACTCAGCTCATTGTCGCTGGCAACCAATCGGTCAAGTCGGCCACCCGTCTTACGAACATCCCGTCTTTCGTTGGGACCCTTACCGCCTTTGCGATCGGTTTCCTGACGCGCTACACTCGTCGCCTCAAGCCCGTCATCATGATTGGCTTCCTCATTCAGATCCTTGGTCTTGGTGTGCCACTTTTCCCCTCTGCTGGTCACTGCAGGACTTAGCCTAATCTGTCCCTTCTCAACCAGGACTCATGACCCGCTACCGCCAGTCCAGCAACTCTCAAGTCGGTAGGTACACCGTGTCTTCGTCTTGCTTCTAAGAACTTGAGCTGATCGCCGTGTGTATAATTTCACTATCACAGAGATCGCCATGGTCCAGCTTGTTCGTGGTCTCGGCTCGGGTTGCATCGGTTTCCCCGTCCAGGTTCGTCGCCTCTCTGATCGATCATCTTGATGGCTCTTTTGGCTGACGCATTGTCGTCGGATCTCAAGGCCGCGATCCAGTCCGCGGCAAAGCATGAGTACACGGCTGCTATCACCGCGACCTACCTTCTCGTTTGTGAGTAGGCCCTCCAGAACTTTTCGTCCCCGCAGAGCGCACGTTTGATCTAACTGTGAATTATCCCACTCTTCCAGACTACATGTCCGGAGGCATTGGATCTTCCATCGGAGGCGGCATTTGGACCAATCTTGTAAGCAGGCCACTCTTTCTCCGCAACAAGGAGAGTAAAAAGCAGACGCTGATCGATCCTTCCCCTCGCCGCCAGGTCCCCAACAAAATCGACAGGTACATGAACAACGACACCCTTTCCACGTCGGCCTACAAGAACCCGATCGGCTTTGCCGCCAAATGGGCCTACGGCACGCCAGAGCGCATGGCTGTCGCCCGGGCGCACGACGAGACGCAGAAGATCATGGTCACCGTCGCGGCTGCTATCGTCGCCTGCTCCTTCATCACCTCATGCTTCCTTGAGAACATTCGCCTCCCGGACAGCCAGTCTCGCCCAGAGGTCGAGGATGACAGTGAGGTCGCCCCCGTGCCGGTCCAGGCCGTATATGAGCGGGAGAAACCCAGGCGCCATGAAGACTAGACAATAAGGACGACGGGTATATACTACCGGGGGAGAACACAAAAATAAGGGGCCGGGGAGCAGAATAGTTGGCCTTGGTAACGCCTTAGGTTATTCATTAATATTCACGACTACAGATAATATTCATTGCACCCACCGAGATGAAGAGGATTGCAATCACAGATGTCGTGCCTGAACTGCGCGCTTCATCTTTAAGTCGGCGACGACAGTTGTGCGCAGGTAATCGGCCGCAATTTCTTCGTCTTCTGGACTTCAGGTTCGAAAAAGAGGTTCTTCAGCTGGCTTGAAGGAATACTCGGCAATTGCAGAGTTGGAAATACGGATAATGTGATGTGAGGGACCGCAGGTTAGGTCCTCCGAGTGGCTCAGACTGGCCCAGGCGGAAGGCACAATCGAAACAGAGCGACGACGCGTTGAGCGAGAAACGCGGTCGACCTCAACCACCATCTCTCTCGCCACCAACATGTCTGACCGAACCGCCCGGATTGCCGAATACGACAAGCTCTCCCCCGACGAGCAGGCCGCGCATGATCGCGAGGAGCGCATTCGAGAGTTGGCTGAGCAAGCGACGCTCCCCTACCGATGGGACCAGGAGCTCGGGACGGTCACAGTCTCGTGGGACATGCCTCAGGGAACTCGGGCGAGGGATCTCGCTGTGACGATCAAACGGACGAAGCTCTCGGTCAGTTTTTAGAACGCTAAATTGAGGCCTCGAGCGAGCGTTGATAGACAGACGTGCTGATCACGCGACGACGGAACCAGGCGGGACTCAAGGGCAAGGAGCCAGTCTTTGCGGTCCGTCCAACATATGTTAAGGAGATATAGCAGTACTCTGAAGTCCCCTCTACGTTACCAGGGCGATCTCTTTGGCCCGGTCAAGGAGGAGGACTCGACGTGGTCTATCGGTTCGCGTCACCGCTCCTCTCGTCCGCCTCGTCTCTCTTGACCCTTTGGCTGACCGTCTTCTTTACCTCGGCCATTCAAGCGGACAACGTCCTCACAATTGAACTCACAAAGTCTGACTCGCAGCGATGGTGGCCGCACGTTCTTACGCACCACCCGAAGATCGACACGACCAAGCTCACACCAGAGAACTCCAAGCTGAGCGACCTGGACGGTGCGCCTTCTCCCTTCGGGTTCGCTCCTCATGCAGGCTGACAATTTTCTGTCCAGATGACATGCGTGGGGTTGTGGAGAAGATGATGGTACGTCGATGTCCTCTCGGTCACCTCCTCTCGCTGACGTCCGCGTTCCATTCCAGTTCGACAACCAGCAGAAGGTGCGACAGGACTAGACGCCGACATCTCGCTCGTTACTGACGCATTACCTCCCTCTTCTAGCAAATGGGCAAGCCCACAAGCGACGAGTTGAAGAAGCAGGAGGTGCGGGCTCCCCTTCTCTCTCGATACAGTGACCTTCGCTTAGATGTTCCCTCTCATGCAGGCTCTCAGAAATTTTGCAAAGCAGGTAAGTAGTTAACCCACTCATGATCAGAATTGCTTAGAAAGCTAACATCCGACCCTTCTCTCTATCTCTCTCTAGCACCCGGACCTGGACCTCAGCAACGTCAAGATGGACTGAGGAAATGAATGCCATGATCCTTTTACGATTCTTTCCTAGGAGGGCAAGAGAAAGTCGTAATCTCGTTTCATCACTCATGGTCGTTTACCAGTACCCTCAAGCCCTCCCTGCATGGTAAAGCCCTATCCACCTTTCACACTCGCAGCTATCAGTAGGCTGAGTCGTGCCTCCCGGTGCCGTTCGTCGTTGTCAGCGGCGCGTGGCTCGAGTTATTGGCCGCTGGCGAAGTCCCTGCAGACGATCCGGCCGCGGACGACTGCTGTCTGTACGCGGCCGAAGAGACCTGGGCCTGGGCGCGGAGCGAATCAATGAGAGCCGAGTTGATGTGCGAGTTCGTGGAGGAGGGTGGGCGGCCATTGCTGCTGCTGCTGCTGCCGTATCCGTTGGTAGTAGCGGTGGAATACGGTACGGGTGAGGCGGAGGACATGGCCGTATGTGGAGAGGAGTGAAGCGGGAGGAGGCTGTTCAAGAAGGCTGTCGTTTCCGGAGGCGTCGCGGAATATTGGCCCACACCGGACCATGCTGGTAACCAAAGGAAACACGACAGAAACACAGGCATCAACCAACCTATTCTACAATGTGGCGAAAGGGCAGACCTTTCTGCCACTCCATCTAGAGGTGAGGTGCACTCGAATGCTCACCGTCCTGGTCCAGTCGCGGCCGCTTGTCACCCGCGCCCCCCGCCTGCGTCCGGTCGGTGTCCTCCGCTTCCAACCCTCGTTTCGATGACGATGCCGACGATCCCGCCGCCGCGGAGACCCAGACCGCAGGCGGCGGCGGCGGGTCGTCATCCTCGTCCGAGCTCAGCGTTAGGTCGATCGTCTCCTGAGGCGGCCTGACGGCTGATGGTGGTCCTGCCGATGTGCTCTGGCTACGGCTACTGCTCGACGGGATGAGGGCGCTTCCTCGTTCTTCTCCTCCTCCTGACATCCTATAGCCGTCCTCATCCTCGTCCTCGCTATCGTCAAGGCTGAGGACCTGCTTCGCCTTGCCCTTCGCATCCACAGGTGTCGCCGTCCGAGCCGGGACGATCGTCACGGCCTTGGGTGGGTGAGCGGCAATCCACGCAGGCGAGCCATGTTTGCCGTCCGAGGTGTACCAGTCGCCGTTGGGCTCAACAAGGACCTCATCGATCGTATCAGGGCACGAGCGAATAATTGTCTCGGTGTATCTGCGAGAGAGACCAAAGTCAGCCAATGAACTGGCGGAATGCTTCAATGCGGCGACTCGACTCACTCGTCGACAAAGAGCTGAGTGACACCCAGAGGCCGCTCGCATACCGGACAACTCCACGTTGGCGTCTGTTCGTTGATCTGAAACCATGAGTCGGCTTCGAAGCACTGGACGTGGTCGCACAAGACTGAGCGGACGGGCGTCGTCATCCGGACGTAGGAAAGCTGGAGAGAAAGACGAGGAGGTATGGTGAACTTGAGAGGCACATCGTCGCGATGAGCGCGCGAGGACTCACGGGGCACATCAGCTTGACAGTCTGCGCCCCTAACTGGATCTCAGCGTCCTCGTTGTCCTGCTTCACTGAAGATCAAAAAGCGCGACATTTTCAGTCGAGTTCTCGTATCGTCTTCTGTCGCCCGGAGATCACACGCACTGGCATCGACGACCTGCTCGTTCGACCGCCGCGGCTGACGCTGAACGACTTTGACGAGCGTGTCGGGCCGAGTCTGCTCAACAAGGCAGGCCTGCATGTAATATCTCTGGACCTGTGGATGGAAAATATCAGCACGCGGACTTCGGTCGACTCCCGCCCTGTCTCCCTATCGCACCTTGAAATTCGGCTGCGTTGACGAGTTGACATGGACGAGCTCAATGGTGTTCCTTTCCCCGAGACGGACGAGTCCCGTCTCGCCCTGCTTGCCGCGCATGAGCGCCGCGGGAGGGCACGACCCTGGCTTCTTCTTCATGCCCTTGAGGTTGGCTGAGATAAGGACGCTGTTGACGCGGACTTCGGACGTCTGCGGGAATTCGACGGGAAGTCCGCCAATGGCTGCGGAGGTCGGACCCGTGGGAGTCCAGTGGGCCGCAGAGGTGCAGAAGAGACGGATGGCGTGAGTCGGGGCATCGGAGGTGGAGGTCGATGGTCGCGCGCTGGGATAAATGGTTGTCTCCCGTCAGTCCCGAGAATGGACGCAAGAGAAAAGGGAAGCCACGTACATCGAAGCCTCAACCAGGCGACGGTGCTCTGACGAAAGCTGGAAGTGCATGTACGCGGTTCTCCGATCCGTCGAGCTGTGGGATTCTACAGACGGACGGAGAGACGTCAGAATGACCCGCTCGGCTGCCTGGCTCGGATCGACTGGATGCTTCATCAGCACGTACCTGAAACGACCGTCATCTCTGAGACAGGAGCAATGACCCTGAAGAGAGGTGATTCCTTCCACTTCGGGACTATGGTGGTGTTGCCGTAACCGTCAACCAAGCCCAGCACTCGCCGAGGATAGGCACAAGGGGGATAGGAAGGGGAGGATAAGAAAGTTCCGACGTACCAGGCTTGGGCCTCGCTACATAGCTGCTGCTACTGCTGCTGCTGCTCGCTTGGTGGTGCGTAGCATAGGGTGCCGGGGCTGGGACATACGATGTCGAGAACGAGCTCCCCACTGTCGAGGTCGACCCTCCGTAGCCAGTGCTGCTCGAGTGCGAGTGTTGGTTGGGATAGGATGAAGACGGCTGGAACTGGTAAGCTCGGTGGGCACCTGAGACGACGAGAACATGAGGAGAGCGCAGGTCAGCGAACGGATCAACGGTCCGAGGCGCGCGCAACAAGGGCGGCGTTGGTCGCGTGCGACCCGATGGTGGCGGGAGAGTTGGGACTGACTGGCAAGGCGGTTATATATTTCCTTGTATTTTATGAATCGGGGAAGGTCGTTCGTCGTCTTCCAGTGGCGGACGTGGACCGCGATTCTGAGTGAGGAGGAGAGAAAGGACGAAGACACTATTCAGTGCATGTGCCAGCCGACAGGCTGGGCCATCCGAGGGGCGAGAGAGGCAGCGACGCCAATTCTGCTCCCAGCTGGAGCTTCATATGTTCATACTTCTTTCTCGAGAATGAGAATAAATAGAAAGGGCGCTGGCCTGGGGAGGGACTGTCAAACGACAGACAGGCCCGTCCCGCCCAGCTCGCTCCACTCGACGCGACCGCCCGCTCGCCTCTATGTCAAGCAGACTCACCGCTCCCAAATTTCTGCTTTCAGCCCCTGCGTCGTCTTAATGTTGAGGCCCATCTCGGCGTTTAGGGCCCGAATGAGCTCCTGCATCTTGGCTATCGTCAGCGTCGGCCCGGCGACGAGGTAATTCTGGGTGTTCGGGCGAGAACGTCAGCCTTCTCGTTCAAGAGTGCGAGTGGGACAGGGCAACAGGGCGTGCGAACAGGGTGGTCGGCCCAGCGAGCGTCGGATGACGTGTCCATGATGCTCGTGATTGTCCGAACGGGTGATTCAGTAGAGAGAAGAGCACGCGAACGGCTTGAGGCTTGGGCGTCTGGTATCGGCCTCGGAGGCGAGCGAAGGAGGAGAGAGAACAAGAGGTCGGCCTACCGCGCTCTCCGCTTCGGGTTCCCTTGGAGACAACCATAGGCCGTTCTTTCCTGGCTCAACATGGTCTGAAGTATTGAGCAGGCTATCTGATTGATCGACAAGACGCCCCATTTGTGAAAGAAGAGGAGAAATATTAAAAGTACGAAGTGATGGTGAGCTAGTTGCAGTAGCCGGAGGAAAATGATGACCCGCTATGAAGAGCTCAGGCCAGCTTTCCAGCCGAATAAAACGACTGATCTCATCACTACTAGTGAAGTCTGATACGACCTAGCCCAAATAGGCGGCAAGGGTCCAGCCGCGCTCGACGAGTATCACCAACGAACGGCAGCCGAAACTGCGCGCCACGGGTGCGCCTCAAGCGCTCCCTGCCATCACACCTTCCCACTGCGTTGCCAGTCCCACGCACGTTGGATCCAAGGCAAAGAAAGAATGCCTCGGCGTGTCCTCACGTTTCGTTCAACCTGGGTCAGAAGAGGCGATGGCGGGGCAGATGAAGGGCGTGAGCTGAACCCATCCCTGCTCTCCTCCCCCCTCCTCTCGTCCGTCGCCCACTCTCGTCCGCCGCCCACTCTGGACCCAGCCAAAAGCCAAAAGCCAAAAAAAACTACGAGTGACGCGCTCTACCACTGAGCTATCAGGGCCCAAGCCCCAAGCCAGGTTTGAACTGGCGACCTCATCATATCTGCAGGAGGGTTCATCCCAACACCGACAATCAAGCCGGCGTCGTCAACCCCCCACTCGAGTCTTCGACACCATCGGCGCCACATCGATCTAAGAACCATCTCCCGATGGATGGCCCGCTTGTTTCTTGACATGGCGCCCGCTAGACATCGGCTTAGCATCCGCTAGACATCCGCGAGACATCTGCCAGACATCCGTTAGACATCCGCTGCCGCCCTTGTGGCTTCACACGTCGATGAGGGTAGGGGCATAGCCGACCGAGACCGCAAGCAAAAGGGAGGGAGAGACCCCGGCACCCGGAGTCCTCCCTCTCTCCCTCTCCCTCCGCAAAAGGAAGGACAGAGGCTGCCTCGAAGATGGCAGGATTCGAACCTACGCGGCCAAAGGCCAACAGCTGACGATCTCCAGCCTGCTGCCCGTGCCCTCATCACTCCTCGGCGAGAGGGATGATCGAGGGCCGGGCGGGGCAGGGCGCGGTCGAGTTCGAAACTATCATCGTAACCACTTGATTACATCTCCAGAGCGGGTGAACCGGTGATAATGGAGGCTGCCACATATGCCAAACAGGTCATCCAACCTAAAAGTCGCTTTATTTTGACACTGGCAGTCGAACACAAGGTGGATGGTAGACAGTGGCCAGATGGCTGGTACTGCTACCGGCGCCGCCATCGATCCCGGGTGAAAAGCAGTTCAGGGGTGGGGAAGTATGGTTAGACCATAGATCATTAGCCACCGCTCGACATAGCTGGTCATCTTGACATGTACTTTTATATCTCCCTTACCCCGCCCCCCTCTTACCTCCTACATCTGTCATCTCCAATCAACGCTCTTTACCATGGACGTTTCACCTTTCTTCTGGGCCTATGTCCGTACCCATATTTTGCTTTCCTTCCACCTCTTCTTTCATTTTCGCTCTCCCTCTATCTAGCTATGAATCGCCATCTCTCACAGGGTTACCTCGTTGTTCACGTATCACTCATGACTTAAAAAAAATATAAATTGATCGAAGTCTTTACTCAATCACATATCGAGTACAGGTGAAAACATCGAAGCGAGCACCCAAGTGACTTTAAAAAAATTTGTATAAAAAAAGCAAAAACAAACCCAAATACAAATACAAATATAAAAAAAACTACTAATGGATTGCAGAGGAGCCTTCAGGAGTCGCGGCGCGCAGCGTAGCGACCAGTGGCGCAATCCGGCCTGTCATCAGGTTACGATGATCCACCTCATCTGGGCGATACATCACTTGCCCACAAACTTGGTTATCTCGAAGGCTCAGCCCGTCTCGTTTCGAAGAAAGGGGGACCCTCGTGATTGCGATGAGAAGGAATCTGTCGCGCGCGCGGCTGATTGCGGATGACGGGAAGACGCTCAAAGAGGAATCACCACCACCCCCTTTCGAGAGCTTCTGAATAATTACTCTTTCCCTTCCTTCCTCGGGCAAATGGCACCATGAGAGTCTAGGTGCGTGGACATCCCGCGTTCATTTGGTCCAGTTAAGGTGTAGTCAATTCAGAGAACCGCGTAAAGGCTAGCCTCTTCCCATGAAGAGCGATGCATGGCCTTCCTGGCTTCCTGGCGGGTCGAGAGAGGAGGGTGGCGCGCGGTCACACTTCTTCGCCGCGGCGTTCTCACACTATTGATTGCTTGCTCTGCACAAAATATCTCAGGCAAGGCGAGCACAGGATTGACGACGTAGGGCTTCCTCAAACCCACGGCCTGCTCACGCTGACGAAGGTTGAGTCTAACGAAGTTGGTCGTCATCGAATGAGCAGCTCCGGCGCGCGGAGTTTGCGTGCATGTCTGCGCTTGCTCTAATTTCTCCTCTGTCCTCCGTCCTCGATTTGGTCATGCTTCTTCTTGGATCCAAATCTCTGACGGCTCTCTCCCTCTGTGATTCCAAAGAACCTCCTTCCTTGGCCAGCAGCGGGCTCGTCTGCCGGTGTTTGAGCCCGCTAAGCCCTCCTCGTCCAGCTGACGCTCTTCTTTCGCTCGTCTGCTCGCTTGCGAGCGAATAAACGAACTCGGAGCCGAGAGAGGAGTGGAAAGGGGGAGGATCAATGCTCTGACACTGTCACCCAATGAAAGATGGACCGGGCGGGGGGAAGAAAGCACGGAGGAAGGAACGAGGGGGAGCGACTAGCCGACATACGCAGCCGCTGCCGCCGCCTGCTGACATCATGCGCGCGCGCGAGGTGAACGAGGGGTGTGGCGACCTCTTCACTGACTGGTTGGCTCGCCTGCTCCGCCCCCCTGCCCGGCCGTCCGGCCGCCTGGATGACTGGAGTGGCCGGCAGTCGGGCCACGGCGGCGACGCTGGCTCTATCGTGGCGTGTGTTTGCATGTGCGAAACGAAACACTTGGGGGGGCTGGGTGCTGAAACACGGCAGGGCCCCGACCTCTCGGTGCGCCCCTCTCCCAGCGCTCTCCCTGGCGCAACCCGGCCCCTTCTTCCCCCCGTCTCCCCCCTGGGCCGCAGCGGTCCATTCTCAACTCCCTCTCGACCTGAACCGCAACTGTTCGTCGTCTCGTCGCTTGCTCCTTTTCCCTTTGTTCGCCAGTCCCAACGTCGACCCTTCTCTCACCATCCACTCCCCCTTCTCGCCGTGGTCTCACACGTTCATCGTCCCCCGCCCCGATACCGCCGGCGCCTCTCCCCCGCCTCCCTCCCCAGCCAGCCCAACGACGACAGCGTGCGCTGACCGTTGTCGCCATCCACCTCCCTCTCCCTCGCTTTCGGCCGATCTCTCTCTCCTTCCCTCCCTTCTCTTCCTTCACCTCTCTTCCCCGCTCTCCCGGCCCCCCATGCCGTGGCAGACACTCCCTGGTCGCCCGCCGCCGCTGCCTCCCCTCGCTCCTTCGTCGGTGGCCGCTGCTCTCCTTGGGTCCCCTCCCCTCGCTGAGCCCGACAAGCGGCCGCTCACCTTGCCAGCGCCTCTTCCGACGGCCAAGGCCTTCCATCCGAGTTCCGCCGCCGACGAAGAAGACACGAGCCGACGCGACAACCACCCGACGATGGACACGGCGAACGGCGGGCAGAACGCGACGTGGTTGACGCCTCGAGAGCGAGTAAGCAGCACCGCGAGTCAGAGCGACGCGCCGTCGCCTTCGTTCCTAGTGCCTTCCCCCCCTGTTCTCGACAGCATCACCCGCACCCCTCCCCCGGGCTCCTTCGAGGTCGACCTTCAGCGTGAGTGGATCCTTGCGCGTCGGTCGCGCTGGCTGGATGGCTGCCGTCAACGAGCGAAGCCAGGGGTGCGGTCGGCTGGGCCGGCTGCTGCTCTAGGCGCGCTTTGGGTTTGTTCCTGCGCCTTCTCTTTGCCCTCGTCTACGCCCCCCTGCTGCCAGTGTTCTTCTTCTCGCCTCCCTCCACGGGCGCGTGCAATACCACGAAGGCTGCCATCGAACGGAGGAGGGAGAGCGCCTGTGCTGCTCGCGATGCTTTGGCTTCGGCGATCGAGGGTGGTCTCGGAAGGCGGCGACCCTTGTTCTCTCTGTGTTCCATCCCCCTTTGTTGCTGCGCCGGCACGCCTCCTACACGCAACACTCTCTCCCTCTTCGGAAGGAGGACCGCGAGGCTCCATCGCCCAAGGCCCCTTCTCGCCTGCCTTTGTCCCCTTGGTCCCCGCCTCTTCATCCGACCGGGCGTCTATGCGACGCCTCGGCTCTCATCGTCGGCGAGCGGGCGGTGCCCCTGCGTTTCAGCAGCGAGCGGGCGGAGGCTCGCTCGGGCCTCTCTGTCAACGGAGGCGACCCGATCGACTCCTGCATGCCCTTTCATCCCCTTCTCCCCTTCTTTCCTCTTCTCCTCCTCTCTTCTTGTCGGGACGCCACGACGTCTTGTGGCCACTCGCTCCCGTGCCCTGGATCTGCTTGTGTAACCCCAATGCTTACCACCTCGCTCCTTCCCTCTTCCCTTCACCGTTGGTCCTCGGTCACCCGCCAGCCATGGACATCGACGCTCCCAAGCCCTCGACGACGCTCCTCCGCCCCCCACGCGGCGGCGGGCCCTCTCTGGCGCCGGTAAGCACTCTCTCTCTCTCTCCCCTTGCGATGATTACTGACCGCCCATCCCCTCTCTCCCGCGCGCGCATTCTATCCCCATCTCCTTCGCCAGGCGCCCAAGACGAAGCCCCCGCCACTCAAGCCCGGCCGCCCCCGACCTGCGGCCCTCCAGCTCCCTGTCTCCAGCACCTCCCGCAACCTCCACCTCTCGCCCTCAGCGCCGAACCTCCGCCTCTCCTCGACAGCGGCGATTGCGCCACCTCCCTCTTGGGCATCTTCGCCGCCCCCCTCGCTTACGCTCGCCTCGGGAGGCAAGCATAGCCTCGGCAAGCGAAACGCCAAGGGTCTCTCCCTCTCCCTCGGACTGGGCTCGTCTTCGTCCTCAGGCTCAGGATCGTCTACCTCTGGCGGGTCGGAAGCCTCCTCCTCCTCGGGGCCAGGCATCCCCCGCTTCCTCTCCCCTTCCAACCCGACCAACGGCACGGGCGGAGGCCTCTACGGCCGCAACTCCACCAGTGGCGGCCTCCTCACGTCCATCCCTCCTCCCACACCTTCGTCGTCCCACTTCGAGACGTCTTTCCGCCCTCACTATCAGCAACCGCCCGTCCGACCCTCGCTAATCTCCCTCCTCCCGACGAACGAGCGCGACCCCACAGATGCAGGGTCCTTCGCTTCCGGCGGAGGGACTCGCGCGTACGCCGAGGGTCCCATCGAGGTCATCCCGGGCCTCTACATTGGCAACGAGGAGAACGCGAGGGATCTCGAGGGCCTCGCGAGGAGGGGGATCCGGAGAGTTGTCAATGTTGCCAAGGAGCTGGTTTATGACGAGCCGGAGCAGCCGTCGGCGGTGGACTTGGCGTTTGCAGCCAGTGGGGAGGGGAAGACGTCGTTCATAGGTGGGGGTGGGGGGCTGGCGTTGAGGCCTGCGGCGTCGACACCGAACTTAAAGCTCGCGGAGAGGGCAAGGTCCGTCTCGGGTGGTGGCGGTGGTGCTGCTGCTAGGCACGGGGCGGCGATTTTCAGAACCGTTGTTGTGCCTGGGAGGGAGGATGGCAGTGTCGAGGAAGGGAGAGCAGATGGCGGGGTCATTGAGCAGCTCCATCTCCCGTGGTCGCATGGACAGGCGGACCTCGTGAGTGGCGAGGCGGGCTTCGTCAAGGCGGGAGACTGGGTTGCCGAGGGTCTTCTCCGATCAGAAGGCGTCATGGTCCAGTGAGTGCCGTCGTCATTCTCGAGTGTAGCAAGCGGTCACTAAACACCCGCCTTCTAACTTCTCTCCTCCCCCCCCCCCCCATAGTTGCCAGTGTGGTATCTCGCGATCCGCGACGCTCGTCATCGCCATCGTCATGCGCTTCGCCGCCGAAGGAACCATGCCAACCCTCCTCGGCGGCGTCCGAGGGATGCACGACGCTTACGAGTTTGTCAAGCTCAAAAGTCCGTGGATCGGGCCTAACGTCTCGTGAGTCTGAGCGCCTCTTCGCTTCTTTCTTCACGTTCTGACTCTCGACCGCCCACACACAGTCTCATCTACCAACTCCTCGAGTGGGAACGCTATCTTGCAACCCAGACGGCGCACCTCCCACACAACCAGCCGTCCGGTTCACACCTCGCGTCCTCATCGTGCTCTTCGCCCTCGTCCGTGACATCGCACGCCCCTCGAGGGTTCTCTTCTTCAGAGGTCGAGTCCGAGGAGGAGTGGTCCCGCCGACGAGCGGAGCTCGAGGCGCTCGAGGAGGCGGAGGACATGGACCGGCAGATGGAGGAGAGGATCAAGCGGACGAGAGCGACGGTGGGCGCTGTGGAGGCAGACCCCACTGCTGCATTGAATGCGGCTGCGGCTGTCACTGCCGCCCCCGGCTCTGCCTCATCGTCGCCCTGCTCATCCTTCCTAGACCTGGGGATCGGAGCCGGCAAACGGCCTTCGACGGCTTCTTCCTCGTCATCCTCGGCCTCTTCGACCGGTGGCATGGTCGTCGTCGGTGCCCCGCCGATGCCGATCAAGCGGAGGATCAGCGCAAGCAGCCTCGCGAGCGAGATCACCTTCGAGGACGACGTCGATGCGGAGGAGGAGAAGGAAGACGAAGAAAAGGGCTGTGGGAGTAGAAGTAGCGAGCGGAGTGAGCAGGATGTTCTCAACACCCCGTTTTCCTCGACCCTGGCTGAGGCGATCTCCTATGCAGGGGGTGCCACTAGCATGGAGGTGGGCACGGAACCGATGGAAGGGGTCGTCGTCAACTCGGAGGAGGCAGAGGAGGAGCCACTGGGGTTCGGAGGACCGCCATCTGGGAGGGTGAAGCTCGGTCGGAGTGTTGGGAACAGCACTCTCAGCAGCGCTGGAGGAGGAGGTTCAGCTATCAGCGGAAGCCCCCTCGGGAGTCGAAGCCGAAAACGCTCGGCGACGATCAACTTTACGCCGTCGCTCGACCCGCTGCCTTCTTCGCCTGTTGATACAGCGCTTCTGTCCCCGAACGCGACAGGCGATAGTGGCACCTCAACGGCCGCTCTTCAGAAGCAGCAGGATGCTGCGGCGGCGGCCGTCGTCGGTTCATCGTCGACGACGCGCCAGCGCTCCCAGACGCAGTCGCACCGTGTCCACCCTTATTCGTCGGCCTTGCCCTCTTCGCCTTCGACCGGGGGCTTGTCCCCCTCGCCTGGCTTCTCTCGGCTCCCGCTCCCTTCAACGTGGACGGCCCCGTCCTCTCCAGCAACGACCGTCAGCAGCTCGTCGGCTTCCTCCTCGCGGCGGTCGTCCCTCTCTGCCTCGACGTGCATTAGCAGCCTCGGCAGCATCGTCTCTCATAATCATCGACCTCCCCCGATCCTCCCTCCCCCGACCGAACCCCCTCGCTCGCTCCAGCAGCTCCTCTTCTTCCCGCCCTCCCCGAACCACTCGCTCGACCCTGCGACGCCGACGATGCGCCACTCGGTCTCAATGACGCTTGATTCGCCTGCGGCCATGCAACCGGTCTTTTTCTCCCTCGCTGCTCCGCCGCCACCTTCGGCCTCGTTGTCGTCGTCTGCCTCCTCGACGGAACAGAAGACTCCCACGGTTAGAGTGCCTCGACTCCGGTCGCTGCCCCCCGCGTTTGGCTCTCCCTCAGAGTCGACGGCGGCAGCAAACCAGCAGCCGCCTCTCTCATCTCAGTCGCCTCGTACGTCTCCGTTCGGAGGGTCCGGGTTCGGCTTCGGTGCCCACCAGTCGCCGAAGCAGCGCAAAGACGCTCATCGACGAGCCTTCTCAGTGGACGTCTCCCATCTTCCCGGCCAGCAATCTCAGCAGCAACAGTTGCCGCTACCAGCGCCGTCGTTTTTGATGTCGTTGTCGCAGCCGCAGCTGTCGTCGTTGGCATCGACACCACCGGGTTCTTCCTCTTCTCCTTCCTCCTCCGGACCACCAGTATTTTTGAGCCTCGCCCAGTCGCCACCACGGTCAACGATGGCCTTCCCCTCGTCCTCTTCGCCAAGTGGCAGTAGTGGTACAACGACCCTCACGCCAGCGACTTCTCGCCTCGGCCGACGTCGACTCTCGTCCTCAAGCTCAATCAGCTCCATCGACAGCATCACCTCGTCTGTCTGCAGCAATGCCAGCAGGGGAATCTCTCCAGCGCCGAGCACTCCGAGCGCCGTCGTCGTTAACACGTTCCACGCTCGGGGTGCGATTACCCGCTCAGCCTCGTCGTTGGTTTCGGCGGCCACTGCAGTTGCTGGTGGATCTTCTTCCTCTTCTTCGCGATGAGGAGGAGGTAAGTCGCTTGCTCTTTCCTGTTCTCCATTTGCTTTCGACCTCTTAGTTTCTCTATCCTGTTGGGAACTCTCTGGCTCTTCCTTTCGACACGTCTTGGTCTATTTGTCTCTTTGTGCTTCTCGTCACGTTGCCTCTTGATCTTCGTTCTTCGCAACTTCTCTTCTCATTAATTGTTCGTCGTCGTTCCCTCTCGTCTTCTTCCATCTCCCGTCTCAAGACATTATACCTCTCTCTCTCTCTCACACGCTTTTTTCCCTTGGTCGTTCGTATATCTCTCTGTGCCAACTCTTTGCCTTCAGCTGCTCGCGTGCTCTCTCCTTTCGTTTGAGACCGGCTCTCTCTCATCCTGTTTTTTTTTTTCCTTTTTTTTTTTTGTTCCCTTTGTTGCATCTTCCTCGATGAACTTCTCGCTTCTTGAGATGAGGGAAGAGTCGATCGCCTAGGTGACCGACCTGTCTGCTTGAAAGAGGTGCGCACCCCCGCTTGTCGGCCTCGCCCGCTCGCAGACGACCGACCAGCTTCGCTCGCTCTCGCCTCCTCCGTCATCCATCCTCCACCATCCTCTCTCAGGCTCCTCACGGCCCTAAAGCCTCCCCCTCCCACCTTCTCTCTCGCCTTCGCCCCGTTTTCTCCTTCTCTCACTCATAGGCATGGCTCGCGGCGGCGGACGAGGAGGCGGCGGCTCTGAACGCGACCGCGTCGACAGCCAGGACCGCTTCGGGAGCGACGCCAAGGGGCAGGCCAAGGCCGGCGGAGGAGGCCCGACGAAGAACCAACTCCGGGGCCTCTCATACATCGCCCCCAAGACGCCGGCGTTCCTCTCGGCGTTCAAGACCCAGCTGGCCGGGGGCGGGGGTGGGTCGGCGTCGGGCGATCCCTTCGATCCTCTCCCTCGGGGAGGGGGCGGGGGGAGGGCGCCTCTGCCTGGGGGGGAGAGGCAGACGAGCGAGGAGAGGGAAGCGGAGGCAAGGGACCAGGAAAGGGACGACGATGTTTGGGGGTTCGGGGAGGGCGACGAGGCGCCGAGTGTGGTTGTTCTGAAAGAGGGGAGGCACTTGAGTCAGGCGGATCTGGAGGATGAGCGAAGGGCTGGTGAGTCTGTGCATCTCTTTTTTATTTGCTTTTCTCTCTCTCTCTATAGAGAGATAGAGAGAGCGCAGGGCGGTCTTCGAGCGACGATGACCAGGGCTGACAGACAGGGGCGCGTCTTCAAACGTCTGACGACACTTGACTCCCCTCGCCTTGACAGCCAAGGGCCTCCCACCCCTCCAGAGGAAGGCTACCCCGGACGCTGCTTCCTCGTCGACATCAACATCAACAGCAGGCAAGACCGACTCCAAGCCAGGCGGTATTGCATCGGGACCCAAGTCGACAAAGCGCAAGGCCGTTGCCGTCGGAGGGGACGCGCCTGCCGCTTCCGCTGCTGCAGGATCGGGCAAGAAGGCGAAGAAGGAGAAGAAGCCCAAGGGGGCGCTGAGCTTCAACGAGGAGGAGGACGAGTAGAACGTGATCGCACGGCGTGTAAACGGATCAACCGGTGGCCTGCGCACAAACGCCGGCCGTCAGTCTGCCGAGTGACACAACTTGAGCAGTCTGTGAGAACCAAAATATCAAGTGTAACGCATTGGATTGGAAGTGAGACGGGTCTGCTAGATCGAGACATTGAAGTCCTGGAGGAGACAGATGAGATCATCACCCTTTGCCCCGGGGCGCGCACGCGTGTGCCCACAAGTCCACGGCGCTCGCCCAATATTGTGGTCACTCATCGCTCACGATGCAATTCATGAAATCTCGGCGAAAATCTGGATCTGATGAGATGGCGGACGACTGAGCCGACGCAGCCAAGCGCAGCGTCGATCTGGCTGCATCTACGCGACAAGCCCCAGCCCCTCGCTCGTTCACCCCTTGTCTTCCTGTCAACCAAGACGACATCCATCCATCCGCCCCTGTTCGATGCCCGTCCACTCGTCCCCCCATCCCCAGCGGCACTCCTCGCCCCAACGTCGCCCTCCCCGCCGTCCCCCTCTCATCCTCAAGACGGACGACCAACGTCATCGAGCGACCCGCCCCACCTCGGCCGCCGCCTCCTCAGCGGCAGCCGCCGCCCACACCCTCGTCAACGCCGGCGGCCTCTCGGGCGTTGACATGCTGCGAGCCGCTCGCGAACCCTCGCCCTTCGATGCAGGCGTCTCCTCCACGCTTGAAGGCGACAGGCGGGTCCGCACCTCCCTCTCGCCTCTCCCTCCACCGGCGGTGGCGGACGTCGACGACGCGCGCAACGCCGAGAGCCCGCCTCCTCGTCCACGCGGGAGGAAGACGGCATCGTCGGTCTTGTCCGTTCGCCCGAGAGCGTCATCGTCGGTCGCGCCAGCCAAGAAGGAGGTGGCTACTGTGAAGAGGGAGAGAGGTCGGCAGGTTATAGCCCAGGAAGCGCCGAAGACAATCTCGGTCAACGACCTCTTTGGGTTCAGGTGCGGCCAAAGGAAGGGAGAGAGGGAAGGAGGATGAGAGGGGGGAGCACCTCGCTGACGACGACGACGACGACCTGTCTGTCATTCCCGTGCGACTTCCAGCGGAAGTCTTGCCGTCTCATCCCGGGCCAAACGTGTGTCTCCATGTGTTCTATCTGCTTCGCGTTTCATGTCTGATGTCGGTCTCCCTCCCTTTCGTTCTTTCTCAGGCCCTAGCGCCGGCACCCTCCCGTCGTCGCCGCCGTCCTCCCAAGCCGGCCCCACCAGCACCCCCCGCCCTCGTCTTCGCCCTCCAACTCCTCCACCGCCTCCCGAGCCCATCCATCTCGACTCGCTGCTCTCGACCCCCTCGTCCGGCCGGGGTGGAGGCGAAGACGACCTCGACCTCGACGCCGAGGACGCGGCGATCGCGCGCATTATGAGGGCCGGTGGCCAGAAGAAGAAGGAGGGCTCGCAGCCTCCATCCAGGGTTCTCGCGGCGAAAAAGGAGAGGTCCCCTTCTGCTTCTGCTGCTGCGAAGAGGGATTCAAGAAGAACCCAGGCAAAGACTGAGGCGGATCGGAAGGGGAAGACAAAGACGACGGAGACGAAGCCAACCCCGACCTCGTCGGCGAGGAAACGACGCAGATCGTTGGCATCCTCTTCACCGCTGACAGTCTCTTCAGACCATGGCGAAGACTTGACGGATCCGATCAAGGAAGACTTCTCGGACGAGGAGGATCCTCCGCTGAAGAAGAAGCGACCCAAGCCGAAGGCACGGACAACCAGGACGGTGGAGGAGACGGAAGGGGACGTGATGAAGACGCCCACCGGTCGGGTGACTCGTTATGGGAGCGCCGTTACGCGATCCAAGGCATGTGCAGAGAGAATGAGAGATCTCAAGACGGATAGCGAAGGCTGACGTTCTCCTCGCCATCATGTGATGGATGGAACGGCAGACGCTTTCTCAGATTCGCAAGACGTCACCCAAGACGATCAACCCTCGCACATCGAAGTCCACCGCTAGGCATAGGAGAGCTCCGGCACGTCCCTCATTACTCCCAGCTTCCTCGGCGATTCCACGCTGAAGTCTTCGCGCACTTCTATCACTAGCCGTCTCCCTTTTCCCCCCGATCTACGCCCATCCTCGACATCATCGAGGTCGCTCCGCCACCGAAAGCGGCTCATCCACTCTCCTCACTCGAGCTCACCCCGTCGCCTCCGACGCAGCAGCCAGCCTCGCAGGTCTCGTCCGGGGCAGACTCTGTGCACCTCTACGACTGAAACCATCCCTTCCCTGTCCCCCTTTCCTCCTCTTTCAGGACTCGTAAGACACGTCGGGATGATAACACGTTGATGCTTCTTCTTATAACGATCCTCGCTCGAGCACGAGTATGCTCTAACAGAGCGTCTTCTATAAATACACGCTCTCTTTCCATCTCTCGCTCTGTCCTCGTCATCAGAGCCGAGCGCCAGACCCGGGACTTCCCGGCCGCCTCGATGCCGCCGTCGCGGCTTTGTTGAGCTCGTCCCGTATCTCGACGTGGACGTAGTGCTCCATGCCATCTGCAAGGCCGATGGGCTCGTCGACCTCGTGCTCGGTGCCGACTTCTCCAGGGTCCTAGAGCAGCCCGCTGTAGTCAGTGTTCGTCGGTGCACGCATGCAGAACTAAAGCAAAAAGAGGCTCGCTCACCTCTATGACCTCGCCGTTCGTTCCAAGCGTGACGTCCGCGAATGACCAGTTGCGCTCGACGCCCTTCTCGAGGAACCCAGCCTCTCCGTTCTTCTCGATCGACCAACCCTTCACCCCCTCTTCCGTGGGCCGCTTGTACACGCTATAACTCGCGCATCCAGCAGTGACCTCGAGTTCCGTATCCCCCGTGAGCGCCCTCCCAAGCGCAATGACGCTCGCCGCGTGTCCGACGAGCAAGATCGTCCGCGCCTCTGGGAACTCGGCTTCGATCCGCGGTACGAACGCCGAAATGAAGAGACGAGCGCGAGCGAGGAGAGCGGCGAGGGACTCGCCGGCTCGAGAAGGGTAGACAGTCGAGGTGTAAGTCGGGTGGAGGTCCGAGGGGGAGGGGAAGAGGGTGGTGAGGGTTGAGAGGGAGGGACGAGGGTGGAGTAGTCGGGGGGGACCAGGAGGGACCGGCGAGTACTGCACGTTGGGTTGTCGTCAGCTTGGAAAGAGATGAGTGCATAACACAAAGAGAGACAGAGCTACGCACCCACTCTCCGATGCCAAGCTCGACACGGAGGGGGATCCCAATGGCGCGCGCGAGCGGGAGGGCCGTCTGGCAGCAGCGGTAGAAGCCCGAGGTGAAGATGAGGTCCGGCTTGGGCTGACGACGAACGGGACAAGATAGAGTACGTCAGGGCGGGATGGACTGCAGGACAAGGATAGAGGAACCAGGAGGACGTACGACGTCGTCGGGAGGGTTGTTGAGGTGCTCCGCGAAGCGCTGGGCTTGCTCCTGAACACGAGTTGGGAACGTATGATCAGCCCAAAGCCATGAAGGGAGGTATCTCGGCATGGCTTGAAGAGGATAAGGGGGGCTGCCCGGCAGCGCAAGAGAACAGGCGCAAGCTTCCCCATCATCGATCGACCGGCATGAACCCTCCAACTCGACTGATGTCTTCTGCCCTACTAGCGGCAACGAGTCACTCCATCCCCCTCCCTCGCTTCCCAGCCTCCCTTCGGTCGGTTTAGATGCAGGCCAGCAATTCCGCCAGAACTTGCTGCATCCGCTTTCACCTCGAGCAGCCTGCCCGCCCTCAACGCCCGTGTGCTCCTTCGGCTTATCGTCCCCCTCCCTCCGAAGTTGTCCTGTCAACGGAAAGAGAAACCACACCACGCACAAGTCCGTAGCTCGCAAGCGGCGGGTCCCGGTTCATGCCCGTCGGGCTCGACCACGTCGGCGAGATCCAGTTCTGGCGGAAGCCATGCCGAGCGATGATGATGGTCTGGAGATGGACGGAACGGGGAGGAGACGGAGCGAGGGAAGAGAGGGAAGCCGACGGGGCGGAGAGAACGAGCGGTCAGCCTTTGGGGGTTCTCGAAGACGCTTGCGACGTGGGCGAAGAGTGTTTGCTAGTGAGAGAAAGACTAAGCGGACCTCGAGGGGCATGAGCGGAAGGGAGAGGGAGGGGGAGAGAAAGGAAGGAGGAGGCGAGGTGTGGTTGGGGGTAGGAGAGTGAGGGAGCTGTGACGAGTGTGCGGGGTTCGGCTCAGAGAGAACGAGCGAGCGGACGAGGCGAAGGGGCTCCGGGTCAGGCTGAGCCGGCGAAGGCTGCTCGGCTGACCCAGCAGACTTCGGGCGTGCCTGACCTGCAGGGATTCCATTTCCTTGCACACAGCCGAGTTCGAGGCCATATGGAGAGAGCGTGGGTGTTTACCAACAACAGAAATTGGCAGAAGGCCGCTCAGCCACGCTCTCGTCAAGGACTTGAATGGGACGCAGACGACTACCAGATCCAGCCCATGACGGTGCACCAGTTTATCTCCCCTGCGAAGATCATCTAGAGCAAGCAACCTATCTTTCTCCTCAGAGTTCAATTAGTTGGTCTTCCGGGGCGAAGCTCGGCCCGTACATTATTAGAGCGTCCTCTGAAGCTGAATCAAGCCCCGCTACGACTGAGTCAGGGGTCAGTCGCTTGGTCAGGGGCATGGCTGGCAAAAGATGGCAAATTTCTGTTAAGCAGGCACAACCAGCTTTCCAGCCGAATAAAACGACTGATCTCATCACTACTAGTGAGGTCTGATACGACCTAGCCCAAATAGGCGGCAAGGGTCCAGCCGCGCTCGACGAGTATCACCAACGAACGGCAGCCGAAACTGCGCGCCACGGGTGCGCCTCAAGCGCTCCCTGCCATCACACCTTCCCACTGCGTTGCCAGTCCCACGCACGTTGGATCCAAGGCAAAGAAAGAATGCCTCGGCGTGTCCTCACGTTTCGTTCAACCTGGGTCAGAAGAGGCGATGGCGGGGCAGATGAAGGGCGTGAGCTGAACCCATCCCTGCTCTCCTCCCCCCTCCTCTCGTCCGCGCCCACTCTCGTCCGCCGCCCACTCTCGCCCGCCGCCCACTCTCGCCCGCCGCCCATTCTGGACCCAGCCCAAAGCCAAAAGCCAGAAAAAAACTACGAGTGACGCGCTCTACCACTGAGCTATCAGGGCCCAAGCCCCAAGCCAGGTTTGAACTGGCGACCTCATCATATCTGCAGGAGGGTTCATCCCAACACCGACAATCAAGCCGGCGTCGTCAACCCCCCACTCGAGTCTTCGACACCATTGGCGCCACATCGATCTAAGAACCACCTCCCGATGGATGGCCCGCTTGTTTCTTGACATGGCGCCCGCTAGACATCGGCTTAGCATCCGCTAGACATCCGCGAGACATCTGCCAGACATCCGTTAGACATCCGCTGCCGCCCTTGTGGCTTCACACGTCGATGAGGGTAGGGGCATAGCCGACCGAGACCGCAAGCAAAAGGGAGGGAGAGACCCCGGCACCCGGAGTCCTCCCTCTCTCCCTCTCCCCCCGCAAAAGGAAGGACAGAGGCTGCCTCGAAGATGGCAGGATTCGAACCTACGCGGCCAAAGGCCAACAGCTGACGATCTCCAGCCTGCTGCCCGTGCCCTCATCACTCCTCGGCGAGAGGGATGATCGAGGGCCGGGCGGGGCAGGGCGCGGTCGAGTTCGAAACTATCATCGTAACCACTTGATTACATCTCCAGAGCGGGTGAACCGGTGATATTGGAAGCTGCCGTGTGTGGGAATTACCATCTCCGGCGCGAAAGGGGAGTCTCCGCTCATCCCGGTGGTTCGACCAACCCCCCCCCCCCCCCTCTCACGGCGCCCATCACGCCGTCCGGCCAACCATCCCCAGTGGTTCGACCAACCCCCCCCCCCCCCCCCTCTCACGGCGCCCATCACGCCGTCCGGCCAACCATCCCCAGTGGTTCGACCAACCCCCCCCCCCCCCCTCTCACGGCGCCCATCACGCCGTCCGGCCAACCATCCCCAGTGGTTCGGCCAACCCTCTTCCCACGGCGCCTCGCCCGACGTTCTCGCGCTCGGTCATGTCCGCTCTCCCTCTATCTAGCTACAACTCGCTATCTCTCATAGGGTTACCTCGTTCTCCACGTATAACTCATGACTTAAATACAAAAAAAAAAAAAAAAAACCGCTCTGACACCATCAGCATTCGTCATGGCGCCCCTCTCCAAACTTTCAACTGGAGATCGAGCATGTAACAAAAGGTGATACTTCTTTGTCCTTCGCATGATAACAAAAGTGAAGCATCGCGGGCTGAAGAGGCTAACGCCAAAGCCCATGTATCGACCAGCGAACGAAAGGTAGAGAGAGCCCTTCGCTCTCGCGCGCTCTTCCGATCTTCATTTACACCGGGGACGAATGAAAATACTCCTTATCAGAACATACAGAGTAATTCAAGAGAAGATGGCGGGTAAATGAGAATCTTGGGACGGGAAAGCGCCAGGTCGCTGTGGACGCTCATCGCAAGTTCCAGAGCCTTCGCGGATACGACGCCGGCGGATTAGACTTTCCCGCGCGATGCTGGATGACGACGCCACGAGGCAAGCTAGCGCTTGAGTCGACCTCTATAAGTCACCTGCTTGCGTTGCCTCCTAACCATCACCATCAGCACTCCTACCTCACGCATTATGTCACAATTCGCACTCACCAGCCTTTCCGAAAAGGCAGTCTCCTCCGCTGCCCAGGTGCGTCGCTAGCCCTCGTTCTTCCTGCCCTGCCCTCCCCTCGACGGCGACAACCGACTGTTCGACATAACGGTACCCACTGACATCTCTTCCTCTAGCTCGCCCACTCCTACGCATCCTCCCAAGTCTACCCGCTCCACCTCGCATACACCCTCCTCAGCGACCCGAACCAGACGCCCAACGCCAACGGCGATACGACCGGCGAGGCCCAGGGCCAGCAGTCGCTCCTATGGACTACCGTCGACCGATGCGGCGGCGACCCAGCCGCCCTGCGTTCATCGCTCCAGAAGGCCATTAACAAGTTACCCAAGCAGTCCCCTCCGCCACCGCAGGACGATGTCAGCATGGCCCCACTCATCCCCATCCTCCGGGCCGGCCAGGAAATGCAGAAGGTCCAAGTACGTCGTCTCCTTGCTCGTTCGGCCTGTCTCCCGCGAATCTTAAAGCAGCTGATGTGACCTTGTCTTCCGCGATCTCATTTTCACTCACCCACCCACAGAACGACTCGTACCTCTCCCCGCTCCACCTCATCCCGCCACTCCTCCAGCACCAATCAATTGCTCCTATCCTCGCCGCCCTCTCCCTCCCGGTCCAGCCGCTGCTTGACCAGCTCCAGGCCCTTCGGGCGGGCCGACGTGTCGACTCTAAGGACGCCGACAAAGGCGACGGCGAGGGAGGGGCCGGAGAGCATCTCAAGAAGTACTGTCAGGATCTCACCAAGCTCGCCGAGGACGGCAAACTCGACCCAGTCATTGGACGTGACGACCAGATCCGAAGGGTGCGTAGTGTCCCACTCATCGCTTTGATTCGACGAATATAGGACGCTGACAGCTTCCTTCATCTCACTTTCAGATGATCCGCATCCTCTGCCGCCGAACCAAGAACAACCCTGTCCTCATCGGAGAGCCTGGAGTCGGCAAGACGGCCGTCGTTGAGGGTCTCGCACAGCGGATCGTCCAGCGGGACGTTCCGTCCTCGCTCTTCGGGAAACTTTTCTCGCTCGACATGGGCTCGCTCATGGCGGGAGCCAAATACAAGGGCGAATACGAGGAACGTGTCAAGGGTGTCCTGACGTCAGTATCTCTCTCTTCTCTCTTATGTACTCCGTGCTGAGACGTCTTTCACTTGCTTCTACAGCGACATTGAAAAGTCTTCCGAGAACGGCGAGGGTATTATCCTCTTCATCGACGAGATGCATCTCGTTCGTCTCATTTCCCCTCTTCGTCAAGGAAAAGCGCTCTGACCCTGTCTTTCCACTTCCAGATCATGGCCGGCCGCGGTAGCGACAGTGGAGGTATGGACGCCGCCAACCTCCTCAAGCCCCTGCTCGCCCGAGGCAAGCTCCGCTGTATTGGAGCGACGACGCTCTCCGAGTACCGCGAGTACATTGAGAAGGACGTAAGTAATTGATGTCTTCTATACATCACCTGCCGTGACTACAGAGACCTCGCTGAATTCTTCCCTCATCTCCAGGCTGCCTTCGAGCGTCGTTTCGCCCAGGTTCTCGTCTCTGAGCCCAGCGTCCCTGAAACTATCTCCATCCTTCGCGGAATCTCGGAGAAGTACGAGATTCACCACGGAGTTCGCATTCTGGATTCTGCGCTAGTTCTCGCTGCCCAACTGGCCAAGCAGTACCTCACTCAGCGCCGGCTGCCCGACTCGGCGATCGACCTGCTCGACGAGGCTGCCTCGTCTGTCAAGATCGCTCGTGAGACGAGGCCAGAGCAGCTCGACCTGCTCGAGCGGAGGCGTCTCGAGCTGGAGGTTGAGATCCACGCCCTCGGAGTGAGTCAGCCCTTCATTTGACCACATGCCAATGCCAAGCTGACCTATTGTCGCCCAATCCTCATTACACAGCGCGAGAAGGACTCTGCCTCCAAGGAGCGCCTCGAAACCGCCCGCAAGGCCGTCCAGGATCTTGAGGACCAGATCGAGCCCCTCAAGGCTCAGTACGAGGCCGAGAAGTCGCGCGGCAACGAGATCAACTCTGTCCGGTCCAAGATCGACGAGCTCCGCGCCAAGGTGCTCGACGCTGAGCGCAGGGGCGACCTCGAGACCTCGGCCGACCTCAAGGTGGGTTTATTTTCCTACATCTCTCCCCTGGTTCAGGGTTCGTCGTTTGACATCATTTCCCTCTCCACCAGTTCTACGCCATCCCGGACCTCCAGAAGCGCCTCGTCCAACTCGAGGAGAAGAAGGCTCAGAAGGAGGCTGCCGGCGAGATGGAGAAGACCGACGTCGTTACCCCGGATGAAATTGCCGAGGTTGTCGCCCGCTGGACGGCCATCCCCGCCCAGCGGCTCATGACGACGGAGAAGCAGAAGCTCCTTCAAATGGAGAAGCTTCTCACCAAGTCCATCGTCGGTCAGCCCGAGGCCGTCAGGGCCGTCTCCAACGCCGTCCGCCTCAACCGCTCTGGACTTGGCAACGCCAACCGCCCGATCGCCTCGTTCCTCCTCTGCGGTCCCTCGGGAACCGGAAAGACCCTTCTCGCGAAGACACTCGCTGAGTTCATGTTCAACTCTGCCGAGGCCATGGTCCGAATTGATGCGTGAGTGGCGACACCTTGTCTTCATCCCTTCTTGTCACGCTCATCGCTGAACGGCGACCTTCCTCTCTCTATGCCCCCCTTTTCAATATCGGTGTCCCTTAGATCCGAGTACGCGGACCGTCACTCCACCGCCCGTCTCGTGGGCGCTCCTCCAGGCTACGTCGGCTACGACCAGGGTGGCCAGCTGACCGAGGCCGTCCGCCGCAAGCCATACACGCTTGTCCTCGTCGATGAGGTCGAGTGCGTCATGCTCTTGCCTTAGTCTCTCTTCTCTGGTCTCAAACTGACTGCTTCCACCCCCATCCGCTTGCCCCCCATAGGAAAGCCTCCCGCGAATTCGTGATGATCTTCCTCCAGATCCTCGACGAGGGCCGTCTCACTGACGGCAAGGGTCGCGTCGTCGACTTCAAGAACACCATCATTCTGTTCACGTCCAACCTCGGTGCTGCTTTCCTGAACGAGGTCGGCGAGGGCCCCATCCCGCCTGCGACTAAGAACCTCGTCACGGGCGCCGTCGCCGCCCACTTCCCTCCCGAGTTCATCGTAAGTGATACACATCATTGCTCGCTTATGCATCTTCTGGTTACTGACGCATTCGCTACTTCTATTTGCGCCCTCCAGAACCGCCTGGATGAGACCATCATCTTCCGCGCCCTCTCCCGGTCTGACATGATTAAGGTCGTCGAGATCCGGCTCCGCGAGATTGAGCAGCGGCTCCGGGCCAACAAGAAGATCCGCATCGATATCGATCAGGCCGCCAAGGACTGGCTCGCGAGCGCCGGCTTCAACCCGCAGTACGGAGCGAGGCCACTCGCGAGGGTCATCCAGCAGGAGGTCCTCTTCCCGCTCTCGAAGGTGAGGCGGGGCTCTCTTTCGCTCTCACTTGCCTCTCTCCTAAGACTTCGATTGTTGACTGCCCGCCCTTCCTTCCATTACTTCCGTTACCACAGATGGTTCTCGATGGCTCTGTTCGCGAAAACGAGACGGCCCAGATTACCGCCGACCCCGTTCGGAACCGGCTCGTCATCCAGCCGAATCACGAGGCCGAGGTTGAGTTCCTCGCCGACGAGGACACGGACATTGATGAGGACGAGGACGAGGCGGCCGAGATGGAAATTGAGGAGATGGACTGAGGAGGCACCAAGTGTGTGAGATTGCTCCTTACCTTACTTTTTTTTGTACAATTTATATGATTCAATGACTGGGTTTCTTATTACCTGACCTTTTGAGGGCTGAAAGGAACTTTGCCAAGGCCGGAGGAGAGAGAGTGCGGAGCCGGAACGAGGAGACAAGACGGCACTCGCCTCGCCTCTGTGCAACTAAACCGATGCCACCAAGACAATGTACAGCTCTGCTTCGCCTCTTCTCCCGTCCGTGTGAGAAACGCCAGAGTACTCTTAACGAAGATCATTACATCACTTCGCTCACAATCAATAGCGCGAGCGTGACCCTTTTCCCCCCATTCCTTCGCATCCTTCCACACCCATGGCTGACCGACGACCCTCCTTCTTTCAATACCTCGATCTACTTTCTTCTCGGATCCCATTATAGCGACAGGAACTGCACCGCAATTCTTAGGAGCGCCCCCGGGCTACGTCGACCACAATCAGGGCGGTCAGCTGACCGAGACCGACCGCCCCAAGCGGTGTGTATCAGCCTCATCGTCGGGGTAGAATACGGTCCGACTTGTCTGGAGAGGACCCGACTGGGTTGTGCCTATGGTAGATATTCTAGTCCTCTCCTCGCGTTCTAGTCCCCAAATGGAGGGGACTTGGGCAAGCCCGTGGGTCCGTCATCAGTCTTGCTCATGCGTCTCTCCGCCGTTCCATTGATCTCAGCGTTCCAGTATGTCACCATGCGAGTCTCCCGCAGTTTTTCGGCCCAAATTAGGGTGCGCATGCTGCGACGCACGCGCACGCTGCGTCGGAAGCTCCTCTTCGGGCGATGACGCATTTCGCTTTGGACAGGGGGTGCATGTTTGGCTTGCCCGCCTGCTCTTGCATTGCCTCGTCATGCAATGCATCATCCACCCACCTTCGAATGACCCCCGCTCGTTCGTTCCACTCCAACAACCACTTTCTACACTTACTCTCTCTCAAGCCCATCCCACCCTACCCCTAGCCGTGAGCCCTTGAACTCCCTCGTCTACAAGCGCCCTTATCCCAACTCCGCACTGACACTTGGTAGACGCACCTCCTCTCTCCCCAGACAGCCATGGCCCGCGCTGCTGTCCCTGGAGCGATCATCTCGCTCATCGCCTTCGTGCTTCTTCTTCTCTGCGCCCTTTCGACGCCAATCATCAAGCCTAGTGCGTGTGGTCACCTTGCGAACGAGTATTGGGCAGCACGGTACATCGGCTGACGACGAATTATTTACACTCTTTCTCCCACCACTCTTTGCCAGTCTACTATCTCGAAGCGAGAGTCAATTCCAACCAAAATATTGGTACCAGCGTCACTGGCGACGTTAAGTTCGGCATCACGGGCTATTGCTCGAGTGGGGTCGGAGTCGAGTGCGTCTTGGATATAATCCTCCCTGGTCACTGCGCCGCGCCGCCAGGTCTGACTTGTGCTTCGTCTACACAGGTCGCTCATTGGCTCGAGCGCTCCGGTGGGTGACGGATGCTCGTCTCCGAAGATTGGCTACAACCCGAATCTCAATGAGATCCTCGGCGTTAATATCATCAATGAAGACAAAACCAACATGGTCCGTCCGCCGTGAACCACGGGCTTGTTTTGTCGGGCCGTCCCTGACAACCTCAACTCTTCACCTCACCCAGATCTTCAAGGCACTCACGGCGGTCACCTCTCTCGTCATTGCATGTGCGTTCGTTCGTCCTTGGGCCTTTATTTCCGACAGATGAACTGACCTCCCTTCTGCTTCAGCCGCCTGCCTGGCGCTCCTTTGCTTCGTCTCGAGCCTCTTTGCCGTCATGTGCTCTTCTCGTTTCTGGGAGATTATGTAAGCACTCCTTACCTTCCCTCCGCTATGCCTGATCGCTGATCATAGACTGCTTGCAGGTCCTTCATCTGGTCCCTCCTTGCCACCATCGTGACCTGGGCCTCATGGATCATCGTACGGTCCACTTTCATCTCTCGTTTCGCTTGGGATTTTCTAACATACCATTATCATCGCAGAACATCGTCATCTTCGCCCTGGCCAAGAAGCGCCTCGCCGACTACTCATCCAACACTCTCGGCGCGAGCTACGGTCCGGCTCTCTGGATGCACCTCGCCGGAGCCATCGTTCTTCTGTGAGCCCCTTAACTTGTTTCACCTTTCTTTTTTTTCCTCCCCATCGCTCAGCTTCTGATCTCATGCTCTTATCTCTCCTGTAGCGTCGCCGTTTGTTTCACGGGCTTTGGCATGTGCGGCACGTACAGCCGGGCCTCGAGGCGCGACCGTCGGGCGGCGGCGCACCAGCAGGATGCCGTCTACACCGAGAAGCCCATCGGCGCTAGGAGGCACTTCTGGCAGAGACGCCAGAAGGGGAACCTCGGGACGTACTAAATACGTTGCGGTCCTCAGCTCGCTGCCTCCAGTAGCAGGTGGTAGTTCCTGAAAAAACCTGTTCGCTCGCACTAGCGAGATATAGCGTTTACTCTAGCTTAGTTTAGCTCGTGGTTCCGTCGTTCTCCTTCATTACTTTCACGACCCAATATCTTAACGGCCCATTTGTCTCGCGGATCTCGCGTAAATGGGAACGACAGCGGGGAGAAGGCGGCGAGTCTGTCTCCCTCAGATGTCGAAGCCTCAACAGAACCAACCACTCAACTCGACTTTCCCTCCCTCTCGGAGGAGACAGAGAAAGCGGACCGAGGGCACACAGCTGGTCGACCAACGACGGCTCTCACTCCCTTCTTCATCCGGCCGGCCTCTTCACTCGCCGCTGACAAAGTTGACATGCCCTCTCCTCTCTCCCCTTTCCATCGAGGGCCCACTGCGAAGCGCATGGCCCGGCCGTCTCAACGCGGCCAGCTTTCCCAAGACGTTCGCGTTCGTTCGTTCACTGATTGACTGACTGGCTGTCTGGCTGGACCAACCCAACCTCCCCCGTCCTTTTCGCATGAGCCAGCCATGACGGAAAGCCCTTTGCATAGGGGAGTAAAGGAAAGAGAAGGGAAAAGAGCATGATCTCAGGTTCTCCTTCTTTAAGCCTCCTCAGTGCGGAGACGAGCGCCGGCTGGAGAGAAGAAAGCACCAGGGGAACGAACGGGAGGGAGAGAGGGAGGGAGGAAGCGGTGGGCAAAAGTCAGCATCCGCTTCAGGGAAGGGGAGAGAGGGACCGAGATCATGGGTCTCTCGCGTCGATGGACGAACCGTTGGTGACCTTGACGCCGAGGACCTTGGCACGGGCGAGGATCTCAATGCGCGACTTGGACGAGACGGCGTGGGCGATCTCGGCGGCGAAGCGGCCAGAGTGCATGAGGAGGAGGTCGATCTCCTTGGCGTTGTGGACGAGGAGGACCTTGTAACCCTGGGGGTTCATGTGGCGAGTGAGGCGGTTCGATCCGTAACTGGAGGTGGTCCGGACGAGCACAAAGAGAAGGGCGGCGGCGGGCGGAAGGGGAAGCAGGGGGCGAAGGCAGGCAGGCAGGTTCGCGCGTCAGTTCGAGGTCCGCCGGGCAAGAGCCCCCCAGAGGGAGCGCGGAGAGACAACTGACCCGATCTTGGGCATCGGGGTCTGTCCAGCGAAACGACGGCGGACACGGTTGTCGATACCTGTGCGTGGGAGGGGCGGACGGGTGAGCAAGGGACGGGAGGGCGGACAGCTAGACCGAGTCGGGCCACGGGCGAGACGCACCTGAAAGTCATGACCCAGAGACCACACGGAAGGTCGGCACAAGACGATACATCTGTCAGTCCTCAAGATCTCCTTTCCTCTCCTACATCGGAGGAGGATGGGCCCTGGAAGCCCGCCAGAGAGAAGGAGAGCGCGGTCCACCAAAGCTGGCGGAGGGTCTGCTGCCCGTCTCCCTCTCTCTCCTCTGCACTGCGCGAGCTTCCTCCGACCAGGCCTTCCTCCTCCCTCCCTGAACGCGGCGGACGCACCCTTAGGCTTGCGCCAGGACTCCTTGACACCATGGTACCTGAAGAAAGGCAGCAGGAGAGCTCCATCAGTGATCCAGTTCCCAGCACGAACGCTCGGCGGGGCGGCAGAAGCAGCGGCGGAAGGCCCTGCTCCTGGCGACCGCGAGACACCAGCGCGCTGCTGCTGCTGCCGCGAGTCAAGAGTGGAACGCACCTGTCCGACTGGTGCCGCTTGAACTTCTGCGTACGCTTCTTGACGATGGGGACGTGAGCGGGCATCTTCTGCTCGGGGGAAAGGAAGGATTGGCGGAGGGAGGGACGGGAATGGGAGACGAGCAAGAGTCGAGGTTGGGTCCGAAGTCGGCGAGGACGGCAAGTTGCGACGAGAGCAGGGTTTTCCAGAGAGGAAGAGAGCAGAGAAACAGGGACAGATCCAGACGGGGAGAGGGTCAGCTGAGCTTGCGTGCTGGCCTTTGCTGAATGCTGTCGTCTCACGAGGAGAAGGCGGGGGGAATCGGACGAACGAGAGGCGGGAGGTCGACAGAGAGAAAACTCAGAGGCGCCTGCCGAAAAAGCTGAGGGTCTTCGCCTCGCGCGGGCAGCGCGCCTGCAGGCGGGGGGGGGCAAGGAGCTGTGAGCGGCGTCGCGACTCAGCCTGGCTCAGAGGACCGTGCGGGCCGAGCGGGGTCGTCCATATCTCTGGGTCGACATCCGCTGGGAGCAAGGCAGTCTGGGCTGGGTGCCATGCTGGGCTGGCCGCCCCCACGAGATCACATGTCGGAAGGGGCGAGGAGCGTCCCGGTCACATCAGCCGCAGTCTCGCCACAGCCTCGCCACAGTCCCAGCATGGAAGCAGCAGCCTAGCGCCTGTTGTATCTTTCTTCATGTGCACCCTACCCGACAGGGTCATATTATCTCAAGACTCTGTCATTAACGCGAAATTGGATCTTGATTCGGATCCAGGAAGCGTTCGCAGCTGCAATCATCGTCTGCTCATCACCTTCTGCTGACTCTCCGCTTCCTCCTATGTTCGTCGTAGCCATGGTCTTCTCAGGCTGAATCAGACACGGCCGATCTTCCTAAGCACAGGCTGTAGATCCACAACATCATCAATCACCCACGATCAACAAACCCTCGATCCGAACCCGCTCAACTCTTTCGAGGTCCGTTCGTTTCGCAAGCGAGCGAAACCCGGAACGCATCGTCTCCCGATCGGCTCCTCCTCTCCTCCTCTCCTTCTTGTTGCCAAACGGCCACCACCTTTCATCTATCTCTATACCCCCTTCCGAGGATCTTTGTAACCCATGCCCGCCACAGCAACCGCCCGACCTCTCTCGGGCCTTCAACGCTCCGTCCTCAACCTCTACCGCCGGTGCGTCTCTTGTCTCTCTCACTCTCGCACGTCCGGCTCCGGGCTCTCGTTCCTAACCAGCTAGCTGATCTCTCCACTTCCCCTCCTCTCCTCCCCAGATCGATCCGCATGACGCGCACCAAGCCCGCAACCTCTCGGCCAGACTTCCTCCTCCTCATCCGACATTCGTTCCGGCACCCGAAGCTGACGTCGCGCGACGTTGCGGCCATCGAGCACCTTATCCGCAAGGGCGAGCGGACGATCGAGATGCTGGAGGGCTCGGGCGTGAGGAAAGTTGGGGTCACGGGGGAGATGAGGGAGTGGTGGGAGGGGCAGAGGTGGAGGGGCGGAGACGCAAAGTGAGCGAGAGCAGCGAGGAGGAAGGAGGAGGGATCGAATCGACCGACCGACCGACTGACCGACCGAGCGAACGGAGTGTTGGCGACTTTGGTCGAGGGTCGGCGCGATGGCCTGTCTGAGGTCCCTAGATCAGGCGGGTGAAGGGAAGGGAGGAAGGGGCGGGCACGCAGTGGCTAGACAGGTGCGAAGGGAGGAGGAAGAGACGCACGTCGCCGAGACGACCTGTCTGTCTCGTCTCTCGCCATCGAGGACTCGGACGAGCCGTCAACCTCCACGCCTGCACTCTTCTCTCCCGGCCTCGTCCTTCATTCCGCGATCTCCCCATCAGAGTTCCATCTGGAGGCTTGGGGTGGCCAGTCTCTTCGTCGAAGAGACAAGTCCGGCCGAGCCCGAAGAGAGGCTACTCGCGAAGGCTTAGTGTACATCACGGAGGAGGCGAGAGAGCCTTGATCGCATGTCGTCTTTTCTGTGGCAATTTCTCTGGCCTCAATTGATTTGGGTCGCTGTCCCCCCTCGCGTTCATGTTGAGTAGAAGGACTGGCGGCCAGAGGCGAACGCTACTGGACACCGTCGTGGCGCTAGCCCGCAGAATCCCGTCGGCCTTTCGTCCTCTTACAAGATCATCATGAGCATGCCAATGGACCTCCTCTCGACCCATGCAGCTCCTCTGCCACGCTTGGTCCATGAGCGCTGCCGCCGCTCCCTACTTACTGGTCGAACGTCTTGTCGCCCTCGGCCTCCTCCTCCTCGTCCTCCTCCATGATGCCCTCGTTCAGGCCAGCCTTCTGGGCCGCTTCAGCGGACGCGTAGTCGACCGTCGACCGGGTCGAGCGCCGGCTGCTTGTGATAATGAGCGAGGGGTCGATCTCGGAGAGGTCCTGGAGGGATAGTTTAGAGAAGGACGTCAGACCTCGAGGCGAGCACGCATCATCGCGAACTGGGATCCGACGCACCTCATCGAGGTCATCATCATCGTCGTCGTCATCGTCCTCCATGTCCTCGTCCTCGTCGTCCTCGTCCTCGTCCTCCTCGTCGTCATCGGCGAGCTCCTGTGATCGGTGAAAGGGCAGGGGTCAGCCTTCCGCTCGCTCTGACGCGTCGTGGGTCGGTCGGGTTGGACGACCGGTTGGGGGGGTCTCCAATCATCATCTTGCTCTCTAAGAGCCAGCTTCTTCTCCTCCGACACCCAGAGTGAGAGCGCGAAGCAGAGAGGCGCCTAACCACCAGGAGAGAAGCACCAGCGTCCCTCCCCCCTTGGAGGAACAAGGGATCGCGTGCGCAGCCCCCCCCCCCCCCCCCCCCCCCCCTCCCCCTCCTGACCCGGCCTCTCGTTCTCTGCGACTCGGCCGGGTCCATCGACCCTTCCCCTCCCTCTCTCTCTCACGCATCGCACACCGCGTCGCGCCAACCCCAGGACGGACCAGGCCCCACCGGGACGAACGGAGGGACTCGAGGAGGAGTGGGACTCACGACCTGCTTGCCCTTGCCCTTGCCCTTGTCGGCGCTGGAAGAGGTGACGTCCTCGACGGCCTTGTCGAGGGGCGGGGCCGCGCCGGTGCTGGTGGTGCCGGAGACGGCGGAGGTGTTCCTGTGAGGTTCGATGAGGGGGGGGGGGGGTGAGAGGGGGCGGAGGGGGATGGGGACGAAAGGGGGAGGGGAGACATGTGTGCAGACGGAGGGAGGGGTCAGCGACCAGCCGGGAGAAGGAGATTGGACACAGAGAGCGGGGAGGGGGGGGGGGGGGCAGCGACGCACTGGAGACCGTTGGACATGGTGGCTGGTGAGGGTCGGGTGGTCGGGTGGAGATGTGGGAAGGAAGGGCGGTGGTCGTGGTTGACTGAACGGTCGTCCAACGTGTGGACTTGGCTGGCCCAAGGGGGAAAAGGTCGGCGCGTCGTCGCGCTTCCTCTCTCTAGAGCCAGCCGACTGGCAGACAGCACCGCCGAGGCTTCAGGCGGGCAGAGGGCACAGAGCAACGAGGCTCAGTCCATGGTCCTCCCGCTTCATACCACCTCATAGAGGGTCATCGAAGGAGCAGTCTCCCGGGCAATCATTTCGAGACTGTGTACGAATAGGGAGATGCCTCTTTGACCAAAGTCGATGTGCGTGTCAGGGACGACGACACGCGCGCCACCTTCGCTGAGGGCGACAACCGCCAGACCGTCCGCACGGCTGGGTGCTGGGAACACGAGCCTCCGGCAGGGCATCTCCAGCCAGCCGTCTACTTGCAAGAGATAGCCTCGTCTCCGCCTCCTTCTTTCTGGCCAGGGCATCCAGCTGGACAATCACATGCGAGCCACGGGCGGCCCGACGCTGGCCGACCGGCCAAATTCATGTCACGGTCCTGACTTGCAGAGTCCGAACCGTTGGACGGGGGGCATCGGTCCTCTCGTTGTCAACAGATCGGCGTCTTAGGCGGGCGCTACACAGCAAGGATGGCTCCCAGGGTGGGCGTGCAGAGCAGCAGCAAGGGCATTCATTCCAAGTGGACGCTGAGCGAGGGACAGTAGGTCACTAGCTGCCTTTCTGGAACAGCAGTAGCATCCGAGGGTCGAGCGAGGCAACTTTACGTCACAGGAGGGGGCTTCCTGAGATGAGAACACTATGACGGGGGTACAGGTTGGGCGCACGGGGGGGGGGAGGAGGGGCGTCGAGAAGGGCCCTTGTCTCAATTGGGCGGCACGAACGAGGGAAACCCTCTGTCCACACGAGCACGCCCGCTCTCACAAGACGGTCGTGTCAGATGGTCGGCGTCAAAGGAGAGGCCCGCTCGTCCCCTCACCCTCGGCGCCTCTCCTCCCCGGGCCCGGGAACGAGCCGGCGGCGAAGAGCAGGGCCAGAGGAGTGTGGGGAGAGAAGGGGAGACGAGGGGAGGGGGGAGCACGATGGGACCGAGTATGTCCGGGTGAGCCCGGGGCGACGACGAGGTGGTGCGCTTGCGTCCTGAGGAAGAGGAAGCGAAGAGAAAACACATCGGGTGGTGAAGCCAAGAGGAGCCCGTCCCTGGAAGCGTCCGAGAGGGCTGAGCCAGCCATGCCTGGGACTGGATGGTGGTATGAGGGTCTCGAGTTGGCCGTGCCACCCATAGAGCCGCCGGTCCGAAGATTCCGAGGCAGAGCGCTGGCGGGGCTGGACGTCCCCCCATCCCTCGCCGCCCTCCTCCCGCTCGCCACCCGTGCGCTCTCGCTGCATCCTCGTACCGAGCGAGGGCTGTATCGCCCGGCGTCGAGAGATGGCCACGCCCGCTGCGAGAGCAAAGAACCGCCTTTGGGCAGAGGACTGGACCGGCCGAGCGGTGTGTGGGGGCGGAGACACTGCGCGCGGGGCTCTTTACCCTCTTCCGCGCCGCTGGGGGCCGACGTCTCGCGCTCTCGCTCCTCGCCCTCGGCCGCTCTTTCAAGGTAAAAATCGCCCTCTTCTCTTTGCCCCTCACCCCTCACCTTCTCCCCTTCCTGTGCGTCTCCCTGATCTCCCCCCTCCCTGCCTCCCACGCCCGCCGCTGGCGCTTTTGCACGCGACTCGGGCTGACCTTGTCTTCTGCCGCCTGCCTGTCTGCTTTTCCCTCGATCCCCCGCCCCTCGTCGTCCTCGCCGCCGAATCCGACGTCCGCTCGCTCGACGATGCCGTTCCCGCCGTCCTCCTCCGACTCGCCGCCCTTCTCTGTCTCGCAACGTCCTCTCCGTGGCTTGGGTCCTTCCTGCCGACCAGGTCCGTCCCTTCCCGTCTCCGTGGGCGGCGCCGAAGACACCCGAGAAGCTCGCTCGAGCGTTCATCTCGGTCCTTTGAAACCGCCCGCGCTTCCTTTCTTCGCTCGAACGGCCGGGCTGACCTCGCCGCTTGCGCCTCTCAGTTCACCATGTCCGCTCCCGTTCAGGTCAAGAAGGCCAAGACGCCCAAGGAGTTCGCTCTGGACTTCATGATGGGTGGTGTTTCCGCCGTGAGTGCTGCTAGCCGCCTCGCCTGGGGGGGGGCCTCTTCCGTAAATGGCGCCTTATCGCTGACGACTCTTGGCTGCATTCGCAACGCCCTTGCTCTTCTCCAGGCCGTCTCGAAGACTGCTGCCGCCCCCATCGAGCGCATCAAGCTCCTTGTCCAGAACCAGGGAGAGATGTGCGTGCCTTCCTCGCTGCCCTCGATCATGGGAGAAACGCGAGAAGGCCTTTCTGACCGGCGGCTTCTCACGCCTCTTCTTCCTTTCCCTTTAGGATCAAGCAGGGTCGCCTTGACAGGCCTTACGCCGGCATCGGTGACTGCTTCAAGCGCACCTACGCCGACGAGGGTCTTGCCTCCCTCTGGCGTGGAAACACCGCCAACGTCATCCGTTACTTCCCTACCCAGGCTCTTAACTGTGAGAAACCAGCCCCCTCGGCGTGCGACAAATGCCGCAGGGCCTCCTCTGACCCATGTTCCCGCCCCTGCTTCTTCAGTCGCCTTCAAGGACTACTTCAAGTCCCTCTTCGGCTTCAAGAAGTCTGAGGGTTACTGGACCTGGTTCGCCGGAAACATCGCTTCCGGTGGAGCCGCCGGAGCCTCGTCCCTCCTTTTCGTCTACTCGCTCGACTTCGCCCGTACCCGTCTCGCCAACGACAACAAGTCGACCAAGACCGGAGGTGCCCGCCAGTTCAACGGTCTCGTCGATGTTTACAGGCAGACGTACGTCTTGTTTTCTTTTTCTTTTCTTTTTTTCTCCCCCTCTCTTCCTTCGTTGTTGCGCGCGGCGGAAAGCTGACTTTTTCCTTCCGCGCTCCTCCACCCTTTCAGTCTCAAGACCGACGGTATTGCTGGTCTCTACCGTGGATTCGTCCCGTCCGTCGTTGGAATCATCGTCTACCGTGGTCTCTACTTCGGTCTCTACGACTCCATCAAGCCCGTTGTTCTTGTCGGCCCCCTCGAGGGCAACTTCCTCGCTTCGTTCCTCCTCGGATGGACTGGTGAGACCCTTCCCTTCTCCGGGGATGACCTTTTCTTAATGGCAGCTGACATATTCACGTCCCCTTCTAGTTACCACCGGTGCTGGTCTCGCTTCTTACCCTCTCGACACCATCCGTCGTCGCATGATGATGACCTCGGGAGGCAAGGTCCACTACAAGTCGATGCTCGACGCCGGATCGCAGATCGTCAAGACCGAGGGTGTCAAGTCTCTCTTCAAGGGAGCTGGGTACGTCCACAAAGTCGCTCCCCAAGATGAGCCTCATGACGATGACGGCGGTCCTGACCTCCCATGTCGCTCCTTTTCCGCGTCTACAGTGCCAACGTTCTCCGTGGTGTTGCCGGAGCCGGAGTTCTCTCCCTCTACGACAAGATGCAGGAGCTCATGTTCGGCAAGGTCTACTCCGGTGGATCCGGTTAAGAAGGGGAGGATTGCTTTTGTTTCCCTTCTTCCTAGTTCCTTTGTTCCAGAGATGGCATCGCCCTTCGTTAGAGCCCACGCGTGTCTGTCACGTCTCCGTCCACCTTTGTGCGAAAAGAAATCATCCACTGGAACGACAAGTGAAGAGAGACCGCTTCTGCCTCGCAGCCGCCGCCGAGAAGGGGCAGAGAAGCGTGTCGAAAAGGCCGGACTTGATGGGTCAGCTCAAACAGTCCATCACTCTCACCTTGCGGGTCATTTTCCTCGCTGGGCCAGACGAGCCAAGCCCCATCTATCCAGCTTGCATGCATTCATTGTCCGTCGTTTCTGTGCGCCATACCACGTGTCGAGCAATGGATGATCTGGGTCGTCATCGTCCTTGAAAGGATAGCTTGAGGTTGGACACGGCAGACAACCACAAGACCGACTCGACGGGGCGGCCGCGATGGAGTCTCGCCCTCGAGGGAGACAGGGCGTCGTTGCGTTCGCAGCAAGTCAGGGCGACCTCGTCCAGGTCCGTCGCAGACTTCTCTTCGCCTCATCGAAAGCCTGCGCTGGCCCAGAGCGTTCGTTGAAACCCCGGGTTGTCTGTCTGTCAAGCCCCCCACCAAGATGGACCTGGATGTCAGGCGATTGTTTTTGATGTTTTTTTTTGTATTTAAGTCATGAGTCATACGTAGAGAACGAAGTAACCCTATGAGAGATGGTGATTCGTAGCTAGATAGAGGGATAGCGAAAGTGAAAGTGGGGGTGGAAGGAAAACAAAAGATGGGTTATGGACATAGGTCCATTGGAAAGCGTAAGATACTAAGATGACCAGCTAAGTCGAGTGGTGGCTATGGTCTATAGTCTAACCATACTTCCCCACCCCTGACCTGCTTTTCAACCCAGGATCGATGGCGGCACCGACAGCAGTGCCAGCCATTCACCTCGTACTCGACTGCCAGTGTGTCTGGCGGATTGTGGACGCGATCTTGCGGATCTCCTCGTCCGTGACAGGGTCGAGGGCTGCGTCCTTGCTGTATCTCCGTCTCCGCACGAATCGCCATGTCCGGGCTACAAAGATGCAGTGGAAGAGGAAGACCGCCCTCGGCGGCGACGGTGTCGAGCAGACGAGCGGTTTTTTTTTTGTATTTAAGTCATGAGTTATACGTAGAGAACGAGGTAACCCTATGAGAGATATCGAGTAATAGCCAGATAGCGTTTTTTTTTTGTATTTAAGTCATGAGTTATACGTAGAGAACGAGGTAACCCTATGAGAGATATCGAGTAGTAGCCAGATAGAGGGAGAGCGGACATGACCGAGCGCGAGAACGTCGGGCGAGGCGCCGTGGGAAGAGGGTTGGTCGAACCACTGGGGATGGTTGGCCGGACGGCGTGATGGGCGCCGTGAGAGGGGGGGGGGGGTTGGTCGAACCACTGGGGATGGTTGGCCGGACGGCGTGATGGGCGCCGTGAGAGGGGGGGGGGGGGGGTTGGTCGAACCACCGGGATGGTGGTTGGCCGGAAGGGGGTTGGTCGAACCACTGGGGATGGTTGGCCGGACGGCGTGATGGGCGCCGTGAGAAGGGGGAGGGGGGGTTGGTCGAACCACCGGGATGGTGGTTGGCCGGAAGGGGGTTGGTCGAACCACTGGGGATGGTTGGCCGGACGGCGTGATGGGCGCCGTGAGAGGGGGGGGGGGGGTGGGGGGGGTTGGTCGAACCACCGGGATGGTGGTTCGCGGTGGGCTTCCCGGTCCGGTTGGAGCATATGACTCTCCGCAGCCGATGCACCCCCATCACCGGTTCACCCGCTCTGGAGATGTAATCAAGTGGTTACGATGATAGTTTCGAACTCGACCGCGCCCTGCCCCGCCCGGCCCTCGATCATCCCTCTCGCCGAGGAGTGATGAGGGCACGGGCAGCAGGCTGGAGATCGTCAGCTGTTGGCCTTTGGCCGCGTAGGTTCGAATCCTGCCATCTTCGAGGCAGCCTCTGTCCTTCCTTTTGCGGGGGGAGAGGGAGAGAGGGAGAGAGGGAGAGACCCTGGCACCCGGAGTCCTCCCTCCCTTTTGCTTGCTGGCATCAGGAGTGTGTGGGGGGGGGGGGGGGGGGAACGGTGAGAGGCCGGCGGGAGGAAACATGCCGCGGTCTCGGTCGGCTATGCCCCCACCCTCATCGACGTGTGAAGCCACCAAAGGCGGCAGCGGATGTCTAACGGATGTCTGGCAGATGTCTAGCAGATGTCTCGCGGATGCTAAGCCGATGTCTAGCGGGCGCCATGTCAAGAAACAAGCGGGCCATCCATCGGGAGGTGGTTCTTAGATCGATGTGGCGCCAATGGTGTCGAAGACTCGAGTGGGGGGTTGACGACGCCGGCTTGATTGTCGGTGTTGGGATGAACCCTCCTGCAGATATGATGAGGTCGCCAGTTCAAACCTGGCTTGGGGCTTGGGCCCTGATAGCTCAGTGGTAGAGCGCGTCACTCGTAGTTTTTTTCTGGCTTTTGGCTTTGGGCTGGGTCCAGAATGGGCGGCGGGCGAGAGTGGGCGGCGGGCGAGAGTGGGCGGCGGGCGAGAGTGGGCGGCGGGCGAGAGTGGGCGGCGGGCGAGAGTGGGCGGCGGGCGAGAGTGGGCGGCGGACGAGAGTGGGCGCGGACGAGAGGAGGGGGGAGGAGAGCAGGGATGGGTTCAGCTCACGCCCTTCATCTGCCCCGCCATCGCCTCTTCTGACCCAGGTTGAACGAAACGTGAGGACACGCCGAGGCATTCTTTCTTTGCCTTGGATCCAACGTGCGTGGGACTGGCAACGCAGTGGGAAGGTGTGATGGCAGGGAGCGCTTGAGGCGCACCCGTGGCGCGCAGTTTCGGCTGCCGTTCGTTGGTGATACTCGTCGAGCGCGGCTGGACCCTTGCCGCCTATTTGGGCTAGGTCGTATCAGACCTCACTAGTAGTGATGAGATCAGTCGTTTTATTCGGCTGGAAAGCTGGTTGTGCCTGTTTGAAAGCAGATACTGCTCTTCTTTGGCTCGTCAGCAGAGAGAAGGCGGTGGTTGCTCCGCACCAATAGACGAGTGAGGCCTTGCAGTGCTCGGAGAGTGCTCAGGCTACCCCAAAAAATAAAGAGGAGAGAGAGAGAGAGAGAGAGAGAGAGAGAGAGAGAGAGAGAGAGTTATAGTAAACAGAGAGAAGTACGCAGAATTATATCTTCGAGCGGGCAACCCATTCACCTCCCTTGATACCTGCCGTCCTTCTCGCTCCTCCTCGACTTTCTCCGGTCTCGATATCTCCCAAACATCCCAAAGCACGTGAAGCAAGTGGCCAGCCTGATCATCATGGAGGCTCATCCCGTGAGCGGCATCCCGCCTCGTAGCACGTCGGGGAAACTGCACGCACAAGATGACTATGGCAGCCGACAAGTGGAGCCATAGCGCAGCGCCGGAGCTGACGGTGAGCAGGTCGGACGTACGGTCTTGGATCCGGCTCTTAGCGAGGAGCTCGACGACGATGTTCTGCAAAAGCAGAGAGAGGGTCAACGAGAAAGGGGTCGAGGTGGACAGAGATGGGAGGGATAGACAATGATCCAGGAGACCTTCAGCGATAGAGAGCAGGTGGATTCAGCCTCCTTGCGCAGTGCCAGAGAGATAGACGGTATCGTACCCATATGACAACGATGGCGAGAAGGGCCGAAAGGAAAGAACTGCACAAATGGATGTGAGCACATCGTGCGATCTCTCGCTTTCGGAAGTATTCGCAGTACGCACAGAGTCTCCCAGAGGCGAGAATTGCATATTACAGCCAGTACTCCCGTGATGAGGCACAAGAAAGCGGTGCCCATGGCTGGGTCGAGGAAGAGGGTGGTCAGGTGGGGAGAGAAAAAGAAAAGAGGAGGAAGAGGAGCAGAGATAGGCTGCGACTGACAGGCGAGGACGAGCGCACAGGCGGCCTTATAGGCTGTAAAGATCTGGTGAGGGAGAATCAGTTCTCCCGAGCCAGATCTCAGCAGACCTCGCGTGACGAACGGACCTGGTCGACCTCTAGCGTCCTCCCAAGGATCGTCTCGACGATGAACCGCCCATCGGGATCCAGCAGAAATCCGAGCCTATTGGGCGAACACAGTTCTAGAGCGATGCTTCTGGGGATGGGGAGAAGGTCTTGGCTGAAGGATACGCGTCAGTACGCTCATGCTAGCGATTGCGACAGAACCCACGTCTGTTTCGAGGAGATGACGTACTCGAGGGAGAAACCGGTCGTGCACCAACCCCAGATGCCGAAGCGGATGCCTACGGAGCCCAGTCGTCCCGGACGGTCGATGTGGACCTTCAAGTAGTAGACTGACGGGCGGGAGAGTTGCGGGGAGGAAAAAGCAAGGTAGGCGGACGAGTCCGATCGCGTTGGGTGTACGTTTAAAGGAGAGAGGGAGAGGACGTGTCGTTATCGTCAACCAAGCGCTCGAGCTTGCCCAGAGCAACCCATCTTGACGGAAAAGAGAGGATAAGAGGGGCGAAGAGGGCGCGTACTGGACTCGATGATGGGCGTTGAGAGCGAACAGAGGAGCAGGAGGACGAAGGCGATTAACGCGATGACCGCTCCAGGGAGGGCGGGTCGCATGACCGGCGTATTTGGACAGCGAGATGGAGACTGTAGGTTGCACGCTGAGAGAAAGAATACAAGGAGGATGATGGTCGTTCTCAGCTGAATACGGTTGGGTGGCTTGCCGCGACTTAATCGCCCAGACAATCTCGCTCGCGCATGAGAGAAAAAAACACGGGTCGGAACCGAGCTGCCAGGGCTTGTGTGAACGCGAGATTCAGATAGACAAGTACCATTGTGTTAACATTCGATAATCTCTTCAGCTAGGAACCCCCAAAAAAATGAAAAAAAAAACCGGTTAAGAAATACTCTATCTACATAGGGCCTTTCTATAGCATCGCTGCAAGAGCCGCAGCGAGGACGACAACGCCAACGCTGCTCGCCTTGGCCGTCGGGAACGCTCCGCTCTTAGCGGCCTCCGAAGCAGCGGCAGAGGCCCCTGCCGCTGATGCGGTACCGTGTGAGTGGTCATGGGAACCGGTCATGGCACCAGAAGAAGAGCGAGGGGTGTAGTTCTTGAGCGTTGTTGACTGGACCGCGGCGGTGGGCATAAGGGAGACGGTCGCGGCGCCCTGCTCGACGGAGAAATAATTAGCCACGAGGAGAGTGAGGTTGGCGGAAGAAGCGTAGGCTAGAAAGCTGGAGGTAACCCGTGTTCAGTCGATAAGACGGCGCGCGAAAGGTGAGAAGGAGCCGGAGAGAACGACGCACTCGAAGGTGCCGACGGGGAGCGTTGCATCGAAGCCATCGGGAGCAGCAAAGTTCTCCGGCTGAAGGAAGGCCATTGAAACGTAGCTGGATGAGGGATGGGACATGTTCAGATGCAGGTTATCAAAGGTGGTAGAGAGAAAGGTTCACCGGTGGGCACCGGAGCCAGCGGGAGGGGCAGGACCAGCGTATGCCGTGATTGGGGCCACGGTCGAATCGAGGAGGACAGCGTGGTCGTCATTCTGGCCGTAGACTGGGAACAAAGGGGGAGAATGTAAGCGTCCTTTTGAATCCAGAATAAGCTAGACGAAAAGAGAGAAGCTCACTCAGGTTGTTCTCCAGATAGTGGCGAACGAACTGGCTGGGCAAGGAGGTTCCGGCCGAGCCATTTCTACCAGAGCCAACGGGTCCGACGTCGACGATCATGACAGTATACTTGTGGGTTGTCACGTTCTGTGAAATCAGGTAGATCAATATCGAAGAGAAGTCCTCGACAGCACCAGTTCCATTCTCACGAAGGGGCCTCCGACGGTCGCCTCGCTCTCAGCCGTGCCCTTGATGGAGATGGAAGGCCGGGTCTGGGTCTCGGCGACGGTGAGATTTATTCCAGTGCTGAGGATTTTAGCGCCTGAGCCATCGGATCCAGGATAGCTCTGAATGAGCGTGCCCTGTGGTTTAAAGGTCGGGAGAATGGCCTGGATGTGAGGTATCGTGCTTCAGCGCGCTGGCATTCCGCCCAACAGCAGAGATTGCAGTGCAACGGCGTACAGGGACAATGTCGGCCGACTGGAACTGGGCGGTAACAAGCTCGACGGAGAGGGCCGAGGCGGCTGAAGAAGATACATGCCACGAGCGAGCGTAGCTGTCAGCACATCACTAACCGCGCGCCCTCTCATCCTACAACTAACGGTGGGCCAGAGCTTGGCGAGCAGCGAGAAGAAAGAGAGCAACAGGGGCAAGCATTGGAACGAGAAAGAAAGCTAGGAGGGAGAAGAAAGTGATGTCGAAGTTAAGAATACAGCGAGAAGGGCCGGGATGTCCGCTTCTTTAAGGGCAAGGGCCCAGATTTCTTGCTCAATCAATTGTCATGCCACCACACATGGATTCATGGCTTGGCGACCTGTTTCGGGAGACGAGTGCAAAAGATTTCGTTTGATCTCTGTAGCGGAGAAGCAGGAGGACGCCTCGAGTGCCAATACGCCTCGTACGCGCGAGACTTCCTGAGGCCTTTTATAATGCAGACGCGCCCTTTATGCTTCGTCGCTGCTCGACCTCTGTGGGCCTTGTAATTCCTTCATAGTTTGAAGATGATACCTGGCTGAATGGATGTCTGACTATGAGGCCAGTCGGAGGAGCGGGAGATGGCGGGCGTGCCTGACAGACTGCGAGGGAGTCTCAGCGCGGCTATCAGGCAGCGTTCTGATTCTGCAATGTGCGATAGAGGATGAGCATAAGTATTTCCTGTTCGAGAGCATTACTGAAGTTTGGCGGAGATAGGGGTGGTGGTTGAGAGAGAATGGAGGGCCTGTCTCTCAGGCTCTCTAAATCGGCGTTCTCCGATCCTCGCCGCTCTTTCCTCTGCGCCTGCGTCATTTCCGCTCCCAACGACCAAAGTCCCTTTGCCATCAGGAACACGTCCGGAACCACTAATATGCCCCTCTCTGAACACTTCTTTTTGAACATGGCCGCTCGACGCTCGAACATTCCACAGCAGCGCGTCGCCCTCGTCGACTACATCAGGCCGACCCGCCCCGGACGACAGGCTTTAAGTGTGGTGGGACTCTGATGATGAGTTCCTGCCCTTCCTTGGCCTCTCCTCTTTTTCAAACGAACCACCCCTCCATCCCGTTCTTCACACGCAAGACTTCCATCTTTCGCAATGCTGACGCCCCGTGGAGCAAGATTGACTTGGTTGATCTCGCCACGTCCGGGCTCGATCTCCCCAAGCCGTCGCCGAACGCGACGTGCGTTGCTCCGAGGAGGAGCTCCTCGCTTGGACCCATGCCCGGAGCTCGGCCGACAGTGGGATTGTGTCTAATGGGTGTGAGTCTGCGTGGCGTCTCTTGATGAAGACCTATCCATCCGTCTTTTGCTGTCCTTCATTGTCAGCGCTGCCGCCTTTGCCAAGAGGTGGCAGGTCTTCTCTCGAAATCAGCTCTCCTCGGCAGGTTCCTAGAAACTCGGAACAGCCTCAGCAGAGAGAAGCCCGGCGCGTGTATAAGTTCTCGAGCAGTCGTTTTGTGAATTCCTCGTCGTTCGGCCAGATATGCAGTAGTCCGCGAGGAAGACTGTTGACTGATGATTGCAATCGAAAGAAGAGAGAATCATGTGTTGTTGAAGAGGTCCATCATGTGTCAAGCATGCTCATCAGCGTGCGCACTGATACAACTTTCGGCTGCCACCAGCGTCCTCCAACAAGAAGGATTGAGAGGGCGCTCGAAACCATAACTGAGCTTAGAGCGAGGCGTGGTCGTCGACGCCGAACAAGGAGCGCTCAAACGGGACGCTTGGACAGACATCGTTGATATAGGACGGATGGGTATCAACGCAAGGTAGTAGGATATGTCATTGGGCAGTGAATCAATAGCCGCCTGGATCACAGGCGCAAAGGAGGAAGAGAAAGAGGAAGAGAAAGAGAAGAAAGGAAGAAGTGTAGGAAATGAAGTAAGAAGGCGACAAAGGAAGAAACATCACAAGAACGCTCCGGCACTCGAGAGCCGCTCGGCTGTCCGGAGTTCCTCTGTTTGGCGATATCACTTGTCAGTAAAAGCAGCGTACCATCGGCAACAGCGAATTTTTACACTCACCCGCAGCCTTAACGATCTCTTCGTCTACCGTCCCCTTCTCCTCACCTGCGCGCATCCCCGTTCTCAGGCACCGAAGCGCCTTACTCGTCTTACCTCCACCGGGCTGCTTGTTGCTACCACCCCCAGCTCCGCCTGACGTCGAAGAAGAGAGCCAGCGCTCGATGTCGAGTAGGAGTGCCTCAAGGTGGGCGCCGTAGGTAAGGATGAGAGCTGAGCAGGTGGAGACGAGGAAGATGGTGAGGTCGGCGAAGATGGAGTGAAGGACGGAAGTGATGGTCTGTGCACGCGCAGAGACGGATATGTCAGGCTCTGGTAATGCCAGCATGTAACAGGTTCCTTAATTACCGAGGGAGGAAGGGAGAGCGATCGAAGAAGCAGCTGCTCCAAAGGCGGCCAGAGCAAACTCCAAACGACAGCCTCCTCGTCGCTTGTCGAGTCCACAGCCGAGCGGGCAAGAAGCAGCCAAAGCTTGGCGAACGCAAAGGCCGAGGAGAGGTGAATAACCGTGGGTTCGTCCAACTGGGATACAGAGCTGTATGGCAGACAATTGGAGAGAATCTGAGCGAAGGCAAACCCGGCAAAGGGCGCCAGGGCGAGAAGGCGGGCTTGCGCAGTCGCAAAAGTCGGGAGCGATGCGGAGCTGGAGGCCGGGTTAAGGGATGCGAGGGCGAGGGAGGACCAGAGGCGGACATAGCCCAATGAGTCTCGATCCTGTAGTCAAGCCCGGCGTAAGTTAATCAGCTGTCAATGCTCGGGGCACTCATAGTTGATTAACTGACCCCCTCGACCTGGCGGGCAAGGATGGTGTTGAGCACCACCGGGTTCACTGCATCAGCAACGAGTGTCAGGCGAGCGACGCCCATTAGGGCATCGAACGAGGCACCGGAGTATTGGTAGCGAAGGTGAAGAAGGTGCTGGACTCCAAGGGTGCCAAGTTCCGTTAGGGCGGGAGCTTGCGGATTGATTGGCTCTTGGTCGGAGACAGTAGCGACTTTTGAAACTGCGACCGCTGCTGTCTTCAAAATGACCTAAGAACATCCAAAATCGGGTCAGCCTATTCATTGCAAAGAGGGAAATGGAAAGGCGCACGGCTGTGAGCGACGCCAACGTCCGTGGAGTGACGCTGCTCCCCGAGGGGGCCAGTCCGACTACGGCTGCCTTCCAGACGACATCACTTAGGGCCGAATCCTCAGAAGCCTCAACGAGGCGGTCGAGCGTAGCCTCTGCGACGTCAAGATGGCCCAAGCACGTGATCCCAACGTGAACGACAGCAGCCGAGAGCACCTGTGGAAGGTTGAGCGAAACAAGTCAGGACCTGCCGCAGCATTAAGCGAAAATTGAAAGCAACTCACCGAGGCGTGCCTCTTGTTCTTGGCAAGTAAAGAAGCGGCTGTGCATAGCAGTGGGTTGGGGTCGAGATCGTTTTGGGACCAGTCTGAGACATGTGAGGCAAGCTTGAAAAGGGATGAAGAAACGTCTGCAGGTCCAAGAGAGTCAGTTGGAGTCTAAGCAGTGATAGAGCAAGCGGACACCTACCCTCAATGATGCTCCGTGGAAGGCGGTTGTGTTGGCATGTCCGAGCGTAGTCGTTCAGTGTCGAAAGGATGGGCGTGAAGGCAGGGCGTGGCGCCAGCGTGATCGATCCTAGAATGTCGATGTAGATCTGATGGGCCTCATCTTGGGAGAGGATCTGCTGAAGCGCTGAGACGACATCGAAGCAGTTCTCGCCATCGGACAGGGTTGAGGCATTCTGCAATGGGGGCGGGGCGGCTCAGCGAAATGAACGCGGAGAGAGGAAAGGACGGGGGCACGCTCGCCTTGAAGAGCAGAAGCAGGACTCCCTTCTTGCCGAACCTGCCGATCACATGGAGATCAGCTGAGGCGAGGGAGTGCAGAATTTGAAGGCGACCCACTTTTGTAACGCCGCGTGCACAAAGGACCGAGCTTGCGTGACGACAGCATCAGCTGAAAGGAGCTTGAGGTCGAGCAAGTATTTGCACACAATAGTGATCAGACGTCTGAGGGAGGGCAAGGGATTCAGTTCCACCGCCCACAATCGACCTACTCAGCCGGCTCACGTGATGATCTGAAGCCGGTGTCACTTTTGTCAGCGAAACAGGTCGAGTCTGAGGGTTCCAAGCAGACGCACCTTGGCCACGAGCCCATCTTCCCACTGGTCCAGCAGGATGCGGCACGTCGAGAGGATGATCTGCTGACAGTCGACGCTGCATGGAAACAGGAGAAGCGCCGTGGACGTCTTGAGTGCCTCCATCAACGGTGCCTCGAGATGGGCGAGCGTATAGGTGCTGAAGTTGTGCTGGAGGAGGGAGACAGATAATCAAGTGAGGACCTCTCCACGACGTTGAAGGTCGCAGATCGCTTGTCCCACCTTGTACGAGAGAATCATCAAGCATTCTAGCCATGACCTCTGTTCCAAGTAAGACATCTTTTCAAGCGCGATCTTGGATGTGAAAATCTTGATGACCACATCGGCAAACGCCGAGCCCACGAGCTGGTTTGAAGGCTCGCTGTCGCTCAAGTACATCGCTGATGGTGGAAACTCAAGAGTCTTGGGCGAGTCCAGAACACGCTTGAGACCCGAGGCACACGCCAGGGCGACCGGCGAGAGCTGGTGCAGACCGCCGATCTCTATAGAGAAAGTCTTTCCGTCTCTGGCAGGGACAATTTTTGCACCTTGAAAGCCGAGGACCGCGACGAGGTGGTATTTAAGCTTGAGCAAGGAGAATAGGTCGATGTACATGCCGTCGCCGATCCATCGAAGACTGAGGACGATGGTCTGAAGCTTGAGCAGTAAGGATGAGCGAGAAAAATCAGACGGGCAGCGAGCGAGCGGTGAACAGCAAGACTCTGGCACTGACTCGAAGCCGTTCGGTATCGGCGAGGGCTTTGACTGGGTCAATATCGTCCAAATCATCGAAGTTCTGCATTCCTCAAAAAGTCAGCTATTAATGCTGGCGAATACAAAGAGAAGAGCGACGCACGTAAATAGCAGATGTCCTGCCTCCAGTAGGTCCCTTGTGCGCCTCGATGTCGAACTCCTGTTCGAACAAAAGGTCACAGACGACGCTCCATGAAAGGACTTCAGCGCAAATTAGTCAGTCAGGGCAGGGTTCACGATTGAGCGTTGCTGACTGACCCTGCCAGGAGGGGAAGTATGGCTGGAGAGTTATCAAAAAAGCCGCCAGCTCGATGCGCGAAGGGCAATCCGCTAAGCGAGGATGAAGGGAGGAAATCAGAAAATGAAGCTAACACAATGCCTTGAAATGATGTCTACCTCTACCTCGTTCGATATAAAGCTCGAAGCAGCCTTGCATTGTGTCAAAGTAGGCAGGCAGCAGAGAGTTTGCGAGAACCTTGGTTTTGGACCGCAGAATTTCCTGGAAGGTATACATGAAAGTCCGTCAGTCAAGTTCTTCAGTGAGTCTTTTGATAGATCCATGTTACCGACATCTCGGGGATCCCAAAGGCAGGAGAAGAAGCGAATAAGGACGGGGACGACGTTAGCGACCAGGTCTGAAGTTGGCTCAACAGTCGTTGTGTCGTTGAGCTCTACGATGACGAGGAACAAAGTGTCGAGTGTCGAAGACCTGCTTGGCTTGTCAGCGAGCTATTTGCCAAGAAAAGAGAGATGCTACAAGGCTGACTTTGTTTCAACCGCTGTCTCATCTTTGATGAAGATCTCGTCCAGTAGAGATCGCAGCGGGTCGGATCCGGCGCGAAGGACTTGGAGGAGGAGGACCATCCGCAAGCCAGACGAATCGTGTGCACGAGAGTCAAAGAGGCGCCAGGCACTGAGAACTGTGCATCAGCTCCTGAGCCCGGCGCATGATAAGGCAGACAGGCATACCTGGAGAAAAGCAGCGTTTGGTGCTCCTTCAAAAACGAACTTCGCTGCTTAACGAGAGTCGCCTTGGTAAGAAGACTGAGGAGGAATCGTCCCGGAAGAACCTCGAGCTTTGGGGAAGCGGCCTTCATGAGGACTTCTAAGGCTTCAAGGACGTCGAGCCGGAGGTCGAGGTTCCGGGTGATCACGGAGAAACGCGCCGCCGAGCGGGATGCAGCCACTCGGCTGAGACCAAAACCAAGTCAGAATATGCCCCAGAACCGCTAAGAAGACTTAGAAACACTGACCCGCTAACAAGAAGATCGTCGTCGAGCGAACCAAAGCCGTCCGCAAGGACTTGATCGCGCGGGCAGCCGTACAAGAGCAAGAGCGATCCAAGAGTCTCCCGGACAAAGTTGAATCTGAAGAAAGAGAGAATCAGCCTAGTTCTGCCTCAACTATGCTGAGCCGTACCCTCGGTCGCTCTCCACCTCGTCCACTTTGTGGAAGACATATTTTGCTCCATAGAGAACAAGCTGAGATACGATATCGATCTGGTCCTGCTTGCCCGGAGCGTCAAAGAAACACGATGCAAAGAGCGCTTCGGAGAGCTGGTATACGCTTTCCAAGGAGTTGTCGTTTTTGAAGACGAGATTGGCTGCCGTAGGACTCTGGATCAGTCAAAACCAGCTAGACCACAAGAGTCTAAACCCACCGAGTTCGTGGTAGTGCTGCGACGGCACGCTCACTCCTGACTGAGCTAGGACCGTGATCCAGAGGACTGTCGCGTCCTCATCAGCGAAGCACTTCGGAACAGAACGAATGAAATGAACACTCACGACCTCGTTGCTGGCCCTCCTTCCCAGCGCGCGAGACGTCCATGATAATGGCCCAGGGGTCTGTCGACGGCGGGAGCCCATTGATCCCGTTCCCTTGCAAGGTGAGACTGGCCTTCCGTGAGTGCAGTAGCAGGGGCGACTGACCAAAGAGGCGGTGCAGGGATGGGAAGGAGACGGGTTTCTAAGGAAGGCGCAGCCATTAGTCTTCGGATGGCTGTGGACGAGAGCAGGCACATGCGTGTACCTTGGCCATCGATCTCACGCGGACCATATTGTCCAAGCTTGCGCCAAGTACCGCGGGGAGGATCGAAAAGACGACGTTCAGAGAAGCCAGTTTGGCGATATTTCTCAGCACAGCGTCTTGACTTTCGATGTCGAGCTGTGACTGGAAGGCAGTAATAAGACTTCAGCACGCAGCTTGCTCAAGAGTCCTTGCAATGGTTGCGCACATTTGTAACGGCGGTGCTATCAGCACGATTCCGTCCGGCTGAACATGTAGATACGATCAAGGAAGCATATCTGCAAAGGGATGTTTCGAGGTCAGTTCACAGAGCCAAATTGAGCTGGTCAACGCAACTCAAGGCAACTCACAGCTCTGGATCGCAATCGTGCAACCCGAGGAGCCACATGACCGCATACTTGATTGAAAGCGTTCGCCTCGCCGACTTGTAATCGTTGAGCGAAAGCGGCCGAGCGCTCGCACTGCCTTGGTTGGGCCCTCGAGAGATGGCTGCGCGCATATACTCCTCTCCGGATGCGGCCGCATCGAGGGCCATCGGGGTGTAGTACTCCACGATCTCGGCGACGCCCGGCATGAGTCGATTGAGGGCAATGTAGTCCCTCGCGATGATGACGAGGACCGACTCCTGGGAGGATGGAATCTCGTCAGAAGCGTGCCATGGGAGAGAAAACCACAAGTCCACAATGAACCTCGTTGAGCATCCAGGACAAGACAGCCCGAGCCAGACGCTCCATGACCCAGCTCTGACTGCTCCCGGACGGGCGACACAGTCTTGCCATGAGATTGAGGGCCACTTCATTCTCTGATATTGAGAGAGAGGCGAGGCAGGCCTCGATCGCCCCCACAAGGCTCTCCACCTGGAGAACGTTCGTGTCGACGCTGCGCGGGAGGAGAAACGAGACGGTGACGTCGGGTGGCTCGGGCGGGGCGATGCCATCAGGGCCGAGAAGGAAGAGGGACGCCTGATTGTCCTCACGCTGGACAAATCCGCATGTGTGCAGGTGGGCGAGGAGGGCCGAGGATGCAGAGGGGTGGGTGACGCCGAGGAGTGCAAGCCGTGTACGTAAAAGGCCGACAGAAGCTCGGCTAAGGTGAGCGGAGGAAGATGGTGGTGGCTCGAAGCGGGACGTTGAGCCCTGGAAGGGAAAAACCGAGAGATGATCGCTGGTAGTGTTGAGACTTGAAGCCGGCGCCGTCGCAGTGACTCCGTTCGACCAAGATGGCAGGTCCGGGCTCTTGAGGAAGTTCGCAACGAGTGAGAGGAAGGATGTAGAGAAGAAGAAATGGTGGGCAAAATCGATCGGCTCAAGAGACGTCGCAAAGGATCCCTCAACCTCGAGCAATCCGAGAAGGGCATCGGAACGGGCCAGCTCCTCATTGTGAAGCCGGGCCTCAAGAGCTTTGATGGCGTCGTCAAGCTCGAAGGAGGCTAGTCCCTCGCTGGGCTTGACCGTACGGTTCTCGCAACCCCGTTGGAGAAGCTCCAGCTGAATCTGCAGATTCGCGAGGACGATGGCGGCCTCTGCAAACGTGATCGACTCTGACCGTGCCAAGGTAAGAAAACTGGAGGCGTTACCTATGAACGTCTCGCGCAAACGGCCAAAGTCGATGTCGAAGGCATCCTCTGCGAGCTTGCGAGGGCGGCACCGTCCTAGCGACCTCGCAGAGTTCCGTAGGCAGCTCGGATGGACGACGATAGAGCACGGCCCTGAGCAACCGTAAGCCTGCATGGTCGTACCCCACAGTGGGAGATTACAGACGCAACAGAGCGTGAGCGCAAACAGATTGACAAGCTGCAAGTGGTGCTCGCCAAGCCAGAGCTCGGTGCGCACGCTAAGTCCGGCCTCGACTTGATCCGTCCGACCCCTGCGGGCGCAGGGCACCTTGGAGAAGGTGAGAACAGCCGAAGGGGCCCTTAGCGGCACTATCGGGACCGAACGAGAGGAGTCTAATTGATCGGAAAGTGAGGGCGGGGTTGAACTGGAGGAGCAGGTCGATATGAAGCGGGTCGTCACTGTGGACGAGCGAGGATGATAGCAGCCGTGGTGGCTGACGTCCTCGCAGAGTGTACACCGAAGACAGAAGCCTTCCACGATGGTTTCGCAAGTTTGGCAGAGTGAGCTGGGCGGGCGGGTGACCAACGACGACGACGAGGGGCAGGATGGCAAGGCGGGCAGGAGATGTGGGATAAAATGATGGTCGTGCAGTTCGAGGGCAGCCTGTCGGTTCATCTCGTATTGGTAGAGATCCTTTTCGTAAGTAATGACGGGGAAAGGTCGACCAATTCTACAAAGATCAGGAACAATGAGCTGTCAGGCATGAATCTGACGTCTGAGGATTTGAAACGCGGAAACCTACGAGACATGGCCGATGCCCTTGGGCCAAAACGTCGTGAGGAGCGCAAGAGCGCCTGACCGAGCGGTCGATGAGCCGTGCGAGACGATAGAAAGAAGATCGAGATAGCAATCTGGTTTACGCTCGATGAGGAGGGAGAGCACGCGATGGACGCGGTAGACAATCGCGAGAAGGGGCGACTTGAGTGGGAGCGGGAAAATGTCGAGGATGTGGGCGAGGAGAGATGGTAAGAGCGAGGCGACCGTTTCGCGAGGTTCCAGAGAGACCGGCCGGTACGAATGGCTCGGAGATGTAGGGGAGACGTGGTGGTGCCAACCGTTTCCACCCCCTCCCGGAGCCGCCGGGACGGTGGCGTCCGAGGAGATGACCTGGATCGCGGGACTGCCTGCGAGCGAGGCGCCTGATGCTCCCAAAAGAGCTGATGATGCCGTGTATGGTTTTGTGTCCTCCTCCAGACCGCCTCGTAGAACGTCCTCCCAGAAACGAAGGACACGCTCGCCCCAGAGACCGCCACCGTGGCCCTCTGGGCCGCCAAGACTGCCGAGAGCGAGCCCCGCCCAAACGCGCATCACAACCTCGCTGACCGATACTACGGTGGCTTCGTCGTTCCTCTCATGAGCCGAGGCGATGAGGAGCGTGGCGATGTCGAGAAGGGACGCCTGCAGCGCGAGCGGAGGGCGGTGCGGACGAGGCCGAGGCGTCGGGGCCAGAGCGTCGCGGGCGAAGAGAGAATCGAGGAGAGCGAGCAGTCGCGGCACGAGGAGGCTTGGGTCTTGGAGCAGCGCTGGGTGTGCCCGTCGAGATGAGGGGGAGGCTGGAACTGGCGTCAAGGGCGCTTGGCTGAGAGATATAAGATTCGTTCAGTCGAGACGGCGCGCTGATGAACGGAGACATTCTACTCACTCGCGGAAGATGCCCAAGTTCTCGCTCAGGATGAGAAGATCTCGAAGTTGTTCTACCAACTCTCCGGTCTCCTCCCGATCATCCTCCGCATCCCGAGCCCGCTGTTTGCCCTTGTCTTTAGCCCGGGAGCTGCCGCCTGTCGTCCTGGCCTCAGCGGCTAGCCCGAAGAGCCCGTCGCCGGCAACCGCGCGAGCCTCCAGCCGGCCAAGTAGATAGTCGAGGAGCTTGTACGTTTCCTGTAGGCCCCTCTGGATAGTCTTGGATGGGCGTTTCGGAGGCAGGTCGATGGGAGGCGGGATAATGAGTGGTGGGGGACGACGTTGATGGACCGGGGACGACATGTCGACAGGGCTTGAGAGTGAGAGCGGGAAGGTGTCGAGTGAAGCGACGAGTTGGGTCGGAGGCTGATGCTCCCCCCGAGATATGTGTACCGCCATGGCCTGATGCTGGAGTGAGGGTGTTGGTTGGCCGTCGGATGAGGGCGAAGGTCGAGGTGGAAAGAGTGGTCTCGGTCCATGCGGAGCGCTGCAAGGGATGCCCGACTCGCTCAAGAACAAATGAAGACTTGCTCCTTGAGACGAACTATGGATCCAAGAATATATCCTTGAGACATATCGAGCTATGCACTAGGAACTAACGCTGCTGAAGGTGAAGGTACACGTCATAATTCGCGACAAGCAAGACGGCGATGGTTCAGGGCGCGGGATCGGGCTCGACGCGACTGTCCCTTCTTTGCGCCAACGTCCACTACCAACCCTCCACCCCTTATGCCTAACCTCCAGCGCGTGAGCCTTGCTGAAGAGACTGCGCAAGCATCTTCGGCACCATCCCGGTCCAGCACACGCAGTAAGGGCAAGGCGCCCGCCAAGGCGAAGATCTCTGACGACGATGATGACGAGAACTCAGGCAGCGCGTCTCACTCGAGCGACGACATCGATGGCTCGGACTTTGAGGAGACCCGGCGCGCTGTGCAGGAGAAGAAACGTAAGACTCAAGGAAGGAAGGAGGAGGGATCCGGCTGGGGAAAGAAGGCCAAGCTCGATCTATCCACGGAGGACGACAACGAGGACGACGACTTGAGCGACGTGGAGGGGGAGGATAGCAGCGACGGCGACGACGAAAAAGGCAGCACACAAAGCTCATCGTCGGTCAAGGCGGTCCGCAAGGTGGTGAAGGCGCCGACCACAGGTCATGGTAAGCTACAATGAGCCTAGGGTATGCTTCTAGACAGCTGATGTTGATCCGCCACTTGTTTGTCAGTCCCTGCGGGGAGGGTTTCGCAGAACACCTGTTTGTCGCTTTTCTCACAGATAGATCCGGCTCAACGCTGACATGAGTCCCCATTTTGCAGTCAACTTTCTGTTCGACCTGACGAAGCCAGAATGCAACGATCGCGAGTGGTACTGGGCCAACGAATCCCGCGTCCGGCTCGCCCAGAAGGAGTGGAACGCGTTCTGTGAGGAGTTCACCAACAAGCTCATGGAAATAGATACGGAGATCCCTTACCTGCCACCCAAGGACATCGTTGTGAGTCATATACCCTGACGTTCAAGAAAACGGCCACTCTCGCCTCCCCCCCCCCCCCCCTCTTTGGTGCAATGCTGATTCGAATGCACTCTCTGAAGCACCGGCTTGCGCGAGATATTCGGTTCTCCAACGACCAGACTCCATACAAAAAGAACCTTTCAGCCTCCTGGTCCCGCGGAGGTAGGAAGGGAATTTTTGCTCACTGTGATTAGTCCATGTATCTCTCGTTATACGGCGTATATACGCTGACGATCTTTTTGCACGCCAACAAGACCATGTCATGATTATGCCGTCAAACCGCTCGATGTTCGCCGCCGGGGTCTGGGGGCCGGGCAAGGATGAGCTCGCCCTGATACGGTTTGTTCTCTCTGAGTGAAGAGTGAATAAACTGCCTCATCGAAGGCTGACACGAGCTGGGTCTGCCAACAGCACCTCGATCCTTCGTTCGTCCAAACCGCTCCGCAAGGTCCTCGCCAAGCCCGAGTTTGTGGCCGAGTTCGGCGAGCCAAAGCCGTTCCCAGCGGAGAAAAAGAAACCCAAGAAAAAGATGAAGAAGGGGGAGAACAGCAACGATGACGATGATGAGAGGGACGACGATGAGAGCCAGCCGACGGAGAGGCGCCGCCGTCGGAGCGTCTTTGGTGGGGAGGATGCCCTCAAGGTCGCTCCCAAAGGCATGGACAAGAACCACCCTGATATTGAATTGCTCAAGGTGCGTGGACTCTCAGCTTCGCTGCCAGCTGGAGAGCCAGATGAGCTCTGACGCCCATGAAGCACCTGCCTCACAGCTTCGATCGGTTGCTGTAATCAAACAGTGAGCTTGTCTTACTCATAAATAGTATCTCTTGTACGGCCTACTGACGATTTTGCGATCTGTCCTCGATCGTTTTAGCTATACCGACAAGGAGGTGCTCTCGCCCAAGTTCCAGGACGAGCTCATCCGCGTCGCCGAAATCGCGCGTCCTTTCGTTCATCTGTGCGTATAGCTTTGTCTTCGTCGTCCAGTCGTCTCATGCAACTTGCTTACGATCTCCCTTGGATAGAATCAACTCTATGGTCGTGATACCTGCCGACGGTATCAGCGATGCGACCGAATCGGGCGACGAGGATGAAACGACGGAAGGGGATAACGCCTAATCTTATTGAAAGAGGAGAGCTTGCCTGCTGGAGATTCATCACCTGTATTTTCATACTCAGAAACAGAGTAGAACCAAGTTAAATTCGTCTCAATAGCTCTACAGACAAGAGAAGGGACGTCAGGCAGGATCTAACGAGGAAAAGAAATTCGACAGCAGGGGGAGACCGAGCCTCACATGAGTAAAAGAAGAGAGACGATGGTTTGCAAAGGCGGACTAACCAAAGAAGATCTAATACAGGGCGAAAGGAGCAGAAAAAGGTCAAGCAGGTCGGGAACAAAGCTAGACACCAGGCGAACGCGCAGGAGGGGAGAAAGATTCGAGTGGAGATACTACTGAGAAGATCACGTTGAGGTCGGTCTTCTTGAACTCGGGCCCAATCTCGGCAGAAGAGATATCATCGAGCTCGGCGTCGATCTTAGCGTTGTTGTCAATCTCCAGATTGAGGGCGAAGGTGCCACGAGAGATGAAAGTGACAGCGAGAAGGATCACGCCAATGACTGTAAACTTTGGGGCGACACTTTGATGTCAGAGATTGTGCGGACGCAACGGCTGTTAGAGGAGTGCCTCGCCGCATCCGAGCCCGACTAAATTTCATCTCTCCTCCGCTTACACAACCACCTGCTTAACCGACTTGCACGTTCAAAGTTGAACATGTGGTTTTGTGTCCGTCGTCTGGACCGGGTCTTAAGTGTTCAAAACATGTAATTGGTCGGCCTGCCCTCACAGAAGTCAAGATAAGGTCCAGCCGGCTCGACGAGTATCACCAACGGCAGTCGCCGCGTTATCGCTATACCCATGGGCTCACGGGCTAGCTAGGGTCCTGCAGCAGAATCAGGCGAAAATAAATCGTCTCCATAGTTTTCAAGAAACCGAAGACCAATCTCCGAGACCACCTCTTAATCACTGCCCGCTCTTGCTTGGCCTCTGCCGATGAGCGGCGTGTGGTCACTTGTGCGGCTCGTACACGATGACGGTCCTACGGTGCTGCTGCTAACTGGCTGATCCGAAGTTCTGGCCGATAGTAAGGCGAGGGGACAGAGAGAGAGGGCGTTCGGTGAATTTTGGAGGGCATTCGACAACGCGGCGCGCCTGCTCTCTCCTATTCTTTCAGCACAGCTCGGTGCGCTCTACTTATCTAGATGGTGGAGCAGAAGCCTGCGACGATGGCCTTCATCTCATGCTGACACATTCGACATCATTGGGGGACACTGCCTCTTCCGAAGAGATCCATATTACCACCGTTTCTCTCCATCTACGCCTCAGCACTCTCCTCCTCGACCGCGTTAATCTCCCACTCGCCGCCGATGTCCCACCTACTTCCCGGCGCACACGCGCTGACGTACTTAGTGAATTTCATCACCTTGGCATCTCGCAGGACGAGCAGCAGCGAGTTGAAACTCGGCTGAATCGTCAGGAGTGGCGCTCCGTCGTCTTCGTCGTCGTCGCTGTCATCCTCGTGGTCTGCTGGAACGCCTCCGTTCGGGATAGCCGCGGCCGAGCTCGCAGCCTTTGCGGGCTTGGAGGCCTGGTAGACTGCCGGGTCCTCTCCCTCGTCTGGAGGGGCCATGTAACACTGCAGAAGGAGAACAAGGCCGAAGTCAGCGCAGCCCAGTGGTGAACCCAGGCTTCTACGACTCACCTCCCAACCACCGAACTTATCCCCGCCCTCTCGATCTTCCCATGCCTCTCCCGGGGTGAGACCAAGCCTCAGGTCTAGGTGGGCCTCCTCGTCATCACCCCGGGCAAGCGTGTAGTCCAGCCCTGGCCGGAAACGACGAGCCTCAATCTTGTGCGCCAGCGGAACGAATGCAGTGAGGAGTGCCAGCCACGCCCGGAACGCCGACGAAGGAAAGACCTCGGTGAGGAGCGTGTGGAGTGTTGCCGTCGGTTCTTCCGTCGTCGGCGCCGCTGTTGGCGAAGGCACGAGATCGAGGTACCGCTGACGCGTGGAGGGGCCGACGACCTCCCAGCCGGTTGAGTTGGCAACTCCGGCATCCATGGGGGGGATGAGACCCGTTTCCTGGCGCTGCTTGTGTAAGAGGCCATCTTTCTGGTCCTGAGCGAGAAGCATCTCCTCAAGCGGACCCGCCACATCCGGATGAAGGAACTTGGCAAGCTGAAGAACTGACTGGTCGCCGAACTCGGCGGCGAGCGCTGAGAGCGTCTTCAGTTGCAAGTACTGTGGGTGGAGCCACGGCTTGAGGAAAGTGATGTCCTCGGCCGTCAGCGGTGTTTCGGGGAGGATGGGCGGGGCCTCGTAGGGTTGAGATCGAGAGGAGACGAGCTTCTGCGTCTGAGAAGAGAGGAGAGAGAGAGAGCATCAGGCCAGTGCTACATGATCACCGGCAGCGTACACTCACAATCTGCTCAAGCGAGCTCTTCTCAGCGACACCCGTCTCCGGCTCATGTCCAAACTCGCCCTCGACAGGCTTGTGGAACCATCCGCTGATGCTAAGCCTCTCTTTGCCCTCCTGGACGACGACCTCCTCAACCGAGTGGTAGCTCTTCCCCGGCTGGACCTCGAAGAACACAAACTGACCCCACCGCGGGTGAATGACCTTGGTCGGGACCACGTCCGAGCCGACCTCGTCCCGCCAGGTGGCGGCTGTCGCGGCGTCGCCCTGGTCTAGGGCGTCCTTGGCAGACGTCTTGAGCGCCGGGTAAAGCTCGAGAGCGCCGCCCCACGAGGGGACCCAATCCTCCGAAGGGAGGTACAGGATCCACGAGATGCGTCGTGTCGAGATGACGTCGTCGTGGAGGAGAAGGTGGCAACTGAGGGGGCGGGGACGAGTGTGTCAGTTGATCCTGCCGAAGGACGGACGTGTCAGTTCTTATCCCTAGCGACGACGCACCCCTTGGTATACCGGGAGACACTTCCATCGACCTTTTTCTGACTGAGGGGCCCGCAACCGGTGACCTTCTGGACCCATTCGCGGAAGTTGGAAGAGTAGAGGGCGTCCCGGAGCTCTTGAAGGGCGGGGAGCTGGTCGAGACGCGCTTGGTCGAGGTGCTCACTTGTAAGCGAAGAGAGATCGAACGATTGGTTGATCTGAGGGGGATTGTCCAACAAAATCTCAGTGAGTACGACCAATTTGACCGACGATGCGTTCCTTCCAGAAGACGCAGGACGACGCGACTCACCTTGTAGATGTCGGTCTCCTTTGCGCCCCATCCAACGAGTCCTCCCAACCCCGCCTCGACGTCGCCGGGCTTCATGGCAACCTCGTCCCGGACGCGCTTGAGGAGCGAGTCCTCGAAAAGGCTGTCGACAACGCAGTGCTTGTACGGCTCGGCAGAGACGTACTCGTCGTGCCTGGCAGTCGCCGTCGACGGCGAGAGCGCCGATTCGATGAAGGCCGACGGCGGAGCGCTCTCGTCGTTGAGCTTGACGCGCTTTGAGGGAGGGTCCGAGGCCATGGCGAAAATATGTGGTTTCGAGATAGAGAGTTGGGGTGAGAAGTCGGAAGAAGGACGGACGGGCTTCCTTTCTCTCTGGGCAAGGCTGTTCATTCTCAGTGGGCCATGCGCAGACGTTATCCGACCTGTCTCTCTGTTCACAAAGAGCTAGTATGAAGATCTGTACGGCCAAGAGATGAACATAATGATAAATCTTCTCAATTCATTCCTGTGACAGGGAAGTGAGCGCCTGCAGAAGTCTATATCGTTGCACGCCGAAGTCGCCTTGCCTATCTGATCGGCGAACGCGTAGGCGCACTCTCGTCCCCACTTTCGCCCATCCTACTTCAGAAGTCCTTCCCGCTCGGCCCATACCACGAGTCTCTCGCGTATGACCACCCAAAGTACACCGCCCCAACGCCAAATGCGATCATCGCCCATGTGTTGGCCGGCCGGTCGTCGCCGATAACGTACGGGTTGTTGCCGTCCCCCATCTTGAACCTCCCCGCCTGATGCTCATTCTCAAGCCTCCCACCCCCACGCCGCTGGAGCGGCCGGCTGAACTGATCGGGAGAAGGGCTGTCCGGGTGGTCCGGCGAGTGGTACGGTGAGAACGGGCTTTGGAACGCCCCCGCTGCCGCAGCGTTGGGCCGGTTTGGAGGCGGCGACTGGCCATGCTGGTAGTAATGGGTATTTGACTGTCGCTGACCCGTCCATTCAGGGGCGGGGCTTTGTCGGCGGGCGCCGGGCGCTCGTGGAGGAAGTCGCGTAGAAGGGTGCACCCATGCTGAAGGTCGGCCGGACCTCGTCGCGTAGGGGGATTGCGACGAGCGGGTGACGCCGCTCGAGAAGCCCGTTGGGGAGAGTGTCTGGTCGTAGGCGGACCTAGACAGCGACATGATGCATCAGCTGCTGGTCATGCTCCACAGACCTGAGCACGTCGCGCTCGCATGCCCTCGCCGCTGAGAATAGGAGAAGTACCAGCAACCCACCTCTTGTTGTCGTTACCGAGCGTGTCATACGCTTGGGAGATCGATAAGTACTTTTGCTTGGCCGCGTCACCCGGTGCCAGGTCGGGATGATACCGCTTGGACAGCTTGAGTGGTCAAGGGCGAAAGACGTCAGCGCGCGCGCCATTCGATCAGGCGACACCCACCATCCAGATCGTTCTCCCCCTCTCTTACTCGCCTCCCCATCAGGCCTTCCCTCTCGCTCACTCGATATGCACCTCGTAGAACTTCTCCTTGATCTCCTTCTTTGTTGCTCGCCTCGGAACTCCAAGAACCGCGTAATGGTCGACCTTGGCCTGTACGGCGAACCCGCGCGCCGCGGAGGATCGGAAGGTGGTGGCGGAAGAGAAGGAAGACCCCGAGGCGACGCCAGCAGCGGCGGCGAGGACAGTGGAGGAGGAAGAGGACAAGGAGCAGGCCGCGACGCGGCACGTTCGTGGAAAGAAAAGTGACATAAGGAAGAGGTAGGGGTGAAGGCGACCGAGATGAGGAGCGTGTGCGTGTTTGAAGGGAGGAACGAGCAGGCGACGGACGCATCGAGGGAGTTTCGGCCCGACCAGCCGCCCCAGCTCGTCGTCAAGGGCCCTGTCACTCACGAATCATGCAAATGGCATGTCTCTCGTAGCATGCGATGAGGCGTTTTGCTCTCCTATTTCGACATGCTGGGGGATCTGGCTCGGTAACATTCAAAATAAGATACAGAAATTGCTGCTTGCCCCGTTGGTGTGATACACGCCCAGAGATCGCTCCCGGCACAAGCGTGTGCCTCATTGCGAATCTTTGTTCTTCGAGTTCCCTGGTCTCCGAGGCGACCAAAGCAGAAAGTGCATCTCGTAAGGAAGCAGCAAGAACTCGTTGCTGCCGGCATCACTGAAGGGAATAGGATGGATGGCAGAGGAAGGAGGGCGGAAGGCGATGGCGCAGATGTGTCAGGCGCGAAGAAGTCATCCATTCTCCTTGCTCTGCCGCTCGTTATCATTGTACTCCTTCACGTATTGCTCGACTCTTGCTTTCCTCTCGCGATCCTCCGCGGTCTGACGGAGAGGAGGGAAGGGGGGAACCAAGGCAAATCCGAGGTCGTCAGTGCCATCACAACAACCCACCCATGCCCCCGCCTGCAACTCACTGCAATGAACGCAATAAACAGCACATAGACCATCAGCCTCAGCCTAATCTTATTCAACATCTTCTCAGTTGCCCTCGCCCTCCTCGCCTCGTAGTCTCTCCTCGCCTCACTTGTCCAGAGCCAGTCATTTGCCTGCTGGGGATCGTACCCCGGCGGGAAGCCACCTTGACCTGGGGCGGGTCGGGACCATTGTGATTCTGAGAAGGGGTCGCCGCCGAAGGGGAAGGAGGAGTTGAACGGGTCGGATCGTTGGTCCTGTTGTTGCTGTTGCTGCTGCCACCGCTGGGAGAAAGGGTCCCGGTGCATCGGGTGGTTCCACGAGGTCGAAAGCCGGACACGTGGGCCCGAGGGACCTCCTCCAGCACCACTGCGGTAGAAGGGTGAGCGTGGGTGGGAGGTGAAGTCGCTGGTGGCGGATGCGGTTGAACTGCTGTAAGGTCCGAAGGGAGAAGCGGAAGCTTGAGCGAGCGTGCGGTCGTAGCTCGACCTGGGTTAGGAGCGATCTCTCAGTGTGTAGCAGCGAAAGCGAGAGATAGACAACACGACGAACCGCTTCGCGTCATCGCTCAACGTCGTATACGCCGAGGAAATGGCGAGGTACTTGTCCTTGAGGGCCGCGTCGCCGCGTGTGACATCCGGATGGTACCTCTTGGATAGCTGAGGAGAGAGCCAGCCAGAGTAGAGCAAGAGCGAGATGGCACGGCCGCAGAATCGCGAAGAATGAGGAGGACCGGCACGCGACCGAACGAAGGAAGGCATGCATGTCATCGGTCGACGCCGGTTGGGTGGAGGGATCGGACCAGTCAACCGCAAACTCCCTATCCTCTGCCCTTCCTTCCTCGTTGATCGGCTTCATCAGGATACGGACCTCGTAAAAGCTCGCCTTGATCTCCTTCTTGGTTGCCGAGCGGGCCACGCCGAGCGTCGCGTAGTAGTCGGGCGTCGAGGCAGCAGCGGCGGCAGTGGCCGAGGAGGTGGAGAAGGAGGCTCGCTGAGCGAAGCGGGCTTGTCTTGGTAGCGGAAGCAGGGGTCGCGGTGGTCGCATGACTTCCGATCGATCGTAAGTAAGCCTCTCAAGTTGGTGGGCGTTTGACGGGGGGTGGGCGTCGGGCCGTTCCTCCTTTCCAGGATGAAGATGATGCGTCACACGGGTCCCACCGGCTTGACAACCGATTCAGCATTGATTTGCTCGTTCAGGGTGTCAGGGCGTCTCGGTTTTATATGTGATGGAATAACACATCGTAATTCTACAGATGCGGCGAGAGAGGCGTACGGGAAGGGGGAGTTCGGCTAAGAGCTCGAGAGACCGCCAAGGGGGGAAGTGTAAAGAAGAAACAAGAGCTGAGAGAGCGAGACCGAAAAGGTAGGGTGCACATGCTGAGAAGAGGAAAGGTCGATGAGGCAGAAAAAGGGGGTCTTTTTTTGGAGGGGGAGAGGGAGAGGGGAGTAAGAGAGATGGAGGAAAGAAAAGGCACAGCGCAGGAAAGACACCGCTTAGGCAGCGGTCTTCTGCTTCTTGGCCACCGGCGAGTCGTCCTCAGTCTCCTTGTGGGCAGCGATGAGCTTGTCGAGCTTGTGCGAGTCACCAAGCTCGAGCTCGCCAGCCTTAACGGCCTGGTGGTAGACACGAAGGATGACGTCGACATCGTCCATCGATTGCGTCTTGACATCAGCGAGCTGCTTGATCTTGTTCGTCGCGTCCTTGATCTGGTCGTCCGTCATCGAGAGCTTGAGCTGCTCGACGCGCGACTTGACGGCGTTCCAGCCCGTGAGCCGGTGGCCGATTGAGACGTAGCGGGTCATGCCGAAGTCTTCCGGGTTAAGGATTTCATACGTCGACGGGTTGTTGAGAATCGCCTTGGCGTGAATACCGGCCTTGTGGGTGAAGGCGCACCATCCGGTGATGTAGTTGTTGCTGGAGGGTTGCAGGCTGTCAGTGCTGCGTCGTAGCCGGACATCCGAGGGCTTTCACTCACAAGGGGACCTGGATCTCAACGGCCTCGGCGACGAGGTTCTCAATCTCACGAAGCATCGAGAGGTTGTACTTCGCCTTGATGCCCTCCGGGTCGGCCGTGTACATCCTCGCGATGAGTCCTCCGAGCGGGGTGATACCGTTACGCTCTCCAATGCCGAGAACCGACGTGTCAACGTGGGTCGCTCCCGCCTCGAGCGCGGTGTAAGCGTTGGCGATGGCGCAACCCGTGTCGTTGTGAAAGTGGGTCTCAATGTCGCACGAGACAACACCACGGAGCGTCCGAACGAGCTCGTAGACCTGCCGCGGGTTGGCGCATCCGACGGTGTCGGCGACTCCGACACGGTTGACGCCAATCTTGTCGACGGTCCGGTAGAGGTGGAGGAGATCGACGAGGTCCGAACGGAAAGAGTCCTCAGACGAGAAGCGGATCTCGATGCCCTTGGACTTGACGAAGTTGATGACTGGCGGGAGTAGGATGTGTCAGCTATGTGTCTCGAAAGAGTGCGGGACCTCTGCTCACCCTCAATGGCGGTGCGCTCAATGTAGGCCATGTCCTTGCCGTGCGAGAATTCGCGGAGGAAAGAGGAGGTTCCAATGACGACGTCGACACCGTCGACACCTGTCTCAACGGCAATCCGGGCGTCGTCCATGTGGCATCGGATGTGGGTGAGAATCCTGAGGTGCGCGCGGGGGAGCGGGTGGGGGGGAGAGAGAATCAGCTTCCGGACGGCGGCAGTAATGAGCGGCGTCGAATAAGTGACCCACTTGGAGCGCTTGAGACCCATCTTGCAGATGGCCTCGCAGTCGGCCCGCGACTCAGGCGAAGCGGCCGGGGAGGTAAGCTCAATGTACTCGACTCCAAAGTCGTCGAGAGCTGGATGGGTAGAGCCGTGACGGAAGCGTCAGCGACGAGAACGATAGGGGGGGGGGGGGAGGGGAAGCTTGTCCGCGCTCCTGGGCAATTGAAATTCATCAAGGGAAACGACGAACCCTGGGCAATCTTCATCTTCATCTCGAGGTTAAAGAAGGCATTGGCGAACTGCTCTCCCTCGCGAAGAGTCGACTGGTAGGGGTTGAAGGGGCGCGTACAGGTCAGAGCCAGCGATTCGGCGGATGGCGATGAAGAGGAGATGTACCTCGATAATCTTGAAATTCCGGACGTTGGAGAGGAAGTCGGCTGAGAGGGGAACTAGTCCGTCAGGACAGAAAAGGTGGCGAGAAAGAGACCACGGGACGCACCGGGATTGGGACCGTAAGGAGTGGTAGCCTAAAGAGTCAAAAGAAAGAGAGACACGGCGCCAAGTGACGGGAAGAGGAGGAGGGAAGAGGAGGGGGCAGAAGGGGGAAGTGAAGAGCACGAACGTCAGCGCTTGCTTACACTCTCTCCCCGGCTGGCTCTCCGCACACAGTCGATTCGTTATTCCGCCCAACGCCCTTTCCAAATGACTCCCTTTCTACCTCATTTGCTCTCTCTTTGTCCCTTCTGGTCTGTGTGATTTCCGAGTAACACTCACTGCAGGCCTGGCTCCGCCGTTGGCTGTCCCGTTGGGCGCTCCGTTGAGCGAGCCGTCAATGCCCTTGGCATGAACTGACTCGGTGTTGACGGTCTCGGAGATGTCGATGGCAACCTAGGGATGAGAGGACGCAGTTCGTCAGCGGGTCTGTCCAGGCGATGGGGCGGCTCGAAGTCTCAGGGATGCTTGGACGACGGCGAAAGTACAGAGCGAGAGCGAACGACGGAAAGCGGGCCCGACGACAACGAGTCATTATCGGGCAGTTCAGCGAGCCACCCTGCGTCCTCGATGGTCTATCCCATGCCAGGCCAAGGCCAAGCAAGCGATCGCGAGAAGCGTGGGGAAGAGAGGAGACGGACAGCAATCTGTCTCGCTCAACAGTTGAATGCCGCCCGCCGGATTGATTGCCCAAGCACGAGGGGGAAAGGGGAGCCACTCACCATGTCAGTCTTGTCGACGGTGCCGCGCTGCTCGGGGTTGTCGATAGGGCACATGCTGGGTGGGGAGGGGGTGGAGGTGGGGACGGAGAAGTGTGGTTGGAGGAAGTTGGTTGGTGGTTGAGAAGGAAAGAATGGGCGAGCAGCAAAGACGAATGGGAGAAATAAGGGGGCCCTCTCATTCCCGCCTGCGAGTCGAGTCAGGGTAAGCAAGCCCTGGCCTGCCCGCGGCACCTGCGGCGGGGGAAGCGGGGAGCGAGGACAGCCTAATTCGGACAATTGTGTTTCCTCGGGTAATCAGGTTTTCTGGTTGATGGCGTCCAGCTTTCTTTATCATCAAACGCTCTATCCCATCGCTAAGGAGATCTGCTGCATTTGTGGCGCACGAGAACCTCTCTCAAGCTTCGGAAACCGCGCCCCTCATCATTCCCCCGCCCTCCACTTCATCGGGTCCCGCGACCGAAGCCTGTCCGCAGTCAGTCGTATCTCCCTCTTTCTTCCCAGGTTGATACAAAACCACCACCACCACCACCACTCATCCCCAGGGAACCATCTTGATATCCACGAACAGAACTTCTGCTAGAGCCTCCCGTTCTTCTCCCCCCCATGGCCCTCAAGGAGCCACTCCCTTCCAACGCCCTTGGCCTCCCCTCGCCCTGCACCACTCGCGAGCTCAAAGCTGCCCTCTCCCGGCTCGGCAAAACTGCCATAAGCACTATCAGCAAAGCAGGCGCTGGTATAACAGAGGCAAGAACGGAGGCGATCACGTACGAAGCTCGCAGCGGCGTGATGGAGATGTAACCCGAGTGGACCGCCCATGCGTCCGTCCCAATGGGGAGCGAGTCGAGCGGCGGCTGGACGAGCGCCTGCATGTCCGGTTGAAACCGAAAGGAGAGGGTCTTGGAGGATGCCCTATGAAGTAGAGTGGGTTTGTTAGTGGAGAGGCTTGAGGAGTTGTAAAAGGCGCAGAGCAAGGACGCAACTCGTCGGCGCCCTCCGGTGGCGGTATCGGCTTGAAGAGCGAGGTGTAGTTGTTTCGCCAGACGCGGGTGAAGTAGAATTTAGGGTTTGAAAGATATTCTTCCACAAGCGGAACGTTGATCTGAAGCGCGAAATATTCAGCAATCCGCCTAGTCCCCAACAGCGCGAGGAAGACTCTCACCGTGTAGAGATCGACCTCGCCCTCCCTGGACCCCCACCCGAGCTCATCCCTCCCCCAATCCGCCCAAATCCTTTCAATCAACTTGACAGACAAGTCGTTCGCGAGCTCCCTCGACTTCGGCTGAACGGGGCCGAACTCGCGCATGACGCCGTACGACAAGGCAATGGAGCGGACCTTGGCGATTGAGGAGGAGAGGGCGGCGCCAATGGTGCCTGAGGAGAGGGAGAATGCCGAGGAGGAGTTGCGACCCTGGGAGGTGGGAAGCGTAAGGGAAGGAAGCGGATGAGGCGGCGATGAGCGAAGGGGTGATCAGCTGACAACGCTCTCCGGCGAAGGTGTGAACCGGTCGGGGTCGAAGGAGGGAACAGACATGATTGGGCCCAGAGATAACGAGATCAACCCCGTCAGGGAAGAGATTGAACAGCGATATATTGGTGCAAGTTGCCGGCGTCTAGGACAAGGGACGAGAGAATGGGGACAGGGTGTCGCAAAGACGTCAGCCCTCGCCATCCCACACCATCGGATGGGGTGAACGCCGTCCCGAGAGAGAATGAAACTGATCTCACCCCGTCGAGGAGAATCCACTCGGCAACCTCGCCCTCCTTCAGATCGCGTTGGGTGGCACAAATTTCGCCCTCGCCGTGAGGTTCGGTCGCTAATAGCACCGACGAACGGACGATGAGACGATGTTCAGCCCGGACCGCCCGCCACCACACACTAAGAGCGTGAAGTACTGACGGTAGAGGTAGTTGCCGTTGATCACGTCTGCAAGCAGATTTATCAACACGTTACCCTCTTCATCATAGACAGTACGGCAGTCGATCGCGAGTGACAACGCTAGGCGCGGCACGACAGTTCGTCCTCTCAACTCGAACGAACCCTTGATCTGGTAAGCCTTGCCGATCCACGACTTCTGGCTCGAGGGAACGACGACACGGACATCCCAGTCCAGCTGCTTCCGGAGCGCCTGAGCGAAGGAGAAGATATTGGGACTTTCGGCCGCTGAGGGGGGGCCGTCGTCGCTTGGGTGTCGGCGAGAGAAGGGAGGAGACGGGGCTCTTCAGCGAAGGTGTACAGGTCTGAGGAGGATGAAAACCGGTGAATGTACTTTGTGAGGACGACGCGGACTTTCTTGGGATAGGAGGAGGAAGAAGCCATGATGGTGGTGGTTGACGGTTGACCTCGTCTCGTCGCCGGTTCGCAGCCGAGCGACCGGCTCAGGAAAGAGACGCGCGCGCTATGCGGGCTGGGCTGGATGGGCGATTGCGATCTGGCGCCGCTCCTCAGTTGCGTCGCGCTGCACACAGACTGGAGTATGTGATCTCTCCGGATTAAAAGAGAATGACTTCCCACGTCTGTCAGCCGAAATAGACACACAGGCAGGCGCTTCAGACACTTGTGGTTAACGAAGCGCGATCTGCTGTTTGAGGCTTCGTTGAAACCGACGTCACTTTATGTCGCGTCTTCACTTCTAGGCGAACTCAATTGACAAGGGCTGTTGTTTCACAAGCATGCAATGGATGGGCCATTCCCTTCTCAGTACCCCTGAGTAACAGTTTTCGCATGTCGAATGACATTGAGCGGCAGCCGACGATCGGACGCGACTCTGCTGGCGCCTAGAACAGTCAGAGAGACTAACTACGTCTGGCAGGACACACCTCCCCTCCTACTTTTATTCACACAGAACACCGAGTCAGGCAGTCGTGCACGTCATCCCTCTTTCCTCTGCCTCGTCTTCTTAGCCAGTGGGGGAGCTCGCCGGCGACTCGCCGCACGAACGAATGAGACGATGCGAAATGGTGACGAAACAAACAGCCGAGCCCCCACGAGGGTATTTCGTTCTGACGTTCAAAACGGAACAGAGAGCTGAGGCCCAGCGAATCCTCCAAAGAGATCGTGCAGATCGGACGCCGCCGAATGAGGGACAACGAGGAATGGCTGATGGGTAAAGAGGTGCGGACTGAACACGCGCACGCTCAAGTCCGGTTCGAATGCAACTAAATTGATGCGCCAAAATACCCTCGAGACCCTACAAGCTCGCGTCGTATCGGAGGAGAGAACATATTTAGTGGGGTCCGGCTGGAGCGAAGAGAGATGCAATAGTAAGCTTGGGAGACAAGCAGGGGAGAGACAGCATGGCAGGAGAGAGACAGACCTTCCGGGCACTGAAGGAGAGGGAGGGTGAAGGACCACATCGTCAGTGTAAGAAGTAAGCCAACCGGCAAACCATGTAAGATGATGCTGAGGACGGACAGCGATGATGTAGTCAATGGCTGGAGACAGAGATAATGGTCAGTCAGCTTCAAAGACAGCTGGATCGAAGCAAGAAGAGAATCCCGCGACGAACCGTCCTTGACAGTCTTGATCTCGTCGGCCTCAGCATCCGGAATCTGAAAGAGACATGAGCGAGCGTGAGACTGCTGGAAAGGGGAGCTATTGTTCCCTTCTCCTTGGAGAGGAAGAGAAGACCGACGAGGGCAGGCTCCCACCCACCTCAACCATGAACTCCTCCTCGATCGCCATAACGACCTCGACAGCGTCGAGGGAGTCGAGGCCGAGGTCCTTCGTGAAGGAGGCCTCGGTGGTAAGCTAGGCCGAAGAGTGCAGCAAGGTGTCAGCACGGAAGAACCGGACGACAAAGAGGAAAGGCGAGCGAGATCGAGAGGCGGCCGGCGTCGGGCCGGTCTCAGAAGGGAAAGGGTCGCGGCGCGCGCCATGGCCACTGGCGGACTAACGTTGTCCTGGTTGACCTTGTCAAAAGTCCTGAAGATGTCGAGGATGCGGGCTTCGACGTTCTTGTACGAGGCGCTGACGTCGGGACCACCGGCGGCGTAAGACCGAGCCGAGAGAGCCTGGAAGACGGGGGTGATGGAGGGGCGGGCGAGGGCGAGCGGACGACCGACGGCCGAGGTAGGAGTGACGCGGGCGGCGCGGAGGACGAGGCGGGAGAACATGGCGGGACAAGGAGGGAGAAAAGGAGGAGGAAAGGAGAAGCGGGCTGGTGTTGGTTAGAAGAGACGGCGAACAGAGAGGAGGAGAGAAGGCAAGCTGGCGGAGGCCCGCCTGCCCCCTACCGCCTTTTCGCTGGAGTTCCCACGCATCGAGTCAGTCCGTCTCCTCACCGAACAACCTCGGCCGCCCCGTCTTGATCCCAACAACCACCTCGCTCCAGCCATGGCCGACACTATCTCCATCCCATCCCCGGCCGACTTTCACGTCCACCTCCGCGAAGGTGCCATCTCGGCCGTCGTCACCCCGCACGTCCGCCTCGGTGGTTTCGACGTCGCCTATGTCATGGTGCGTTCGCACACTTACAGGGAACCAGTTGCTGCACGACGCTCCTCGAGAGGGAGTCATCTTGTTGAGAGGGAGCTGCAACTCAGGATTCATATGTCGCTGTCGAGACCCGGCGAAAGCTAGCCAACGGTCGTCTGTCGTTGGGTTCCACCCATTCAGATTTGGACGTGGCGCCTGTCTTCATTGTCGGCTTCTCCTTCCGTTAATCGACAAACAACCATCCGTCCCCCATACTGCCTCTATCATTTCGTCTGACTCCGAGATCTCTCCATTGCTTGCCGGCCTTCCGCCACCAGCCTAACCTCACGCCGCCCATCACCACGACTGAGCGCGCGCTCGAGTACCAAGCCTCGCTCAAGGCCCTCTCCCCCAAAACTGAGTATCTCATGACGCTCTACCTCCACCCGTCCATTACGCCGGATGAAATCCGCAAAGCGAGCGCCGCGGGCGTCAAGGGCGTCAAGAGCTACCCTAGGGGTGTCACCACCAACTCGGACGGGGGGATCGAGGACTACGGGTCGTACTACGAGATCTTTGCCGCTATGGAGGAGACAGGGATGGTTCTTAACCTTCATGGGGAGGTCCCGAGCGACCACGACCGGGTGAGCAAGAGTTGTTGGTTCTGAAATGTTGAAGGACGCCTCTGAGTTCCGTCTCTATCTGTACGCGCTAGGGGATTTGCGTCCTTAACGCCGAGGAGACCTTCCTCTCGCATCTCCACAAAATTCATCAGGCCTTTCCCAAGCTTCGCATCGTCCTCGAGCACGCCACAACCGCGGCCGCTGTCGCTGCTGTTCGTTTCTTTTCTCCTCCGGCCCCTGCCCAATCGCTCTTCGCTTGCTTGACTCATATCTTGCTTTCGACAGGTTAAGGCCTGCGGCGACACTGTCGCCTGCTCCATCACGCCCCACCATTTGACGCTCGTCGTCGACGACTGGGCTGGTCAGCCGTTTAACTTCTGCAAGCCCGTCGCCAAGTACCCTTCGGACCGGCTTGCCCTCCGCGAGGTTATCAAGTCTGGTGCGCGGTCTCTTCATTCATCTACCTACTTACCACCTCTCCTCTCCCCTCGCTTACTCTCTCGTTGCGTTCTCCCCTCAATCAACAAAGGCCACCCTCGCTTCTTCCTTGGCTCTGACTCAGCCCCGCACCCCTCCCTCTCGAAATCGACCACCTCCCCCAACCATGCCTGCGCCGCGGGAATCTACACTTCTCCGATCCTGCTGCCCTTGTGCGCAAACCTCCTCGAGTCGTTCGGTGCGCTGGACAAGCTTGTAGGGTTTGTGTCGACGCATGGGAGACGGTTCTACGGGCTTGAGATTGATGGGTTGAGGGAGGTGAAACTGAGGAGGACAACGGGGGACAAGGTGGTGAGGTATGCATTTGGAGATGAGGCGGGGCAGACAAAGGGCGAAGTTGTGACGTTCTGGGAGGGCAAGGAACTCGGCTGGGTTGTTGAGCGGGATTGATTTAGTTGACTTCGGGCAATAGACTCATTCCCATGAATTCAGGCGATAAGAGAAATCAGTGGGTCGGTCATACTATCAAATCTGCATTAACAAACGAGGGGATTGCACCGGTGCACGGTCGTCGAGCCAGGACCAAATAAGCAGAAGCTCTTTAGCCCAGAGAGAGCAAAGGGTCAAGAGGCAAAGGAGCCAGGCTAATAATGAAAGGTGAGCGAAATTGAGAGGCAAAACTAGCTAGAGAGGTTTGAGAAAGATCTTAGTGTCCGAAGAGGCAAAACGACGTCAGAAGCCGCGTGCACCATCTCAGTAAGAAACGACTCCAGCAAGCTGAAGACCGCGCTGGGAGAGGACGGGGGCTTTTTCCGGGACGTGGCGCTTGGTCCAAGCCTTGTCACCAGCACGAGGCTCCTCGGCCGGGATGATGGCGAAGGAGATAGGGTCATCTAAACGAAAAGGAGGGTGTTAAACGATTGCGGGGGAAGCAGGAGGAAAGAGATGGAACGAACGGGTGCAGGTGAGGAGCTCATCAAAACACCGGACCTTAGAAGCGAGCTGCTTCTCCGAGATCATGGCGGCAGGCTTATCTGTGGTGAGATAGGCCCAATGAATCAGTAGTGATCGTGGGACGGAAGAGGGCAACGGAAGGACGGACAGCACACGTCTGTGAGTTGACAAGATGGTCAATATCGGCAAAGATTTAGGATTGCCGCAGTCGAGGGACGTACAGCAAGCCATGCGGGGATTCTTGCTGACGGGGGCAGCGCCGTAGTGGACGGTCCGGCTGTCCCACTACAGGAAGACGAGTGTATCAGCCAAGCTTATACAATAAAAGGGCACTAAGAATGGATGTACAAGAATGAGGTCTCCGGGTTCAGCGCAGACCTTCTCCCACTCGCAACCCTGCTCCTCGAGCCAAGCGAGCATCCTTTGGGAGGCGCATATTACGGTCAGCGAGAGAGGCTAACAGCAGGAGCTGCACCGTGACTCACTCGGGCGTGTGGTGATACGAATCTGTGATCGGCCAGCCATCCTCGGGCTTCTGGTGGGCAAACTTCTCAAAGACTTGCTCATAAAGAGCCTTGGATCCCTTGAGAACTCGGAGACCTCCGTCAAGGGCTGATTCGAAAACATGCCGGGTCAGATGAGGATACGAGAACTTGGCGAGGAAAAGTTAGACTCACGTCCGTTGGGCGCAAAGTTGGCAATTCCCTGGATGCAGTGGAGCCACTACAGACAAAATAAATAAATCGCCATGTCAGCTCTGGAACAGAGTTAGCCAATCGCCAACGAGTGCTTGATTCACAGTGCGGTGAGGAGCCTGGTCGACGTGGCTGGTATCAAGAAATGGCAGTTGCGACGCGTCAACCACCCGGATCGCTTCTCTGCATCTCAACCGGGCGCACTACTCACGCCCAGGGCTTGAAAACGTTGGCGTTCTTGGCATCGCTCTGGTTGAGCGGGACAGAGAAGTTGGAGGCGTCTGAAGCGAAATGAGGGACGTCAAGACTCTCTCCACTAGAGGAAGCAGTCAGCGAACATACCGAACGAAACAAGGAGCTCATCAGTACCCCAGATCTTGGCAAAGGCCTCAATGATTCCGGGCTCCATGCTGTCGAGAAGTTTGCCCAGGTGTCAGTCCTACATCACGTGGTTTCCACTCGGTTTTCACTCAATTTTGAGCCTGAACTTACCGAACGTCCCAAGGAAGCTGTTCGTGACCGACACCTGGATGTGACAAGAAGCCAAAGCGAGATTTAGAGAAAGAGATACGTCAGTAAGGCAAGAATGAGCGAGAGACTGGCAAGCACCATGTGACGTAGGGCGGGAAGCGCCACTTGCGCGCAGCAAATGGTCATGGAACGCACCATAGCGGTTGTAGAGGCCACCCTTGCTGCTCGAGGGGAGGAAGTCACGATCCCAAGTCGAGGGGTCGTCGCGCTTGTATCCAAGCTCCCTGTGACCACAAGTGAGAACCAGGAAATGCGGTCATCAGTGAGTGATACAAAAGCCCAGGAAGAGGGAGAGGATAATGTCTGGTCGCTGCACCCCACTCTTCTCCGGTAGCACCGCCCCCGGAGATACAGGAATATGTAGCCTCGTACGTACCAGGACTCGAGCCAGTCATGGGCGCGGGAGACTATTGAGACGACGGACGAGGTGTCAGATCAAGGCTCAAGGATGAGCGAAGCAGGGAGAGCAGAGAGACGAACCGTACTCGGACGCCTTCTCCTTGGAGAAGGCACCCTTGACGACGGCGTAGCCCTCGCTGAAGAGCTTGTCCCGGAAGTCGCCCTTGAGCGACTGATCAATCGGCCACGCCTCATTGTCGTAGCGGCTGAAGATGGACGTTTGCCCGCGGTACGCCTCGGTGGCGTTGTTCTCCTTGATCGCCTCGGCGGTGGTAGCAACGGCGGGGGTCTGGATGGCGACGGGCATGGTTTGGGCGAGTCGAGGGGATGTAAGGGAGGGAAAGAGTCCTGTCTGTGTTGGTAGGGGTTGAGAGTGTGTGTCGAGGGCAGAGAAAGAGGAGAAAAGGGGAAGGAGCAGAATGGTTGAAGAGAAACAGTGGGGGTCGCAAGGCAAACCCAAAGAGGGCAGACACCAGTAGCCAGGGCGGTTGAGGCCGGCTCAACCGAGGGCTGAATTGCGCCGAATGGAGCGCCCCGAAAGGAAAGCCGGCGTTTAGAGGGGCGTCAGTGGTTGGAGAAAGCGCGAGATTTCGCCGGACCGCAATCTCGGCCGGCCAGTTCGGCGAGGGCGCTTCTTCCAGTGGCAGCAGCCTTTCACCTCGCTCTTATGACTGCCGTGCGGTCAGGAGGGTGCTGAATGTCTTCGGGTTGGCTCGTGCCCTCCTGTGCATGTGTGCCTTGGCGATACATCGAAGCCATCCTCAACTTATCTATCTATAACTCCGCTCAGTCGGGGATATTCCTCGAATCGAATCAGGTGCTGACGACGGAAAACGCCAGAATCGTCGCAGCTGACTGATATTCGTCTCCCCTATCTTCGGCGTTTCGCAACCGCTTGTAAGCGGACATGGCATTCCCTCGCTTCTCCGACCACCGGCCAAAGGGCAACGATGATACGGTCCAATTCCGAGCCTCGCAATTTCCGTCGGAGAAAGGTGCCTCGTCTGGGTGAGACATTTTGCACTATTCAACCCGTTGCTCTGCTCATGAAGATTGCCTCATTTAAGCCTCTCTGAGTGAGAGCAGATGGACAGCATTTCCGGGACAAATAAAGCATCGCGGATCAAACATCGCCCTGGCGCCTCGACCATTGAGAGTTAAGCGAGTCACCCTCCTCCAGGAGTCTCTTGACCTTCCTCCATTCCTGCCAATAAAGCCGACAGTCAATCATTGTCAGCGTTGGTGTCAAGCACATCTCTTTTTTTGTGCCCTTTTGACTCACGCGATCCGAAATTGCCTTGAGCTGGAAATACGCCAGGATCTGGTCGACCGCCTCTTCCGTACACTCGTCCCGAGCCGGGACCTCAATCCCGCCCTCGAGCATAAACTCGCGGCCGGCGTCGCTGTAAGACTGCTTATCGGCCGTGGAGGGGAGCTTGGAGATCTCCCGTCTGAGCGACTCATGCAGGTCGTACTCTGTCCAGCGGCGTCAGCATTGCATCTCAGTGTTCACAAGGGGAGAGATACTGACCCCAGTGGTTCATCTGGTGCTGAAATTCGGCTCGGGCGTAACAAAACCTCCCGCAGTTCTAAAAAAAAAAAAGAGAAAAAAAAGTTAGGAATAATCTCAGAGTTGACGTTTGACGGACGATTCACGAATTTGGCGTCAGCGCCCTCGGAACCTTCACCATCATTCGATGGGACGATAACCTGGAATGTCTTTCGGTCGTACGGATCGCCCGAGAGGACGACTTCCCATGTTGCAGGACGGCCACTGATTCTGCAGGCGTCGCAGCTTGATTTGGGATGAGTCAGGCCAGCAAAATTGGGCGTAATCCGCGACTGAGCAACGTACGGTGGCAGATCCTCAATGCGATAGCCATCCCAGGTCGGGTACCGTTCGAGGGCGACCTTAAAATGGGTTGGCCAGATCTGCGAGGTGATCTTGCTGCAAGAGGAAGGATATTACGCCTGATCAGCTCGCGCTGTTATAGTCAGGCACAGCAAGATGTACTGACGAGTTACGAACGTCGATGATCTGATCTCTAATACGATTCAGAGCAGCGGAAAAATAGGGCGCCTTCCCGTGCTGGAGCGCGAAGCTTGGTCCAAAAACGATGAGGTGGATCTGCCAAGACGATGACCAGTCAGCGATACGGTCGATCTCAAGGGAGGAAGTGGTCACGGGGTAGGCTCACATGGTACTGGACAGCGATATCAAAATTTGACCGCATCGGTCGAACCTGCTGGAACTGGCCTGGAAGAGGGCTATCAGTAGCTGAAAATGAGAGGCTCCAGCTTTTGCCGCACTTACTTGGCAGCTGGAACCTGTCGGCTTGGTAGTCCTCCACAATAAATTCGTCTTCCTCGTTGTCATCGTCATCCACGATCATAGCGTCCTCTTCGTCGTTATCATCCTCGCTGGCCCTGCTGAGATTCTCGTCGTCATCCTCCATGTCTTCCTCATCGGCCTCGCTGTCTATGACATGAAATGTGGGTGAGCTTCGCCCCTCGCGCTTCTCTGTGAAATCGCAGACAGATGATTAGGTCAGTCAGTAGTGTTGAATGACAATGGACGGGAGAGCAACCATTCACTCTTGAGTATCGCAAGCATGTTCTTCCGCCCTGCAGCCGCCTTGCCGATGCGCTGATCGGCGCCTCGCATGCGCGTGTCGAGAGTATCTTAGGAGAGGATCAGTACGAGCACACGCTTTTCGAGAGGAGAAGTAGAGGGGTACACACAGAGCCTGCCCTGATCATCTTCGAGGTCGTCCGGCTCTTCTTCCTCGTCCTTTTCTTCGTTTTTAGTCTCGTCCCGCTGCTTCTTGTTGTTGTTGAGGACCCGACTTTGCCTCGGTGGGTCATCGTCGTCGTCATCGCTGCCCTCCTTATCGTCAGGATCAGGAATCCTCCGCAGTCGTCGCCTCTGAGGAGCCATAACAAGCTCGTCGTCGTCGTCGTCGTCGTCGTCGTCGTCGTCCTTCTCAATCTCATCCTTAGCCATCTCCTCGTCGCTGTCAACGACCTGCTTCCACCCATGTGTCTTCCGAACCTGGCACCGCACAGGGAGCGGCGAAACGGACTGCTCCTGCCTAGTTCGAGAGGCGTGATCCTTGCTTTTGCGCATCTTTGACGTGGAACAAGACGCCATATTGCGAGCCGAAGAGCGAGCAGTCTTGGCAGCCGAGGACGACCCAACGCGGACTCCGATCTCGAGCATATCGGAGCTGTCACTGTCCTCTGCGGCGACGGCGAAATGATTGGTGGCAATCCTGGCTTTCCTGCGAGGGGTCAGGAGTGTTAGATCCATGTCAACAGGGAAATGAGACAGGCAAATCACTTGGATGGAGGTGTTAGGCTTGACATCCGGAGGGGATCTGGGGTCCCGTCGCTCTCTTCTTCTTCGTTCGACACAGGCCCGCGCTTACAGGGCGTGCGCAACGCAGTTCGCCTGGCTGAACGCTTCGGCGGCGGCGATGAAGAGACGTCTTTGGTTGCCTGCCGTGTAGATCTCGTCGACCTTGAGCCGTCAGCATTAGCGGATGTTGTGATCCGACGAGAGCGAATGATCCGGGCACGAGGAGAGGCGCTCGTTAATGGGGCCGAGGAGCGAGTGGTGCGCGTGTCGATGGTTGTGGCGGCAGACGGAGCCGCTGTCTTCTCCTTCACCTCATCGTCACTCTTCTCGTCACTTTTTTCCTCCTCCTCCTCCTCTTCAGTATCCCTCGGCCATTCGGCTCCGAGCGGGATCGAGATGTCGAGCGTCTTGCCGACGGCCTTGATATCTCTCCTCTCCCACTTCTTATAAGCTTGTGATCGAGTGTGATGCCTCTTGGCAGGGACGATGTCTCCAACCTCCGACGTCGAGGTAGACTCGGAGCTGGGCAACTGAGCGCGCGACACGAGCCGTCGTCGCTTGGCTGGGGAAGGAGACATCGCCTCAATGGCCTCGTCCTCCTCAACGTCCCTACCCTCACCTGGTGGCGGGGTGAGCTGCTCTGTGTTTATTTGGGCGTGATATTAGCGGGAGGACGAGCCAGAGGCACTCATTTTGTCTTCCACACGTTGTATTGTCGACCCAACATACCTCGCGGTCCAAGTTGCGTCCACGCGCCACCCTCCTCATCGTCATCCTCGCTGTCACTCGATCCCAGTGTGATCATACTATCATCTTCGTCGTAGCCCTTCTCTTCTCGCTGAGCCCTGGAGAAGCCTGGGTCAGGGCGACCGAGCAGGCGTCGCCCGCTGCCCTCACCTCCACCGTCTCGCCCACCTCGACGGGGAAGACCGGGCCTTTGAGACGCTCGAACGAGAGGCTCTCCAGGGACAGCCTTTGAAAAGTAGGCACCGAGCTTTACTTGATGGGGGATGCCCTTCTTGATAACAGGTGCCATGGCGCGCTCAGGAGGAAGGATGTGAGGTGGAGATGGTTGGTCGATGTGCGGCCGGACGCGACTTAGCTATGGGTGAGGGAGCCGCCAGCGAGCAGGCGCGGCGGGGCGGGCGCATCGGTATTCAAGGGCCGTCTCCCTGGACACAAACCGTAGACCACAGGGGCTTGTTGCAGATGGTCATAGAAAACTCTTAGATATAATTGATTGCCCTGTGTCAATTAAACGTGCACGGCAAAGCAAGTTCCGGTTAGTTGAAAGCGCCTCTTGGCCATCTTGTGATGCTTTGTTCGCGCGCAGACCCCTAGTTCCGTCAAACATTCTCTCTGCTGAAGAAGGGCATTTTGTATTCAGAAAACTATGACGAAGCTGGTGACACCACTAGACTAATCTCATACCTAGTGCCATCCAGGAGGAGCGATGGCAGCGGACGACTGAGAAACAAATTATATTTGCCATTTGCCATACCTGACGAGCTTTCGTTTTTTATCGTAATGATTCCAAAGCCGAAGCTTTGAAGACATGATATCCGAGAATTTACCATTCTCGGATCCACGACGTAACCATGCCGACGCTCGAGCTCTTCGCTGCTTCGCGTCTTTGCCTCTCGTTCGCGCTGGCCGTTGCAGAAAGAATTCGCAGAACGCTTCTTCCCGCCGAGCTTGACCACCTGCACCCGTCGACCCCTCCTGTTAGTCCCAGCGCTTGCACTCAGCACGCACGCACACGGTCCTTCGGCGACTCTCTACGGAACAAACAGGCGCGCGTGATGGACTGGGGATACTACTCTCATCCTAAGGAGGGATGAGGGGATGAGGAAGAGACGGGCGAAGAGGTTTCTCGACCGCCTGGACGCTCGTCCGACTTGCGCGCCCGCTGCCCTGCATGGTTTAACCTAGATCTTGCAGGGAGAGACACCGTTGTCTGGTATCTCCTTTAGCTCGGCGCTTGAGCTGGACTCAGGGAGAGAACGTCGCAGTACGCTTCCTTGGAGGACAGGGAAGAGGCGCAGGCGCGAGTGGGCCGTCCCCCTCCTTGATCTTTCGCCCTCTAGGAGGCCGCTCGCCGCTTTCGCCTTCCACCTGCTCGTCTGCTCTACCTCACTCTCGAGGCACAAGGGCCTGACTTTTTATGCTTCCTGCAGCCTCCCTTCTTCTCTTCTCTCCTCAAGATGTCCGCCGACCTCCAGTGGTACCTCATCCGCAAGAACAACGCCTTCGTTGTCAAGGTGCGCTCACTCCTTTTCCTTGCGTCCAGAGGGGAGAGTTCTAGAGCTGACCGCTGTCCTTGTTTCGTCCCCGCTAGCGTGCCGTCGACGGCCCCGTCTTCTCCCGTGAGGCTGGAAACCTCCTGAAGTATGTCTCGTCCACCGACTTTCGTGCGCTGCCTGGCGACGTCCGTTGCCGCGCGCGCGCGCGAATTGCTATACATTCTTGCTTGTCCCTTGACATCCCCTGACGAACTTCTCTACTTCCCTCCAGCCTTCACTCGTTCAAGTACTCCGGTCTCGTTAACAACAAGACTGTCTCGGTCGCCCCCTCGACCGAGACCCGCGGCATCACCATCACCACCCGCGTCAACGGTGCCAACCCCCGCCACATCAAGGCCGCTCAGCGCTCTGTCTCGCTCAAGACCTCGACTGGCCCCCGGAAGATCGCTAAGATCCTCGCCGCCGAGACCGCCGGCAAGGGTTACCGCGCTGACCTCCGTCAGGTCAGTACCTGCCCCCGCTTCCGCTCTTTTCCGCCTCCCCCATTTCTACTGCTCGCTTCGCCTTCGAACACGCTGCAATGGATCCAACCCCGTCTCCCCCGTCTTCTTCGAAGGCTTTCCCATGAGGAAGTGCGGTCCGGTCAATCGTTGCCAGAGTACCTTCTACCCCCCGAGCTTTTCCGTGCCCTATCCTTTTGCCTCCCTGGAATCCGGCCTCATTGCTGCTCAGGGACATCTCGTTCCTGCCACTATTTCTTGTTTTCCCTCTCTTCCTTCCTAGTCTACCCGGATCTTGTTCCCAGCTTCTTCCTTCTCTCTCGCCTCGACACTGACAACCCTGCTCTCTTCGCTCCAGCCCGCCATCGCCCGTGCCTCCGCCATCGCCCGCGCCCAGAAGGAGGCCGCCAACCCTTCGGTTGTTGCCTCCAAGAAGCCCCGCTCGAAGGCCGGCAAGGCCGCCCTCAAGGAGGCCCCCGCCGCTGAGGCTTCGGCCTAAAGTTGGAAACGAAAGAGGTTGGCTTCCGAGTTGACTTGCTTGTTTTCTTACTTATGCTTATGGGAGGAAGGAAAAAGAAAACGTTCATACGTCATGCATACGTTAGACCAAGGAAAGAGAGAAAATGGCTGGCTATGCGGTCCAGTAAAGAACGCGCTGCGTCAGTTGCGCAGCGCGCTCATCAGCTCTGGTAATGCGCCTGCCTACGCCCTCGTGTATGGCAGCTCCAGATCAAACAGCAAGATCTCCGTCGAATTCGCTTGATGAGGGATTGCCAAGACTCAGCGTCGGTGAATCTGGCCAAAGTGGCGAGAGCTGGCGAGTCCTTGGACTGGCTGAGAGCTCAAGGCACAATTTGTTTGAGTCTCTAGGCTCGACGTCCTCTCCAGCCAGAGCGATCAGGTCGGGCAGACAAATATGTGCCTGGAGTCTGGCCGCCACAATCCCGTGGTACGCTTGTAACGCAACGTAGGCGGTCACAAGCCTCAAAATTGCGCCTGCTGCATGATGGCGTGGCAGGGAAATCGGTGAGTGTTCATCGCTCTCTTGTTGGCAGCAAAGATCTGCGGAAACGAGCTTATCCCATCGCTGACGTTGAAACGTGCTAGTACCGGGTTTGCGCGCGCAAGTCGGCCGTGCTTTCAGGCGTAGGTTCTGGACGAATGTCTTCCAAATTGGTTCACCAGTTCAATTTACTTTTGGAAGACCTAGTGGGATATGGAGTAAAAGGGACCGCGGCGTAGGTGGACGGCGTGACCTGTCCTCTGTGGTCAAGCGGGGAGGTGGGTTGGTGGGAAATGCATGCATGGAGGGGAGGACAGCTGTCCGGCCTTATCTCGACCACATACATTGGTTCATGCACTCGCGGGCACTCTGAATGAGAGGGCAAGGTTGGCCTGAAGTCAAGTGTGGAGGCGAGGATGAAGATGCCAGAAATTTCCGCCATGGATGAACGCAACGATTACCCCTCCGCCTCAGTATCGAGCATGACGACGCTGGATGCTGATTGCCGGCTCGTCATCATCTTCCTATCTTCCTACTATCACGGGACAGCCCTGCCCGCTCCGTCGGTCTTACACGGGCAGTGTTGTCGATCCATCTGACATGGAATAGGAGACTCGGTGCCGCTCTGCAAAGCACGAGTCACTGTCGGTCAGGTGGTGAGGCTTGTGTCCTTGCCTTGGACGAAAGAACTTGACCACAAGGCGAGACTGACTCCCTCGGGCGATGCCGAGTCTCGGCACGCGCGCAGAAGGCCGCTGGCGCCGCGCCTAAGGATGAGGTGAAAGATTCTGTCTGTCATGATTCACCCTTCTTCAATCGACCACCTTCCTCGCCCTCTCTTCCTGCCTTTGCCCCTGCCCCACCACAACCACCACCACCGAGAAATATGCCCACCGCCACCAGCTCCACCCAGCCCCGCGACTACACCAAGCACCTCTCACCCATCGCTCGACGCGGTATCCCGGACGGCAGTGAGTGCTGTCTCTTTCTTTCTCGCGCGCGGCCACTCTTCGCTTGTCGCCGGCCGGGAGGATGGTGCTTGGCGCGTTCGCCCCTCCTTATCCCTTCGAGACTTGACTGATTCTCTCGCTCTCTCTCCTTTCCCCTGGTCACTCCTTCCTTATCATGACCTCTGTGTTCTTTCCTCCCCTGACGTATCTTCCCCTCAGTCCGTGGCCTCTTCGGCCTTGAGCAGCCTGGAGTCATCTCCTTCCTCGCTGGTCGCCCCAACCCGGGCGCGTTCCCTTTTGAGTCCATCAATCTTAACATCCGTGCCCCGCTTGGCTCGCCTGAAGGCACTGAGGGCACGACACTCACCATCGAGGGCGACGATCTCGTCCAAGGTCTTTCCTAGTGGGTTTCCCTCTGATGCTCTCAGCTGGTCTCGTCTGTTCCGGTCACTCACCTCCGAGTTTCTCTTTCCTCATCCAGCGGTGCCACACAGGGTCTCCGCCCTTTGAATGACTTCTGCGTTGACTTTGTCAGCAAGTTCCACAACCGTCCCAAGGACGACTCGTGGCGTCTCACCATCGGTGCCGGCTGCCAGGACCTTCTCTCGAAGGTGTGTCAGGCTTTCCTCCCGCGCGTCATCGCAAGTTCTCTCAAACTGCGCGCCCATTCGTTGCTCACTTGCTCCTTCCTCTTCAGGCCTTCCACACCCTCATCACTCCCGGCGACCACGTCCTCGTCGAGGCCCCGGCCTACGCCGGAGTCCTCTCCATCCTCTCCCTCTTCGACGTCACTATCCATGAGGTCGACATCGATGCCGAGGGTCTCTCCGTCGAGAGCCTTCGCAAGACACTCAACAATTGGCCTGAGGGTGTCAAGAAGCCTGGTTTCATCTAGTGAGTTTGCTCCCATCGTTATCTTGCCTCAGCCCGAGTCCTGACAGGTCTAACTGTCTCTTCCAGCACCGTCCCCGTCGGCTCCAACCCCACCGGCTGCTCTACTTCGGTCCAGCGCAAGCTTGAGATCCTCGAGGTCTGCATTGAGCACGATGTTCTGGTCGTCGAAGACGACCCTTACTGTATGTCGAACAGCGTATCACGCGGTTAGACATATCGACTAATACTTTGCAAACTTCCCAGACTTCCTCTCCCGCGAGTTCATCCCCTCCTACTTCGCCCTCGAGACGGAGCTCCTCGGACCCCAGGGCGGCCAGGTCCTCCGCTTTGACTCCTTCTCTAAGGTCCTCGCCGGCGGTCTCCGCCTCGGGTTTGCTTCTGGCCCCAAGCAGATCCTCAACGCCATGGACGCCTACTCGGCCGCAGTCAACCTTCAGCCGTCGTCGGTGTCGCAGGCGGTCGTCTGGGCACTGCTTAAGTCGTGGGGCTTCGACGGCTTTGTCGCACACGCCAAGGCCGTCGCAGCCATCTACGATGATCGGCGCGTCTGGTTCGAGGTGATCTGCCACAAGCATCTTGACGGCCTCGCCTCCTGGACTTCCCCGACCAGCGGCATGTTCATCTGGGCAGACCTTTCCCCTCTCCCGGACTCGAGCGTTTTCAACATCGGACGGATGTACGAACATGGCGTCATCACGGTCCCGGTACGCGCCTCTTTCTCATTTTTTCGAACGAGTTTCTTCTGAGCTGACGCTCTCTTATCGATTGAAACCCACAGGGCGCCGCCTTCTACCAGCCCACCCGTCCGACCAAGTCGAGCCACATCCGCCTTTCATACTCCATCATCGAGCCCGACGCTGCCGAGGAGGGCATCAAGCGTCTCGCGACTGCCCTCCGCGCCGAGCGCAAGGCTCTCGGCATCGACGCCTAAACTCTCTCTTCTCTCTCTGAGGGTTGAAATGGCGGAGTGTATGTGTGTGTGTCTTGTCCATATCTAAATTAATAAAAAGGCAGGCGGGGATGGTGACGAAGAGTGGAGGGGAGTAACGGGCGATAGATCGGGAATAGAGTGAGGACTGGCCGGCCCTCCCCTTGCTTTTTCTGACCGCCCAGTCTTTTGGGCGGGAAAGCTGGGATTAGCGTGGGACCCTATAGGAGGTGCGGTCTGTTCGACGAGGGGCGGCCACTTTCCCCTACCATCCACGAAGAGTGCGCGTCCTAGCGCATTCCTGCGACATAGAGTGACAACCACAATAACGGATCTTGATCTACTTACATTATCATCCGTACTTAATCTCTTATTTGATCTTCATAGGGCTACGAAGACTACGATGTCAATTACTTGCCGCGTCTTGACTCCTCCGTGGCGTTCTCGTCAAGCTCTCGAGCGAGCAACCGGCACAAGTCAACACCTCTCGCATGCCACCGATGAAGTCAATCGAATGATCGATTACGCCTACTCGCAAGCCAGACGCTGCTCGGCTTGAATCTAGACACAAGAGAGAGGCGGCTCCTTGTAGCGTCGAGCCATCGCAATCTATAAGTTGGTATGAGGGTGCGTGGGTATCCATGATCGTCATTATGCCCTAGCGACAGTTGCGGAGTGGCCCTTGTTTGACTATTTCGTAAGCCGGACGAACCTTCTCCATTGGGAGGCCTGTAGGCCGGCGTTGCTTGAGAAATAACCCTAGGATGCTGAGGCATCGGCGAGGACCAGTGAGAAAGGAAGACGATGTCGGTTTTCATGTGTGTAAACATCGCCGAGCTCTCAGAGAAGATGGACTCACAAGCAGGACGAGATCCGAGGAAGCCAGTTATATGCAGGTGTCGTACGAGCCAATAGTTCTGGTGGGATGGTATCAGTCAGCTTTGTGCAGCACAATGCTGATCTGCGCCGGCCGAAGACGTAGAAGCCGAGGGAGACCGTTGCGATGGACAAGCGGAGGGCGATTGCTCACAGTGAACTTGTTGAGGCAGTCTGAGGCGAGGCATTGCGACAAGCGGTCAGATACGGTCGCCCAGCTGATGTCTAGGGAGATGCTACTCCTAATTGAAGCGACCAAAGCCATGCTAGATGAGGAAAGCGTGACCGAGAGCGGTGGCCTGTGAAGTTGAAGAGAATTAGTGCGGGTCCCTCGGCACGGGAGATGGAAGATGGAGACGGGTCCAAGCGTCGGAAGTTAGTCCTTCTCTGTTGAGCGGTGCCCTGTTTCCATGCTTTTCTTTGTCACCGCCGGGATGAAGGGACGATGGCGGCAGGCACGATTCACAGTCAGAGCAACACTCCCTTCGACGATCGTCCTACATCCATGCGTTCAGCTTCTGCTCACGGAGCCGCAAGAGCGATGGCACCGACAGTGTATTCGATAACGTTCGCTCTTGTCTTCTAGCATGGCTCAACTTTGAGCGCCAGATTAACTTGTCTCAAGTGTGCACATGTATGGGTCGAAGGATCGGTCCGCAGGCTAGAGACGAGGCGACGGGCTCCTCTGCATCGTCGAGGAGGATGACTTGGTCTCCATCCGCATTTCGTCCTTCACCATTCCCATCCCCATCCCCATCTCCTCCCTCAGCATCATGTCCAACAATGTCCCTACTTCCTGCCCACCCAAGCTGGCCGAGCAAGTTCTCGATTGGCTTCACTACGAGTGAGAGCTCTTCCTCACTCCGCACGCGGCTCCCAGTCCTCCCGCGACGCTCGCGGAACGTGACTGACTACCGTTGTTCAACCCAGCCACAACTCGAAGACGCGAGAGGAAATCCTTGAGCTCTGCCACGCGGAGGATTATGCCGAGCTTGAGAACAGACTTGGGACTCGCATCGAGTTCGGCACGGCGGGTGAGTGGCAGGGATACGTCGGGGGGTTGCCCGCACCGCTGACGCGTGGTCCGAGGATCTCTGTTATCATCAGGCCTGAGGGGCCGTATGGAGGTCAGTGGCGGTCGTGGACGGAGGGATGGCTCTCTAGAAGACGATGTCTGACTTGCTCACTTCAGGCCGGCACGAGCCGCATGAATGACGTGAGCAGTGGCGGGAGACTCGGGAGTGGACGCGTTGGCTGATCGAACGTGAGATTGTCGCCCGCCCGATTAGCTCACGGTGATCCAAGCCTCGCAGGTTTGTCTTTTACTTCTGATCCATTGCAGTCGATCGTATACTGACATTGCACTTCACCTCACTCACCCACTTACTCCAGGGTCTCTGTGCACACATTCTCCGAGTCTTCCCTAACGCCGCAACTCGTGGACTAATCGTTGGCTACGATCACCGACACCACTCCGAGCGCTGGGCCAAGCTCACAGCAGCCATATTTGTCCGCAAGGGCGTCAAGGTAATGCTATATGAGGGGACTGTCCATACCCCTCTGTAAGTGTGTCGGTCGTAGATACAAGGCTCGGTGAGGAGAAGGCTGACGTCTGTCGGCGTGCGATCCAACAGTGTCCCCTTCGCGGTCAAGCGGCTGGACGCTGTATGCGGTGTCATGATCACGGCCAGTCATAACCCAAAGCAGGACAATGGCTACAAAGGTCGGCTGTTAGCCATAGAGTGGCGTTAATGTGGACTACTGACCAGCAAGCGACACACACACATAGTTTACTGGTCCAACGCCATTCAAATTATTCCTCCTCACGATGGGCTCACCGCGGCTGCAATTCTCCAGAACCTCCCGCCAACGCTGTGGGAGCCAGGGAACATCCGAGAGTCTCCGCTCTGCGAGGACAGAACGGATGAGATGAAGCGCGCCTACTTTGAGCATCTTGCAACGCTTTCTCGAACGCGGTCGAACAACAGCTCTGGTGCTCTCAAGTTCGTGCACACAGCGATGCACGGTGTAGCGACGCCTTTTCTCCTCCAGGCGTTTGAGGCCTTCGGATACCCCGCACCCGAGCTCTGCCCGGAGCAGAAAGACCCGGATCCCGAGTTCCCGACGGTCGTCTTCCCGAATCCAGAGGAGAAGGGCGCGCTCGTTCGTGTGGTTTGATGCTCTCTGGGCCAATGGAATATCAGCTCACCCCCTTTCTCTATAGGACCTTGCGATGAAGCACGCAGACTCTGTGGGCGGACAAATCGTCATCGCGAACGATCCGGACGGAGATCGCTTCACAGCTGCCGAGCGTGCTGAGTGAGTCATGTCCGTTCTTTACCACGTACACAGCTGCTCTCAGCCGGTTGATTCTCCTACACTCCATCAGAGACTCGTGGACCGTGTTCACAGGTGATCAAATCGGAACGCTCTTCGCAGCCTGGGTCTTGCAGGGTTACAAGAACTCGGGCGAGCCAACTGGTTGGTCATTGCTCCGGTCCACGAGAATTGACCTTGTTGCTGAAGAGCTCTTATCGGACCTGGCAGACAGGCTGGCGATGGTCGCGAGTACGGTCTCGAGCAAGATGATTGCTTCTATGGCCCGCCTTGAAGGTTTCAAGTTTGAGGACTCTCTGACCGGTGAGCGAGCGCCGTTGTTTCCGTATTCCTCTATTGATAGTCTGCTGAACTACTTCTCTTCTTTACTTCAGGCTTCAAGTACATCGGCAATGCCGCCGAACAGTTGGACAAGGAAGGCTTCGCGGTACCTTTCGCCTACGAAGAAGCCATGTCAGTGGGCTCCATTCTCTTAGTACTCCTAGACAGGCGCTGAAGGAGCTCTGGTGCAACAGTGGCTTCATGCTCAGCCAAGAGATCAGGGACAAGGATGGAATCACAGCTGCGGTCCGTGACGCAGAGGGCTAAGCGGTAATTAAGCTGACTTACCCTCCCTCGCCGTTCAGGCTTGCTTCGCAGAACTATGTGGCTCGGTATACACACGAGGATCGACTCTCAAAGCGTACCTCGCTGAGCTCTCCGAAAAGTGGATCCTGAACTCTCCAGAAGTCGCGTCCCTGTAACTCATCTCTCACGCGCGATCCCTCAGATACGGCACGTTTGTTACTAGAAACTCGTACTTCATCTGCCGGGACCCCAAGGTCATAGAACAGATATTCCATCGGCTCCGTTACACATACTCTGGCGAGGTGAGGGCGCGCCTCCTAAGCACCTGCTCACGGCCACGGCCCTGCCTGACAGTGCATGTCTTTATCTGTGCAGCCCGACTTGGCAGTTCCTTCCCTCCCTCGCGGTCTCAAGCCACTCTCTCCGCCGAAGACACTTGGTGGACTTCGCATTACCGGCATCCGAGACCTGACGCTTGGCTACGACTCGACCCTCCCTCCGAAGTTCGAGCCAAGGCTCCCCAATAGCGGCGGGGAGATGATCACTTGGACCGCCGGGGAAACCGGCGGCGAACAGGTTGTTCTCACTATCCGGACTAGCGGCACAGAACCCAAGGCAAGTGAAGAGATTTTCTGCCAACCTCTCAGATTGCTGACGTACGCACCGTCCGACGGCCGGCACCACAATTGCACCTCTTCCCCATTTAGATCAAGTACTACCTTGAGGGATCCGGCCCCTCAGCCGCACGCGTCGATGAGATCCTCACGTGTGTCGTCAGCGAGCTTAGAGGTGACTGGATGGAAGCGGACAAGCACGGCCTCGGATCGCCGTAGCTCAACGGGAGAGGAGGAGATACTCATGTGAATCACGTCGACGGATGACCCTGTATAGTAGGGGGCTGGTCGGAGCGTGGCCGATGTGAAGACCGGGCGCGAGACTAAGTGAGTGAGGGGTGACGGACTGGGCCAAAGGGTTGCAGTGGTGCTTTGATTGTGCGCATATCTGTATCCGGCAGCTTGCACCAAGGTCGCAGACCGCAGTGAAAGTTCTTTGATACGTTCTTAATGAGCTTGAATCTTCCCCAGAGTTGCACGTCATGTTGGATGGATACAGAGGCTCGTGAGAAACCCCAGACAGGGTGACCGACCGTTCCGGAGTTGAGCGAAGTCGGCTTGGGTGGGTAGCTAGGCGCCCCCATACGCTCGGCAGTATTCTCCGCACCATCCTCCGCTCATTCTTTATACGTCTACAGCTCTCGGTGCTCCTTCAACGATCAACTTATCTGCTCTCTACTTCTCTCTCTGTTCTCCTCTGCCTCCTTCTCCCTAGCCGACGAAGACGCTTGTAGGATTCTTCCCTCTACCCTTCTCATTCAAGATGCGCGCCACTTTCGCCTCAACGCCCCTCCTCCTTCCCCTGACGGCCTTTGCCGGGCAAGTCTTTGCCCACTCTCACACTCGCCACCTCGACAACCGGGCGGCTGCCCGTCAGCTGCTACGCCGGGAAGAGGGCACTGCTACACCAGGTTCCACCCCCCAGGATGCTATCAGCGCCTACAAGTGCGACCCGAGTAAATGCCAGCTCCCAAACTGCCGCTGTGTGAGTAGGGGCGTGAAGGTGGTCGCCAGAGGGGGGGGGGGGGAGGGGGCTCCCCTCCGCCTCTTTCTGTCGCCCGCTCTCTCTATCGCTCAAACGCATTCCTTCGAATTCCTATCTGACACAATTTTCTATCGGACGGGATCTGCAGGCCAGCACGGATGCGCCGGGAGGTCTCAAGCCTGTGAGTGGAATCCAGTGGTCGGCCTAACTACGCTTGCTCTGTCCTCGTCGTTGCAACGTAGTGTCCTGAGGAGCGTGCGAAGAGGCTCATGCTGACGGATCCCCCCTGCCTGCTTCTGTTTTGAAACACTCCTTTTCAGGAGGAGACACCCATGTGTGTAGTCCCACCTCCGACCCTTGATGTGTAATTCGATAGTTGCTGATGAAACTCGCAACGCTCTCAGGTTCATCGTCTTCACGGCGTGAGTTCTCTCGTGTCATGCATGGCGCGCAGTTACTTATTACCCTGGTGCACTCCATCCCTGATAATCAGCGATGATGCAATCCAGAAGTATACGATTGACTCAGTCAATCAGTTCCTTGAAAAGCGAAAGAACCCCAACGAATGCCCGTGAGGACAGCCGAATTTCTACCAACTTTGCGCTCGCTCGCTGATCCATCTTTCCTTCAGGATCAAGATGACCTACTACACATCCTTGTCGTATACAGAGTACTCAATGGTCACTGAATGTAAGCCAAAAGTCCTTGAGCTCTCTGACCCGGACGAAGAGGTTGATGGAAGCGCTTTAGGGTACATGAAAGGCAACGAGATCGCGGATCATACGTCAGTTATGATGCAAAGTATGCCTGCTTCTACTAACGATGCAGCTGAAATGCGGCCTTGATCCCACCAGGATGACCCACGTCGAACTGGCCGGAGCAGACGAAGTGATTGTTGCTCCTTGCTGTTCAGCTGAATCGTCAATGCTAACGGATCATTACGCTCTGTCCTTCAGATCAATGGCAACCTGATCGCTCTGAACTCGGTCGCCGGCATCCCGCTCTCAGACATAACGGGATTTCGGGCTCCGTACCTGAATTACTCAACGTACGTCCCTAATCCATTCCCGGCCTTGAGCGAGACCGCACCACTGACATTGAGTCCCCGCACATCAGTGAACTCCTCACACAGCTCCGGGACTCGGGATTTACCTACGATTCTTCGGCAACCGCGAGCTCCAAGGTTGATGCGGCTAGCACGGATGCTTTCTGGTCAGTCAAGAGCCCTATTTAGATGTCGGGACGGTCCAAGACTGATAAATCTACAATCTAGGCCTTACACGCTTGACTATGGCCTGCTGAACGACTGTCTGACGTTCGAAAACATCTGCTACGGCAAGCCGGAGCTCCCTGGCTTCTGGGAGGTGCGTGCTCCCTCGGCCGTGTAGCAAGGCTGAATGGCTCACAATGTCACTCTCGGCCTCTAGATCCCGATGTACGCCATTTTTGGAAACCAGAGTGAGAACGACATCCACCTTATGGACCCCTGGCTCGACGGACCGAACGAAAAGATCCTCCAGGACATGAAGGATACTTTCACTGCTCACTATACGGGGTGAGCATGTTTTTTTTTTTTTTTTTTTTTGCCTGTGTGATCAGTTGGCTGGGACTGAACATGTCTCCTTCTGCAGCAAGCGCCAACCGTTCGGTCTCTACAGTGAGTTGTTCCGGAACCCGCTCAGTCGTGCTCCAGGGTCTAAACAGTCTTCTCTCTCAGCTCACCCGACGCATGTTGCTCCCAATGTTCCCGGGGTCACTACTCCCACGGGGACCATAAACATGATCAACGAGTTTCTCGACTGGGCTCAGGCTCAGAACAATGGTGAGTCCAATCAATTACGGACGACTCGAAAGCAGAGGTGACATCCTCCTTCAACAGTCTGGATCGTCTCTTCCGCCCAGCTCCTAGAGTGGGTGCGCAATCCCAAGTCTATCAAAGATTTGAAGGACTCGGAGGCTCTCCGGTGCTCGATGCCCGACATCCCCGACGGCACCAAGATCTGCAACGGCATGCCCGGCATTGAGGACAATCTCCTCCAGCAATGCAGCTTCAACGACTTCCCCTTTTCCACCTGTTACGGATGCCCTGTCACCCCTCCGACGCCCAGCAACCCCCTACCGGAACAGGATCTCACGCGAAAGGACGGCCCTCGGTACCGCCGTGAATACTAGCCTTCCAGCGAGGGTGATGGGCGATTCGCTGACCTCTTCTTCTAGTCCCGAACAACTGCTCGACGGCGTTCTGGGACCCCATCGGTAACAAGTGCATCTGTTCTGGCTCGGACTGCTCCTTCACAGATGGCACACGCCCCATATCTGTGCGCGCTTCACCTCGCTCGTCGCCACCGGCCGTGCTGACCTCGGCCGATCGTTCTCTCACCTCGCTCAGGTCGGAGGCGTTCAGTACTCTGGAGGAGGCGTTGGCTCGGCTTCCACCAAGGCCTCGGCCACACCCAAGCCTGTGCGATACGTGCCGTTCGACAGTGGCGCGTCATCTAGAATGGTGCCGTCTACACTCGTCGGTGCCGCCAGCCTCGTCCTTCTTGCAGTCTTTTCGACCGTCGGGGCCGGACTGCTTGGTGCGGCCTTCCCCTAGACAAAGACTGGTCTCAATCATCTCTCTCATCGCCGTCGTCTGCCTTTCCCATTTCTTTCGTCCTTGATTCATCTCCTTACACTGCGGATCATGCTTCTGACCACAACTCATTGTCATACCATGCATCTCGGACACTGTAGTCCTGTAATTTTCGTCCTTGTCTTCGGGTGTTTTTCCTTATTGCAACGCCTCCCCTCCCACTCGTTTCATGACGACTTTCAGTTTTGTTCCCTCTTCGCTATATTACGCATCCTGATCTATCTCGTCCAGTGCTGCAGCCCGCCTTCGAACCCCTTCCCCCCTCTTATAGCGGCCGCGGCTGAGAACCCCAGCCTACGCGTCACCATCGGTCACCGCCCGCCACTGCCGAGGTTTAAGGGTTCGCGTTCATTTCCTTCGCGTCTCGCCGACGAACCAGCATCACGTCCCCATAGCCCTCGCTCGCCGTCACACGCGACGAGGCACCAACGGGAATCCCCACACATGCTCCACCTCACGCTCATCGCCCTTCTCCTCGCCGCCGCGCTAGACCAGGTACAGGCTCGCGAGGTTTACCACCAGGATTCGCCTTTCGTTGCGCGAGCGCCCCGACTTCCGAGCCATGCCTTCGACCCGCGGCGCGGCAAGGTCCCGCTCGAGGTGTACTCCCATACGCCCAGAACGGGCTCTGGCGTCCATCTCGCGCGAAGGGACGGGAAGGACAGGACGCTATACGAAGGTCTAGGATGGGAGCAGCCTGGAGGGTGAGTAAAGTCTCAGCACTCTTCCCGCTTCTCTCGGCATAACGACGGCGTACCCCTCGCTCGCTCGCTCTCCTGCCTCTTCGACCGTGACCCCTTCTTACCAGCCTTGACTACTTCCGCCGAACTTCAGGCCCTTTTACTGACGGCAGATATCCACCCCTTTCCATCACAGCTCCTGCTCTGCAGCCATTGAGGTCGGCGGCAAGACGTTCTACCTCTCCGTTGACACTGCCAGCTCGGACCTCTTGCTTGCCTCCACCCTTTGCAAGACGGCCGCCTGCAGCGCTCTCACAGGATCCAAACCGATAGCTGCGATCGATCCTGATGGCACCGGGAGCACACCCTGGGTAGAGCTCTACAACGTCCGCAACGCCCGGTCGTTCCAAGCCGTCAATGGGAATCAGACGGCTTTTAGCGTCGGTTTCGCGGACGGCACGATTGCTGGTGGCTTCGTCGCTCGAGAGAACGTCTCCTGGGGAGGCATCATCGGTCCGCAGGTCGGCCGAATGGGGTCACCTTCTCAGGCATTCGGTGTGTCCTTCATCTCCTAGTTTCGCTCCAAAGTGCCAACCAGATTGACTCTGTTCTGCTCGCGGTTGTGTACGTGTCAGGGGTCATCAATTCGACAAACATCACGCTCGCCTCTCAAAAGATCTCTGGTGTTCTCGGTCTCGGCTTCCCTCGCCTGTCGACTATCTCCAACCTCTTAGGGGAGGAGGTTGCTCCGCCGGTGTTGGCAAGCCTCGCTGGGAACGGCAGTCTTGCTTACCCTATTTTCGGGCTTCATCTTGAGAGGACTGCGATCATGGGCGGGTCTCTCACCCTTGGTGCGTTAAAGACTCAAAAGAGCTTTTTACTGTATTGAAGACTGCCTTGTCTCGTCATAACAGGAGCCATTGACTCGCTCGTCGTGTCGGATCAGTCCAACATCCAGTGGCACCCTGGTACGCGTCTAGACGTCCTCAGCATTTGACCCGCCTCGAGCTCAATTTCTCTCTTGGCCTGTTAGTTGTCAAGTTCCCACCCTACAACGGGGCACCACTTGCGAACCATACCTCTCCCTTCCTTCAATGGTCGCTCGTGCTCACCAACGTCTCTGTGAGTTTCGACAACCGCCTGCTAGCTTAACGTTTCTTCAGACTGATCACGGCGTCAACAATTTCTCCTTCCCCAAGATGAATGGAACCCAAATCAAGCTAAACCAGACGATCTACGAGGAGACCCGGAATGAGACCCGCGCGCTCCTCGATTCTGGAGCCTCGGGGATCTTTGGACCTATCGAAGACGTAAGTATGGGGTTTGTTCCAGGAGTCTCGGGCCAGACGACTGATTAGCCCCGCCTATCAGGTCGCCGCCCTATTCGCTCTGGTGGACGGCAGCCGGATGGTCTTTGACGGCCAATGGATCGCGCCGTGCGAGACGCGGATGACAATGGAATTCAGCTTTGGGTGAGCTCGTCTATTTTTGTAGAGACACGTCACTCCTCTGACGCCCTTGCTCTCCGACTAGCGGGAGAACCTACACGCTTCAGCCCAGCGACTGGCTTATCGGCCGGGTGTCAACCAACACCGCGGAGTGCTACGCATGGCCTGTCGCTCTGGTGAGCCCTTGTTCAGCCCGACAAGGAGCATGTGAACGAGGAATTGACATCTCGCTTGGCAGCCCCCATCTGGTGACGGACTCGCATGGCAGCTTGGGACGCCCTTCCTGCGTGCTGTCTACTCGATCTACTAGTGAGCTTGCTCGCGATCGTGGCGCACGCGACTTGTTCAAGATCTCATTGTCCCTTCTCTCTTCTCTCAGTCTTGGTATCAACGGTCTTCAGGACCCCCTCATCGGACTCATGAACCTGCGGAACTCCTCCTTGTCCGAGTCGCCCTCCGCCGTCTCTAGCCTTCTAAACACCTACCCCCAGATTACCACTGTCCTCCCAAACTCCCTCCTTCCGACGCCGACCTACTCTCGACCTCCCTATCTCTTCAACACCACAGCCTTCTACTCCTTCGACAACGCGTCATCCGCGACTCGGACCTCTATCATCCCGATTCCGACAGAAGGACTCGGCAACAGTACGTACATTCCCCTCGCGATCGACACAGGAGGCAAGATTACAACACTCGGCGGCGGGCAGACGCCGCTTCCGACAGCCCAGAGGGCAACGCTCGACGCTCGCCAATCGGTCGAATTGCTCAGCCAACGCAGCAGCGTCTTGGCCGCCGCAACGGCCACATGGGTTAGTGGCGCGAATCATCCGAATGGAGCCTGCGAGCGAGTTTCTGGTGGGATCGGGGCTCCAGTGGTCCTTGCGGGTCTCTTCGCTTGGGCGCTCATGGCGAGCGATCTCTAAGTCTGCATTGAGGACCGCTATGTTCTCACTTCATCATCATCTTTATCGGACATTTTATTCACACATACGCATTTTTCCTCACCATCACATACACTCATTCTTTTCTTTACTCCGCTCTTCCATGAATTTTCAATGCTTCGCCCCCCTTGCCCGTCGTTCGCTTGAGAACCATGGATCAGCAGCCAGAGAGTATTACACGCGCCTCGTCCGCGTAACCTTAATGCATGCGGCTCGTTTTCCTGAGTGAACCTTCCTTGTTCAAGGCTAACGAAATGAGCAAGGGCGCTTGAAAAGTCAGGGGAGTCAGGAGGATTTCTTATTCTCCGTGTCCTTCCGGAACTTGCGGTGGTTCTCTCTCCTCGCAGGCCCGCTCGAATGGATGGATTGTTGGTCTAAATATCATCAGCTGAGGAATACTGGTGCTTCCTTCGAAGAGGAGCAGGCCAGTCATTCCATCGAGCCGGAATATTCGACGTCAACCTTGGGAAGGGGCTTGCGTCGGTCCCGCATCGATGTGAGGCGAAGGGAGAGTCTCATGAAAACTCAACTCGAATTCAAACTATCCACAGCTGCCAGGCAGTGGTAATCGACCAACCCACGCGCACCGAGCCAGCGGCGGGCGACTCATCGGAACTCGCTGAGGCCTACAGAATTAGGCCTGGATAACCACATAACGCATTAAGAGCAAGACAAGATCTGCCTGCGGTCAAGTCCCTTTTCAACGAGGCTGTAGCCAACGACTCAACAACCGCCAAGAAGCCAACAGAAGAAGGTCCGGAGGTGCATGGTGCTTGAAATCCTGCTTATCAACTCTCTTCAGTGAGCTCCCTGATTTACGCTTCTCACCTGGTGCTTGTCACCTCTTCCTTCACTAAGACATGATTTTTGCTTGATCCGTCTTCTCTTCCCCCCTCTTCCAACACCCACATCTACTCCCAAGCAACGACGGCGATGATCACCATGATTCAGAGCATCGGGACGGGCCTGTAGAAGTCCACTATCGGCTGGGAGGACCCCATAATCGAGCTTAACCACCTCATTCAATGCCGCAAGACGCAGATTGAGCATTCGTACGAACGCAAGCAGAAGGACAGCAAGGCTGGCTAGGGGACCGAGTAGACCGACTCGGGAAGGGGGTCTCGAGCCTCAAGTAGAAGAAGGTGGCCATCATCCTAAAAAAGATGAGTGTCAACTACGTTCCTGGCCTAATGAAACGCAGAGGCGGAATGCTGATCTGGCCTTCACGTCTTCACTTATAAACGGCCATCCCCTTCATGTGAACTCTAATGCTCCTCTCGAGGGTCGCCAACTCACATTATATGCCTGATTCCGCAGAACCCCCCGGGGTTAACTGTCGATGAGTAGATGGCGGTGGAATTGATGAAAGGTGGCGGCGCACTTTGGCGAATCGCTCTCACCCAGTAGGGCTGGTCGCCCCAATTCATCCCTGCTTCTACCGCCGTCGACTTCCTAACTGGGACCAAATCTACTCTCTCGTCTCTGTGCGATCTCCGTCAACATGCTCTCGTCATCCCCATACCGAATAGATAATGCGATATTGCAGCAGAGGATCCATCCTCTTACGGCCTCATCGGACCCTCTCTTGCCAGCAGTGAGAAGAAAACGGAGAACATAGAGGACGCATGTTCTGAGTTGAGCTCGTTGCTTATGGTCTCACTTAGGTCTCGCGTACTCCTCCTATGGCAAGGGCGCCGCCGGAAAACCTATCGGGTACTACAACAACTTTTCGATGGCCAGGCCACTGTCGCCACCAAGAACCCGGTACTGGCCCCATGGCCACGGATTGCGCCAAGGACACTGCTCGCTACTGGATGCTATGAATAACGTTCCAGCTCGTCGAACTCGGGTCGGAGAGAGAGCTGAAGTCCTTTCCTCCTCGATAGCTCGCCCGGAGTTCTCATCTTGCTCGTCGCCTCTTCCCTGAGTTCATCGCCAGTTCCATCGTCGGCCAGTCGGCTTCTAGTGATTTGTATCTTCGAGCTTCTCAATTAAATGACTAGGCTCATGCAATGGTCTTCCTTCTCTCCTTCAAAGTCCCAGCTGTTGACATAGTTGATGATCTCAAGACTGGCCACCTTATTGGCGTGTCGCCCTCGGCAGAGGTCTGGGCTCGGCTCGTCGGATCGCTCGCGAGATTCACCTTTGCGCCAGATCTCACCCCCCACCTCAAAGGGCTTACCGTTGCATCTACGATGCCACCATCAAGCAATGCCTGGTCTAGGGTCCCTCGGTCGTTATCTGGAAGGACGTCGCTAGTTTGTCCATCCTTTCCGATCCATCTAACGACTCATTTTGCGTGTTTCGTTGGTCAGTCGCCGTCACCGCCCCAAACCTTACGATTACGCACTCATCCAGTTTGACAGCTGTCGGTGTCGCGATTGCTGCCGCTCTCTGCCACAGGACCAGGCACTACCCCTCGAGAACTGAACTATATCCCGAACCGGACCGCGAGTGAGCATTGGAGCGCTCTACAGCAGCTGAGCATTCTGAACTGATGGTGTTGCTCGGTTTCTCTAATTGCCCTTATCTGTGTCGTCCTTCAAGTCTGTTGTTTATCCCTAAGATTTGTTTCCAGGCACAGCCTCTCTAGGGGCCGAGCGGACCCGCCTCGTTCTCTGTCGTAGACGCGATTGCGATCGACTGGCTGCGCAATCGCCTGGAGTTGGGAAATGCCTCGCCCGAGGACCTGACAGACACAGGGCTTGTTATCTCCACTGGCCTCATAGGTGCGTCTCAATGTCATTCAAATGTAGAGGCTTGGTCAAGCCCTGACCGTACCATCTCTTTGCATCTCTCTTTAGTTGGTGAAGCAATTGGGGGCATCATCGTCGCTCTCCTGATCATCTGCGAATTTGGTTGAAAAACTTGATGTACTTTTACAGGGTGCCTCTTGATCCAGATGGATTTCTTACTTGCTGATTGGCAATGAGCCGCCCAAGTTGAGGCTTAATGCCTGCTTGCACATCCGCAGTACTGTGCCGATCCCTTCCCCCGCGCCACCCTTATCCGCTTCGACATGTCTTTCACCTGTTAATCTCATCGGTCTATAGTGGTTTCTATTAAATCCAGATTCTTTCGACAAGCGAAGATGGTAATTTAGGAGGCAGCAATGTTGATTTAGATCAGCAGCATAATCATCGGCTGGGCCAAAAGATGCGAAACGGATCTTCAAAGACTTGTTTTGAGGAAAACAATGAGAGCACTGTCGGCGATCACCACAAAGCTGTTCGACGAGCTTGATGAGAGCGCAAGAGCCGATCGAGCTTGCCTGAGCAACGAGGAGGCTCAAGAGGGCGCGCGTCACCGAACTCGACCCTCGACGCGATTGGCCCTCTCGCTCTGTTCCCCTTCCTTGACCACCACCATTCAGCGTCGTCCGCTTTCCCACGCCCATGACTGCCCTGGACGTCACCGCCGCCTTCCGTTCGGCCTATCAGACTGCTCAATCTTCGTCAAGCACTACCTTTCCAGCTGCATACGCCCACCGTCCTCCGGCGCCTCGGGGACGCCCGTCGACGTCGACGTCCACAGCATCTGCTTCCTTGCAAGATGTGGATGAGATCGACGACTTTCTCATTGAAGCATACAAAATTGTGAGATCCCCTCTCTCTCCTCTTGCTCTAGCGCCTGCTGGTACACATGTGAAAAATGACGAGGAGGCTGAGAGACTGTCGCGTCGCGCTCATCCTCTCTCTCTTCCAGCACGACCATATCCAGACGCTCCTCGCCCAGCTTCGGACCATCCGGCGGCAGTATTTGTCTATCTTGCCCTCCTCATCGTTGGCAATCTCCAAGGGCAAGGAGCGTGATCGCGGCCTGACGGACACCGAGCGGGACGAGCTCGACCTACACACTAAGATCCTGCTCAAACGCTGCCTCGAACGCATACTCGTCCTAGAGAGCCGCGAGGCCAAGGACGGAGGACCTAGTAATAAGAAGTTTAAGAACCAGGGTAGGCCACGTTTACATCGCCCTGAAGGAACGAGACCCGTGCTGACGGCGATTGATCTCGCGCGGCGGCGCGTGTGACCCCACGCTAGCTCCCGGCCCGACGACGTCTTCGCGACTGCTCTCGCTCATCGTCCCGCCGTCACTCCAGCCGACGCTTTCCTCGTTCGTCGGAGGCTCCTCGACCGCGCATAATACGCTTCTAGCTGCCCACCACGCTTCGATCCTCTTCCACCTCCACGCCTCTCTCTCTACCGCGGGAGAGACTTTCTCGGCACTCCAGGAGGAGCGCGTACGACGGATCGAGGAGTCAACGTCCCGCTCACTCGGTGGCGGGCTGGGGTATCTCATGGAGAACCAGGCCAGTCAAGGGGGTACTAAGCCTGTGCATGTCCCGCCGCCTGTGGTTATCAAGCGCGAGGGCGAGGCGGAGCTCTCGCAAGAGCAAATCCAGCTCTTTGAGAGCGAGAACGCTCAGATGTTAGAGGGCTACAACGAGCATCTGGAGCAGGTCAGATAAATCCATCGTCGCTCGTGTCATTTGTTCGAACATTGCTGAACACCATGCACCCCCTTGAAACAGATTCAAAAGACACAGCAGACGCTTCTCCAGATCTCGACGCTCCAGTCCCTCCTCACTCAGTCGCTTCTCCAACAATCCGAGACCTCGGATCGACTCTTACTCGAGGCAGGGCAGGGTGTGTCAGATGTGCGGGCAGGTAACGCCCAGCTCGTTAAGGCCAAGGAGCGGGGTGGCAGTGGGCGGACGATGCTGCTGGCGTTCCTGATCGGGGCCTCGCTTGCGCTCCTCTTCCTCGATTGGTACTCTTGATAAATCACGGATTGTCCAGGAATGAGAGATGGGCAGAAACGAAAGAGCGAAGACAGGCACGACTGATAGCGAGGGGATCCAAGCGTTCCTTCCGGTTGGACTGAGCCGATTGCCGGAGGAAGGAGAGACGGAGAGTCAGAGACGGAAAGAGAGAGAGGCATCGTCTCCTTGACCATCACCATATCATCATAACTCCACACACAGCATGAAGGCCTTTGTCGTTTCTAAGCACACCCATCCGTCCAACATCGTTCCGTCAGTCGCCGGTCGCGCTCTTGATGAGCGAGCAGTCGACAGCCCCGCTCCTCGTCATCCGAGATCAGCCCTTCCTAGCTGACGCCACGGTTGGCATACCAGCTCTGACGGTGTCCCCGCCCCTATCCCGAAAAAGGGCGAGGTTCTCGTCGACATCTACAGCTCCGGGTGAGTCCCGGCGAGGAGACAACGCGCTTTTGGGCTACTACCCCTTCCTATGCTTCACGATACTTAGGACTGACGCTCGTTCTCCGCCCAGACTTAACTTCTTCGACGTTCTCCAGGCGCAGAACAAATACCAGAGTCAGTCTGGCACGTTGGCTGGCGATGCACTTCAGAAACGCACGTTTTTGAATGAAGCCCACGATATTGCGCGTACTCTCCCTTGCCATCAGCTCAGCCGCCGCTCCCCTTCATCCTCGGAACCGAGTTTGCGGGTGTCATCTCCAAGGACGCTGTCATTCCCGAGGGATCGTTACTCAAGCCTGGAGGTCCGTTTCGATTCTGAGCCTCACTTACGCTAGTACAGCGACTTACGTCTTTGCTCGGCTAGACCGCGTCTTCGGTGCCGCACAGGGTCAGCCGATTTCCCGAGTTTGCGATGGTAGGAGTCATCTGCTGACCACCTCTACAGGTAGCTACGCCGAGCAGATCGCTATCGCTGTCGACCAGCTTCTCCCTGTCCCGCCAGATCTCTCGTTTGATCAGGCTGGTGCGTCTTGACCGACCTCGATGTCGCTTTCGCCAATCTCGCCGCTCATTCTTGCTCCTCTCTGCAGCCGGTATTTGCATCACCTGGCCAACCTCTTGGGAGGGTATCGTCGGTCGTGGTCAGGCCAAGAAGGGTCTGGCTATTTCTCCCGCAGTCGACTGCACGCCTTCTCTGACTGACCGTACATACTCGACGCCCAGGCGACTGGGTCCTCGTTCATGCTGTGCGTTGAGAATCAGTTAATATCAGATATCCTTCTCCTTCTGACTAAGTCTCAATTCGACAGGGAGCCGGAGGAGTAGGCAAGTCCTACCGGGTCTCGCAGCATACCATCATAGATGTCATCTCTCATGCGCAACTCTCCCTTCTCAGGTCTCCCTGCGATCCAGATTGCTGTCTACCTCGGCTGCAAGGTCATTGCGACAGCCTCCTCTGCCGACAAACTCGCCATCTGCACCGAGAAAGGCGGCGCCCACTACGGCGTCAATTACTCGGACAAGGATTGGCAGCAGCAGGTGCTGAAGATTACGGGTGGCAAGGGCGTTGACATCGTCTACGACCCAGTCGGTGAGCGCTCAGAGCCCAGCCTTCTTGCTTCGTATGTAACTTTTGAAGCTGACCTTTCTCTCTCTAGGCCTCCTCGTGCCGAGCCTGAAGGTCGCTGGATGGAAGTGTCGGCTCATCGTCGTCGGTTTTGCGGGGGGAACTATTGAGAAGGTCCCTGCCAACCTTGTCCTCGTCAAGAACGTCTCCATCGTCGGGTTACACTGGGGGTGCTTCTCTTCGATATCTCCCTCTCTCGATTTGACTCTCCCTATTGACCTTATTCCCCTTGGATCCTTTACAGCGCGTACTACAGTGCGTGTTTCCCACTTACTGCTGTCTTGGCAAGTCAGGACGGACCTCAGCTTATCACTCCGTTACTCACCCATTCCAGAGAAGGAGCCCTCGCGACCGGCCGGCGTCTGGGAGGAGCTCTTCAAGGGCTTCCACTCGAAAAAGCTCGTCCCCATCGTCTTTGACCAGGTCTATGAGTGCGTTTAGCGCTCACGGCGGCCCGGGAGGAGTGACACTGACAGTCCGCCTTTCCAGCGGACTCGAGTTCGTTTCGCGTGGACTGGAGGACATCGAGTCGCGGAAGACGTGGGGTGTGTGCCGCTAGCGTGGTCTCACTCCCTTACCCTCCTCTCCCTAACTCCGCTTTTCTTGCAATCCATTTCCAGGCAAGGTCATCGTCCGCGTCAAGTCGGCACCCGGAGGAGGCCAGTCCGGTACGGGAGTCTCTAAGGCCTACGCTAAGGCGGCCGAGTCCGGCTGGACGGGCGAGCCGACGGCTAAGGCTAAGCTCTGAGGGGCCGTCGACGCCGGAAGATCTTTCTTGGATGATTAGCGATGACTTGCATGTTTGAAGAAGACCAGGTCATGAAACATCAGAGCTTCGCCTGAACGTGTGCCTCTTGCACAACGAGCTGCCCGACATCGGCACTCAAAGGCTGGCCGAGGATCATCTCTGAGAGGACTTTTCCAGTGCCTGTTTTTAAAAATAATAATAATATTAAAGCGAATTCCGCGTCAAACAGATATGACATCAGCTCTGAGGTATGTCAAGGAGAAAGAACCACAAAAACGCACCTGGCGCGAGGGTGATGCCCCAGGGGCCGTGGCCGACGGCGACGAAGACGCGCTTCCGGCCGCATGATTTGAAGGGACCAAGCATGGGGACTCCATCGGATGAGAGAGGTCGGTAGCAGATCTGTGTAGCGGGGAGGGAGAGGAGTGGGCAAAGAGCTTGAGAGAGGAACAAGGCCACGCCGCACGTACCTGAGATCGGAGGAGCTTCGCGCCCTTGCTGACATCCAGTCGCGTGGAGGACGCCGCAGAAGAAGCGAGGAGCCGATCGATGAGCGTCTGATCAAGAAGGTCCATCACTTGAGAGGCGTTCTTAGGCAGTCGGTGATCCAAACCAGGAACGTCTGGACGACCGTCTGCCACGATGGCCGAGGAGACAGCGTTCTCGCCTCCGAGCCAGACCTCGCCACAGATCCTGCGAAGGGCGACAGAGGTGGAAAGGACGTCAGAGATCCACACGAGCGCTTTAGGGCGTTGTTGGTCCGTTCGCACCTTGTGAAGAACTCGGGCGACGGCGTGAACCCGCGGGCGCGCTCCTCATCCGAGAGCCGGCCCGCCTTCTTGAAGGAAGCCTCGACGGCAGCGTCTGCTCCAGCGATGCCCGCGAAGACGGCCTCGGCTGGGAGGACGTCGTCTTCAGCGGCGTTGGCATCCCCTGCAGGCGCAGGCTGAAGGATGATCGAGTGACCCGGGACGTTGGTGAGCGCCAAGGCTGGGAGACCGAGCTTTGTTGAGAGGGCCGAGGTCCAGGGCCCAGCGGCGAGGACGAGGTCGGTGTAGGGGATCGAGATGGGGTCGAGGCTGTTGAGTGGTTGAACGAGGATGGTCTGTTGGGTGACAGTTGACGGCGAGAGGGAAAGCGGCTCGGCGAGATTGAAGCGTAGACCCTTGGTAATGCAGAGGTCGAAGAGCGTCTGGCAGAACTTTCCCGGATCGCTGTTGTGTATGGTGTGGCACGAACGGGCAGAGCCAGGTAGACCAATCAGCGAGGAATTGGTCACTTCTTGCGCTCATCATCCTTCGCCGTGAGCCGGACTCACACTGCAGCCGTCCGACCTCCCTGGAGGCTGACCCTCTCACCCTGAAGCCAGTCCCGATCGAGCTTGTCGAGCGTCTCGCCGACCGGCAGCGTGCGATACGCGCTCATGTGTTCGTCCTTCCCACCAACATGCAGTCCGACAGCATTGAGCAACCTCCATTCCCACCGATCCCTTCCTTGGTGGGCCTTATCGAGGTCCTCAAACAGCCGGAAGCTAAGCTCTCCGAGCGGGAGCGTCGTATGAGGGTGCCACGATGCGGCGATAAAGCCGGCGGCGCGAGAGGACGCTCCGGGGGCGATGCCGACGTTGTCAATGAGGGTGACCGTCGAGTTAGGCGGCAGAACGGAGTCATGGAGGAGATAGTAAGCAGTCGAGATGCCCATAATGCCTGCTCCGAGGATGCAAACGTGAACGGGCTGGGTGGCTGGCATGGTAGGAATGAGAGAGAGAAAGTCGAGCGTGGGTGTTTGGGGAAGGGCAAAGGGAGGCAGCAAGAGTAGCAGGAGTGTAGTCTGATGGAAATGGGGTGCTGGAGAGAGAGAGCAGACTCTTATTAAGGCCACGTCGTCGTTCGCCGTCTTTGATCATTCGAAGGAGAGCGCTTGGCGGCGCCATGCCGATGCCTGTCTCGAGATGTCCTGTCGAGGTGTCCGGCGTTCGCCGCGGGCGCAAGGTCCCCCCTTGCGCCTCTCGGAACGACGTCCGACCAAGAAGCTCAACGGCTAGGTCGACGGGCCGAGAAACCCGGATTCTTGTAAGATCCTCGGCACTCGGTCGAGACAGGATAGGTGAGGAGAGGGGCCGCCAGCTAGACAGTTAGCGCCGCGGCCTCTCCTCTTGAACCTGAAAGCGTGTGCGTCCAATGTGCGTAGCCGCGCACAATATGCAGCGACTCTCCGCTTAATGCTCATCATCGCAGGCGTCGACATACGAGGCAGGGCTCCCAAGACGCCAGTTTGCAGGGACGCGCCGAGTGCTCGACAGATTATGCAGGCTGGTATGTGAAGCTCACAGACAAGACAGGGAAGGGCACTCTTTCACAAGGGCATAGAGTATCACTCCTTGACAGCAGGCGTCTCCTTCACCTCCGCCTCAACCTCCGGCGTCATAGCCTCCTCCTTCTGCTCCCCATCGGCCCGCTCGACGAACTGGATAGCTCCGAAGCCGCGACCAAGGAGGACCTCCTTTGCGTACGTAGCCGTCTCGACCCCACTCTCGCCACCAAACACCGCCACCGTCGGGTGGCCATCGGCCCCCCAAACGAGCTCAACGGTCGAACCCTTAGCCGCCCGGTTGACAAGCTTCTCCCAAGCCGGGCGAACACTCGCCTTGATGGTGTAGAACGCGAGCGCCGCCGTCGGCACGTCCTCCGTAGACCGCCGCCAGACGTCTGACCTGGCATGGCTGCCATCGGACTTTGGCTTGGTCGCAGCCGTCACCGGTGTCGGGGAAGAGGAGACGTCGGCAGACGGCACGTAAGGCGCTGAGCCCTCGCGGTTGGCGAACAGCTGGACCTTCTCCTCCATCCGGAGACGCTCGACCTCGGCCTGCGGGGGAACGAGATACTGGGTGCCCTTGAGGGCCGCTCCCGGTGTGTTGGCCGCCACCTGCGGGTCGTACTCGGGCCAGTGGCCGGTGAAGGCATCGCCAGAGAAGGGCCGAGGGATTCCGTTCTTCCAAGGGTGGGCGCCCTTGACGAGGAGGCCGGCCTAGAGAAGAGGAGGGACGCGTCGCAGTGCGGTCAGCAAAGTGCTCTGGAGCAGCCGACGCTTGAGCGTGTGAGTCGCGCCTCTCGCCCACTCCCAAAAGTCCTCGACAGGAGGGAGAGAGAGACAGGTCGCCAAAGAGAACAGCAAGGACCAACCTTTTCGAGCATCCAGACGACCTTCGTCGTCGGCTTCGCGCCTCCCTCGTTGAGCCACCACATGATCCTCGACTCGTTCCACTCGACACGCTTCTCGAATCGCTCGGCCGAGTGACCGGCCCAGTCGACGGCGTTTGGCAGGACGCGCATCTTGGGAACGCCATCCCACTCGCCGAGCTTCTCAAGCGGAAGCGCGTCGCGGCGCATGTTGGAGGGGATCGCGACGAGGTGGTAGCGCTCAAAGCCCTTGTTGCCGGCCTTAGCTATCCGGAGACGGCTGGAGAGAGGAAGCAGGAGGGGTTCTCAGCGATGGACGGAGAGAACGAGAGCGGAGAAGACGAGGTACGGACACCTCGGCGCGGTTGAAGGTCGGGGGAAGCTTGACGACCTTCTTGAGCGGGAGGGGGAAGGCCCCGTTCCGGATCGTCGGGTTGGTGACTCTGGGGATGACCTGGGACATGTCCGGGAAGAAGAGAAGGGGCGGGCCCGGGAGAGCGAGAGGGTCTGTCGGTCGATGGAGGTCGATAGAGAAGAGCGAGCGCCTGCTCTGTCCTCCGCCTCTTCGCCCGCGTGCGCCCCTGCCCCGCCCGGCCGGAGCCAGCGCGTCTGGCCCAGATAATTTCGAGGTTCGCTCTCACCACCACCACGCCCCACCCTCCGCTCCCTCGTTCAGCATGGCTCGCCCGAAGACGAGCAACAAGGCCAGGCCGCCTAAGGGCCCCAGCAAGGTCGACCGCAAGGACGCCTCGATCGCCAAGATGAACACCTGGGAGGACACCCTGGACTCGGGCGAGGACGAGTGTGAGTCCTGCTGCCGCCTCTCTTCTCCAGCTTGAGCAGCTGCTGATCAGGTCTCTCTCCCTCCTCCCTCTTCTGCCTCTCCTCTCTCTGGCCGAGCAACTCCAGTTGACCTCAACCGGGACCGCGTCCTCCTCAACGACACGTCCAACAAAGCTTCGCGCGCACCGGCCTCGGACGACGAGTTCGACGACGAGGACGAGGTCTTTGCCCTCCAGGACGATCAGGACGAAGACGACGATGAGGACGCCTATGCTGAAGAGGAGGCCGCCGGGCCCAAGGCCAAGAAGCAGCGCAAGCCCAAGGAGGCGCCCTCGACAGACCCCAAGGGCCGCTACGCCAAGGGCTCCGACGACGAGGGCGCGTTCGACTCGGACGCTTCCGACGCCGACGACCAGGGCTCCGACGAGGAGGAGGAGACCTGGGGAACGAACGCTGCCGCCTACTACGCCCGGCCTTCGACGCGTCGGGCCAAGGAAGACGACGAAGAGGAAGGCGACTCCGACCTCGAGGAGCGCCGCGAGCTCGAAGACCAGGAGGCGAGGAAGCTTCAGCGCAAAATGAGGGAGCAGATGTCCGGCGCCGACTTTGGCCTTGGAGATCTCCCCCAGGTCGGAGAGTCCGACGAGGACGAGGATGAGGCGGCGATCGCTGCTCGGTGAGTGGCTCGCACGCGTCGGAACAACCGTTCCTCAGCCTGTGTCTGACCTTGAGTTTCTCTCTCCCTCTCCGCTCACGCCCTTGTGCTCTTCCAAAGTGCCACTGCCCCTACCGAGCCCATCCCGACAGACACGCCGTCTCTGCTCCGCCATCTCGAGCGGACGGCGCCTGAGACGCTTGCGCTCGCCCGGGAGTGGGGGGACATTGCCGACCAGGTCCCCAAGACGGCGGCGGCCATCAAGCTCGCCCAGCAGGACCTCGGCGAGGACCACCCGGCGATTGGGCCCATGATGCTCCAGTATCGTAGGTGCTAAGTCAGAGACGCGGGCACGAACGAGCTTCGACAGCTGACACTGCTTCCGCACATTCCTATAGAAACCCTCCTCACGTACGCGACGACGGTGGCCTTCTACCTTCATCTCGCGTCGCTGCCTCTCTCCAAGCGCCCCAACCTCGCCACCCACCCTGTCCTTGAGCGACTACTCCAGCTCAAGCACGCTCTCTCGGAGCTCGAGTCCCAGGACCTCGGTGTCGAGTTTGATGACGGCGACTCGGACGACGATGGTTCGGATTTCGCGTACGGCGAGATGAACGTCCAGGGTTCGGACGAGCTCGATGAAGAGGGCGACGACATGGAGTTGCTCGAGCTGGCGGCGCAGATTGAGGGGCTCGACGAGGCGACGAGAATGCAAGTCCTCAAGCACGTCAGTGCGGAGCAGAAGGCCAAGGTCCTTCGGCTCCTCGAGCAGGTCTCGGACGAGGAAGAGGAGGATGAGGAGGGCCATGAGGGAGACGAGAACTCCGAGGGCATGGACGGCCTCGAGGGCGAACTTGACGAGCTGGAGGAGGAGGCCGAGGCCACCCCGCCGCCTCCACCATCGAAGAAGGCCAAGAAGACGAAGAAGGCGTCGTCAGTCGCCGTTCCCGTTCTTGAGGAGCCAACACCTTTCTTCTCCCATGCCTCTTCCTCTACCTTCTCGTCCTCTTCCGCCACCCCTTCCACCTCCACCTCCTCCGCCCGCAAGCCTCGGACCAAGAAGGGCCGTGCCGCCTCCGGCGACAGCGACGTCCTCCTCGAGCCGACCTCCCTCACTACTGCCGACGACGCCGAGAAGGCCGCCGCCCGTCATTCGCTCCGCTTCCACACGACCAAACTCAACCAGCTCGCCGCGCGTCGCACGTCGGCCCGCGCCGGTCGGATGGGCGGCGATGAGGACATCCCGTACCGAAACAAGCAGGCTGGAAGGGATGCTGCGCTCAGGAAGAACGCTCCTAAAGGCGATGCAGGGGACGACCTTGATGGCGAGGAGTACGGCGAGGCTGACCACGCGACCGCGAGGAAGGTCCGCGGGGAAGCAATGTCCGGCGAGGAAGCGGCCGCTGCGCAGGCGGAGGAGGGCGACGATGGGTACTACCAGCTGGTTAAGAAGCGCAAGCGCGAGGCCAAGGAGGAGAAGCAGGAATCCTACGACGAGGCGAGGAACGCGCAGAGGTGAGCAGTCCATCAAGCTCTGCTCGATGTTTGCCTCAACTGACATAGCTTTCCCCCTTTTCCTCTACTTCCTAGGATCACCGAGGATTCGTCTGGCGCCGCTGGCCCTCGTGGCCTCACGCGCGCGATCCTCAAAAACAAAGGACTCACTCCTCACCGAGCCAAGGATGTCCGCAATCCTCGCGTCAAGAAGCGCAAGCGCTTCGAGAAGGCCAAACGCCAGGTCGGGTCTATGCAGGCCGTCTACAAGGGTGGACAAAGCGCACTCCAGGGCAGCTATGGCGGAGAGCAGACTGGTATCTCCCAGGTTGTCAAGAGCAGGAAGTTTGTCTGAGTTGCCCGTTCTCCTCGGATTTTATGACCCCCGTATCTTCTCTCTGGTATGTCGATGCGAATACAAGCGCGACATAATGATATTCAAAGCAATGGGGGAAGCTGCGGATACGGGAAAAATGAGGGGAGAGGGATCTTAGTTGGCAGCGCCGGTACCCTTGCCGTGCTCGGCGTCCTTGGGGTTGTCCTGCCCGTGGGCTGGTAAAAGGTGATGGGAGTTTGTCAGCGACCGGGAGTTCAGCAACGAAGGGAAAAAGCGCGTCATCGCAGGCAGGTAGGACGGAAGAGACGGTGCAGTGCGGGGCCAAAAGATTGGGGAAGATGAGAAGGGCAGAGTGCGGTGATGAATGTGCACCCTGTTCCACACATCGTCGTCATCTACCCTTCTCGAGCTTTTCAAGAAAGACATCACGAAGAGAGGGGCCGAAAGGTCGTGTGAGGGTCGCAAAGCGCAATGAAAGAGCAGGAAGGCGGACCGCAAACCGCCTCCATCCCCCTTCGCTATGCTCCATGGACAGATCGCCTGACGGCTCGCCGGCGACCCAGGAACCTCGAACGGTTCTTCAACCCCAATGATGACGAGACACTTGGACCACAGCTACAGAGACGAAGAGAAGAAAGGACGAACCATCGGCCCCATCGTCAGCAGAGACACCACGAGCCTCACGCTCCTTGGCGAGAGCTCCGGCGACTCCCCCGGTCTCGGCAAGGCCTGGCAAGGAGGGAAGCAAAAGCAGATGCCAGGAGGTAAGCAGGAGGAAGAGGAGAAGTCAAGGATGCAGAGAGGACGGGGAGAGAGGGCAACGAACCGTCCTTCTTGCCCTCGTTGGCGGCGGCGGAGATGTCGGCAGCAGGCTTGTTGATGGCGGACATGGTTGAGAGTAGATGAGAGCGAGATGGAAGAGGAGTGCTGGTGGTGTTTGGTGATGGTTGGTGGTGAGAGAGAAAGGAAAGGGAACGAGGAAAGAAGAGGGGGAGCAGCGGGCTGAGCGTGCGACCTCATCGACTGCGATGACGAGGACCTCTCGCTCTAAACAAATCCAAACGCGTCACCACCCATCGGCCCACCGGAGCCGGGGGCCCATTCAGCCCCACGCTTACTCTTGCGTCTTTCCCTGGTCAGACATCTTCGCAGCAGAGAACGAATTCGTGCCATCATCGCACCAGAGCTAGCACTTCGCCCTCGTCCTCCGCCTCCGCCACCTGGGCGAACCCCTCTTCTTCCTCGTCACTAAAGTGCAGGAGCAGCGTATCGCTCTCGCCCGTCCCTTGCCCATCTCCAACTCCGCCTTCGCCGTCTTCGAGGAAGGCGCCCGACTCGGCCTTCATCTTGGCGATGTGTGCAAGGAGGGCGCGGTAGATCCACCTGCGGTAAGGGGTGAGTGAGCGCTGTACGAGCGAGGTAAATTTAGAGACCAGCAACGTACCATCCAATGGCGAAGGAGATGGCGAAACCAAGGACGATGGATCCAACATTGAGCAGCTTAGCCACACGATCCATGCTTTGACGCTCCTTGGAGTCAGCGAGGTTGTCTAACCGGGAGCCGATGAAGACGGCGATGATGAGCCGAGGAAGCATGCACCTGGGGAGAGCCGAGGGCCCGGGGGGGGGGGGAAGGGGTCGTAGGTGAGTGGGATAAGAGCATCGTCGTCAAGGCAGGACACGCTCACACGGTGGCGATGAAAAAGTGTAAGAACGAGACAGATTCGAGGGTCTGCGCGGGGAGAACAAGGATTAAGATCGCTGAACGAGCTTGCTGAAACCGCAAGCGACTCACAGCAAAGAAGCCGTTCGACAGGGCAAAGGGAAGAGGACACCATCTGAGAGCGATGAGAAGTGGGAGACTTTTGCTCTTCTGTTAAGAGGATAGTCCCGCGAAAAGGGGACGGGGTTGTCAGACGCAGTTGCGAGCGACTTGATCCCAAGAATGGCATTCACCACCACAGCCTGGAAAGCCTGCAGGAGTTCACAACGCAATCATGAGAGACAGCGTCAGTCGATAAGGAGGTCGATGCATTGGGCTGCGCGGGCGGGCCACGTACCTCCCACTTGCCTCCGTCGCGGCCCTTGCCGACAATGTTCTTGAACTGCTTGCGGAGCACGAAGCGATAGAGCGCAAACGCCAAGCTGCTCCCGGCGAGGGTGCCGACCCAGGCCTGAAGCGTACGCAAGGAGATCGGTGACAACCGCATAACACGGACATTAGCGAGACACGCCCACAACGCGTGCGCAGGAAGAGCGGCGCACGATTGGGATACCGGGCCAGAGGCCAAACGTGAAACCGCAGAAAGTGAGGCTCGAGGCAAACCCAAAGAAGGGTGGCGTGGCGGCCAGAGCTGTAGAGCAAAAGGCGTGAGGGATCGAGAGGGTGGGCGCCCGTTAGCCTGAGGTGGAGACAACCGGCAGCGAAGAGGAACGACGCACCGATCATCGAGCCGACGACAAAGTATCCAGGCCAGCCGAGGGCCTGTATGCTGGCTGCGAGGTGAGCGAACTGTCGAGGGCGACACCCAGGGCGTCGGATCAGCAAGAGTAAAAGTAAACGCGCGCGCGCGTCTCCCCCCGAGAGAGAAGCAGGTTCCCGACACAGCGGCGTACAAAGTCACCAGTCCTCTTGGGTCCGATGGCGACGAGGCCCCCGATGAGGATGACATGGGCAGCGACCAGGATCCCTGAGGCGAGACGGGTGGTTGGTCAGCCCAAGAATGGGAGAGGACCGTCGGGCCTCGCCGGCGGTCGGGGGGAAGAGCCAGCCACAGACAGATGACGGCCTTGTGGGCGGGCTGAAGTTTCTTGTACCGGGTCGGGATGGAGCAGACGTAGTCGAACGATTGCCGGGGGAAAGCCCTGAGCGTCTCGGAGAAGGTGGGTACCGAGACTGACATAGTGTGGTGTGAAGGGAGTTGAGCGAAAGAGTCGAGCTCGCGCGAGAGTAGCTGCCGGCTGAGAGCGACAGAATGGCCGTCTGGCCTGTGCGGCCGAGGGCGGAGGGGAGACACCGGCGGGTGTCTCCCTCTGCGTTTCTTCTTTGGGGGAAAGAGCAACGCAGCCAGCTTAGTTCTCGCGTGTCCTAGATCGAAGCTGCATCAGAGTCTCAGGCACGATTAGGGTGGCACGCCCATACAAGAGAGACTCGTTGGGACAAATCATCGAAAATCGCCAGCAGGTGCATTTTCCGACTTGGCCAAATAAATGAGCGATTCAACTGAGAAATTGGAGGATCTCAGTACTGCTAATCTCTCCATGTGGTCAGACAATGAAGCGGGCAGTAGACTCGACGGATTTATTGAACGTGAGATCGGCGCGCCTCTCACGGCAATCATAACGAAGCTCGCAGGTCTGCTTGGCTGTCGGATCTTCTTTTTATAGATCAACTTTGTCTGTTTTCCTCTTCCGCTTCTTTCCGGCCCATGATTGATACAGTAGCATTATCAAAGCATGGTTGTTGACAGCGATCCACAGCCTTCAAGGGTCTCGTCCCCTCCTCCTTAATCCTCATCAACAGATGGTAGCGGCGGGCCCCAGAAGAAGGCATAGTACAAGTCAATCCGGGCAGCACTAAAAAGTGATCCGGGTGGTCAGTGACGAACGCGAGACTTCAGGTGGGTAGTTATTGACTCGCGAGTCTCGTGGATATGAGCTACTCACGCGATCCGATTCAACCATGCTGGATATCTGACAAGTGAGCGGGTGACATGCATCAGTCGGCCGAAGCAAGCAGCCTCGCCACGAGAGCTGGCGGCACTTTACCCACTTCGCGGTTGCCTCTAGAACGATCGTATCGTTCGGCTGCGCCATGCGGAGTAGAGAAAAACGGGCGGCGAAGCCTCCCGGAACTGGATCCCGGAGGATTGAAATCGTGTGATTTTTGAGATACTGGCCACTATGTTGGGGGCGATGTCAGTCTTCCGGCCATCGCCGAGCGCCGCCGCCTAGGACACACGCATGAACATTGTACTGGATCGTCGTCCGTGAGAGAGGGACCTCGATTTCGACCTCGCCGTCTGCTGATTCAGCCATCGTCGCTGGGAGGTCTGGGAAGGAGAACGGGTTGGATGACCGGCGCCGGGAGCTGCCACCGACATCGTTGTCTTTCTCCGAGACCGGTGGAGGTGTTGGGTTCTTGCGGTGTGGCCGGCGGAGAAAGGCGTCAAAGTAGGATGACGAGCCTTCATATGTGCCTGCAGAAGGAGTACAGTATTCAGCATTAGGCTCTTCTCCACCTCAGGCACAAGGGGTAACATCAATCATGGCGGACCGTAGTGCTGGGGAAAGCTGCTGAAGCCCTGGTCCATCGATCGAATACCAATGCGGATCTCTTGGAGCCGTCCGGCGCGTCGCAGGGGGCGGGAGACTAGATAGTCCAGGCTCCTCTGCTCAATCACGGTTGGCCGCTGCTTACTGACGTTGACGAGGGTGTCTGCAAGGGATGTCACCGGCGGCCGCGGACGAAGCAGACAGACATGTCAGAGAACAAACTTCTTGCCGAAAGGGAAGAGAGGAATGCCCCACAGTATCTCGCCAAGTCGAGGATCTCGAGAGCCAGCTCGGGAGGGAGGAGGCGTGCTAGCCACTGGATGAGCCGTCGTCGTCAACCGTCGTTCGGTCAGCGCGTAAGCATAAGAATGGACGGGCGGTCTTATCATGCTCGCGGATCCCCGGCGGACTAACCGTCCTCGCCTCTAATTGATCTCTCGGGGACGGACTCCAGGCGGGCCGCTCCTCGTCGTCAAAGGGGTCCGGCTGGGCTCGAAGGAGCGCGGCGGCCTTGAGGCGGTCAGCGTCGATGGGCGACGAGAAAAGGGAAGTGAGCCCCGACGGTAGGCGATCGAAGATGATGAGCCAGACGGTGAGTGGGAAGAGGAGAAGAGCCAGGAGGATGCCTGCACTCGAAGTCATGTGAAGGGAGAGAAAGTGGTGGTTGGGAAGTTGCCAGCGATTCGAGAGGCAGGTGCTTGGCTTCAGGTCGGGCGAGGCCGAGGCAGGAGAGGAGGAAGCACTCTGACGAAGGTCGACTTCTCCTACAGATCACCAGCTACCAGCCAACCATTCCTCTACATATCTGTGCACTCTGCCCAGGATGCCAGCATCCTGCGAAGACGACCTTAGTGCGTTGCTCGTCGAGCGTCCGAGTGCTCGCGCTCAGTCCTCTGCCTTTACCGACTCACACCCCTACCCAACTCCCTCCCATAGCTCTCTCCGATCTCCTCATTTCGTCGACGGCAAGCTCCCGACAGACCTCGGGCGCGGCATCGACAACCAATCTCTTTGCCCAGATCGACCGTGACCAGGTCTGGGGGCTTAACCTCGATGAGGACGTCGCGACGGCGAGCGCCGGCGAGGGCCCCGGGCCGGCCAAGGCGGTGATCAAGGCGTGGGAGGATAGAGGCTCGGAGTTGACGTGGGTGGACAGTGGGGTGGACGATCAGGTACGCGCTCAAGCTGTCTGGAGGTAACAGAAGGAAGAGAAGAAAGGAAGATGACAGGGAGACCGACGTGGAGGGGAACGCACTTGCGCTGACGCGACGCCCCGGTGCAGCTCATCCTTGAGGTGCCCTTCATTCAGAACGTCCGGTGAGGGTTCCGTCATTCACGGAGGCCCGACAAGATGCTCATCGTTGTTTCCTCCAATCCTAGCGTCCGGTCGATCCTGATCAAGACTGGTGAATGCGAGAAAGCGAAGTCTTTCGCTGTGTACGACCCTGACCTCGCACGTCCGCCCTGTCCTGCAGCCCGAGGGTCGCGATCCCCGACTGTACTTAAGATCTACGCCAACAGGCCGGGAGGAGTCACCTTCGATAATACGAATCCGCCGCCGGATGGCCTCAAGCCAGCACAGGAGGTCTCGCTGTCGTCGTCGACGATGCCCGGGGTGATCGAGTATCCTTTGAAGGTCGGACTGAGCGTACCTCTCCCCCTTTCCGTCGCACACACAAACTGAAAGCCTTTCCATCTCGCAGGTCCAGATCTTCAAGGACGTCGTCTCGCTCAGCCTGTTCTTTGGCGAGAGCGAGGGCGGCGAGCAGACGCGGCTGTAGTGAGTCAGGGATGTTCATCATCTGTCTTTCACAGACTATGCTGACGTTGATCACTTACGTTCCCTCACACTAGCTGTATGTCATATCTCGTGAATGAATGGAAGTATTCGTCTAAGTAAAGCCTGACCTATCTCCTGCATCGCACGACCAGACGTTGGTTTTCTCGGAGACCCTCGCAATCCGGGCAAGTCGCACGACACAGAGATGTCGATCCCTGCAGCTCAGGTGCGCCTTCCTCCCCTCTTTTCCATCTCCATCGGCTGATTTCCGATGCCTCTCGGTGATCTCGTTTCTCAGGGTGCAGATGCCCCAATCGACGGCGTTCGTGAGGCCAACACACCTCGGAACACAACGATCCGATGATTTCGAATGCTATCTGTGTGCGGGCGCCCCCGGGTGCAGATTCCAGGACTGACGCACTCTGTCATCGAAGGAGAAAGAGAGAAAGGAGAAATGATACAGAGCATACTTCATCTCCGCTCCCCACATCCGGGAAGTGGCGTCGCTGCTGGTTCTCTCGCCCATGCGCCGAGAGCGTGGCTGGAACGGATGAGCGGGACCTTTACCATGGGTCGACAGCCGTTCTCCCTCGCATAGGTCGATCGCTCGACATTTGACACCTTCTTTCCCCATTTCTCGACACCTCTTGATCCCTTCCCTCGGAAATTCCCCCTTCTCCCCCTCTTGACTGTCGCTTTCGGGCTCGACGTCTTTCTTTCGCTTGCTCGCTTGTTAGCTTGCGTGTATGCATGCATGGCTGGCCGGCTGACCGCCATGGATGCTGCTCGGCCCGTATGGACGACGGAAGGGGGGGATGAAAAGAGAGTGAGACGGCTGGGCGTCCGGATGACGACAATGCCCGATCTGTCCGCAGACCTCGCGAGCTGTGGCGGTCTTGAATACACTTCGACGTCGTCTTTCCTTGGATGAGGTGATGAATGCTGCCGCCCATCCAGCCCATATCCAGCGGACTGAGACAGAGAGGGACGTGGAGGACCCTCTTGCCTTTCTCTTGCTTTACTGGCTGACTTGAGCTGTCGTCGGTTGGCTAGAGATGGAACGAGCACCTTGGCCGATCCGGCATTGCACGTCAGCGGCCGCATGCCTCGCCTGTGCCTCCTGGGATAGAGCGCCAGTTGACGCGGAGAGAAATGGAGAGCCCCAGGACCGAGAGCGACTCGTCAACCGCCAACACCTCGACTCGCCCGTCTATCACTCCTCGTCCTCCGGGTCGCCTAGGAGTCGCAGTCTTCTCCCAGAAAGCACCAGAGGACCCCCTCCCCGCCGCTCCGTCGTCTCTTCTCGGCTGTCGCCTGCCCGCTCGCGCCCCGTCAGCTGTCCCTTAGCAGCAGCAGCAGCAGCACCGGCACGCGCTCTCGGCCTTCCCTTCGACAGCTCGCCTCGCCCCACCTTATTTTCTTGCACCCCTCCCCTTCGGTCGTCCCTCCCCACTGCCCTCGTAACCTTCGCTAGCTCTAGGGAGCCTGAGCCGCCCCGCCCGCCTGCCTGTGAGTCCCCCCCCCTGGTTCCTGTCGCTGTCTCGCTCTAGGCTCGATCCGGACAGCGGACGGGTCAGTCCCCTCGCGTCGAGCGCGCTAGTGACGGAGGCGTCGTCGTCAGAGGCGGGTAGCCAGGGCGCACCAGTCGGCTGCTGCTTGCGCTCTTGAGGACGGACTGGGTGGGTGTGCTTGAGCTGAGAGAGAGCGTGTGTGTGCGTGTACGCAGAGGTTGGCCGAGGCTTCCCTTTCGGCGCTCTCTCGCCCGCCGCGCCCGCTGTTCAGTCTCCTGTTCCTCTTCAGGCCTGGCCTGGTGGTCTCGGCCGTCCCTCTTGCCTGCTATCTCTCTCTCCGCCTGCTGATCGCCGCTTGTCCATCGCGTCCCATCCCATCCCAGGCTCTCCATGTCCCTCGTCCAAGAGCAAGGGCCCTCGAGCTGGCGGTATGAGGGCGAGTCCTACCCCTCGCCGGCGCATACAGTCGGCGGTGGCGACCAGCAACCGTACCACCGCAACCCGTCCTCGTCATCAACGCTCCCCCCACCGCCACTGCCACCGCAGCAGTCAGAAAACCCGTCTTCATACCACGGGTCCCACCCGCATCATCACCCAAATTACCCATCCACCTCGTCCAATGGGAGTAGCACGCACCACCAACGGGAGCGCTCCACCGACTATCGCCACGCAGGCACCCCCGCTGGTCGTGTGCGGGCGAGCGTGGGCATGCTTCCTCCCGGTGAGTCGTGCCCATCTCTCCCTTCATCTTTCGATCTGGTTCTCCCTCTGCTCTCTTCTGCGCTTGCGTCTTTTGCCCATTCCGCCTTGTCTCTCCCTCCTTGCGTTCTTTTCCTCTGGCGTCAATGTCTACGTCGATGCAGCGCTTTCGGCCGCCATTTGAGTTTGGTCCAGGCTGTGAGAAGGGGGGGGGATGGAGGGCCTCTTCGAGCGCATATATCCTCTTTCCCCCGTCTTTCCTCCGCCGACACAGCCCAGGCTTCGAAGGGATGGGGAAGATGCCCTCATGTGTCCCGAACTCGAAACCGGAACGAAACGAGGAATATACCCCATCGGGGCCTGCCTCTCTCTGCTCGCGTGTGCGTTGAAAAGAGAGTCAGGCAGACAGACAGGCTAGAGCTAGCCTTTCAGTCTACCGACCCCCTCCCTCCCATACTCCCTCTCGCACTCACACCTTGTGTGTGTGAGACTGAGACTGCGAGCGAGCGAGCGAGTGAGAGAGTTCTCGCGCACCCATCCATCCCACGCCTGCCTCAGCGCCTACGGCCCGCCGGGGCTCCCCGCGATCGGCCGGGGGTGGGACGCAGGCGAGTGCGTGAGGAGGGGTCTGTCTGTGGTGCGCGCGCGTCCGCCCTCGCGCTCCCACGGCTAGCCTGGTTTCGCCTGTCATCGTGCCCTTTCACCCCGCTCATCCGACTCTCCGATGCTTGGGATGAGGAAGGTAGGAGCGGCTCTCGAGCCAGTGCCGTCGGCCTTGAACTCTCTCCCTTTCACCCACCGACGAACACCGCTCTCTTGACTGCCTGCACTCGACTTCTTTCTTCTTGTCTTGCATTATTCTCCTCCCTTCCTCGCCGCCGCCGCCGCCGCCGCCGCCGATGGTCCATCTGCTCTACCAGCAGGAGGAGCACAATGTCCTTTCTCCTCCGCCGCGCTCGACGGCTTCCTCCGCCCCCGACGCAGCAGCAGCAGGAGAGATGGTCATGTCGCGTCGCCGGTCGTTCTCCTCTGGTCCGGCCTCTTCCTTCGCTCTGTCGTTCGCTCTGTCTCTCTGTCCCTTGGGCGTGCCTCCCCCCGTCGTCGCATGCTCGTTGCTCTTGAGGGCATGCACCTTGCCCACTTTGTTTGTTTCGCTGTCTCTTACACCATCGGAAGCTGACACAAAAATCTCCGATCTCGCCTCGTCCTTCCTCCCTTGCCTTCCTCCGCATGCTTCGGAACCTTCTCTCCCTCCCAACATGCTTCGCGCGCCCCTCCCCTTCCTTCCTTCTCCGCCTCTCCGCCATGAAACGAAACCCCGCAGATGCACCACGGTCCTACACTCCGGTCAAGCTCGTCGGTGATGGCTCGTTCGGCACTGTCTGGCTCTGCGACTGGCACTCGCCCCTGCCGCCGGGGACGACACTTAGTCCGATGCAGTGTGGGGCCGGCGCTCGGCCAGAATGGGCCGGCAAGCGGCTCGTTGCTGTGAAGCGGATGAAGCGCGTTTGGGAGCGTGGTTGGGACGAGGCAGGCAAGCTTAAGGAACTCGAGGTGGGTGGACATTTTTCTCTCCCTTCTGTCCGCTTGCTCTTTCGCTCGAGATGCTCCCGAGCGAATGAGCGAGGCGCGCGCGCGCTCGGATACGGACAGACGCACGCACGGTCGCTGAACCTTCCTTCTCGTCTTCCCTTCCCTCTGCTTCGCCCACGCGTGTCTCTCTCCCCCCCCCCCCCCCCCCCGCCTCTTCCGCCTTTCAGTCGTTGCGGACGATCCCGTTTCACCCAAACGTCATCCCATTGTACGATGCCTTCCTTCAACCCAAGACGAAGGAGCTCTACTTTGTCTTTGAATGCATGGAGGGCAACCTCTACCAGCTCACCAAATCGCGCAAGGGTCGACCGCTCGCCGGAGGTCTCATCGCCTCAATCTTTCATCAGGTCATCTCTGGTCTCGCCCACATCCACTCGAGCGGCTATTTTCACCGCGACATGAAACCCGAGAACCTCCTTGTCACTACCATTGGCCTCCGCGACTACGACACTGTTTGGGACGGACCTCACCCACCTCCCGAGCCCACTCAGGCGGACGTCATCGTCATGGTCAAGCTCGCCGACTTTGGACTCGCCCGCGAGATCGCCTCCAAGCCGCCGTACACCGAGTACGTCTCGACGCGGTGGTACCGCGCGCCCGAGGTCCTCCTTCGCTCTCGCGACTATGGCCCCCCTGTCGACCTCTGGGCGCTGGGGACGATCCTCGCCGAGATCATCACCCTCAAGCCCATCTTCCCGGGTCAGAGCGAGGTCGATCAGGTCTTCAAGATTTGCGCAATCCTCGGCGACCCTTCCCCGGACTACGGCTTTGATGAGCGCGGCCGCGCCCGCGGCGGTGGTAACTGGGACGAGGGCATCCGCATGGCCCGCGGCGTCGGCTTTGGCTTCCCCAAGGTGAGCATAGACTGGTTTCTCGCACTTACCACTGGTCGAGAAGGGGATGAAGGCTGACTTGAGACCATCCTAGACTCCGCCGGTGCTCCTCGCCTCGTACTTCCCGCCAGGTACCCCCTCGACACTCATCGATTGCATCGCCGACTGCCTTCGGTACGACCCTCGACAGCGAATCACTGCGCAGGGCTGTCTCGACCACCCGTACTTTATCGTCGCCGCCACTTCGCTCGAATCGAAGACCATCATCCCGCCCATGCCCGATGCGCCCGCGATCCCGCCAACGCGGTCGTCCGTTCCGACGCTGCTTCCCTCGGCGACGACCTCAACCTCGCACCTTGTCTCGCCACCAGACTCGGGCGTCGTCCAGAACGTGCCTCCGAGAGACGCCCCGCTGTCGCACTCACAGTCCGGCCACGGAACCCAGTCAAACAGGCCGGCCACTTTCAGTATGATCGACTCGGCCAACCGGACACTGCCACCACCACAGCCCTCGACCCACCGCCTGCCGTACTATCCGTACCGGGACAATTCATCGCCCCATAGCGTGCCCGGTTCGCCCTCGTCATCGTTCTCGCTCGCACTTCATCCGCAGATGACGGTCTACGACTCGCCCTCGCTCGACACTATGCTCGCCGGCTCGCTCGGTCAGGGCTCATCATCCGCCCGCTTGCGGACGAGCGGTGCATCGGCGCTCGTCGACCAGCTCCGCGAGCTTGATCTTCCCTCGAGCGAGCTCTCGAGCTACGGTCGACGGGGGGGACCGCCGCCCTCGGGCGGTAGTGGCCTTGGTACACAGGGCCAGTATACCTTTGCCCGTGAGAGCAGTAGCTCTGGTGACCTCGCCCATCCTCCATTGTATCAGCGCTACGCCGAGCCGCACGCGCCCAATGGAGCTACCAGCTCCTCGGCCTCGCCGATGCGGCCGGCGTTCGACAAATCCTCCGGCAGCGTCGTCTCATCCTCGAGCTCGCTCCACCAGCTCGACAACCCCTCCAATGGCGCTAGCGGCTCTCGACCTGCTCCACCAATGATTCGGACGCCGTACGATGACGAGCTCTCAGCGCCACCGCCTCCCGCGCTCTACGACAAGGAGCGCGTCCGGCGCGGGGCCGATATTGCCGTCGCCAACGCCCAGGTCGAGGCCGCTAAACGGGCGGCGCTCGCGGCGCAGAGCAATGCGGGCAAGAAAAAGAAATGGGCTCTTTCGTCGGTCTTTGGCGGGAACAATGACTCGAAGCTCGACCATTTGCTGCCCTCGGTCGGGGAGGAAGTACCCGTCGCGTCGGGCTCGGGGCTCTCTCTTAAGCGGACGCAGTCAGCCCTCAATGGCCGGAGCGGCGGCGGTGGCGGTTTCGGCGGTGACATAGACATGGCCGACGGAGGAGGGGGGGGAGGGTATGGCGAGGGCCAGCCGTCAACGCTGCTGTCAAAGGCGAACGCAAAGGAGGCCAAGAAGCTTGCAAAGCAGCTCGAGCTTGCCCGACGCGAGGCGGCCGCCGCTGCCCAAAGGGAGCGCGCGAGGGCCGTTATGCAGAAGCGCGAGAGGCTCGCTCCGATCATGAAGGGTGCCGGTGGGAGCGGCGGCGGTAACGGCAGCATCCCCGTAAGCAACAGCGTCAGCAACAGCGTCACCGGGGAGCCTATCCCTGTCGTCAGCCCTGTTGTTAGAGGTGGAGCAGCCTCCAGCTCGGGGTTCTTTGGTGGGCGAGCCTCGTCGTCGTTGACGCTCAACAAGGCTTCCGACGCTGGCAAGGGCAAGTCGGTCGTTCAGACGGACTCGCAGACGAGGCTTCTCGGTTCAGAAGGCAACAGCAACATTGGGTCGTCGTCGTCACTTGCCCTGGGTGCCTCGGCCTCGAACACCCATCTCGCCTCGGATATAGGGGAGTCCCCCGCCTTGCTCTTCGGTGCCGACGGCAACGACCACCACCGCAAATCGTTCGACCTCATGCATCGGCACAAGTCGCGTCGGCGGGACGGCGACGACGATCACTCCATGTCGTCTCACGATGCTGGCGCCTCACTCTGCTCGCCCTCAGTCATGTCCTTCCTTTCGGATCGGTCCGATCCGGGGCCTCGGCAGTCGGCACGGCAGTACCCCTCGAGCCTCGCCATCGGCCGAACGGCCTCTATTTCATCCCACGGCTCGGCCTCATCCCCGCAACTCTTCCAGCAGCAGCACCATCATCAGTCTCCAGCTGCCATTGATGCCATGGCCCGCGACTTTACGGATCATGCCCGGCTCGGGACAGCCTCCTCCAATGGCGCCGGCGGGCGGAGCTCGGCGGCCCTGTACGCTGCGCATGCCTCTGCGGCCGGGGGGCTCACGCCGACAGCTGCATCGAGCCCGGACCCATACGATCGTGGGCCGGGTACGGTGAGACCCTTCCACTCGCTACCGGGTCTTTTGCAGCAGCAACCGGGCTACAGCTCAAGCGGGGCAGTACACCCGATGTTCCAGGTCGTGGGTTGCGACCTTTCTTTACTCTCTTTGCTCTGGTTCGCTGACATCCCGCGTCTTGCTCGTTCGCGATGTAGTCTGGCCCGCCGATATCCCTGGAGCAGCAGCAACAACAACACTCACCTTCGCGCCAGCCGCAACTTCCTCCCTTTTCTTACCTCGCCTCAGTTGCGGATCAAGCGGGGTCGCCGCATCACTCGCCGAGCTAGGCTGCCAGCTCTTCGCTTCTTCTCTCCTATCTTGGTCTCTCGTCGTCCTTTATCCTTTTCTTTTTTTTTTTTTTTTTTTTTTTTTTTAACTCTGCTGTCGTGCCTTCCCTCACTCATTCTTCTCCCCCACCTCACAACGATACCTCACCCTTCTTTCCAGCCATCGATTCTAACCGTCCTTTTGGGTCTACTCCTCTCCGCCCTTCCAACCCCTTTGCATACCCGCTTGATCCCCGCCTCCCTGCGTGCTTGTTTGCCTGCCTCGCCCAGTCCCTGTTAATCTCTTATCATACTTTGTCTCCGCCCGCGCCCAAGCCTACCTTATGCCCTCGTTGCACTCTCTGAGCGGTCGCTATGTGTTTTGCTCTTTCTTGCCCCCCCTCCCTTTCCTCCCCTCCCTCCCTTTCCTTCTCATCGTCTAATCATCATTCATCAAACCACGCTGACCTCACAGACATGTTGAATGACGCTCGAGTCTTTGCTGTCTCACCTTGGATCCAACGACACGAAAGTCATCCTTTATGCCTCCTTCTCTTCTTTCTAAGGTGGATCCACGAGATTTCGGTAGGTCTCCTCTACTTGGGCTCGGTGTACCACTGCAGTATTTGTGCAACTCGATCAGTCTTGCGAGTAGCGAAGATAAGATAAGAGAGAGGGCAAAAGAAAGACGCACGTTGACGCCAAGGACAGAGGGCTCTTTGAGGGTGCCGTGCTGGTAGCCGAGGAGGGTAACCTGGAGAGAGATGAGTCATGTCAGCGTTGTGCAGATAGACCGAAGGGGAGAGAGGGGGCACTCACTCCTCCAGGGTCGGTCGAGAAGTTCTAGAGAGAGGCGTGTCAAGATTCAGCTGAAAGCGCGCGCCCTTCTCCCCAGACCCTGCCTGCGCTTCCCTCCACCCAACTCACCGTGCCAACAGTCAGCGGTAGTCCAATCCACCTCGCAATAAAGCACCTAGAGAAGTGTCCGTGCGAGACAACGAGGACATCGGCCGCCTCAGCCCGACGACGACGCTCCTTCTCGTCGCACTCGGTCTCGACGCCCTCAACGCCGCGTTGCTCCGCCGCGAGGTGAAGGGCTCGAATCTTGGCAATCACACGGTCGACGCGATCCGACATCTCCTTGGGGGATTCGCCGGTGTGCTCATTATCGGAGGGGCAGCTGGGTGAAGCGGGGGCGAGGAGAGATTAGCGCGCGGATGGGGGACACAGAGAAGGGGAAAGGGAAGGGGAAAGGGAAGGGGAAATGGGGAAAGGGACACACCCGTCGGTCCAAATCATCCAGTTGGGCTGGATCTTGCGGATATCCTTGGTCTAGCGTAGTTACAGTACGTGGCAAGACTTGAGCACAGTCTAAATGGGGAACGACGAGCGATGACCCACAAGCATGCCCTCGTACGCGCCGTACTGCCATTCGCCGACCTCCTCAGTCGTCTCCCAGCTCGCTGCATGCACAACAAGGTCAGGATAAGGAAGAAAAAAAAACGAGAGTTCCCTCTGACAAACTAACCCTTGCGAGCGGCGTTGTCTTCCTCGGAGCACACCGAGAAAAGGAGCTCGGCGGTCCGCTGGGCGCGCAGCCTCGGAGAGACGATGACGTGCCGGAGGTGATCCGGGTCAAGGAGCTCTGAGCAGATAGGGCGTGTGAGCAGACTTTGGCGAGGAGCAGAGCAAGAGCAGGAAAGCCATTACTGACTGCCCTTGCCAACGATGATCGGGGCATTGCGCTTCATGATCTCCTCGCCATTGGCGGTGAGCGGGATGTCGGAGACGCCGGTCTGGATGGACGGGATAAAAGGGGGGAAGAGGAGGTGATGGATGAGCAGTGAGGAGGGGCAGCAGGAAGCAGAGAGAGAAGGCGACGAACGTGGCGGCCTGCATGGGAACAGTAAAGGTGAGAGGAGGCAAGACAGGCGACGTCAGCTTGCTAGGCCGAAGGGGAGGGGCGTCAAGCTGACGACGAGGCGTCGCCCTCTAGCTGCCTTCTCGCTTCAAACGCACCGTTGATGGACCACTCAGTCTCGCCTGAGAGACAAGGGCATAATCAGCATATACACCAGGCCAAGGAGGGAGGCCGAGCGAGCGAACGAGCGCGTACCGTGGCCTAGACAGGAGAAGGACAACAAGGCGCAGGGAAGCAGACAGGACAGGTCGAGGAGCAAGAACGGGGTCGTCAGAGAAGAGACCAAGAAAGAGAGGCGCAGAGGAAAAAGACACGAACGTATGAGGTAGACTCTGGGCATGCGAGGGGCCATGGTTGCGGAAGCGAGAAGGCGATGGGTGGGTTGGTTGATGGTGGTGGTAGAGGGGAAAGGTCAACAGGTCGGTCGACCGACGGTGAGACCCGTCCGCCCGCACAGCGAGCCAGCAGCGAGTCCAGGGCGCGGCATTCATCCAGGCCGCAACCACCACCACCATCTATCCACAGACGACCATCAGCCGCAACCCATCCACCCACCCGGGCCATGCCCACCTCCCAAGAGGCAGACCCGCTCCCCTCCCAACGTAATCTTCGCTCGAGAACCAGGATTTGCACCGCCACCGCCGCCGTCCCTTCGCGCTCCCTGTCTACTGCTGCTGTCGCTGCTGCCGTCGACCTCTCCTTCCGCTCTCCGCGCCGCTCATGTTCACCCTCGATCTCGCTCGGCGTGACATCGCCGTCATCGTGCGGATCGGCCCACCACCCACGTCCAGCCCTGGACCACGAGCTGGCCACGACCGCTACCGTCCGACGGCCAGCGAAGCGCGTCAAGGCCTGGGATGACCCGGACTTCGGCGAGTCGACGGGCTCGGAGGATGAGGCGGAGCAGCTGCTGCTCGAGGAGGAGGATGTCATTGACATCTCGCTCCATTGTGGACGGAGCGCGATGCCGACTTGGAGCACGCCCGCCGTCGTCGGTTCGGACGGGGAGGTCGACCAGGTGCAGGAGGAGGGTATTGTGCAAGGAATGGAGGAGGACGAGGAGGACGAGGAGGATGACGACGATGAGCTAGACAGCGACGACGACGAGATCGAGGTCATTGCCCAAAGGGTCCCACCGACCCTCGACGCGTCCCTCCGAGGCCCACCTATCCTCGCCTCATCGACGTCGTTATCTTGGTCTGGGCCAATACCTGTGATATCTCCGTCTCCGGCGACGGGAACGCAGGGTCTGCTCCAGAATTCTGAAGGCGAGCCCGTTCAGCCAGCGTATCATCCTAGTCCCATTCGCGGCTCCAAAGGTTCGTCGACTATTGTCTTCGTACACGTCGCATCGCGAGTCCTTACCGAACTTGATACAATCGTCCCTCCAGGCAACAAGTCCGAAGTTTACCCCTCCTTCATCCAGGGTCAACGCCGTTGGGCCGAAAAGCGGTCCCATCGCGCTCATCCTCCCGAGCTCGCCCCGCTCAGAATCCTTCCTCCAATTGGCGATCATCGGTCGATGCCGTCAACGCAGGATCCACGAGTTGCCCGTCTGCTGGAGAACCACTATGTGCCCCCACCTCCTCATTCTCGCCCTCAGCACTCTTCTTCCAATATGACGCCTCTCCACCCGCCAATGGGTCGCCCGCCTCCCTTTCGGCCACCGCTGCCCCCCCGCGCCATGGTCAATCTCCCGCCTTCGAACTATGCTGCCCTCTCCCCTCGCTGGGCATCGCATCTCTCGCCAGCCCAGTCAAGCGGTAGCGGGGCACCCCCCCGGCACTTCCCTACGCCCACGGCGCCCTTCTTAATGCCCCTGGGGTTGGACGGTCGATCTCCAGCGGCTCCTCCTGGGACCCACTCGCCCTTTCGCTCACCCTGGATGAAAGACTATGACACTGGGACATCTGCCGCCGCCAGTCAAATGCATAACCTCGCGTCGGGCGGGATCGCGCCGACACCGCGAAGAGCGGGATTCACCTCCTTGGGAGGAGGGGTCATTGCTGTAACGACCCCACGAGTTGCGGGTTCTTGGTCAAAGCAGCCGCTGATGGGCGCTGGATATGCTGTTCCAGGAAGAATAGATGAACAGGCAGCACCATCGCTGCCAACAACAGCGGTGAGTGCGCCACCAGCAGCTGAGCCGTTGAGAGTGGTCTTTGAGGATCCGCCTCTGCCATCTGCGGGCCGGGTGGAGATTGCCAAGGGCAAGCGCCAGGTTGCGTTCGACCCAGCCCTACGTGAGTTGGATGGGAACGTCCCTCACCATCTTGCTCTATTCTAACTGACTCTTCATCACAGCGAGCCGCGAGCGGACTGCCTCGTGGACAGCGAGCCAGCCGCGGCCGGCCACCCAGCTCCACCTTCACACTTCGCCGTCCTCTCCCAAATGCATGTATGTTGAAACGCCCGCAACGCCCGAGCTCCTTGCACAATACAAGCTCCAGCAGGCTCGTCTCCAGCCAGCGTACGACCGGCTCTTTGCTGGCCACTCAGACTTGTTCGTCGTCTGGTTTCTTGCTCTCGCCTCGTCGTGCCTCAGGCTAACGATGGGATCTCAGCGATGGCAAGATCTTCCCTCCCGATTCGCACCTGACGATCAAGCGGCACCTTGATGACCTCGACGTGGCAATCCAGCGGAAGCTCTCCATGGAGCACGAGGAGCCTTCGATCTACACGCTGGACCTCATAGACGTCTTCAAGCGGCTCCGCACGCGTGAGTGGCTGTTTCCCCTCCTTTTTCTTTTCGTGCAGCCGCAAACTAAAGCACATTTATCCTTAGCTGAGGATCTCCGGCAGCGGACGTACTACCACGCGGAGGAGGCGATGCTCATTGAGGCAGCGAATGAGCTCAAGGCCTTGAAGATCCGGTTGGTCGTCTCTCCTCCTCTGTTTTCGTCAGAGTCGACGCTGACCTGCTTTGTAGATATCCCTACCGCAAGCTCCCGCCTGCAAAACTGGCTGTGTATGAAGCCATAAAGAGGGTGCGTGTCGAGTTACCCCGCTATCTTCGACGGCTCCTGACAGTTCGTCCACTGCTCCGCTTCCCACCACAGCGCCTCGTCATCGTCGGCAACGCACTTCGCGTCCCGATTTGGATCGAGCCGCCCAAGAAGAACAGGGATGATCTCGTGCGGAACCTGCCGTGGTACGAGAGGCGGAGGAAGAAGCGCAAGCTCGACATGGGCAATAGGGAGAACGAGTCGTTGCCGACGGGGGCGGACTCCTCGCAGCTACATGCGTGATGCGGAGGAGGTTGTGTGATGATGGTTTTGGTTTCTCTGTCTTTCTCTTTCCGTTTTCTCCGGTCCTGTCTTGCCTCTCCTTTTGTAGTTCTCATGTTGTCGTCGGTCTATCTAGTTTCATTCGTTCTTCTGGTTTCATTCGTTCACTCTTCGTTTTAGCTCTCTCTTCTTCTTACTTTCTTTCAGCAGCATAGATGAGTCGTCCCTCTCTCGTCGAGCGCCGCCGTCGCCTGGCGACTTGACGCGTCTCCCGGGCGCGAGGCTCAACCACCCGCCGCCTTGTCCGTCTACCCCTCTCACCTGCGGCTCTGACCATCATCCGCCAGCAACTCTCTCCCACCACCGACACGCCGCCCTCGGCTCACCAGCCACCCCGGCGCCGTCCCGCCTCTCTCGCTCCTCCTCAGGCCAGCCCTGGCCCGAGTCCTGAGCGAGCTCCCCCTTCCCTTCAAGACAAAGGAGGGAGGTCGCCTGCCCTAGCTCCAACCTCTCCCTCTCCGTCGCACCTCCGCCCACCCCCCCCCCCCCCCCCTTTCGCCCCTCTCACGGCAATACGCGTCCTCCCGGCCGCCCATTCATACGCGTCAAGCCCTTCTCTGCTACTCTCAGCTTCCCTTCACGCACTGAATCTTCTCCTTGTTCGTTGTTTTCTTCAGCTAGAACGGGCGCGCATCTTGCGAGCTAGCTTCTTCCGTCCTCGTCGCGACCGTCGTTGTCCTTCGCTCGCTCCATCCGTTCACTTATCCACCAGCATCCCCTTCTATGTCGGCCGCCATCGAGTCGTGGGATGACGACGAGGACTCCTTTGTCCTCCCTTCCGGCGACAACAATCCGATCCGCATCCCCTCGACCTCGTCCGCGGCCTCATTCGCGTCGTCCACGGCAGCCTCGACCTTGAGGCGCACTGGGAGCCAGGCAGACGACGACAACGACGATGACTGGGGCATCCCTGCCGTTGCCCGACCTAAGCTTTCGCTCTCGGCTGGCCCTGGGAGGACGGATTGGGAGAAAGGAGGCGGCTTCGATGACGGCTTCGGTAACGACGACGACGACGACGACGACGACGACCGGACCGATACGCTCAAGGCCGGGTCCACCATCAAGCTCATCTCGCCCCCTCTTCAGACACCCACGGGCACCGTCCGCAAACTCGGCTCCAAGGTCTCACTCACGGCCGCCGCCCTCAAGCTTTCGGCTCCTGACCACGACATTGAGGACGGGTTCGATCTTCCGCCTACGTTCTCCCGCCTCTCGCTCCGGCCGCTTCGACCTCAGTCGTCTCGCGCGTCCTTCACGTCGGCCGCGTCGGATGCCTCGCCATCGGTGGCCGTCTCGCCCTCATCGTCGACGACGTCGAGCTCGTCGAGCTCGTTCCACAGGCAGACGATGGAGCAGAGGTCATCTCATCAGCCATTGCTCGTCCCTTCGTCCTCCTCAACTCCGCTGAACCCATTCTCACCGCCGTCCCTCGTCCGTTCATCCTCCGCCGAGCCCTCGTCGGATCAAGACCCCGACTTCGCCGACCCGGAGGGCGAAGACTCGCTTGACGGCATCCTTTTACCAGACCCGCTGTTCTTCACCCGACCCAACTCAAATGTCCGCCTCCAGCATCTGCTCGACGCCAAGGCCGGCAAGGGCCAATACCGGGGTACCGCCTCCTCGGACACCGTCCGTATCTCGAGCGGGACCTCGGGCCCGGACGACGACGAAGATGCGAGCTTTGAGGCCGGGCTCGTCATCGACGACGCCCTCACCCTTGGCCGGCTTAAGGTCGTCCGAGCAAAAGCTCGGAGTCGGACCCTCCCGCTGCCCAGGCCTGGGTCGAGCGTCGCTGCCGCTGCTGCTGCGAGAAGGCGAGGGACCGCCAATGCGACGGGCAGTGGCATGGGGGGCACCATCCCCAGCGGGAGGAGCTCGACCAAGGAGGACTGGGAGCGCGACCTCGAGCGCGAGGTCCGCTATGGTCGGTCCAAGAGCCCCAACATTGGTTTTGGGTCATCAACTGTCGCCCGGCCGGTTGTCTCCTCGTCGACCGCATCGCCGGCAGCCATCTCCACGCGGCCTCGGGCCTCACAGCCGTCTCGGTCGGGGACATCTGGCAACCTCCTCTCGCCCTCTCCTCCCTCGACGCTCCGCGGCGACCCCATCTCGCGGCCAAGCGGCGTCCCCGTCCCCTCTCGCTCTCGCACTGCTGGGCTAGCTGTTGCTCCGCCGTCCCCTTCGCCCACGCCCTTCAACTATGCGGGCTCCCACGCCCAGACTCTCCTCTCGCGTAAGGCGTCGCTCCCCATGCTCCGAAGCTCCAATCCGAGCGCGACGCACCCGCACGAGGACGACGACGACGACGACTTTGGCCGGGCGACGCCTTCTGCTCTGGGAGCGGGGATGCGCACAAACTCCGGCGGAGGACCAGCCGTCCCGTCGTCGTCATCTCAGAGCCGGTTCGCGGTCCCGACTGCGGCGAGTCTTGCTCGGCAGCGGGATCGACCGGGTCACTCTCACCTCTCGCACGACCTCTTTGTGCCTCCGACAGTGGCGGGAGCGGCCTCCTCGTCGTCCTCAACGTCGTCGCTACCCCCGATACCCCTTCTCTTCCCGCCCGGTCCGTCGAGCAGCCACCAGCCGGCTGCGACGACGCCCGCAGCATTTTCGCAGCGTCTGACGATGCCGACGTCGTCATCGCGGCAGAAGATTCGGGCGCCCGTCCCACCCTCGCTCTTTGGAACGTCGACGGGGTCTTCGACCTTGTCTGCTTCTGCGGCGCGAGTGACTCCTCCTGCGGTCAAAATGCTCCAGCAGCCGCTCTCCCGACGGACGTACGGGAAAGGGACGGAGCTCGATGGCTTTCCAGACTTGGAAATTGATCGTGAGAAGGAGGGCCGGTACCGAGTTGGCGGGGCAGAGCGGAAGTGTGCGTCTTCGCCTCTTCTTTTCTGATTGATGCTTCCGCTGATATCCGATCTCCCCAGTGTCCAAGCCCTCGTCGAACAGCCATCTCTCCAGCACGGCCGCTTCGTTCTCCCGCAAGGCGGCGCCATCCGCGTCAGTCTCGGCCTCGCCTGTCGCCGTGCGACCTCGGACGACGTCGGCGTCGAGCCCGCTCGGGGGGACCGTCTCGTCGGACCTCAAGCGCAAGAAAGCCGCCAGTGGTCATCACCAAAAGGATAGCTCAAGGTCATCCTCGACTGCTGGGAGTGGGGGGCACGCTCCGCCGTCGTCATCGCCGACGCCGGCGGGCAAGCTGAAGAAGCGGCCGCATCTCAACTTGATCCAGAACCTCGGGTCGTCGCACAAGGAGGCGAAGAGTAAGTTGCTCGCTCATCGGTATTTGCTTAGCAGGGTCTGACGTCCTGTTACCCCACCAGTTGTTGGCAAGATGCGGTACAATCCGAAGACGCTCAAGTGGGAAGGCAACGATCAGGCCCTCCAGGCGTTTGAGCCTGCGCTTGCCTCGTCCCGCCCGGCGCTTATCACACAGCTTACGGGGACGTCCATCTCGTCGCTTGCATCGCTCGGTGGCCGGTCCTCTTCGGCCCTCGGCGGTGTTGGTGGTTCTGCTGTCAAGGTTCCTCCCGGATCTCCCTCGGCGACGGCGCTCAAGGTCGTCGGTAACATGCAGTTTGACCCCATCCGGATGTGCTGGGTATCGCTCCTCTCCAAAGAGGAAGACGAGCCCGATCCTTTTGAGGGTATCGATGATGACGACGACATGGGCGCCGGATCGTCCAGCCATGGGAATGACGATGCGCATTCGAACCGGAGTGGCGACTACCTCGGGGCAGCAGAGGGAGGCGAGGCTGCTCGTCGGAACCGCTCCGGTCGGGCACGCGCTGGCCGGCTCAGCGAGGCCCTCTCCGCGGCCTTCTCGTCGGATCACGAGAATGATGACGACGACGTGGGTACTGGCCTCGACGAGGAGGACCGCCGCATCGCCCGCGAATTCCGACGCCACTGTCGGCGTGCGGAGGAGGGCCACCGCGCCGAGGTCGCCGGCTGGGCATTGGGCGCGCTCATGGACGTCGAGCGGGAGCGAGCGAGATTATGGGAAATCCGCAAGGTCGCTATGAAGGCTGGCCATGAGGGCGGTAGGCCATAGACTTTCTCTAATGTTTCTCTTTTCTCTTTTTTGGCATCTTCTTTTCCCTCTCTTCTCACCTGACGTCCTGCATCTACATAACGATTTTTTCTGCCATCTATGAGTCTTTCGTCTGGGACTGAGGAACGCGGCACGCCTCTTGGTCGGTATTCGGACACATCTGTTGTTAGGATTGGTCCAAGGGTCAAGGGCTCAGGAGGATAGAGAAGAAGAGGGGCGTAGGTGGAGGAATGGACTGAAGTGCTGGCAGTGATACAGGCTCGCCTCGAGGTCTTGGGCAGGTTTATCGAATCCAAATGATAGTCAGAGTGCAGAACAAAGTCTACGATGAACTGAGCGTTTTATGAACGAGGGGTGAGAACAAGGGAGGGGATAAGAAGGGCTAGGAAGCAAAGAGCGAGGGGCATTGTGGTGGAAAAAAAAGAAGAAATGGAAATGCCAAGCAAGCAAGGGAGAGGACAGTCTGCCTACACAGGCGTGAAGCCGAAGTGGCGGGTCCGTGAGGGAGATCCTGACAGATCTCCTCGCATTTCTCGATGTATGCCTGGTTGGGTGAACTGAACGCATGTGGCTCATTAGCGGAGGCGCTGCGCCGACGCGCCAGGCGGCGGGGGCGAATACTGCGGGTTCGACGCTGACACTCCCCGAGATTCTGGCTTTGGAGTTTTGGCTGCACACTCTAAGCCTCTTTGTCGGCCTGTAGTGTACACCAGCGTGTACGATAGTAACTGAAAGTAATTGCCTCCACAACGGAGGCAAAGCGGAGTGACCCGCGGACATAGCCAGCGAAAAAAACTAGCGTCATTGGACCAAAAATGCCAATTTCGGAGCTACGATGGACATGGATTTGCCCTGTACCCCATACACGCATATAGATAGTACGTATTGCAGCTTTGAGTGTACAGAGCGTAGGAATTACATTTGCGGCATCAATCGCATCAGGCTCTGATGTCAGGATCTCGCGGACTTGCCACCTTGATTCTGCGCCTGGCTAACTCTGCGCCAGTGTTGCCTTTTCCCTGCTTGCTCCGCATTCCCTCATCTTGGACCATTCTTTCGCCACATTGGCTCATGCTCCTTGACTCATTACCCTTTCTTCTCTTTTTATTCGTCATCTGCCTTACACTCTGTTTGTTCTCGCGCTTCTCATCCCCTCCCTTGTTCTTACCCCTCGTCCATAAAACGCTCAGTTCATCGCAGATCTCGTTCTGCACTTTGAATGTCATCTGGACTCAGCAAACCTGCCCAAGACCTTGAAGCGAGCCTGTGTAACCTCCCCTCTCTGCAGTTTCCACTCCATTATCCGCCGCCGCTCTCAGTTCACTCAGTCACCAACGCTCCCCTCCTTACCCGTCCTCCTTTGCCTCTGATCCTTGGGCCAGTCCTGACATCTGAAGCCATCCACATGCCGCCAGTGTGATGTCATCCAAGCCCTGAACGCTTCGGAGCCTTGCGTCCAACGATTTAGAGCGTTCCTCTGCCACATAACACATCGCCGCTTGAATAATCCATAAATAATCCTTAGGAAGGATGTTGAAGGTGGCAATAAGAACCTGACTCACATCTCCCGAACCAACTCACACCTCTTAAACTACTCTGAAGTGCATTGTACTAGCACATGTTCAATCGAATTCCAAAACTAGTAATCAATAGCCTACAGTACATACCGAACCTGCTTCTGGACCGCAGGTGTGACAGCACTGTCCTTGTCCTGATGCGACGCAGTCTCGAGGTTGTCGGCCTCCTGGTGGTCCATTTGAGCATTGTTGCGCTTCAAACAGTAGCGGAGAATAAGACAGAAGCAGATGGAGGTGGAAGCCATTAGAGAGTTTGTGATGAATGCGGTCTGAACGAGAGGCGAATGTCAGCAAGAGAGGAGCGAGCGGGCATAGGGGGAGGGGAAAAGAGAAGGAAAGGGCACATGACACGTACAGAGTACTTGGGTCCATCGCTCTTAGGGTAAAGGTAAGGACTCCAGATCTGGGCGACGTTGCTACAGACCGAGTAGACATCGTGGGGTAAAGGTATTGTAGCGCGACAAAAGAAAAAGGGGGGAAGGCAGAACGGAGGCTAAGGTCAACAAGCGAAAGCCAATCTACAGTCGATCAGCGGAGGGAGACCCACCCGAGCGAGTTGATGATGGCGTATGCGGAGGCGCGCTTTGCACGAGGACGAGGAAACGAGGACGAGATCCATGCGAGGGCAATGTTGTAGGAGCCGAATAGTCCTCCCAGCATCAGGAATAACGACGCGTATCGAGGACCGGTCTTGGTGGTCACCGCCGAGATGATGAACCTGCGGGGGTGGGGTGACGGGCGACACGAAGTGAGGATCAGCTCCAGCTCAGCACCTATCGTCAGCTCTGGCAGTTCCGGGCAGCATATGCTCACCCCACCATTCCAACCGCTAGGGGCACTGCAAGATGGAAGCATCGCTCGGGCTTGCGATCTGACAAGCGCGAGATGACGATGGACAAAACCGTGGTCATAAGGTAGGGGGGCGCAGTGAGGAGGAGGGTGATAGTCTTGGAGTAGCCGAAAGTTCCAACTACCGTGGGGAAAAACTGTGTGACGGCTCCAGCAGTTGTCTTGGTGATGATGATGATAGCGAGAAGGTAGAGCTGAGGGGTTGAGGGCCGGAAAGACAAGCGGCGTCAGCGACGCCGTCTCAACGGCCCCGCGTCAACGTGTGCGAGGATATGAGAACTCACGCGGTAGTCGCTCAACGCCATCTTGAGACTGGTGAGGAGCGGAAGATTATCTTCGTCCTTTGATCCGACGTCCTTCTCGAGGCGATAGACGGCCATGGCCTTCTCGCGAGTAGAAAGGCGCCTAGTCGTCGCCGGGTAGTCGGGAAGGACAAAGATACTGATGATCGCGACGAAGCCGGTAATGGCCCCCTCTTGAGTAAGTGTAGTGGTCAGTCACCGGCTGTAGATGATGCAGATGAAACAGCAAAAGAAGGCAGCGAGGCCTAAGTGGCTGAGGACTCACCAATGATGAAGAGCCAGCGCCAGGACTCGTATCCCAAAGCGCCATCCAACCCACTCTGGATACCGGCTGAGATGAATCCAGAGAACGCGCCTGAGAGGAGAGATCCCGAATAGAGCAAGGCGGTGCGAAATGCCAGCTCCTGCTTGGTGTACCTAGACGTGAGTGGATACTTGGTCAGTATCAATTCAAGGCGAGTTCGTAATGATATGGCACCTACCAGGTAGAGAGCAAGAAGAGGGCGCCGGGGAAGTAAGGCGACTCGGTAATTCCTAGGAGGATACGAACGGCGAGGAGTTGCTCACTATGAGGATGGGTGGGGTAGAGTAGAATGAGGTTGGATGGTAACATGGGCCAAGATAGACAAGGGAGAAGACTCACTAGGTGTGAACGAAGCCAGTGCAGAGAGACACAACTCCCCATACGAGAACACAGCAGGAGAGGTAAATGGAAGGGCGCGAGCGAGACAGGATGAGGTTGCTGGGGATCTGGCCGAGGATGTAGCCGATGAAGAGGACCGAGATGGCCGTGTTGAAGTTGGTGCCCGTCATGCCCAAGTCAGCCTCGAGACCCTGGACTCGGGCGGAAGCCAGGGCGTTGCGATCAAGGTAGTTGAGGATCAAGAGGACAAAGAGCATGGGTAGAAGAGTGAAGTCGATCTGTGCGAGGCTCGTCGGTCAGACTGTGAACAGAGAGGGGGCGAGGCACAGCATCGAAGGAGAGGGCCAGGAGGTAATGGGTGGCTTACCTTGCGAAGAAGTTTCTTCTCTTCGGCGCGGAATTCTTTCTCACTGAGGAGCACAATCTTCTCAATCTCGACTTGGATTTCGCTGACCTGTAAAGGTTGAATCCCCGCCGTTGACTCGATGTGACTGATGGAGGGTTTGGCGTTCGACCACATGGCAAAGGTGAGGCGAGTGATGGCCTGTGAAGTGATAGACGATGTTAATATGAAGAACGGTGGTGATAGAGAGAAGAGAGAGACCGGGGCACCGTACTTTTGAACAGACGCTTGCAGAGATAGGCCCCCGCGCTCATCAGAGTCCTGCGGAGATGCAACGCGGAGATTTCACACGGAGATGCAACGCGGAGACCTTTTCTGCTTGTCTTGCTCAAACTCCGCATCGGATAGAGGCACGCTACACGAACTTGATCAGCTGAAATCACCTCCGCATCTTCCTCACATTTCCGCGAGAGAGAAGAGTGCGTGACCCGCCTCTCTCCTCTCCACATTTCTTTCCTAACTTTCGCACGTCCACCTCGCCTAAATCACACCTCCAACATCTCATACATGCTCACATATTGCTCTGTGACTCTCAATGATATTGTTATCGGTGGCTACTGCCAGGATCTCACGAATTCACCACATAGGCTCCGCGTCTATGTGGCTGTCAGGATCTCATGAACCCGCCACTTTGGCTTCACGCCTGTGTAGGCAGACTGTCCTCTCCCTTGCTTGCTTGGCATTTCCATTTCTTCTTTTTTTTCCACCACAATGCCCCTCGCTCTTTGCTTCCTAGCCCTTCTTATCCCCTCCCTTGTTCTCACCCCTCGTTCATAAAACGCTCAGTTCATCGTAGACTTTGTTCTGCACTCTGACTATCATTTGGATTCGATAAACCTGCCCAAGACCTCGAGGCGAGCCTGTATCACTGCCAGCACTTCAGTCCATTCCTCCACCTACGCCCCTCTTCTTCTCTATCCTCCTGAGCCTTTGACCCTTGATCCAGTCCTACAAAGGGGGACGGATCGAAACTAGTTAAGGGGAGACTGGGCGTGCGGAATGTTGAAAGACTGGTATATATCGTTATGCCATAGGCACACAAAACCCACTCAACCAGCATCCGATACTTTCACCCAAGCTGATTCCAGCCTAGCAGCAGCTCCCGGAAGCCACGTCTCCCTCGCTTCCTGCTCGAAGCGTATCTCGTCCGAAGACGATATAGCCGGTAGTCTGGCCGATGAAGATGGCGAGAAGGATGTAGCCATTGTAGTACATTCCGAGGAGCATCCTGCGCCAAGGGCGAGTCAGCACCGAGATCGAATAAGAGGCAGAGTGAATTAGAAGGATGATGAGGAAACCTGGGCGTACACGAGGAAAGCAGCGGTAAACTGCGAGCCATACAGGCATCCCCGGACAATCTGCTGGGTCCAACTCGGAAGGATTCTGTGTGCTCTGTCAGCACGAGTACATTATGCGACGAAAAACGAGGGAGAAGACGTACGGGGCCGATTTGCACTCTTCGCCCTTCACCTTTCACCTCTTCAGCGACTCGCCCACGCTCACAGTAGTGAATGAGGAAGACACACCTTGCGCGCCAGGATGAGCTTCTGATCGTACTCCCGCCCCAGCCGGCGGACCCCTTCAATCGCGATGACGAGGCAGAATACGCCAATCACCGAGCCGGCGAATTTGGCGGTGGTGGTGTTGTGCCAGGATCGCGAGAGGAAGCACGAGTCGATCGTGTTCCAGTTCCAGAGCATAGAGACTGAGCATGCGGTCAGCGATGCTACACATTCGTGGTGGAGAGGCCGGGTGGTGGAAGAGTAGAACAGGCGACGGAGAGTGGGGAGAGTAGATACAGTGGTATCGGAGAAGGGAGAGCGGAGACGGAGGGACGTACTCTTGCATGTATGCCTCATAGAACTTGATCCAGATCCAGACATGTCCATTGTGATTGTTGTTATAGTGGTGCAAGGAGAAGGTAAAGCTGGAGAGTCGAGGGAGGAAGCGGAGACGGAAGATCTGAGAACAGTGAGCGAGCGAGTGGATGAAGAAGAGCGAAGCTCATCTGGTCGCCTTTTATATCCATCCACAGCGCTTGGCGCTATCCGTCCTCCAGGTGGGCAAGCAAGAGTCGGTGTGCATGAAATAGTATCATTGGTCGGATGGTGAGACAAGGTCAAGAGTCGAAATGCAAATGGCTTGGCCGCAGGAGGATGCGGCACTTTAAGGTCGAGGTGGAGGCTGAGGCATTTGCTACAGCGTGCGTCTTTATTGGGGTACATATAGAACGGCCCTGCCTCGTCGCCTCGATGGAGCACTGACAGAGGGTTATCGGCCTCAAGACGCTGTTTTTGAAGGCCAGATATTTCATGAAAAGCTTTCAGACAGCTCTTGAGCCTGTCGGAGCAGCGATTCGGCAAAAGCTCTTGCATAAAGATACAATGATCTTACAAGGATATTCATACCTTTTCGCAACTTTGATACATCCTGAACACTATCGGCACCACCATTCGACCGCAAAGAGTGAGTGGCGAGCAACTCAGAAGACTGGACTATCCTTGTACCCCAGACTAGGCCCCCAGACTAGGCCACGGTAGCGCCGCCTCGAACTGTTTCTTACACGCCAATACGACGGCTCCGGTCTCGGCGCGAGGACCATATTCCTGTTCGAGTCTTCGATGTGCAGGCGGACCGCCGGCGCTCGATTGACCGATTGGCAAGTCCAGCTACTACTTCAACCACTACTGTGAGGGACGGAGTAAATGCTTTAACCATTTCGACATGGGGCCCGGTAAAAGGCACCAACTCGGATCGCAAAAGACAAGACCCAATTACATGATACTAAGTAGCCAATAGCAAAATAGGAGCGTGATCCTGACACGTTACCTCTAACCGTAGTAGCGGTTCTCGTCCCAAGCGTTGCAGAGGCCCGCGATTAGAGCGAGATCGACACCCGGGGCGACTGTCACATGGAACTGCGCCGTCGCGAGCGACAATGGCGCCAGGCCGTCAGCCGTGTACTGCGGACTAAAAGCAGTGGAAGGAGGGGAGGGACGACGCACGAGACCGGAAGCGGTGACGTGGCGGAGCATACTGTACTCCGACGCTCGCCGGACGACCGCTAGCACCGCGCCCGTGTCGGCCCGTTCAAACTTCGCCTCCTGCCTGCCCGACCAGTTGCCCGAGACGTACAGCTCGATCAATTCACCCTTGTTAGGCCCAATGCGATTCGTAAACGAAGCCTTCATCTTGGGCTTGCTGACTGCCCTCCGAAAGTCAATCCGCGTTTTCGAGTCAGTCACTCGAGGCCCTTACGATTCGGAAGAGGGGAAGAGGACGCACAACGCGTCTGGGAGCTCGCCATGAACAAGTTATCGCCCGACTTTGAGTCCTTGCACAACATCTTGACGTGGCCAAATACGGCCTCCCAAGTAAAACGGATGTCCATCAAAGGCGTATCTGTTGCTGCGTCGCGATATTCTGTCAACAAATCCCGCGATGCCGCGTAGAGGCGTTAGCATCCGTGCGATGGGGAGCATGCGGTGTGGAAGGGGGGGCAACAAGGGAAACGCGGACCTTTAACGGCCATTGGATGCAGCGCCTTTGCGTGCCGGATGAAAACGTCCTTGTCATGCGTAACATCGCGGATCACGACATCATTACTGCACTCACAGAGCAGGCACAGGAAAAGTTCCATATCAATCACGGTTGGGCCCTTTGTTTGAAGAGGCAAGCAAGCAGCCGAAACGACGCACCCCGTGACCGAGCTCTTGGCCTCCTCGTACTCGAGTACAGTCTCCTCCCGGGTCGTGTATCCCTCGAGCATACCGACAGGCGGGTCAAAAGCCATCAGTACCGCTTGCCCAGCGGTTGGCTGACTTGTGTTGGCGCTGGTGACAGACGCTACGTCTCCGTCGGGGGGAAGGAGCGGGCATGTGCTTGTCGCCCTGCTATAGATGGAACCGTCATCCTTGATAGAGTCGGCCATGATGTTGAACGTGTGCGGGTCAAGATATGAAAGGTAGGAGGGGAGATAAGAGAATAATGATGAGCTGCAGTCTACGTGTTAAGCGAAGAGGCCTTTCAGGCGAGGGGCTTGTGGCCGCCGGCCCGGGGCTGCGCGCGTGGCGCTCCTGTGACTAGTCGCGGGTCCGAAGCCAAGGCAATGACGTTTGGGGCGCCACACGGGGGCATGGCCGTGAAGCATGCTGAAGCGAGCAGTTCGGCATGTTCGGTCGGCCGAAATTAGCCCCTTTTGCTCCTGCTGACTTCTTGTCAGGATCTTACGGTTCACTACATAGGCTCTGCGCTTATGTGGCTGCAGAATCTCGCGGACCCGCCACCTCGGCTCCGCGTCTGTGTAGCATCGCCCTTAATTGCTCAGCTTCCATATTTTTAGCCTCTCTTCAGCCACACTGTCACACACTCTTTGTTTTCTCACCCTTAGTCCATAAGACACTCAGTTCATCGTACAATTTGTTCTACACTCTGACTACCATTTGGATTCGACAAATTTGCCCAAGACATCGAAGCGAGCCTGTGTCACTGCCCGCACTTCAGTCTACTATTCCACACACGCCCTCCCCTTAGCACCCGTCATCCTCAGCCCTTGACCCTTGGGCCAATCCTAACATCAGTCAGAGTCACCGTCTGTCACCCGCTCGCTCCTAGTGGTCTCCACCTCGACACTGTCCTAGCCAACATGGATAATCCCAACGCAGACCCTCGAATCGTTACCGAACTTGCTCTTGCAAGACAGCAAGTTGACCGTCTAAGGACCGCCCTTAAAAATCTCCGACAACAACAACAACAACAGACAGAGGTTATCACCTCGCATCCCGAAGTCAAAGACTACCACGGACCTACTCCCCACGCCTTCAGTGGCAAGAGATCAGAATCGGAGACCTTCGTCCTCAAGCTTGATAACATTTTTCGCCTGCAACCCGTGTCCCTCGGAACGGACGACATGAGGATTCAATACGCGATCTCACTCCTTACGGATGACGCTTTCAACTGGGTCCGCCCTTACCTCCTCGTCGATGATTCCGACCGTCCGGACTGGTTCGACACCTGGCCACGTTTCAGGGCCCGCCTCCTCAAAGACTTCGGAGAAATCGACCGCGTCGAAACCGCTCGGCGCGCTCTCAAGGATCTTCGTCAAACGACCACAGTTTCCATCTACGCCTTCGAGTACAGACGCCACAAACTCCTCCTTGACTTTGGCGATCAGTATCATCGTTTTAACTTCTTCGACGGTCTCAAGCTTGATGTCAAGGAACGTCTCGTCCGTGCTCAAAACTATGCCAACCTCGACGATCTTATCGACGCCGCCATCGAATGGGACAACGCCCTCACCGACTTTCGCCACGCTCATGCACCCCGCAACGTCAGCCGTCCAACCGTCGCCACAGTCGTCCCTCCCGCTCGTCGTACCTTCTTCCCGTTCGTACCCGTGACCAACACCTCAGCCTCATCATCCGGCCCCGTCCCCATGGAGGTCGACGCCACCTCTCGGCCTCGTGGCCCCCTCTCCGACGCGGAAAGGGAGCGCCGCCGACGCGACGGCCTCTGCCTATACTGCGCCAGCAAGGACCACCGAGTTATCAACTGTCCCATCGCTCCTCGTCGATTCTTCAATATCTCGGCTATCTCGGCCACCAATACCGCCAATGGCGTCCCTCGTTCAGCCACAATCAAGGAGATTATCAACGATCAAGACTCAGCGTGACTAGCCGACCCGTCCGACCCGACGGGTTCGCCTTCGTCTGCCAACGGCCCCTCGCTTTTCGACAACGTTTCTGGACCCCCTCTTTACTCCTTTTTTATTCAAAACACCAAAGAATCACTTCGCGGTCCTCCCATGCTCCCCCCGGTCGACCGTTTTTCGCTACCCTCTAACCCATTCCATTGCCTTTCCACCGACGACATCCCCACGGCTTCCTTTCATGAGGAAGATCACGTCGTCCTGCCCCTCTCCATCGCCTTCGGATCCACCTCCTTCGACACATACGCACTGATCGACAGCGGTGCCACATCCAACTTCATCGACTCGTCCCTCGTCGACAAGCATTCGGTTCCACTCGTGGTAAAGAACGCCCCTCGCGCCCTCGAGGTCGTCGACGGTCGCCCGATCGCATCGGGAGCCGTCACGCATCACACCTCTCCCCTGGCCCTCACCGTACCTAGGCATCGACACACCGAATCCCTCTCTTTCGACGTCACCTCCCTTGGCCACTATCCGATCATCCTCGGTATTCCCTGGCTCAAACGACACAATCCCTCGATCGACTGGCCAGCGCATTACCTCGTTTTCGATTCGCAGTACTGCCGGAGCTCCTGCCTCTCACGAGAAACTTCCACCCTAGCCAAACCCCTCAGTCAAGTCCCACCATCGTCTTTCAACGAGGCTTCATCGCCCTCGTCCCCGCCCTTGTCCTTGTCCTCGCCCAAGCCCTCGTCCTCGCCCAAGCCCTCGCCCAAGCCCTCGTCCTCGCCCAAGCCCTCGTTCTCGCCCAAGCCCTCGTCCTCGCCCAAGTCCTCGTCCTCGCTCAGGTTCAAGTTCAAGTCCTCGTCCTCGCCCAAGCCCTCGCCCAAGCCCTCGTCCTCGCCCAAGCCCTCGTTCTCGCCCAAGCCCTCGTCCTCGCCCAAGTCCTCGTCCTCGCTCAGGTTCAAGTTCAAGTCCTCGTCCTCGCCAGTCAGCCACCGATCGCTCCTCCCTGCCGTCATCTCCGCCACCCGGTCTTCGCCTTACTTCTCTGTTATCCCGCCTACGGACCCGCTTGACCCCCCGGACCGTGAGCCTTCACCCCCGGAGATTGATGTACCCGCCATCGTCCCACCGGAGTATCACGCCTACCTCAAGGTTTTCGAGAAGTCCTCAGCCTCGGAACTTCCCCCTCATCGGCCATACGACCATGCCATCACTCTTAAGGACAACACGCAGCCACCCTTCGGTCCGATCTACGGCCTCTCATCAGTCGAGCTCGGCGCTCTTCGCGAATTCATCGACGAGAACCTCGCCAAAGGTTTCATCGTCCCCTCGAAGTCACCTGCCGCTGCTCCCATCCTTTTCGTCAAGAAGAAGGACAAATCTCTTCGCCTCTGCGTCGACTACCGCCGTCTCAACGCTATCACCATCAAGAATCGGTACCCGCTTCCACTCATCTCGGAATCCCTTGACCGGCTGGCCACTGCCAAGTTCTTCACCAAACTCGACCTCCGAGGCGCCTACAACCTCGTTCGGATCGCCCCGGGTGATGAATGGAAGACTGCCTTCCGCTGTCGCTACGGGCTGTTCGAGTACAAAGTTATGCCCTTTGGGCTGACGAACGCACCAGCCACATTCCAGCACTTTATGAACGACACCCTCCGCGACCTCCTCGACATCTCCGTCATCGTCTATCTAGACGATATCCTCATATTTTCCCCTACCCTTGACACACATCGCCAACACGTTGCCACTGTCCTCGAGCGCCTCCTGACAGCGCGCCTCTGGGTCAAGCCGGAGAAGTGCGCCTTCCACCAGGACGAGGTCGATTTCCTCGGCTACATCGTCGGCGCTCAAGGCATCAAGATGGATCCCTCCAAGATCTCAGCCGTCACAGACTGGCCGGTACCCACCTCGGTCAGACACATCCAGTCCTTCCTCGGATTTGCCAACTTCTACCGCCGTTTCGTCCACCGGTTCTCAAAAGTCGTCGCTCCCATTACGTCCCTCCTCAAGAAAGGTGTCCCCTTCCACTTCGGACCGGATCAACTCGCCGCTTTCAAGACCCTCAAGTCCAAGTTCACCTCGTCTGCCGTCCTCACCGTCTTCGATCCCTCGCTTCCCCTCGTCCTCGAGACGGACTCATCCGATTTCGCCGTTGCCGGCGTCCTCTCGCAACGCGCCGTTGCCCTTCGCTCGCCACTCCGCCCGATCGCCTTCTACTCGCGCAAGCTCAACCCGGCCGAACTCAA